>CM072519.1:42424338-42846838 GCA_036898135.1 Oncomelania hupensis | reverse complement strand
TGTTTGTTATCTGACACCCGTTTAGGACAGTTTGCCTCAAGATCTTGAAAGTCCATGTGATGGTATGCAAGCACGTGAGACTGGATCTCGGTTATTGATCTACTCTCATCCGAAGGAGTAGAAGGCTTAGGCCTATGCTATCATTACCGTACTGTCATGTTCTTTTGGGTTTTTTTTTTTTTGTATGCTTTTCTTTTGTTTTTTTGGTTAGTTGTTTTTTTGTGTGTTTATTTTATTTATTTTCTTTTCTTTTTGCCAAGGCCTACGTTTTAAATCCCAAACATGTTACCGGTGGAATCTTGGCGAAGCAGTGGAATCGGGAATTTTGTTAACTCATTCAGTTAATTATTCATGTTTTGAATAAATGAATTATTGGATGGATAGATGGGTAGGGTGCTTTTCCACGTAGGTATACCTCTAATATCTATAACCTCGAATATGTAGGCTATGTCACGTCATGCTTCGTTACCTTATTGTCGTCGCGCACTTCTTTGTTGCCCAGGTACGAGTGATTGACAATCCCCTGAGCCCCTGGACGCTACAATTCAGGAAGGAGTTTCCCAACCTGACCGGCCTTCAGCGACCCAGCTTCCGACAGCTCGACTCTGTCTTCCACAAAGTCAAAGTAATAATAATAATAATAATAATAATAATAATAATAATAATAATAATAATAATAATGAATATTATTATAATCATAACAACAGCAACAGTTAAGGCATCCATCGTTCTCCGAAGGCCGTCGTTTTGTTCTATGGCTTTCTCTATCCACAGCGCAAGTCTGGCAGCATCATTCTTCTTCTTCTTCTTCCTAAGAAGAAAAAAACTGTAAAGGCCCAGTCAGACCTACCGATTAAATCATTCAATTTGTTCCATGCAATTTAATCTCAGAATTGATTGCACGAAGCAGTGGGTCACACGCTAAAATTAATTCCATACAGCAGAGGCGGAACTTGGTTTTCGCTGCGGCTCGCTCTTAGTTATCTTTCCTTGTTGAATGAATGAATGAATGAATAATTTATAAAGCGCGTAAATATCTCCACGCCGACGGGCATGATCGCAGCGCTGGTGGGAGGGAGGTGGATAAACACACACACACACACACACACACACACACACAGACAGTGGCGGGAAGGGCGCATACATCATAACTTAACATTTTAACTTCTTCACTATCGCTCAACACATTCTAGCAGGCAGACCAGTCAATTAACATTTATGCAAAACTTTCACGCAGTGACTTATGAAATTGGGATGAGATCAGATAATTATGCATCCAGATTAGCAAGAAGATGTGTTTTTCAAGTTTCTGCGAAATGCACCGACAGAGTCTGCTCTCTTTATGCCTTCTGGAAGAGCATTCCACCAGACTGGTGCAGTGTATCTGAAAGACCTCTGACCATACCTCTTAGTCCTACACTGCTTGTGCCCAGGAACAACAAATAAAGACTTGGAAGCTGAGCGGAGGCTGCGAGATGGTTCGTACACATTCAGAAGTTCGAACAGGTATTCAGGAGTGTGCTCTTTAACTGCGCGATAGGCAACTGAAAGCAGTTTGTGTTTAATGCGTTTGTGGACAGGAAGCCAATGGAGTTGCTCAAGAATGGGGTGATATGGACTGATTTACGACTTTTTGTGACCAATCGAGCTGCAGAATTCTGCGCAGATTGGAGGCGTTTGATCTGTGCTTGAGGCAGATTGGCAAGAAGGCTGTTGCAATAGTCTAGTCTTGACAAGACAAAGAGACAGCAACAGTGTTTGCTACACTACGAGTCAGAGAGAAGAACGGATTTTACCAAGAGCTCTTAAATGAAAGAAACAGGATCTCACTACTGCGGAAACATGCTGTTCAAGTGTGTTACACTCCGTTTGATGTTGGTGTTTTTCTATCAGTAGTTGATTCAGCCCCAATGCTTGAATTCTCCTGATAGGTATAAACTCGCGGATTCGTTTATCCACGCAAACGCCGTTCAATCAGCATACAAGTCACAGAGTCGACGTATGATGTTTTCCACTTTTATTCAGCACACATCAAACAACTGCATACAATCGCTTTTTCCACTCTCAACTTTTTACTTTTCAACTCACTATCAACAACAACTTTTAAAACAGTGCGGCACTTATTATAGTCTCTACTTATCGGGAACAATTTAGAACACGGTAGAATGACGCACGACCACCAATCAAATGAAACTTCGTCATCACTGACTTACGTCATACCACATTATTTTCCGTCCCAGAATGTTCTCAAATATCCCGAAACTACGATCGATAGTAAACAAGCAGATCTAGAGTATTCTCCAATAATATCGACTAACAAAAATTATCAACGTTATACAAAGCCTCTTCTAACAACAACGCAAACTCAAATCAAAGGTAAATACACTCTATTATTGAATACTTTGCAAAATAAAACGAACAGATCTATCGCGCGCGCTTCACACATAATATCTTGCGCATTTCACACGCACCATCATGCGCGTTTCAACGTAACAAAGTGAAAGGTCACAGTCAAGCACAAGGCCAAGAGTCTTTACAAAAGGAGAGAACTGAATGTCAGCATCACCGACCCGCAGGGACTGGAAGGGACAAGATTGTCTTCTAATTCGCGGTCCACATAGCAAAGCTTCTGTCTTCTGTTCATTCAGTTTCAACTTGTTCGCATTCATCCACATCTTGATCTCAAGACAGCATTGCTCGACATTTCTGACGGCTGCAACAGCAGCATCACAATCAACTGGAATTTTGGAATATAGTTCCGAATCATCAGCGAATAAGTGATGATCAATGGAGAAACTGCTTATGAGGTTAGACAACTGGCGAACATACAGAGAGAACAGAAGGGGTCCAAGGACAGAACCCTGTGGAACTCCACAGGAAAGAAGAGTTTCAGGGGAAGTGTACCCCTTGACATGAACACATTGATATCTGTCCGACAGATAGGAGGAAAACCAATTCAGTACAGTGCTGCAAACGCCAATCTCAGAATGGAGCCTATCCAAGAGGAGTGCATGATCTATGGTGTCGAATGCGGCACTGAGATCAAGAAGAACAAGCAGTGCGTTACTACCCCCATCAAACCCCCATCAACCATCCCCAGGAGATCGCTTACAACTCGCAAAAGTGCAATCTCAGTGCTATGTCCACTTCTGTATGCCGACTGAAACTTGACATGCAAGCTGTTTCCATCTAGATGAGACCGTAGCTGATCAGCAACAGCTCGTTCAAGAAGCTTGGATGCAAAGGGCAAGTTGGATACTGGGCGATAGTTACCCAGGACCTCTCGATCCAAACTCGACTTCTTCAAAAGAGGCATTACGGCAGCAGATTTGAACGCACGTGGAACAGTGCCAGAGCGCATGCTTGAATTTTAGATCTTCTGAAAGACCGGCAATAAAGTCTCAAGAAACTCCAAGACAAACCTAGTGGGTACAGGATCTAAAGCTGAAGTTGTGGGTTTAGCTCTATCAACAAGTTTTCTAACATTTTCAAGGTTCAGAGGCTCAAAGACTGACAGTGTGTTGACAGCGGATTCACATGCAGCTGGGTAATGCTGAGCTGAATCAGATAGGTCTTCAGAAAACCCAAGTCTGATTTTGGTGATTTTATCTTGAAAATAATGAGAAAATGCATTTGCAATCGTCTGGTTGTCTATGTCAGGCAGAGCGTCTGAGCAGTCTGGCTTGTTAAGCAGAGACTGAATGAGAGGAAACATCTTTCTAGGGTCAGATGAGGCATTTTCTAGCTGGGACTGGAAATATGCAGCCTTGGCCTTTTGTATAGTCCTGGTAGCCCTCAATCTAGCCCGCTTATAACGCTCTATGTCCACCGTCAGACCTGTCTTACGCATCTTTCTTTCAGCGCACATTCTGGCTCGCCGAACAGAGATTATGTCCCGACTGAACCAGGGGCTATGGGGACGATTCGGGATTGACCGCGCTTTTTCGGGAGCATGTCTGTCCAACAGCTCACGCAGGAGAGTATTGTATAGACTTACAAGGCTGTCCACGTCAGCGGGAGGACAAGTCAACAGGGGCGATTCTTCGAGATCGCGCCGAAACTGCGACCGATCAATGGCCTTCATATTTCTACTTTTGACAATAACTCTCTCCGCACGAGGCCTCGAGAAATCAGTCTGAATCATGACACAATAATGATCTGACATGTGCAAATTATCGGCAACAACAGATCTAACAAGACAAACAGGGCGAGTCAAAACAATGTCCAAAGTATGGCCTGCCTCAGCTTGTTCATGTAGTGTTGCTGCGTACATGTTATGAAAGCTATGGCCAACAGTTCGAGTTCGAGTAGTTCGGAGGATAGTGAGAGAGAAGATTGTTTGCCATATTTCGATGTTTTAGTATCAGATGAGGACGAAATTCGACAGAGGAGACGACATTCATTCGGAAAGAGGCTTCTTTTCTTGGCCCTGAAGTGCTCTCCCTTGTTTTTATTTGGGTTACAATCATGGGGTAAACGTTATGGCCAACAGTTCGAGTTCGAGCAGTTCGGAAAGTGAAAGAAAAGGTTGTTTGCCACATTTAGCAGTTTTAGTAGCATATAAGGAGGAAACTTCTGTCGATGGTGGGTACGGCCATGGATCAGGAGGAGGGAGACACTCGGGGCTTAGTTTGCTCTTTGATCCGATGACATCTTTGTGTTGTGGTGTCAGCTATTTTCTTCAGTCGCAATGTCAAGGACGCCACAGCACGTTTTGATTGGTCCGGACTTATGATTTAATCGCAGGAATATTAGAACAGGAATATACACCCGTCCCCTATACGCTTAATGTGTCCGGGGACGTAACATTTATTCCCCCCCCCCCCCCCCCCCCCCCCCCCCCCCCCCCCCCCCCCCCCCCCCCCCCCCCCCCCCCCCCCCAAAAAAAAAAAAAAAAAAGGAATATTAGAACATGTTCTCTTGTCCCCCATACACATCGTGTCCGGGGACGTTAATCTAGATAATGAATGAATGAATGAACATGTTCTATCCTCTGAATCTACGATGGATTCGGATGAGATTGTATTTATTGCAGCGTGTGACCATTTAAATCCTATGAGAATCGGTGGGTCTGACTGGGGCTTCAAAGCACGCTGGTGTGTGTGGGTGTGTGTGTGTGTGTGTGTGTGTGTGTGTGTGTGTGTGTGTGTATTGGGTGTGTGTGTGTGTATATGGGCACACTTACACAGTGTTATCTGGACAAATCAGTGAACATCTACATAACTTGTATTGACATGCCTACTTGTTTTGACGTCGGAACAATGATCCGTTAAGGTTAGGGCTGGGTTAGGGTTTGGGTAAGGGTTAGGGTTCGAACACTTCAAAGTACTTTAAAATGGGGACGAAATATGACCCATTGTCAGCACAACGTATGTGGCGTTTCGGGAAAGTCATGATACTTTGTAACCTCGGCGGTGTGTGTGTGTGCGTGTGCGCGCGCGTGTGTGTGTGTGTGTGTGTGTGTGTGTGTGTGTGTGTGTGTGTGTGTTGGTTTAGCTGACGGCCATTGTCGGAACCATCTTCTGTCTCGTCCTCTTCGTTCTCCTCATCCCGGGCGTCATGGCGTCGCTGCGCGTGCTGTCCCTGACGTCATTCACCACTTACGTCACATCCATGCACGTGTGGTGTTTCGTAATGGCTACCATCGTCGTTCTACTGACACCGATGGAGGAAGTGCGCTCCATCTGGCGGCAGCTGAAGAAACTGCGGAAGACAGGGGACCAACGAGATAAAAAATGGCGCAATCACAGACTGTTGGGAAAAGGTCTGAAAAGCGTAAATCTAACCGGCCCAGACGTTGGCATGACAAGGGGAAAGGGTCTTTTGAACGTGGGCGGTGCTGCTACAGTGTAACAGAAACCCATGGACATCATCGTCCGTCGTCATCATCATCATCATCATCATCATCATCATCATCATCATCATCATCATCATCATCATCATCATAGTAAACCTTTATAGAGCGCATTCCCTATACAATAAGCTCAATGTGCGTTTCAAACGTAAATACCAAAATTAATTAATTTAATTTAATCGTTCTTATATAGCGCTTTACCAGCTCAAGGCGCTGGCCGATACATGATCTAACTCAAGCCGCCCGAGACGCCCACCCGCAGCCTTTGGGCGCATGGTCTGACGCCCGTACAACTGAGCACAATCCTGGGCAGCCAGGGTTGGGGGAGAAGGACCTAAGTGCATGCTGGGTGTGTTCTTGTCACCGGCACTCACCCGTCTAGTACATGAGCGTCAGGATCTTTAAAGTCCGTTATGATGGAATGTATGCGACACAGACTAGATCTCGGTTTATACTCTCATCCGAAGGATAAGGATCCAAAACAAACAAAATACATAAACGAAAGTACACTACTCTTACAATGAGGGAAAAAGCACAACAAGGATAATTATTTTAAACTCGCAGTGACACACATACACACACGCGCGCACGCGCACACACACACACACACACATATAACATACACACACACACACACACGCACACCGGCAGAAATGAAGCTGAAAGAGCAAAGAACGGAGAGGAAGCTGACAGAACATCAGATTTCATTTTCCAGATAGAGTGGCCTGAAAGAAAGGCGCTTTAGAATTTAGTTCGAAGGAGGGCAAAGAGGATGTTTTGTTGTTGTTGGTTTTTGGTATTTTTGTCAGTGTGTACGGCAGAGAATTCAAGGTGAGAGGAGCTTGGACACGAAATGACCTGTAACCACAATTTTTCTAGAGTATTTTGACATTTTTAGAAGTTTTGTTTCAGATGAATCGATATGGATTGTAGCTTTTGAAACTAAATTTTCCGCAGATGTGAAACAAATGAATATTTTATGAATACGTGGCAAACAAATGAATATTTACCATCTTTTATTTGTCTGTAAAAAATAATAGAATCTATGCTTTATGATAAAGTAAAAGAAAAATAATATTCAGATATTTTTTTCCTTTTTGGGGGGAGATGGGAGATGGGGCGGGAAGGGGGAGGATTGGGGGTGTGAACATCATTCGATTGGTATATATATATATATATATATATATGTATATATATATATATATATATATATATATATATATATATATATATATATATATATATATATATATATTTTTTTTTTTTTTTTTTTTTTTTTTTTCTTTTTTTCTTTTTTTTTAATTAGCTTTTTTGTGGATTGGGAGGGGAGGGATTGGGGAATATCTGATGGTGAAAATATTAAATTTTGAAGAAATAAACTGGGTGGTAGCTTTCCAAATGGACTGAAAGATATGGCGAAAGAGTTCCTTCTCCTCCTCCTCCTCGTTGTTGTTGTTGTCGTTGTTGAAGTTGTTGTTCTTATTGTTGATGTTGTAGTTCTTTTTCTTCTTCTTTTCTTTTTTCATATCAAAGTGATTTCAGATAAGGGTTTAAATACAAAGTGAAAGAAAGAAAGAAAACGGAAAAAATGAAGACGTGGGGAAAAAAAGGGAAACAGGAATCCTATCCTATCCTGCTATCCTATCCAATAACTCGGAGGTCGTAGGGGCACCACAGATGATCGTTTAACCAGCGTACTCCATCTTTCCATGTCCTCAGCAACCCTGATTGTTTCGCTCAGTGTCAAACCAGTCCATTCTTATGTTGTCCTACCACCTCTTTTTCGGTCTCCCTCTTCTTCTACCTCCTTGCACTGTGCCTTGCAGGATGGTCTTTGCAAGACCTAATGATCTGGTGACGTGGCCAAACCATCGGAGTTTCCGTTTTTTCACCACTGTGAGCAGGTCATCGTGTTGTCCAATGGCTTGTGTGATGGTCTGTCGCCTTACCTTGGAATGTAGACTGATGGTCCTGTCTTAACAAATTGGCTTCAACCGCGCTCCCTTGTCATTTCCAACTTCCTATATGCAGGCTAAACATGGACCCTCACAGCAGATCTCCAACGAAGAATACAAAGCATGGAGATGAGGTGCTACAGAAGACTTTTGGGCAATTCCTATAGCCAGCACATCACAAACAACGAAGTCCGACAGACCATCACACAAGCCATTGGACAACACGATGACATGCTCACAGTGATGAAGAAACGGAAACACTGATGGTATGGCCACGTCACCAGAACATCCGGCCTTGCAAAGACCATCCTGTCAGGCACGGTGCAAGGAGGCAGAAGAAGAGGGAGATAGAAAAAGAAGTGGGAGGACAACATTCGGGAATGGACTGGCTTGACACTGAGCGAAGCCATGAGGGTTGCTGAGGACAGAGAAAGATGGAGTTCGCCAGTTAAAGGATCATCTGTGGCGCCCCAAAGACCTTCGAGTTATCGGATAGGATAAGATAGGACCCTGGACTCGAGGCTGTGAATGTCATGTATACGCTAGGTTAACATGTAACAGTTCATACCTACTTCTATCTTTTTTTGCAGAGACCCAAGCTGTGCTTGTGCTACTGTTGGGTCACCGATAGTTCACTTCAATAATGAAATAATAGCCGTTATAAAATGATGACTCGAGTGTTTACCCAAGAGTTAAAACAGAGTCTGAGGTTATCTTCTTAAAAGTTTTGCACTGGATAATATATCACAGAAGAGTGAATTAATGCACATTATGATCGATGATGTTATTTAGTACAAGTCTCTAGGACGAGGTTTTCCTAGTTTTTGTATAGTGCATTACTTTTTTAACCTCATACCGTATTCTTGAAGACAAAAGAACTTTTAACAAACATTTGGTTGATTGATTGATTGATTGTTGCTTAAGGTCCAGCGGACTCTTCCGAGCGAAATCAGGACCGGACAACCCCAGATCCGAATAAAAGATCTGCTGAAACAACTCTAGTGGGAAAATTGAATGCCCTCCACCGGCCAGTCACTTTACAATAAAGACATCCCACGCAGGGGACGGCTGAGGCTTTACCCCAACTAATCAAACCCCCAGTTACAAAAACAAAATAGAATACAAACATCATTATAAATTATCAACAAAACACATATACATATAAAATGCCTATATTGCTAAATAATAACATAGGAAGCCCTAGTGACCACCCGGCAGAAAGCGTCCAACATTCCCAAGCTGATCCAACAGACCTCATACACAAACAAGGAGTCTTGTCCAGGAAGAGTTTTCAAGAAAAAAGGTTTGTCACTGATCTAGCGAAGAAGAAGATAGTATAGCAGATTGATAGGACAGAGCAGGAATGAGAAAGAGCAAATGAGAAAGACAGCGACAGTGGGAATTTAAAGCACTAAATTTCCAGAAAGTGGGGGTATTTAATAACTTGTCATTCATTCAGCCATAAAAACTCCAACATTTCTGGTGAAGTTTGACAAAACTCTATGAGTCTTTTGCTTTAATAAAACCAACTTAAAAGTCCAAACCCAAAGAACATTAATCAGTACATAATAATACTAACATTAATCACACACACTTCAAAATCTAAATAGGCTTTCATTAAAATAGCCTTCACGCTGATTTAAATGAATCATCTAAACTTGAACGCCAGTTAGTCATTGTTTATAGAATCCAGCTGACTGCAAAGAGCTGAATCAGGACAACAACTTGGTTGAAAGAGTACTCACACATGATCCTTATAAAAGATCTGCTGAAACAACCCTAATAGTAACACTGAAGGCACTCCACCAGCCGGTCACTTTACAATAAAGGCATCCCAAGCAGGGGAAGCTGAGCTGTCCTCTAATTTATAGAACCCCGTTTACAAAACCAAAATAGAATATAAACATCATTACAAAAATATTAACAAAACACATACATATAAAATGCCTACATTGCTAAATAATAATACCATAGACCGCCCTAGTGACCATTTGGCTGAAAGTGTCCAATATCCTCAAGCTGACCTAAAAACAAAACAAAAAAAGGTAGATGACTGGTCTAGCAAAAAAGATAGTAGATTGATAGAACAGATTAGGTACGCGAAAGAACAAATGAGAATGACAGAAACAGTGGTAATTTAAAGGACTACATTTCCACAAAGTGGGGATACTATTTACACAGAAAACCATGATACCCCACCAGCAACTGACGAGACAACAACAACAACCATCATCATCATCCTCATCACCACACCAAGACCAAATATAAAAAAATTGATGGTAACAACTTTAAAAGACAGGAAATCATGGTTGTACATGCAAATGTATCTCTCAACATGTCAAAGAAATGAACGGCACAGGGTTGAGGTGAGGGAGGATAAGGTAGTTTGCACTGGAGAAGGGAGTTAGCAGGTTAGGGGTTGGGAAAGGATGAATAAATTTATAATAATAATAATAATAATAATAATAATAATAATAATAATAATTTTAATATCAATGGTTCAATATAATAATAATAATAATAATAATAATAATAATAATAATAATAATAATAATTTTAATATCAATGGTTCAATATAATAATAATAATAATAATAATAATAATAATAATAATAATAATAATAATAATAATGGGTTAACAACAACAACAGCAACAACAACAACAAACAATAACAATTACAATAATAATAATAATAATAATACCGAGGAAGAGTTGGGACTGTGGTGGGGAGTGGAGGTATGGGCGATTATAAATTTATGAAGGGATTAATTTTTTTTTAAAATAAAAAATGATCATTGGTTTAATTTTCTGTTGAAATATATTTTATGCTTTCCGTCTACAATATGGTCAGGAATAAATCATAAACAAAATTAACAAAAACTAATTACAACAAAAAAAGAATAATTTAATAACAATATGATAATATAATATTTATAATAATAATAATTATTATTATAATGATAACAGTAAATAGTCACACAAGGACCACATAGTGGTTGTAAATAACTATTCCAAACTAAACAATTTTCATTCAAGACTATGACAAGATTATTGGGACTTTTTGTTCAAACACATTAACACACAAATGTTTCATACAGATTTTAATTTTCCTCAAACATCATGATGTTTCACAATATGTCATTTATCTCAAACATGCTAAAAAACAAACATTCTCATGTGTGAAAATAAGACTACCCTCTAAAAAAATTTATTAATTAGTGTACGCAAAAGTTTTCATATGTTAAGTCCAAAGTCAGTTTCTCTATCATATTAATGAACAATAGATTTCATACAAGATGAGCTTTTATGTTTATTTTCTCACACGTGTTTAATGCTAACGCTCACGTATAGATGTCCACACATAACATTAAGTTTTAATCTCCAACAATAGTTTTCATGCAACTTTAGTACATTCTTCTCAACTATATTACATAAAAGTTCTCATATAAGGTGTCCAAACAATATTTCACGTTACGTATTATTTCCAATAATAAAACAATAGCTCTCTCATACGAGATATCCAGATATCACTCTTTTTTCTTTCTGAGCATTTAACAAGTTCTTTTTGGGCAAATGTGCGTTTCAAATTATATGGATTTGGTTGAAAATACTGTGTTATATATGAAAATATGAAAAACAATATATATAACACAAATTATTTGCAGTATGACACTTCAACTGAACTAATAAACCCTTTATGAGCTAATTGGTCAGTGTGAAGTAGAGATAGCTTAGAAGTTTAGCAAGTCCAACAAAGCCGGTTTTGGTAAAATTGACAGTTGGTGCTTTGCTGCCTTAAAGCTTGTCCGATTTGATTTTCATTACTTACTTGTCTTGATCTTGCGATCTAAGGACAACCGGCTTTAAAATTAACAAGGAAGATTTGTCTCTAGGAGTTCACAAAAATTATGGCTAAACTGCCAAGGGAAGTAACAACACAACCGGAAATATTTTTCAGGTTACTTCCCTTTCCCTGATTACTCACATTTGAAAACAAATTTCACAGTATGTCAAACAATTATTGAATCATGCTATAAAACGACTAGCATCGTTTTGCAAATAAATTTTTTGGCGCTAAGCAATGCTACTGTAGTACCATACGGCTTGTTACAACAAAGCATTGCAGAAACAGCGCACATACACAATAACTATTGTCCAGATAGTTATTCATTGCTTACAGGGTCCAGCAGACTGCAAAGAGCCGAATCATGACCACAACATCAAGACCAGAACATCGCTGAAAGAGGACTCACCCCTAATCCGCATAGAAGATCTGCCGAATCAACCCTAGTGGTAACACTGAAGTCAATCCACAAGCCGCTCACTTTACAATAAAGACATCCAACGCAGGGGATGCTGAGGTTATACTCTAATTTATCGAACTCCCGTTTACAAAAATAAAATCGATTACAAACATCACTATAAAATATCAACAAAACACATACATATAAAATGCCTACATTGCCAAATAATAACATCATAGGAAGCCCCTGCAGTGACCATTTCGCAGAAAGCATCCAATATTCCCAAGCTGATCCAACAGACCTCAAACACAAATGAGGAGTTCTGTCCCAGAAGAGTTTTCAAGAAAAAAGTTAGGTGACTGGTCTAGTGAAGAAGAAGATGAATAGTAGATTGATAGAGCAGAGTAGGAATGAGAAAGAACAAAGGAGAAAGACAGCGACAGTGGGAATTTAAAGCATTATATTTCCAGAAAGTGGGGATACTATTTATACCGAAACCTCCGGCACCCCCTCGGGGGGTGGGGGGGGGGGAGGGAACTATTGTCCAGATAACAATGCATTTTACCAATAACATACATACATGCAGAAAAGTAAATCTTAATAAACTGACCTGCAGTTTCAATAAAATGAAGTTCCATGATTAATCTTCATTGGGTTATACAGTAAACAACCACAGTACAGCACAGAGCATATGCCAATTACCTCAAGCTTATAGGTAAATTTCAGAATTAAATATAGAGTTAAATAATAATAATCATTAATAATAATAATAATAATAATAATAATAATAATAATAATAATAATAGTAATAATAATAATAATAATAATAATAATAATAATAATAATAATAATAAATGTATGTGTAATGCACATTTTCCTGATACAAAATGACAGTACTAAGTGCTCACGCAGTACTACATATACTGCATACCTTTATCATGAATAGAACTGCTAAATCATTAAAATATTATACATAATCCTAACGTATCCCTTGTAATAAGCAAAACACACACTGTTATACATACAAGAACATATGATCTCATGTCGTTCTCATCATGATTTTGGTGACAACGTGCACACCACTTGACTACGATTTGGGTATCAAATATGGACATTTATTTTGTTGTGCACACAATCTTCAGTTATTGTAACTGCTAAATTTGAGATGCACAACGTTATACTTTTAATGTAATGTACTGCATTGTAATGCAGAAAGCAACTATCCTAAATCACAAGTTTAGTGTGCCTACAGAAAACCATTCAATTATACAACAGATTGTTTAGATGTAATTTTGTTCAGATGACACTGCTTTTCAAACCACTAGCATATAGATCATGAATATATTATAAGTGACAGTGAATTATGCCAAGATTATAGAGAATTGTATATCGACCAGCGGAACCTGGTTCGTAGTGATCCCTTTCATTTCCGGTTATGCAATCGGGAAATCCTTACACTTTTCTTCGTGCCTGTGTGTTACACTCGTTTGATGGTGGTGTTTTCTATCAGTAGTAGATTCAGCCCCAATGCGTGAATACTCCTGATGAGTGTAAACTCGGATTCGTTTAACCACGCAACCCGTTCAATCAGCATACAAGTCACTGAGTCTTCGTATGAAGTTTTCCACTTTTATTCAGCACACATCAACAACTGCATACAATCGCCTTTTCACTTTTACAACAACACTCCCCTCTCTCAAAACAGTGCGGCACATATATAGCCTCTCTCTTCTCCTGAACACCCTGGATCAATCGAGTATGACGCAATTTAACCAATCGCTTCTAACTTCGTCATCACTGTCTTATGTCATACATCTTTCCTTTCTATCCAAGCATGTTCTCAAAACTTCTACGCCTTCTCGCGAAGCTTCTATTGACAGTAAACAGGCAAATCTAGAGAATTCTCCAATAATATTGACTAACTAAAATTACCAACGTTATACAAAGCTTCTTCTAACAACAATGCAAACTCAAATCAACGGTAAATAAACTCTATTAATGAATACTTTGCAAATCGAAACGATTAGATCTATCGTGCGCATTTCAACGTAACACTGTGGTTCTGAAGTGGCAGCGCCTTTAGTTGCAAATGAAATTTTGTTCGTCCTTATCCAGGGGAGGTAAATGCCATCATAACTCTCTAATTTGCGGAGGATGTTTTCCTCGAAAATGCACGAGTCTTAAGATTTGGTTCATCACAGGCTAAAACAGACACTTTGCCCAACGAAAGTTTAGTTGAAGTTTAGAATATAGCATTGGTATTTCTTTCTTCTTCTTCTTTTTTTTTTTTTAAAAAAGCACATAAATTAGAGAGCTTCTATAGCCCCAACTTGTGTTCACTGCCTACGTTAGCCTACTAACTAATCCGTTTAGGCCTACGAACCTGTTAGTGCTGCAGTTTATTATCCCTTTCTATCGGGAAACTCTGGGCCGCCTCCCTAGGGGAAGGCGTGGTCGCAGCCAGTGGCGCGCCCAAACCCTACGTACCTAACATTATTTGTAAATTGACATTTTTGCTGGGGGAGCAAACCGGAGTACCCAGAGAAAACCCCCGAGACGTTGCCCGAGTCGAAAGTAAATAATATTCGGAGAAACATAACGCCCAGATGCTGGCTCGAACCCACACCTGTCAGGCGCCATTGGTTTCTGGTTTGTGGACAAGGCAAGTTAGTCCCGCCTTAGCCCACTTGGCCACAGCTCTCGCTCGAACCTAGTAGTATAGGGCTCATCTAAACCACAGGCTGTGAAATCTTGTCTTTTGTAGGCATCAATTACATACTATGCATAGGAAGCCTATGAACTTACAAAGACAAAAGAAAAGACTTCAGAGCCTGTGATCTAAACCAAGGGCTGTTAGTGCACATTCATAAGAATGCACCAAGAAAGTGATTTTACATCATTACCAAGCCCATAGGAGACACTTGAAACCTAGACATAATGCAAAGCTTAAGTTGAAAAACTCAATCGGAACCACAAACTCCTCCACCATTTTACATTTAAAAGCAAAAGCAGCACCCTTTTATTGGAGCAAAGTACACCTATTTTAATGAATCAACAAAAGAAATTGTGAGAGAATACAGTCAAAGCATTTATTCAAGCTTACGTTTATAGCAACTGACCCGATATATGTAAATAATACCAGAAACTTACTTGAGAATCACGATTCGTCAAAATGTTGAAAATTCCGCATTTTCACTCAGCAAAGTTTTCTTCGTAATGCAAATGAGGAGGTCATGACCTTCCTGAAGCGCAAAAGTTACAACGTAGATGGTGGGGTTTTCCTACGAAAAAGAACTACGAACCAAGTTTCTTTGCCTCCTAAAGCTCTCTAATGTTATCCGGTTCCAGCATTTGGGTTGAGAGTGCAAAACAACAACTATCGTTACTTAATTGAACTGATCCAAACTGCAGGATTAGGTGATAGGTTTGTTGGTTTGGTCCAATGCTGTGAGGTGTCTTTTTTTTAAACCTTTTTTTTTTTTCTAACTCATGCAAATGGCTAAACAGCATGCAGAGGAATGCAAGAGAAACAATGGTCTAATAGGGATCGAGTTGAAACCATATCAAGTCTACGCTGCTCTGCAGTGTTCAGTTATATAAGATTGCTCAGGGTGTTGAGCACGTACATCCACTATATATTTCAGTAAAAGCTCAAAGCAGCACTGTAGTAATGGTGGATAGCATGCCATCAATACATCATAGTCACATGGTAACACCCTCCACAGAAATATTAGGCATATTAAACTGGTGTAATAATATTTACAAGATAAATGAAAAATATGGAGTAGATTTATACAGTGCAGTTAACCGCTTTTAAAAACCCTCCTCAAGGTTCTAATAGCTGGTCATAAACATTTTAAGCAAAAACAGCTATGATCCAAAACTGAGGTTTTAAAACTCAGTAAACATAACAGCATCACTCCTGTGCAGAGCCTACTCACACCTTCTACCACTCAGAGCATGGCCAAAAGGAAGCAGTCTGACATCAACAATTTTAAGAGGAATGTACAAGTGCATGAAGCACATATTGTACAGGAAAGTCAAGCTACATGTATGCATTTATTTTTAAACACCTCTGTTGCCTTTTCAACCTGGAATACTGTACATAATTGCATAAGTTACATTGGGATTGCAACAGATGTAATAATATCACCAGAACTGGTACACTATGTTACCAGAACTAGTATAACTTATCACCAGTACTGATACAATATTTAACCAGAACGGATATAACACCACAACAGGTACAATGTATAACTAGAACTAATAATACATGCATGTACTATACCACCAGAACTGGTACATGAGCTACTAATTCTACTCTATGTAGATATATATGCGAAGAGATACTAATTCTTTAGAAAAAAAAACACCACAATCACCCTCATTATCATCTCCTTATCATCACCTTTCAAAACAAATCATTTGTGTAACAACCAACATGTGACTAGGCATAAAATGAGTTTATCTAAAGCACAAATATCATGCCCATAAGGAAAACAAGCAGAAAATAAAGAAATGAAGGAAACAAGAAATTTAAAAATAAATATTGAGTATTATAGTAGAATTACAATAAGTAATAACTCCAAATAATTAAATAAATATATAATTGAATTTTTAAAAAAAAAAAAAAAAAAAAAAAAAAAAGAAGACTAAAGGTTTAAGTTGCTGTCCATTTTTGTTAGGTGAAACAACTACATATAACCCAAACCTTTTGTCTCCCTTGTTTATGCTTGCCAACAGACACTCTCTTCTCTAGATAAAGTAATAAAACAAATAAAACATAAATAAATAAATAATTGTATACATCTACCACTACAGTTACAGCATTACAATACCGCACAACAGAGTATAATAATATTAATCCTCTCTATGAAGACATCGTTAGTTTAGTTGAAAAAAAAAAGGAGCGTCTGCTGGCAATATTGATAAGGGGAGACAAAATTATGTATAAAACAGCACATGGACTTTTAAGATCCTGACTCTCATGTCCTAGGCTGAGTGTTGGCTACACAAATATATCCAGCAAAGCACTAGGTCCCTACTCCCTCCATCCCCGGTTACACAGGATTGTGCTCAGTTGTCTGAGTATCAAAGGCTGCAAGTGGGTACCTCATGCGGCTCGAGTTGATCCTGTATTGGCCAGCGTCTTGAGCAGCTCTTGAGCTGCAGAAGTGCTTAATAAGAATGATTACATAAATAAATAAAACGCAGAGTAGGGGAATTAACTTAACTCTTTAGAGCACATTTGTCAAACTCAAGGCCAGTGGGCCACATCAGGTCAGGCCCGAGAGGTCTTGACCGGCGTACAATTATATCCGGTCAGAAAGAATTTTACGCAAAAATATCTTTTTATTTCCCTGCGATATAAAGTGCAAAACAAATTCTCTAAGAGCTGAGAGCGTTTTCGCTTTGATCAGAATAAGCGAAAATAAAAGTTGTGAATGGATGTTCGTCATTACAGTATCCCAGCAACGCTCAGTTGTTCGTTTTGGATTGGCGCATAAGAAATGAAAGTAGTGTAGTACCTAGATATTACATCAAGTTTTCCTGCTATGGCCAACATGATATCAATCAAGCGTCAATCAAGCATATGTGGGTAAATGCACAATCTTTTTTTTTAAAATCAAATCTAGCCTTTAAAATGGCCAAGAGAAAAGTAGATTCTGAAAACAGAGCCTTTCAAAGCCACTGGCTTTGGCGGTAAACCTGTGTGTCTAATTTGTGAAGATAATGTGGCGGTGATCAAGGAATATAATCTGAGACGGCATTACGAGACTAAACATCAAGACAAGTTAAAAAGCCTGAATGCAGAGCAGAAGCTACAGAAGATGGAAGAATTGAAGAGGAATCTAACATCACAGCAGAGGTTTTTCACCAAAGCAAAATCACAAACTGTAGCTGCTGTGAAAGCAAAGTTTTATTGTGGCGGAGGAGATCGCAAAATCAGGCCGACCATTTACAGAAGGAGAGCTTCTGAAGCGCTGCATGATGAAAGTGTGTGACCTCTTGCATTCAGACAAAAAGCAGATGTTTGCAAATGTAAGCCCCAGCAGAAATATGTTTTTTATCGGAATATCGGATTTGTGAGATAGACACCGATGTAAAACCACAGCTGATCAAAAAATGAAAAAGACTTTGTTGCATTCTCCCTTGCTGTCGAATGTAATGACATGACTGACACTGCACAGCTTGCCATCTTCATCTGTGGAGTGGACTCCAGTTTAAATGTTACAGAAGAAATATTGCATATGAAATCCATGCATGGGACATTGACAAGAAAATATATTTTTGACAATGTTTATGTCAAAGTTTCACCAACATAAACCTGCCTTGGAACAAACTTGTTGGACTTATAACTGATAGAGCACCAGCGATGTGCGGCGAAAAAAAGTGTACTAGTTGGAAGGATGCGGTTAAAGATGCAGGAGAACTGTACTGGTAAACCGATAGCATATCACTGCATCATACTCCAAGGATCGTTGTGTGGTAAAGTCCTCAACATGGAAGGTGTAATGAGCACTGTAACACAAACCGTCAACTTTATCAGAGCCAAAGGTTTAAATCATCAGGGATGCGGTGGCTAAGATGGGAAAACATTCTCAGTAGATTTTTTCAGCTGATCGAGGAAATCTGTTAATTCATGGAGAGCAAAGGAAAAGACTCCACATTTTTTCTTGATAAAAAGTGGAAATGTGAGTTGGTGTTTCTGTCTGACGTAACCACTCATCTCAACAACTTGAACCTTCAGCTTCAGGGACAGGACCACTTGATCACTGATACGAATGATGCAGTGAAGGCATTTCAAGTGAAGCTGTGCTTATGGGAGACACAAATATACCAATGCAAATTGTCTCACTTTTCTTGTTGCCAAGCAATGTTGAACGAAGTCAATATTATGGTGTTTCCCAATGGTCACTTTCTTGAAAAACTTAGCTTACTTCGCGCCAAGTTCGCACAGCGCTTTAGTGATCTTGAATCACAGAAAAGTAATTTTGAGCTGTTTCATAACCCATTGACCATAAGACATGGAAACTGCACCTATAAATTTGAAGATGGAGCGCATAAGGTTGCAGTCTAGTAGGACACTAAAGGCAAAATATGACACTGTGGCCTGCACAGTTCACACGTTTCATTCCTGAAAAGATGCCCCAGCTTCGTCTATATGTGGCTCGAACCTTGAGCATGTTTGGTAGCACATATCTGTGTGAGCAGCTGTTTTCTGTGATGAAGATTAACAAATCATCACAGAGGAGTGGTCTCATTGATGAACACTTGCAGTGCGTCATGAGAATCTCAATGACAAAGAACATTACTCCCAACATAAACGAATTTGTAGCCAACAAAAGATGCCACACATCCAGCTCTGACAAACTGGCATGAGCAAAAATGGGTTTGTCTATGATTTTTTATTATTAAAACTTTTTTATGTTTTAGTTTATATTAATGTTTAAAAAAGTATAATTTTCCGCTTATTGAATGTTTATCCTGTTTGGCCAGCAACCTTACGTGTGATCTGAGTTTTGACCCGCTGTGCGATTGAGTTTGCCACCTCTGCTTTCGAGGATGGCATCTAATAAGGGTTATGCTCTCCAGTCCACTTTCTAGAAGTCAGACTACCTATTCCCTGTGTATTACTCACACATATTGTCTTACATTGTTGGCTTGTGCCCCGTGTTCATTACTTTTAAAATAAACAAGGCTCATTTTCATTTCTTATAAGATTTAATAACGTTTTCTTGCAAACTCACTTCTATAAAGTAGACGTGGTGGAGGCAGCTGACTTGCACAACGTTATACTGTCTGACATTTCTGCTTTATTCTCCTTCCAACACAATGTGCGATTTTGTAAGGCTGTAACTTCTCCACCAAAACAGCCACGCTTGAGGTATTTCACAATAATCCTGAAAGGAAACCACATCGCACGGTGGCAATTATCTCATTGTATTTTTTATCACCAAAGAGTGAGAAATGAACAAATGTGTTGACCACCAACCCACCCAACATCTGACACAAACATCACGGATGGGTTTTGCTCTCCCTTGTTCAGTGCTGCTGTGCACAAATTGCTGTGCTTTAGAATGAGCGCAGCAGTTGAGAGTAGTGCAGAGTGGACACTAGGTCACCAATGATTTGCAGTTGCCAGCGCCAACTTGACTGGGTGACAAACACCTTCCAAAATTAATTTAGATCTCAAAGGTGGGAGATCTCAAAGGTGGGAGATCTCAAAGAGGGGTAGATCTCAAAAGGTCTTAGTTGTTTCAAAGACACTTGTCATCAACACCAACAATGCAAAACCTAGCTCCCAGTTTACTGTATGGCACAAGAGGGGGAAGTCCTCATATCCGATCGCTCCTCCAGCAAATCTTTTCCTTCGCCCCCATCATAGTCGTCGTTGTAATCGTCGTCATCATAGTCCGCTTCGTCAGTGGGGAGGGGAAAGTATTTTCTATCCATGCCTATCATGCATTTGCCACTGCTGCACTGGTGGTAGGCGTGGTTGTGAGAGGGGTTTGGACTCATGCGTGTGCCTCGTAAGATGTCTGGTATAGTGGCCAGGTGAGAAGCGATGGTCGTCGATCTGAAACACAAACAGCATGTTACCATAATGATGCATGTGGGAATAAGCAAAATGATAGCAAAATGATGGAAATAAGTTATCATGGTAAATATCATAATGATAGAAATATGGTACATTATCACAATAGATATAATGATGGAAGTATGTTATCATAAGTATGAAAATGGTGGTCATGACACAGATGAGATACATAGCCATCTTGGTGACTCTATACAAATCGGATAATAATAATAATAATGTTCGTCATTTGTAAGGCGCGTTAGCCTAAGGATCAAGGCGCTAGCCGATACAGGATCTAACTCAAACCGCCCGAGACGCACACCCGCAGCCTTTGGGCGCATGGTCTGACGGACAACTGAGCACTATCCTGGGCATCCAGGGATGGGGGAGAAGGACCAAGTGCATGCTGGGTGTGTTCTTGTTACCGGCACTCACCCGTCTAGGACATGAGCGTCAGGATCTTTAAAGTCCGTTATGATGGAATGTATGCAACATACAGACTAGACCTCGGTTTATACTCTCATCCGAAGGAGTAGGAAAACAGGAGTAAAGTGTCTTTCCCAGGGACACAACACAATGGCCCGGCCATGGCTCGAACCCGGGACGTTCAGATCCGCAAGCCGAAGCACTACCATTAGACCACAATGCCATGCTATGAGTCGTATACAGCACTAACACCAACACTACTATAATGCTCAGTGCAGTATTTTTGGTGTGGATTTTCTTCCTGTGGGGGTCTTTTATCAGTGACAGGCAGTTACAGATCTTTACTTGACCCGTTAATCAAGATTAGATCAAAAGAAACTGAACCGAGTGCAAAAATTCACTAAACAGACATGAAACTAGGGAACCATTTCAGTTTGTTTCGTATAAAAGCTGATGATATCACTGTGCCAACAACAACAAAAGTCCAACACTGAAAAGCAGGAAGACAAATCATATTATGCACATCACCAGTCATTAGTACATGGTGAGTAATTAAAAAACCTCTCACTTAGGCACAAACTTGTTGAGCTTGTGTAGCTTGGTGTCAGAGAGGGATCTGTATCGCTGTAGGTCGCCTCCTCTACCCGAGCCCCCAGGAATGCCAGGCAATGCAGCCAGCCTTTCCGTCACGTCATCAGGCCCAATGTTGCAATGGCCGTGAGCACAGTTCAGAATGTAGCCAATGATGGGCATGGGCATGGGGACCGACCACGGATCTGGTTCTGGACTGCTGAAATCCTGCAGACATTATTAATTGGTGGTTTCAATCAATCGATCAAATTCATTTAAAGATATATTAATTATGCAGTAGCTGTTCTGTGAAAACCAGACAAGGGAAGTAGCGAGTGAAAGGTTTTTGTTTTCATCAATTTTTATTCACCAGATTAATTTAGGTTATACTGATGATGGATAAACACATTTCATGCATACAAACTACAGTACATTTATACAACCAAAATTATATAAACTGTATAAGCACCAATTACAAACTATCCAATTAATTTATAGGTACGTACATAATAAAAATTTCCCTTTCTTTCCACTTTATCATAATGCTTAATATATTTTATAACACAAAATACATAAACATGCTTACAATGATACCCAAACCCATTTATTAAAATATCATTTAATATCCAGTCCCTCAAAAATCATAAAAATTTTAATAGGGATAATTAACACCAACAACAATTAAAATAAAAATAATAATAATAATTAATACAGAAATAAAAAAGTTACTGCCATCATTCCCAAACATTCTTAATACCATTTATATTAATCATTTATCCCCACATCAGCATTAAAATAAAATAAATAAATTTTTAAAAAAATTAAAAAAAACAATAATAATAATTACAATAATAATAATGATAATAATAATAATAATAATAATAATAATTATTATTATTATTATTATTATTATTATTATTATTATTATTATTATTATTATTATTATTCGTATTTACATGAAGGAAAGAATTTTATTTTTTTTAAATCACTCGCTCTTTTGTCCAAAAATTTTAAATGTTTATGTAATAATGAAATATTACAAGATTTTTTTTTCTTGTCTTATAGGTAGTTGACAGGGGGGGGGGGGGGGGGGGGGGGGGAACAACAATAAAAGCACACAATTCATTTATTTATACATGACAAACAAAGGAAAATGATAAAAATAATAACAATAATATTTTTAAAAAGTGAGGGAAAGGAGAGGGTACATCACGTGACAAAACTGAGGACTCCAACGCCAAACCATACCTGCATGAGCTGATAGTGAAGAAGTTCTTTCATGAGAGGCTGTCCCTGTCGATCCTTGAAACACAGCGGTGATCTCTGGTCCTGCACAAAACCATCACCATTATTATCGTCAACACTAAATCCATTATCAATATCATCAACAGCATCTTCATCGTCGTTATTACTCTCATTGACGTCCAGTTATCGTCATCTGTACCACCAATCCTCATTGTCAGCATCACAATCATCATAATTATCATCATGATCAATGTCATAATCTCTTTCGCCATCATCATCATCATCATCGTTGTCAAAATAGTTAATTAACAGAAAATGTCCCTGTGCACCTTTGAAACAAAGTGTGGTGTTGTCTTGGAACTTTGTCCTTTTATTGCACAATGAAACATCAAATATTAAATTAGGCTCCTCATCCAAGGAGAATGAGGAGGAGGGGAGTGGAGGGTGGAGTGCATGTAGCCAGAATAAGCACATCTACATCTAGCTTGATTTGGGTGGATCACCTGTCAGTGCAAGCCACATAAGATGTCAAGGTGACTTCAGTTACAATGAGAGTTTAGCCAGCGCAAAGAGCAAACTGTTTACATTACATTACATGATTATTGCTTTAGGTCCAGCGGACTCTTCCGAGCCAAATCAGGACCGGACAACCCCTGATCCGCATAAACGATCAGCTGAAACAACCCTAGTGGTAAAACTGAAAGCTCTCCACCAGCCAGTCACTTTACAATAAAGACATCCCACGCAGGGGACGCTGAGGCTGTACTCTAATTTATCGAACCCCTGTTTACAAAAACAAAATAGAATACAAACATCATTATAAAATATCAACAAAACACATACATATAAAATGCCTACATCGCTAAATAATAACATCATAGGAAGCCATAGTGACCACCTGGCAGAAAGCGTCCAATATTCCCAAGCTGATCCAACAGACCTCATACACAAATAAGGAGTCTTGTCCCGGAAGAGTTTTCAAGAAAAAAGGTAGGTGACTGGTCTAGCAAAGAAGAAGATAGTATAGCAGATTGATAGAACAGAGCAGGAATGAGAAAGAGCAAATGAGAAAGAGAGCAACAGTGGGAATTTAAAACACTAAATTTCCAGAAAGTGGGGGTACTATTTATACTGAAACCCCCGGCACCCCAACGGGGAAGGCAACTGTTTGAAGTGGATAAGAGGGATATATAAAAACTAATATTATTATTATTATTATTACTTCATTTATATCTTTAATAAATTAAAGTCTTCCCCGCAAGCACTGGGTATTGTTCTGTGTACCACCTTGTCCATAGTGAACTCTGAAGCTCCATAATCCATGAGAAGATCCACCAGCTGTTTGCTGTCCTCTTGACCATACACATAGTGCAGGGCTGTCCGGAAACACTGAAACATACCAAGTAATCAGTCAATCGCTTCATCAATCATCGTTTCAGACAATCGTGATTGCAAATTATTTAGTAGTAGCAGATAGAGGCTATTTATTTTATTTTTTCACCACCATTCCAGTTTTCAAAGTCCAATGATATTGGGTTTTGTATATAGCTCCATAGTTTTCAGTGCTGAACATTTTCTTACCATAATGACATCAGCTGCTGTATCTCCTTAGTTTTGTATATGTACAGTGAACTTTACAACTCATTTTGATTGTGGAATCTAAATTTGTCCAAGAGACCGCTGATTTCCTAACACTAGTTTTCTTCCGGCTGGAAACCATGATCTACGTGGAGATTTTTGGGTGTCTGTGTTGCTATACAAGTTTCGCTGCCAACTAAGCAAATTTGGCTACAGTGATACTGAAAAACAGACAAAGACAAAATTAGACTAAGAACGGCAAAGTGAAGAGCAGCTGATCATGATTAGAGTGAAGCTACAGTTTGTATTAGTAGACAAGAATCTCTGCCAGCAGTCCAAGCATGGCTGCAGACAAAGACAAAGAGGAAGAGAGAGACAGAAAGAGAGAGTGTGAAAGAAAAATACCTGATCACGAATGGAGTCAAGTCGTTGCTTGCGTTGGTAGACAAGAGTTTCTGCCAGCAGTTCTAACATGTCATATGACCGTCGTAACGCTGCCTTGTGAAGCAGGGGCTGACCATCTCCCTGTACACTCACACACATGCACAAATGCAGGAATAAACAAACACAAATATTTTAAATTTAAAGTCAGTCTGAGGTCTAAATCAAAACTGGAACAAAAACAAAATTATAAAATGTCAAATTCACACAAGTTGATGGCTTATATATTCTTACAGTTTTTTTAGTCTAATATTTATGAAATTGGAATCTAAATGTCATGTCCGAGCGTTCAAAAGGTGGTCTGCTATAAAAGTAAGTTGCCTATGTCCTTTAGAATACAGGCACATGCAAACCATAAACAAATGCAGGGGGAGTGTGACCAACAAATCCCTTTGCGTTGCTGTGGAGAAACCTGGTGGCCTGTAGTACAGCTAGTCAGAGCGCTACTTTCCAATAGTGAAGGTTGTGGGTTCAAACCCCACAGGAGACCCTATTTACTCAGGCACGAGATTTTACAGGTCACTGAGGGTGTTGTTGCACCCATAGGCTGCTGTGTTTGGTCGCTGTTTGTGACTGTATTTTTAGATGATTTATTTGTTTCTAGTTCTAAAAAGTTATATCAATGTGTTTGTGACATGCCCAACTTTACAGTGGCCATTCATAAGTCAGAGCTGCCAACCCCTAAACAAAATTTCAGTAGCAAACAAAGAAAAATATCAGTAGTTTCAGCTCAATTTCAGTAGCAAATGTACGAACAAGAATTTTCACATGATAAAATGAGCATTATTTAAAATGTTGATATTAGCTTAAATAAAAACCAAACACCAACACAAAAAGCATTAACTTTCAAATATTTATTTTTAAAATGATAGAAATGTTCCTGAAAAAAAAAAAAAAAGTTTTAACATTTTGTTTGGAAAAGCTAACCCATACACCATACGCGGTGAGGAATCGCGATTAATCGCGAGTCCTCGCGTGTAATCGCCTGAAGGAAACACGGGGATCACAGGACATGACTGTGGTCTCTCTCTCTCTCTCTCTCTCTCTCTCTCTCTCTCTCTCTCAGTCTACCGCGCAGTGGCTGCTGAGCTAAAAATAGCGCACACGCAAAGCGCTATACGAAAGTCTATGATATTGACGAAAGCCTAGTAGGCCTACGTCTCTCGCGGCTTTGTTTCGATACTTGTAAAAAAATAGGTATGCTTTGAAATTTTTCTTCCGTAGTATTTCTTGAAATGGCGTAGTTGCGGAATTAAAGAACATTTTCCCGGAGAAACTACGGACGTTCCGTAGGGGTTGGCAGCTCTGATTAGTGCATCTCCCGAGTCCACTTTGATTTCTCCTGCTCTTAGCCATTCTCTATATGTAATGTACTGAAGACCATCCTGCAAGAGGACAACATTCAAGAATGGACTGGCTTGACATTGAGCAAAGCCATGATGGTTGCTGATGACAGAGAAAGATGGAGTATGCTGGTTAAATGATCATCTGTGGTGCCCCAACGACCTTCGAGTTACGGTATAGGATAGGAATGTAATAATGTTTAATAAGTGTGTTAATAATGTAGGAGCGCTTTGAACTGTTCTTTACTAGGAAAAGCATCAATTATAATTTGTTTTTATTTTCACTTAATAACACCATTCGGTGCAGTCAAACTAAATGTCAAAATAAACAAAACTGACTTTTTGGTTCTTCTGCCTTCTGTAATAGTCATCTCTGCAGATCATAGCACTTTACAGTTCGTGAAAAAATTAACTTATAGCATTCTGAATTATTTGTACTACCATTTGAAATAATTTTATAAACATTATTATTATTACTACTATTTTTATTATTAATTTATAAAAGTTAGCCCTGACAAAAGGGAGGTAGCTTACACCTCTCTTCCAACGACCAAAGGTTACAGCAATGCCCTTTATGCTATTAACTCCAGGATTAAACGATCAATTGTCAAGAGCCAGCATACCGGTCGTCGGCAGTCTGCAAGACAAGGGTTAAGGCCATGGGGCTCGTTGTGTCGGAAGTAGAGTAACTGTCGTAATGTCTCCACATCGCTGCATTCCACCGCCTCATGCACTTGTTCTACTTGGTCCTGTAAATCACCATCATCAGCATAAGTAGCAGTACAACAATCATAATCATTATCACCCTCATCTTCAAAGCCATCAGCATAACCACCACCACCAAAACCATCACCAACATCATCATCATCAACATAGCATCATCATCATCATCATCATCATCATCTTCATCAACATAGCACCATCATCATCATTTTTATGGTCAAAGGCAAACAGGGTGGAGCACGCCGTCAGGCATTTCCAGCCACATGTGACAAGTAGATACTCAGTCAATTTGTGAACTGTTTTAATATACCGCTTTACCAGCTCAAATGCTGTTCAAAGTACTTTTCTGAAACAGGATCTATACCTCAAGCCGCCCAAATACCAACCTGCTAGTGCTACAGGAAGCACAGCAATCTTCAATGACCAAGAGGAATTGGGCCCAGTGCTTGCTGGTTGTGTTTATGATCTAACTGGCACTCACATCAGAAGCTTTAAGTCCGTCAGATGGAATGTCAGACTTCAGTTATTGTCTCGTCTGAAAGATAAGTCAGGCTTTACTCAACCCGGGCAGTGAACTCACCTTATACATTGGCAGATACTTGTAGAAGTAATCTGTGGAGCTTATTTCTGCATCCACACTACTTTCCAGATTCTGAAAAAACAAATTGATGGACACACGTTTGCTTTTCAATTTTATTACCCTGTGCTCTATTCTGATTTCCTTTGTTGTTGAATTTTACAACAAGTTGATGTTTGTATCGATAAAATAAATTCAAATTTGCTTCTAATGGTTCGAAACTCTTGTGCACCTCCAAAATAGTAAGCCCATACATAACGTGCACCAGAATTTAGTGTTGATTCGCTATAAAGTTATAGAGTAATGACATATTTACCTCCAATAGTAATTTACATTGAAACATAACCAATAAATTTAAGAAATAAATAAATGTTGTGCAGCAAACCTCAATAGATGCCGGCAAGTTCTGATATCCCTGTAATGCTAGAATCTCCCGATTGACTCCAAGCTCTTGAAACACCCACCGTACAAC
This sequence comes from Oncomelania hupensis, assembly GCA_036898135.1. Lineage (NCBI taxonomy): Eukaryota > Metazoa > Mollusca > Gastropoda > Littorinimorpha > Pomatiopsidae > Oncomelania > Oncomelania hupensis. The sequence continues at coordinate 42,818,829 of CM072519.1, read as the reverse complement.
AGCCTGAAAACAGACCACAATCACAGATCTTCACACAACAGTGCCACGCCTTTCGCAGCTCTATGAGCTAATATGAGGAAGATAAAGAAAATTGCATATTTATTTCAGCAGTATTATAACTGCATTAGACTGCACTGGACCACAGACCTAAATACACTTGACCGGCAACTGGGTTTGTGTGCAAGCAACGTTTCATCATAGTATCTTAGCCAAGGTTTGCCCTCTGCATTCTGATTCAAAATAACGTAGGTATCTACACAAGAAGTCAGCTGTGTCAGGCCTGTGCAGACTATGATAAGGGGGAGGAGAGAGTAGTGGGGGTAAGGGGTTATGGGGTGGGGGGACTCACATTGCTATGCATGTGTCAACAAGTGGCTGTAGAGAAATTCGTGCCCTTGATTTTCTAGTACTTTGTCATGGCTCTGCACAGTACTGCACTAAATTGAATGGTATTCTCTATTATTTTGTTTTGAATTGTTTTGCGCAGTAAAGTGCTACAATATGTGGCACTGTACTGTTTGTACAGTATATATATGCTATTGTATTACAGTGTCTAATAAATGAAATTCCAGGAGTGTGCTCACAGTATCAACAGCAGTAACCACTTTTGGGCAGTTGTGAAGGGAGGCATACTCTCTAATGCACAAGTTGTTCTCGATGCGCTGAGTCACAAGGTAGGCGGAGCCTTTGCGCAGAATGAAATCCACCACCGCCTGATCCACATCATTGTCCACACAGTGGAACAACACATTACGACCCTGAACACAGAGCGAAACTCATGTATTACCTCATGCCACACAACCTGCAACAACCCCCACCACCATTATCGACATCAAAACAAACCCTATTCTCTCTATCTCTCTCTCTGTCTCTGTCTCTGTCTCTCTCTCTGTCTCTCTCTCTCTCTCTCTCTCTAATAATAATAACACTCCTGCTCTCAAAAGCAGGCAAAAAGTATTTTAAAATATACATATATTTTTTTTAATTATTATTATCATTATTATTATTATTATTATTATTATTATTATTATTATTATTATCATTACTATTTAATTGTTATACTGACCTTGTAGAAAATGGAATCAACAGCAACTCCCTGTCCTACTGGTGTTATGGCTTTCAGCAGTTCTGTAGACATGGGTGGTTTGGTCTCTAAGGATGCAATGTATAATGGTATGTCGCACTGAAATGACATAAAATTACAGTGAGTACGGCATCAAACCCTCTGGCTCTCTATGTGTTCGTGTAATGAAGCTGATCAAACACCACAACACTTCTTGCAGACCTGCCCACACTTCACCAGAAAAAGGCAAAACAAACTGGGTCTGTGATCACATACTTCACTGCCAAGTTGTGGAACTCTGTTGAAAACACGCACCTGACAATCCAATAAATGGCACAACAATGGAGGAAGCAAATTTAGCAAAAACCAGTGGATCCGACAGAAGAAAACAATAGAATATTCAGTATAAAATGCTAAAGGAGATTTTCTCCCCATAAAACAGAGAACACAGAATCTCCCCTTTTTATAGGACAAGATTTGTGAAGGCAATGCCCATCTTCTCTTCTTGCTGCTTTATCCTTCCTGGTTCAACATTTGAAAGACTTCCCTTACACCACAACCTGTTCTGTGAAGACACTGATGGTTCGTCCCCTCTCATTGCTTTGCCTTCATGGCTTTTCAAATAGAGCCGGGTAGCGTGGTATTCACAGCTTGGGTAATTGCTGTATTCTGCTTTGCAGTGTTTTGCTTCTTTGCAAATCTTAGTTCTTTTTGTAATATCTTTATCCAGTATCCATTAACATTTCCACACACCCCAAACCCCTCTTGCCTTTCCAAACCGTATGTCTACGGAGATCTAATGAAAGTAGCTAAATCTAGTACAAACCTCTTCATCTCCCTTCATGGTGATGTCAATGCGAGCTCCAAATTCCAGCAGCATCTGAACCATGGGTAGATTGTTCTGACGCATGGCATAGTACAGAGGTGGTGCGCCTCTGTCTCCCTGTTAAACACAATTACTGGTTACTTTCATGTGCTATTGAGGAAACATAGAGAGGGAAAAACACTGGCATTTGTGTGTGTGTGTGAGTGTGTGTGTGTGTGTGTGCATATGGGAATTAGTACAGATGTGCAGTTGATACATATAATTAATGGTTACTTTGATGTGCTGCTGAAGCAACAGAGAGAAACAAGTTAGTTGCCTTTTTCTGCTCATGTAAAGTTCAGAGGTGAAGTTGTTACATGTTACATGCACACACTGAATTACTGGTTACGTTGATATTCTATTAAGGCAATACAGAAAAAAACTGACTGATTGTGAGCAACCCAAAATGTATAGATAAGTTTACAGTGTTGTTGTTATGTGACTTACACCACACCTGATAGTAATTGAAAGAAGAAATAAGAAAAAAAACCTGTATAGCTATGAGACTAAACTTAATGTTTGAATTACCATATTCCTGAAGTTGATGTTCAGTTTGAGCTTCTGAGCTAAACGTAGCATTCTTCTGGCACCCGCCACATCCCCAGCTAGTACACAGTGTGCAAACTCCTAAAAACAGATATCACACATAACAGATAAGATTACAGATTGTATTATATACACCTCCACCCGCACCTCGCCCCTGACATGGGTTCAGGAACTAGTAATTATTTTTTAAACTTATTTGATTTTAATATTTTTTGGTAGCTGTATTGTTCTCTCCTCTTCCCATTCAAATAGCAAACATCCATCTTCCACCACCTTACCCTAATTTCTTAGTCTAAAATCACTTCACTGAATAGACACTAAATAAAATAAACAAACAGATTAGCAAACTGATGGGACGGATGAGTAGACAGATAGTTAAGTAGATAGTAAGGAATGATAAAAGACTAAAGGGCTAAAGAACAATGAGGAAACTGTCTTACCATGGAGGGTCGAATCCCACTGACCACCCTGATAATGCTCTCTGTGCCCTTTTCCAGAGCCAGCTGCAGCAGTGTGGTGTTGTTCTGCAATGGACAATTTTTCATACAATACATTCACAGTCACAGCACAGCCATCACTTACATTATTCCTTATAAATAAATCAAACCACAATTCTCCAACCATCACCACAAAAATGGTAAATATTATCATTGATCATATTCATCATCATCATCACCATTATTATTATTAATAATAATGTCATTAATTGTGTAATTACATCTCTCTCTCATCTCTCTCTCATCTCGCAATCTCTCTCCTCTCATCAGCTCCATCTCTCTCTCTCTCATCTCTCACTCTCTCTCTCTCCTCTCTCTTCTCTCTCTCGTCTCTCTCCTCGTCTCTCTCTCTCTCTCTTCCTCTCTCTTCTTCTCTCTCTCTCTCTCTCTCTCTCTTCTCTCTCTCTCCTCTCTCTCTCTTCTCTCTCTCTCTCCTCTCTTCTCTTCTCTCTCTCTCTCTCTCTATCTCATCTCTCTCTCCTTCCCCTCTCCTCTCTCTCTCTCTCTCTCCCTCATCTCTCCTCTCTCGCTCTCTCTCCTCTCTCCCGTCTCTTCCTCTCTCTCTCTCTCTCTCTCTCTCTCTCTCTCTCTCTCTCTCTCTCTCTCTCTCTCTCTCTCTCTCTCTCTCTCTCTCTCTCTCTCTCTCTCTCTCTCTCTCTCTCTCTCTCTCTCTCTCTCTCTCTCTATTATTAATTGTTCATTACAATCACACTCACTCATTCACAAACACTCACTCACTCACTCACTCACTCTCTCTCTCTCGCTCTCTCTCTCTCTCCATCTCTCTCTGTTATAAATATTATTGTTATTATTACCACCATCATCATCATTGCCACTATTATTTTCCTCACTCTGACCTTTTGGACGTCCACCCTACACCACTCGTTGATCAGCTTGCGCACATTCATGGCATCATCCCCCTCCACAGCTTCCCAGATTCCTGGCTGGAATGTAACACACAACCATTGTTATCAAACAGTGTTTAATAATCAATGCTGTTCGTGCTGCTTGTGGGAGTGGCACCCAATACCTTGTCATTGACTGTGCTGCATCTGTGTGAAACTGACTCAAAGTAGTCCTTCAGAAACAGTTGAACTATTCATACTTTTGGGCCTTTTATTCATACTCTTCTAATTTTGTGTGCTGTCATTACTCTCTTTAAGCGCAGTGAGCATGTTACAATAGAACGAAAAAGATCATGTCATATAAAAATGTCTCACTGCTTTACATATCTTCCCTGGTTATCACCCAATTTGATTTAATTAAAGTATTTCATTTTACATCAGTTTACTACAAAATTATATAGCTAGTATACCTTTCCCCCAATCTCTGCCCTTCCTCCTCTCTTCCCCCCCCCCCTCTTTTTTTCTCTCCAGGCAACCACCCAAAAAAACAACAATTACTAAAATTCCCAACAATTTGTACAGCTCAGATACCCACTGGCAGATGGGTGTATGGAATCGCTACTTCTTGTAAGATGCTTCATTTCAAGCCTGAAGTACATGCCCTAATCTGCCACCATGTGAACTTACCACATATTTCATGAAGATGTCCCTGACAGGAATGGGGAGGGTGGTGGAGTTGGTCACTAGCTCCAAGGGGTACACACCATCCTGCAGCAGCACACACAGACAAGAGAGAAATAAGTTAAACCACAAGTTAAACCTCAATACTGGTACAACCAGACAGTTAACAAACACTTTTTTTTTTAAAAGATAGCCAGGGCAATTACACCATAATGCAAAGGCAATTTATGTCCCCAATTCATATTTGTGTGCTTTGTCATCTCATGGCCACTGAAGATGGTGGACAAACATTTGTCTGATTGTGTCTGATTACAATGGCTAAAAACACCAATCAAGTCACAATTTTTGTGTTGGTTTTTTCGACAGGCAAGAGTACCTCTTTCTTTTATATGTATATACAAATTATACTTGATGGCTGAATTCCTAAACTTATTTTTTCTTCTTTGTGCTCACTGAGCATGACATTTCTATGGAAACCTGCGCCTAACAAGACTATAAAAAAACCTGCGTCTAACTAGAATCATCATCATCATCATCATCATCATCATCATCATCATCATCATCATCATCATCATCATCATCATCATCATCATCATCATCATCATCATCATCCATCCATCCATGATTATTCATCCATTCACCATCCTCATCAATCACCACAACCATCATCATCATCGTCGTCATCCTCATCATCATTTCACCTGTGTTAACAGAAACGCTGCTGACCTTATTAGTGATGTAGACATCGGCATTACACCTGAGGAAGGCTTCCACAACTTCAGGATGCGGGTTCTTCACCTGTAGGTAGCGTAGCAGCGGGGTGCACCCATGCTGAAAAAAAACGTTTCAAAACATCAATGACTGGCAACATAGCTGGTGACAGAACTAGTCTTGCCTACCACACCAGTCTTTCCCAGTGCAAAACTACAGTAAATACAATTTACGGGCACGACAAAGTGTGCCCCCAACAGTCCCTGTCACCAAATTCATTCATTCATTCATTTAGTAGATTAACGTCCCCAGACACATAAACCAAATTTCACAAGTGGCAATGCTTTATGTAACTGTATGTGGCCTTTCCTGAACAAGAACAAGCGTGTGTCTATGTTGGATTGACCATGGAAGTGTGATACTGTGAGGTGGAGGGCCCAGCTAGACCACTCCGACCCTAGTTTTGTCCTACATGTACGTGCTTGTACTAAGTGACCTTATGAAAAGCCTGCATAGACATGCTGGCATAAGCCTACTACATCACTTGGCTATACCTCTACGGAAGTGCGGAGGGCAATACTAACTGAGGACAAACTTTTGCTTAAAAGGTTGACGCAGTAGCGTGGTGGTTTGGGTTCATGCTAGAAATGTTTCATGTAGCGGGGTTAGTACTTGGATGGGGGAACAATTCTTGGATGCAACCACTGAAAGACATAAATAAATGACACTAGCATGTAACACACCTCAATAGTAAATGAGTACCGGTGTAACATCCTTTAAGTTCCGAGTGTCTTACTTTAGCCGGGCGCCTTTGCGCATGCGCCAGGTCAAGTCGGGCCGGCTTTTCACGATGTTCATAGGCGTCGTAACCCTAACCCTAACCTAAACCCTAGCCCTAACTCTAACCTATCCTATCCTAGGATATGACCTGGCCGGCTTTTTCACGATGTTCATAGGCGTCGTTACCCTAACCCTAACCTAAACCCTAACCCTAACTATAACCCTAATCCTTACTAAGACTACGATATCACTGTGCGCATGCGTCGAATTTTGACCAATCAGAATGCTCCCAGTCGCTCCCAGCCCAAATAAGATACTAGGAACTTTGACGATGTCACACCGGGTTCTATTTCGAACAAGGGAAAGTAAGGCAGCGAGGGAGAGGAATTTGGGCACCACCCTCATTGAGCTGGCCCAGAGAAAATGGGGGTCTCGAACGTCTCTAATCCTAACGACCGAAAGGTTATTGGAGCACCTATGCTCTAGTACCACCTGTTTTTATCTGAAAGTGTGAGCTTTTGTCAACATTGGTGTGACGGCCTGTCACACTAGGCGACCCCAAAATGGCAGACGCTATGAATTGTTGATGAATCCACACAGTTAATAAAGGGCACAGGGGGTACACACGCGTTGTTAAATGCCACACAAATCAATGGAGGGAAACCACAGGGGAAGGGGGGGGGGGGTGGAGAGAGAGAGAGAGAGAGAGAGAGAGAGAGAGAGAGAGAGAGAGAGAGAGAGAGAGAGAGAGAGAGAGGAGAAACCCGACAGAGCATACCCAAGGAAACCGACAGTCTAGAATGGTAGACAGAAAGAGACACAGAGGATAGACACAATTATGCTGAATTTGGACAAATAATCTCATGTCGTATTGTTTCGCTTTGTTTTGATTTATCCTGGTTCTTTTACCTGATCTTGTCTGTTGATGTGGGCCCCTAAGTTGCGGAGCAAGTAGACCATCTGTGCTGACCTTTGAACGTCTGTGGGTTTGGCAAGGAAGGCGTCAATGGCCCAATGGAACACGCCGCGAATCTGGAACACGTTTCAAAAGGCTGCGTGACGATAGGGAGAAAGAATATTCTCAAAATTGTAAGTATGTTAAAATACCTTGATGCATTGAATCTCGTGAATGCCAGCATTGGCTACAAACACGCTCTCTTTGTAATCAGTGTTTCAATCTAAGCACTGTTTCGTGGGGTGTCGGATAGTGCAGTGGTTGGAGCACTCGCTACTGTGTCGAAAGTGAAGCACCGTCCGGTGCGGTTAGCACTTGGATGGGTGACCGCTAAGGTGTGAAAGCGACAAACAACAACGCCCCCAGTTGACTCAACTGTGATTGAGTACCTACTCTCTTGAGGGTGTGGGAAGGTAAAGCAGCGAGGGAGAGAGTTGGGCATCGCCCTCATTACGCTGGCCCAAGATAAGTGTGATCTCCAACATCACGCTCCCCTACGGCCACAAGGCTATGGGACTACCTTTACCTTTTTTTTTTTTTACTGTTTCGTATTACTTGCCAGATCCAATCCCCTATTCCTAAGATTGAAGATACCTGTTATATCTCTCAATCCCCCCCCCCCCTCCCCCATCCGATCTTCCGTCTATAACGTCCCTCACAACTTGCACTGTGTAACAGAAATCACCCTAATTAGGTGAAATAATGACACTAGCGGTACGGTGTCTTAGCATGGATAAAAATTAATGATAACTGTCTCTACAAAGCCACTCCTCCCTTTGTATGCATAATAAATCAAACATAATTATGAATGATGGCAGGTAAAATGTGAGAAATAAGGGAAATCAGGCATACCCGTTATTTGAAAGAAGAAGAAGAAGAAGAAGAAGAAGAAGAAGAAGAAGAAGAAGAAGAAGAAGAAGTTCTGAACAATGGACAACAAATGTTTTAAAAATGTAAAACAGAACAATTTACAATTCTTGTTATCGATTTTTTTTAAAGTTAAACTGCAAAATAATGACAACATTTGTGTCATATTTATGCAAAGTCAGACAATACCTTATTACAACATTTGAAAGCTTCGTTAATTTTGTCTTGCACTAGTGAATCAGCAACAAAAACAACAGTTTCCTGGGTGAGAATATATAGATTTCTGAAACTATGTAAAGAAAGAGCAATTCGAATCCAATGTTCGCTTTGTTTGAAGAATTAATGTTAGCAATTATAAGGCTGTAAAATATCTTTATATATGTGCAAAGGTGATAATTTTTTTAATACGGTGGAAAAAAATTAAAGTGACACAACCCCACCCTTCAAACAATAGACATATCCACACACATACATAAAACACACACACACACACACACACACACACACACACACACACACACACTATATCACAAAATATCCTTGACACATTCACGTATAAATAATACATATACAACAGTATCAGTATGTGAACACACACACACACACACACACACACACTCTCTCTCTCTCTCTCTCTCTCTCTCTCACACACACACACGCATGCACAAATAAACAAACAGGAAGCTGGCTCGTTAGTTTTCCATTCTTTGTGACAATCAATCAATCACGACATTATAGATATAGACATTATCGAGATTTCGTTTAGTCCGTGCAAACCAACGAATTAACGCCAGACAAATTACGCACATTGTAGTCATTCGTCATATTGAATTTCGCTAAAGTATACGTACTAGTATCGGTCACATTAAAAACAAAACCTCTTCATTGTGATGATGGTAGAATATTGGATGCATATAATTCACTGAAGCTTTACTGCAGTTGACGGCAACATGTTAACTGTCACTGAATAATACATAAGTCTGCCTTATCAAAATGATGATGATGATGATGATGATGATGATGATGATGATGATGATGATGATGATGACGATGATGATGCTGATGACGATGGGGGTACAAATCGCATTTCAAACAGTTATGCTCAATGAGCAATTTAATTCAATTTAATCAGGACAGAAACAGCTGAGATGTTAGTTGTTTTTCCGAATCTTTCTAGGAAAGAACCCTGCTGCAGGCTTTCTGCATTTTTGAAGCAATGCACTCTTGGGTTGATTACTTGTGTTGTGCAAATTGCCTGTTTCGAGTTGGCGCTGTTTTAGAACGGAACCTGTGACGAAGCTGATAACAGGAAATGTGAAACGTATGCAACGGAACAGATTGAATGTCACTTCAATGGTCTAATGGTATAAGTGACAGTACAGGATTGCGAATTTTTTCAGAATTTCCTGTCCATAAGTTTCTGTTTTGCGAAATAAAACTGAAGCAGGCAGTTACTAACTGGTTGGCAGCCGAAGAATAAGAATCGACTCAATGCAGAACAGCCGCAGTTGTGGTCGGGCATCTGGCTATCTTCAGAAACTGGCAATACTGAGGCGATGACAACCGCTCTCATAAAACTGGCCTTTTGGAAAAGTGAGCCTCTCCCCGACTGCCACAAAAGGTTACGGAAAACTCATGCGGGGGTGTGCATAAAACAATATGCTTGAAGAGCGTTTGTGCGTAGCAGGAAGTTCATTACAGGCAATGACCATTATGGGTGCGACCTATTTCCTCACGTCACACCAATAAAACCAATTTCTGTGTTGACCACGAAGAAGAAGAAGAAGAAGAAGCTAGTGAGAATGCCACAACAGGTATTGCCAGGGCTAGAAATTAACTTTTTTCTTTGGGGGCCAACGGGCCCCTTGATTGAAAAATGTGAGGGCCCACAAGCAACTTTTGGGGCCCAACTTGAAAAATAATGCAAACAAAAAACAAAAGAATTATTGACAATATAATAAGTAGAAAATACAATTTGTCTGATAATCTAAAATAAAAACAATTGAATTTCCAATTTTGCTGAGTGATGTCATTTTTATTTGCCTTTTCTTTCACTTTCAAACATTACCAACAAAAAAGGGAAAACACACACACACACACACACACATTCAGTGACACACTTCTTCCAGTGACTAGTGAGCCTGAAATGGCCATTAAACAAAATAGAAAAAAATCAAGTGAGTCTCTTGTATAATACTTTTCAGTTTTGTGACTGAGTATTGCACAATACACATCATTAAATTGTTAATATGAGTAACCTAACAAAAAATCTGACCTCAATGCACAAAAGTTCAAAACAAAACCATGAAAGGGAACTAAACTTAACAGTACTCTTCCTCGTTCACTTCAAGGCCATGCCATGGAAATCTTGTATGTTGGTATAGATCGCCGCGCTTTGAGCCTTGGGGAAAGGTGCGTACATAGCATCCTGTATTATTATATTATTATTATTGTAGTTCCTTGATCTTTTTTCCTCTTCATACTTCTTTTTTCTCGTTTTCTTGTTCTTTCCTTTCGTCGACGTTTTCTTCTGGTGTCTTTCGCTTCCCAAAAATTGGAAAATACGCCATCGCCGATTGTTTTAGCAACTGTATGGTGACGATATGTAGCCATACTTTCGTACTTGCAAAGATGGACATTTTGCGCTTATGTTGTGCCATAGCCTTTTGTTTATTATATTAAAAAGATATTGAAGTGTATATTAAACTTTTGAGTGCAAAATAAATTAAAGGGTTTTCGCTTCTTTTCTCTGTTTTTTTTTTTTTCTGTCCAAATTTAGGGCACCGGTGTGGGTTGCTTCCCTTGGCCCAAATACGAAACTGCCGAGTAGAGCTAGCTGTAGCAGACGAATTATTTTGCGGGCCAAGCGGGCCCTTCGTTTTTCAACTTTCCGAGCCCGAAATCAACTTTGCGGGTTTTTGGCCCCGGGCCCCCGCTAATTTCGAGCCCTGCTGCATGCTACACATAGTCTGCTATCTTCCAATAATAATCATAGGAAATTTTTCAGGTAAAAACACGTGCTTAAAATTAATAGTAAGAAGTGCGAACAAAACCAAGCATCCGAGGTGACTTTCCTTTCCTAAATTCGTGCATGGTGCGACCCAAATCCGAATTTACACACCTTGGAGTGATTATTACGATTTTGAAATCAACTCGAACTCAAACTCATACCGAAGTGAACGGGAATACAAAAAGGGTAAAACAAAATTAAGGCAATAATTATGTTGAGAAAGATTTCGGGCCCCAGGCTCTCTTTTGGAAACCTAAACGAAAGAGAATGCAATACGAATCTTGGAATGGTCAAAATCAACCCAACTAACAAGAACGCGTAAATAATGGCTCACGGACCTTGGTAAAAGATGTTTGCCATGCGGTAACAATGCCTACGGGCCATACAAACTGAAAGATCTGGAGCAGTAACATAGTGAAACATCTAACACCCGCATCGGTTTCAAACGAGAGAGAGAGAGAGAGAGAGAGAGAGAGAGAGAGAGAGAGAGAGAGAGAGAGAGAGAGAGAGAGAAACTTTTTTTTGTTTTTTTTTTTATTAGGGATAAAGATTTTAGACTAATAAGAAGTCTAATCTTCCAATCTGTCCCTTAACAAATTAACATAATAAATAACCTTTAACATTAACTTGGAAATCATAGAAATCACACACACATGCACTCACACACATGCACACACAATCACAACATCTTCTTCATCATTATCTTTAAACAATGTTAGGCAACCACCACCCTTCCTATCCCTCACCCTCATAATAATAATAATACAAATAACAATAATCATAACAACAATGATAATAACAATAATAATAACAACAATAATAATAATAATTATAATTAATATTATTATTATCATCATCATTACTATTACTATCATACTACAATGTCATGAAAAACTGTGTTATCATATAAAAAATATCAGTTTTATAATTAATTTAGCAGATGTTTGCATAGGTTATTTTTGAAAGAAAATATTGTGGTGCAATGTTTACACTCCAGAGGAAGAGAGTTCCATACAGCAGCTCCATTAAATGATAGGCTATTTTTGTATAAATCAATGCGAGGGAGGGGTAGTTTATAATTATAAAGTCTATGCCCAAGAACTGGCTTAGTAAAAAATATATCAAGATATGCTGGTGTTTTTCCATGTGTGATTTTGAACATAAGGATAGCTGTATTAAATACAAATTGTTGTTGAAGTGGGAGTATTCGGAGTGCTTTGTATTTCTCAGTAGTTGGAATATCTGTATTTATATTATAAGACTTATAGAGTATCTTGATTGCTCTTTTATGAAGACTGTTTAGCGGTTTAATTTGCGCCTCACTTGCATTACACCAAACAGTTGATGCATAATTAAAATGAGACATACAGTGGGCATAGAAAAAAGATTTCAATGCACCAACCGTAACAAAATGTCTAAGTTTATTTAGAAGGAAAAGGTATTTAGAAATTTTTTTACAGATATGGTTAATGTGTGACCGCCAGGTAAAATCATCATCAATGATTACGCCTAGCACTTTATGTTCACGAACTTGATCAATACTGTACGACTTTAAGTTTAGATGAAGGCAAAAAGATCCATTTTGACGTTTTTGTCTTGTAGTGAGAAGCATACATTTGCTTTTATTAGGATTTAATTTCATTCTATTGTTGTCACACCAGTTGTCAATTTCATTTATGCTTATTTGAAGACTTAGTTCTACCTGTTGTAGATTTTTATTATGAGTATGAAGGGATGAATCATCAGCAAAGAGAGAGAGAGAGAGAGAGAGAGAGAGAGAGAGAGAGAGAGAGAGAGAGAGAGAGAGAGAGAGAGAGAATTTTAAAATTGAATTTGAATGCATCCAATACCATTATTGAATGGAGGGAGGAAACCGCAGAAACGCAGTACCCGGAGAAAACCCTCGGTGACATCATTTGCCTCGTACCTAAGTCATATCAGAAATTTCTATCAGAAGACGCCACAAAGACCTTGGTTACTTCATGTATTCTATCCAGATTAGATTATTGCAATTCCCTTCTCATTGGCTGTCCAGATTCTATCCTCTCTCTGCTTCAAAAAGTTCAGAACCCTGCTGCACGTCTTATCTTTAAAGTAAATCATCGCCAACCCTCCACACCTCTCCTTGTTAATCTACACTGGCTTCCTGTCGCGGAAAGTGTTAAGTATCTGCTACAATATTGTCATCGGTTCTGCTCCTTCTTATCTATCTGACCTTGTCTCCCTTTACACTCCATCTCGTTCCCTTCGCTCATCCACTGACTTCTCCGTCAGGGCCGTTACAAAAGAAAATCTCATGGTTTCCGCTCTTTTGCTGTCCACGGCCCTCACCTATGGAATTCTCTCCCCCTTTCATGTTAGACATTCTACCTCCTGTGAATCGTTCAAATCCAACCTTAAAACGTATCTTTTCTCAAAAGTCTTTCAGCAGTATCTGTAGTTGTAAAAGGGGTTTGGAGGGGTGGGAGGTTAAGTAGTAATTTAGTATGTTTTTGTCATATTGATTTACACAGCAGTAGTATGTACGCGTGAAAGAGTAACTTGTCTTATAATTAAAGTATATGTATAGTGTGTATATGTGTTTGCGTAAGAAAGTGTGCGTGTATAGCGCTTAGATCCTTAGGGTAGGCGCTTTATAAATGCTAGTTATTATTTATTATTATATAATTTCGCGACCTTGGGCATAGGAAACCGGCGACTAACCCACTGCGCCATGAGGCCTCCCCGGGAGGAAGGGAGGGAGGGAGGGAGAGAGGGAAGGAGAGAGGGAGAGAGAGAGAGAGAGAGAGAGAGAGAGAGAGAGAGAGAGAGAGAACACATTAACAGCTACTCTCGCGCTCTCAGGCTATGAACCGCATGCATTTAATTGATCAATATAATCGTTTCCTTCTTTTTCCTCATTGCTTACTTCCATCATTTTCAGGTACATTATAATCGGATATAAAACTCATCAAGAAAACCACTTAGTACCACTCTCCGCACATGTTCAGTGGTTAGCGGAAGCACACAAGCATAGTATGGAACAGTGCTCGGTAGGTACGCGTGCAACAGATTGGTACCATTTATTGATCTTCGATACCATATCAAAAATTTAAATATCTACCTCCTTCTCCTTCTCTCTCCTCCCCCCCCTCTCTCTCTCTCTCTCTCTCTCTCTCTCTCTCTCTCTCTCTCTCTCTCTCTCTCTCTCTCTCTCTCTCTCTCTCTCTCTCTCTCTCTCTCTCTCTCTCTCTGTTCATTAACGATTCTTCCAACTCCAGATTTCAATTTCTACAAAGCCAACAAGTATTCAATAGTTCACTATGCTTCTCGTTCTTTCTCTCTTTGTCGACTTCAAAAATTCAATTTACAGAAACCTAGCGATTCAATCAATAAAACGTAGCAATAAAAGAAACATTCCACACAAAACAGCAAAACTGTTTGTATGTTTAAAAAAACAAAAAAACAACAATTAATTCATTGTTAAGCAATAGCGATGCTGAGTAGTGCAAGAAACCTTGAACAATAGTTTTGGGATAGCAGAGATTCAGTTGGTAAAGTGCTTGCCTGAAGAACCCGGATTCAATTCTCGATGATCGCGGGACATTTAGTTCACACCTCAGCCTGGAGTGCTTGATAGTATGCTTGGTGCTGGGCGTCCCGCTCAATCAAGACTTCAACCAGCACCTTGGGCATATCTTTCAGCTGGTAAGTGCGCTATCTAAGAACAATTATTTTACTGTTACTTATGGAAACATCGCAGGAGGTTGGCAAACACGATAGTTTTGGAACAGCCAGGAAGCTATACCACAAACATCATTAGAAATGTAAACAGAAAAGTTTGAATGGGGATACTTCTATAGAGAAAATAAAAATTCTAGACAAAGTAAACTTCCCCCTACATGCACGATTAGATGGGCAAACGGAAATGAAAAGATGCCGTACACTCAAGCAGATGAAAAGGACACAGAAGGAAAGCAAACAGGGTCGATTGAAAATTCAATCTTGCAGACACTGGTGCAAACATATTTCAAAGAAAGGTGGAGAAGAATGATGATGCACACATAGAGAGAGGGAGAGAGAGGGAGAGAGAGTGTGTGTATATGTATACTGGGTGTATATTTGCGTCTGTGTGTGTGGGGGGGGGAGAAGAGGTGGGGGATGCGCGCTGGCTCGCGCGCGGATGTGTGTGCGTTTTATGTATGTGTAGTGAACTTTGTTAATTTAGTGATGCTGTTGCAACATTATGTTGGCTCAGTGCTTTCTTGGAGGGAAACTAATTAAATTTTGTGACGTTGCGCCCTCTGGGAAATCAGGCGCCTGTAACCTTCACACCACGGGCTTTTTTTTTTCTTTTCTTTTCTTTTTTTTTTCTAAATTGGCTTTACTCAGTTCTGCGGTCACACACATTTACTTACTCCCCCACTTTCCATGTGTCTGTCTGTATTTTTTCCCCTTTATATATTTTGGGTTTAAATCTGAATCCAATGTTTTCCAAGTCTCTCCTTCTATGCATACGTATACGTATGTACGAACGTGTTTGTGTCTGCCTGTGTGTGTGTATGGGTGTATGTGTGGTGCGTGCGTGCGTGCGTGCGTGCGTGTGAGACGGCGATCAACTTTCGCTTTTCTCAGAGTTGCAAGTACAAAACTAATTCCAACCACTTCGCCTCCGTTTCACTAAAAAAAACAAAAAACAATAACAACACACAATAAAGCAACAAGAGGAACTGCGCTTTTAAAAACGCCGGGGAGGAGGGGGGGGAAGGAAGGAGGGAGTAGCTTGTCCTAACTAATTGAAAGCCACGCACGCCGACGTACTACCGACTGCGTCAAATGACACCCTTTCTCTCGTCCTTTTTCCCTTACACACTTTGTCCCGTTTCTTTGGGAAGAAGAAAAAAACAAAAGAAGAAGAAAATGCACAGCAAGCAATAGCACTCAAAAACGGAACCAAATGATGTACCAGAACTGAAGAAAGGAGAACAATGATATCCTTTTGCATCTACAGCTGCCTCGGTTTCCTTGCCCCACCCTTTCCCTATTCCCCTTCACCTCCTTTACCATCTGCCTCCTCTATTTGTTTTTCTTTATAGTGTCGTATGCCATCGTGAAAATACATTGACGGCGACAGTGTTTCACCTGAAATTCTGTCAAGCATACTTCTGCCGCCGTGCTAGTATTTTCATGGGACATTATGTCGCAGAGACATTTCAAATATAACGATGCGTCAGAAACAATATAATACACTGAACATCGGAACGTTTAAAAGGATAAAGATTTTAAGCTTAACAGTCTAGTCTTACAAACGACAATTCATTAATACTAGTAAACGAGAATGCCGTTAGCGTACATGCACACTATTCCACACAGTCGCTACACTTCCGGAAGACGTTTAGCAAGACTCCTGAAGCAAACTTGGATGGCTACAACGGTATTTTTATGGTCAGCATTCATAAAATTTATGTTACTCGCAACGTTAACATTAACTTCCAATGCCCGCAATCAATTATCCCTGTGAAATATTGTCAAGTGACTGCATCATAGTGCCACTGTGGGTATTTTTGGCTGTGGAGCGGCCTGAAGCATCATCAGTAAGACCCCATTGCAACCGCATTTGCCATTGCCCATATAGGTGAAAGATAGAAAGATCGTACAGAGAAGACAAGAGAGGGAAACCTAGCAGAAGGAAGGTTGCACAGAAATCCTTTACAGCCACAGCAAACTGGATCTATAACAAAGCCCCGCTAATGCAACAACTATCCCGCATCGCTATAGACATTACTGAGAAAGGTTTTTCTGTAACCTTGCTGTCGTTGGTGAAAGACGAGCTAAAAACCTTTCTTTTCCATAGGCCAGCTTCGTGAGGACCGTTCTCATCTCCTCCAAAAGCCATCAGACTACAATTCTGTCCATTCATTCTTTCATACATATAATTCCTAGACGTCTCTATAACTTCCATTCCATTAATTTTCCATACTTTTTCATCATGATCATCATCATTTTACTTCTTTAAAAAAAAATAATACCCTGCACATTTTTAATAACAGAAACACTTTTAAAGATGTGGAGACACTGGATTAATTAGCATCATGTTCGTAATTTGATTGTAATACTTTTTGGTCAGTCTGAATGGCCATCAGTCAGCGTCTGGTGTCAGTTCTTGACCCGCCTCGTCTCTCTTAGTGGGATCAACAGTGCATGGCAGTCAATACCAAGGAACACACTGAGTAGCCAGGAAAACGTGCACAGCAACATTTAGACTATGTAAACATAACTGAATTAATGACATGTTAATAAACCTTATCCTCACAGAGTGTTAGAGGCCGCCCAAATACGTCGACATGCGTTTGGTCGTTTGACCTTTTTGACAGAATTACCGGGTTCTTTAAAGTGGGATGTGGATCACCATTTAAGAAGTCACTATAGAAAATTAACTCCTGTGGGGTATGGGGGTGAGGGTGAGGGGAGAATCTCTGTTCATCGTGGGAAATGGAACTCTGGTTCTGTGGTTGCACAACAAGCGAGTGATCTTCCACTGAATCACTGTACTGTCCAAATGAAGACATTGAAATAGTCATCAGAAAGCCACACTTTCCTATCTCAACAATATAATATGACCAGCCTTAGTACAACGACCCCCCTGTCAGTCATTCTTACGCATTATCCAGCCAATAAGGTAGACGAAACTTGAACTATCCAGAAATCAAACAGGCTCGGTCCAAACTCTGAAGTCTTCTTCTTCCTCTTCTTCATTTGAAAGACCACACTCGTCGTATCGATTACTCCGTTACCGTAATTTCATTACCGTCGCTCATCTGTAAAACGTGATCAATGTACCTTTTCCTTAGTCTCCGTTCCTATACACGTTCTGACCTAATTTGCATACTATGACCACCAGTAGCTTAACGACACACTTAAAGGGAAAGGAACCTTTGAGCAGGCCAGACATCAGACGGACGTTTTTTCACGAAATAGCCTCGTTTCAAGGTGTTGACTTTATACCGAATACGGCCGACAGTTTTTATCCATTAGAGTTGCTATCACACTCAGACAAACTTCCAGACTTCTATAACAAATCGATAAAGACATACGTACTTCTAAGATGACTTCCTGATATTTCTTGGTGCGTGGGGGTGGGGATGGAAGGAGTGGTGTGGTGTGGTGGGCATGGGGTGGACATGAGTAGGGAACACAGTTGTTCTTGTTCCATATGATGACAGACCGACCGACATTTGGCTCATTTAGATTCCCGATTAACTTAAAAGAATACAGAAGGGAAAACTATTTAGCTAGATGTACGATAATAAAAAAAAAAAAAAGAACACCAACAGAACTGCAGGGAAAATGACGATGACATGAATTATATATAGTTTAATACTGGCAATCGCGTAGTTGACTAAACAAACGGAATGAACAATATACCCAAGTTTCCAAAAGAGAGAAACTATGTATTATCCGAAATTATTCATGAATACAGCAAGAAACACTACTTCCTTTTTTTCTATATTTATGTTCAAACCACTATATATGTATAGCAAAATTACTAAGCCATTACATTATCAGTACCGTCGTCGTCGTCGTCGTCCTCCTCCTCCTCATCATCATCATCATCACCACCAACATCAGCAATTAAATTCTTTCATTGCATTTTTATTATTCTTGATTTGCTTGTAGGTGTGTATGAGACTGGGGTTGGAGTTGGGAAACGCATCGTCTCAGTCATAATGTGTTCCAAATTCTTAAAGATGAAATCCACAATTTGCTATGCAGCCAGTCAATGCTTAATAAATACATAGATCAACATTGCTGCAAGCATTGAGTCAAAAAAACCTGAGGTCATTGCATCCTTGTCTGGAACATGTTCTAACACAACCAAACAACATGGTACTTAAATTGCATCTGAGATCGAGATCAAACATACGCAAAAATGTATAACATGTCTAATTCAGGATTCTATCCTATTGTGACGAGGCGTACAATCGAGCCCTGAGGCAGACAGCACCCACTCATCCCTCCCAACCATCCAGCTACCCCTTCTACACATCCAGTCGCCCCTAGGACGCGCGCTGGCTCATTCGCTTAAGCCCCGCCCCTCGGGCCTCGCCTTAAAGCCTGACACACAACCAGACCCGGTGTCAGTTGCAAGCCATCCAGCCTTGAAGCCACAACAACTTGTCCGAAGACACGTCCCCATCGACTGGCGACCTCTGAGCTACGGCAGTACTCGTGTGCTTCACCCCGTCTTAGTCAAGGTAAGAGAGGAAACTTACTCCTTGTCATGTAGCAGACCCATCACCCGTCGTTCGCCCACCATGTTCGTACGTCCTGTGGATATGTACGTTCGTGTTTATAGTTTTGTCTTGATGTGTTGCTGTGACATGTATTATTGCCTTGTATATATTATCCGCCTTGTTTATATGACTCATGCCATGTTTGAATTTATACTTGTATGCTCCATGTTAGCCCCATGTGTAAATATCCCGTGCCATGCTGTCCCTCCATATAGATTAAAGTCCCCCAGTACAACCCTTGCCTACAACCCCTTTGTCCTGTACCTACTCCATTTGCTTTCCCCCATGCTCCCAATGTATAAATAATTGCCCCGGCTGCCACTACCCCATCTTAATGCGCCGAAGGTATCATATATTAGCGGCTGCCAGTAAGCTCCACAATGGCCCCATAAACCTAGTTGCATTGTTAGACTGTTGGTATGCACCGGCTCAACCTTGACCGGTCAGCCAATTTGAAATCTGAATGGGCAACTCGCGCCAACAGGCGCTGAACCCAGGATACACCTATCCCCAGCTGATACAGAGTCTGTATTGCGTTACAGACGGCTCCTGTGCAGGGCGCATACCCCCGCCTTGTATCATCTCTAAGTCGCTGACCCGCTGCAGGCCCCTGACAACCCAGGGAGTCAACGAGAAGCATTCCAACCGAATTTCATCACCCCATAGACAGCTAGCAACGTAAGCTGGAAACTACGCCTGTGCCTCACCCAAGATTGGCACCCTCGGTCATTGCGTCATAGAGTGACCGACTGACCCGCATCGCTACCCACGCCACGCCAAGCCTGGTCATCAGGCCACCCAGACTATCTTGGACAAACCGCCGCCCTTCAATAACCAGCTAAGTTATTGACCCACGAGCATCACCACTCGATGATTATCTGGCCAGAGACTATCCAGATACACTCTTGCCCTGTGATGATATCAGTCCACAGTAGCACTAGTAACCCCGAAACCATCCACCCAGAATATCTCCGAGCTACTCCCTACTGATACAGACGCTATCCCGTGACTCACTCTTAGCATTACTCAATATAGACGACCCAATTCGATTTAATAAAACTTCCTAGTTAGAAATTGCACCTACCCAGACTGGCCTTTGTCTTCGAATTTCTCAACTAGTGTAGTATACCATCTTTCTCGTCTACCCCTTGACTGTCTCTCATTTAATTAGTAGCCCTAGCCTTAATCTCTTGAATGTCATCGCATCATTAGCCTAACAAAGGAGGTAATACAGCGCTAGAGATTAAGAGCTTACCCTCCATTCCCCCAACCCCTTTCTTTGTGACATTAACTTTGGCGACCCCGACGAGACTAAAGACTTAGGTTCCCATCCCAACTTGACGAGACTAAGGACTTAGCTTAAATTCCACCCCAGCCCAGTAGAGATAGGACCCAGCCCCTAAGCCTAGGTAGTAGATAGCATAGCCCCATAGGTCCCTTACTGGCTTTCCCGAATGGTGGTGTCTCGAAAAGGGTTTTTTTTTGCATTCATTTTTGTATTTTGATTGATTGCATTTTGTCTTTGTGGTTGTGTTGTGTTCGCCCCTGTGCAGTTTCATTGTAGCTCATCCAGCCCACCCCCTTGTTTTCCGTCAGTGTACCCCCTTGTGTGCGCCCCTCATTCCGGTTAGGACTTTTCAGGGTAAGTCACCTCCCTTACCATGGCCGACCGGGGAGAGCTTGCGCTCAAGTACAAGAGTATTGGCGAGAGCTTAGGGCTCACCGGCACTGAACTCAAGGACTACGTCCTGGCCAACGTAGATGCGGACGTGGCCGAGGAAAAGTTGAAGAGGGAAGAGAGGGCTAAAGAGCGAGAGGCGAAGAAAGAGGAGGAGAAGGAGCGCATCGCCGCGGAAGAACGGGCCGCCGCCCGGAAGAAAGAGGAGGAGAAGGAGCGCATCGCCGCGGAAGAACGGGCCGCCGCCCGGAAGAAGGAGGAGGAGAAAGAGCGCATCGTCGCGGAGGAAAGAGCCGCCGCTCGGAAAATAGCAGAGGAGGAGAGAGCCGCCGAACGGAGGAGAGAAGAGGAGAAAGAGAGGGTAGCCCAGGAGGAGAGAGCCGCCGAGCGGAGAAGAGAGGAGGCGAAGGAGAGGATAGCAGAGGAGGAGAGGGCCGCCGCACGGAGGAAGGAGGAGGACGAGAGGGTCGCGGCACTTGAGGAGAAGAGGAAGGACAAGGAACTGGAACGGCGCCAAGCACTCCTCCAGCTTGAGCGCGATCGCCGCGATCTAGGCATCGCATCGCCCGCGAGCGAAGACTTCTCGCTCATCGCCCCCAGCTTCGCCCCCAGCGCCGGAATATCCGCAATCCCACCGCCGATTCCGGGGATGAACTTTCCCCTGGACCCATTCGTCGAACGAGACGAATCGATCGAAGTTTATCTCGCCCGATTCGAGAGAGTCGCGGGAGAAAACAGCCTTGACCCCCAGTACTGGTATCGCAAGCTTAGTCATGGCCTTAAGGGGAAGGCCTATGAAATTCTGGCCAAGACGCCAACTTCCGAGGAGGGCGACTACCCCGCCCTCAAGAAAGCTCTACTGCACGGATTTGAGCTCTCAGGTGAGCACTACCGCAAGAATTTCCGGAACTCCCGGAGAGAGAAAGGGGAGAAGTTTACGCAATTCGCCGACCGGCTAGCCACTCTACAGGACAAATGGATAGAGCAGACGGACGAACCAAAGACGTACGACGGACTGCTCGAATTGATGCTAGCCGAACAACTCCGAGGGACAATGCCAGCGGAACTTCGGACTTTCGCCGCCGAACAGGGAGCCGCCCGACTAGAAGACCTCATCATAGTCGCGGACCGCTACCTCACCGCGCACCCCGACGACAGACAGCCTCGCCGGGACCCGCCCGCACCCTCGCCACCAGATACCCGCCACCAGCCTCGCCGGCCCGTCCCGCCAGCGAATCACCGTCCACCCCCGCCTAAAGGACGCCCAAACCCCGGAGCAGAGCCTGGGAAGCGGAGCACAGAGCTCTACTGCGGCTACTGCCAGCGCCGAGGACACACCCGCGAGAAATGTTTTCGCCGCATCAGCGACCAGCTTCGCAAACAAGGCACGGTATTGGCCCTGCGCCAAGTTACTCCCGACGGGAACCCGGTAACCCCCGTCGTCACTCCCACCGATCGACCGGCCGTCACCGAGCAAGTGACTGTCAACGATCGCCCGGCCCACTGTCTATACGACACGGGACTCACCTTTGACGCCGTCGTCCGCCGCTCGCTCATCAGGGAACAAGACCTGACCGGCGAAACTATCACCCTGAAGTTGGCCGACGCGTCACAACCCAGCACCACGCTCCCTATAGCCCGGATCCAAGTCACCAGCCGATACGTCACGGGAACCATTCAAGCTGCCGTGATGGACCAGCCCCTGTATGACTTGATCCTAGGATGCCGCTACGTATTCTTGGGTATGCCGCCCCAGCCTGTGGAGTCGATGGCCGCCGTCCAGACGCGCGCCCAGGCGAAAACAGCCGCGACACCACCCCCGATACCCAACCAGATGCCGGAACAGATCCGGAAGGCCCAAGAAGACGACGTCACCCTCCGCAAGTGCTACGGAAAACTTCCCGCCGCACGCACCCCACCCAAGTCCGGGGACTTTTTCGTCGAAGACGGACTCCTCTTCCGTCAGAAGGACGACCATTCGCAACTCGTCGTACCTGCGACCCTTCGCCCCCAAGTCCTGGAACTTGGCCACAGCATGCCCCTAAGTGGACATATGGGCATAGGAGCCACTACTCTACGCATCAGCGCTCAGTACCACTGGCCCGGGATGACAGAAGACGTGAAGCGCTACGTCAAGTCCTGTCGCCAGTGCCAACGATACTCGCCCCGCCATCACACCGTACCGGTTACTATCAGCCCCACCGTCGTCGTCGGAACGCCCTTCCAACGAGTGGCCGTCGACATAGTAGGACCCCTTCCGCGAACCAAGAAGCGGAACCAGTATCTGCTTACCCTTGTCGACGCTTGCTCTATGTGGTGTGAGGCCGTTCCACTGCCGAAGATTGACGCCGCCCGAGTCGCCGACGCGCTCGTCACCATATTCACACGAGTCGGATTCCCGGACAACATCTTGACCGACAACGGGTCCCAGTTCACCGGAAAACTCATGCAGGAAGTTTTCCAACTACTTCGCATTCGCCATATCCGTACTCCACCCTACCACCCCGCTAGCAACGGACAGGTCGAGCGCCTGAACGGGACTCTCATCTCGATTATCCGCAAGATCGCCGACGAACAACCCGAAGCGTGGGACTCCTACGTCCCGTCAGCACTCTTCGCGTATCGAGAGACCCCGCACACCTCCACCGGATACACGCCTTCCACGCTGCTTTTTGGGAGACCCCTTTCTGGACCTCTAGCCGCCCTACGACGTAGCTGGACCGACGCCAAACTGGACGAGGCACCGGTCGACGCCACGAAATACGTCACCAAGCTCCAGGAAACTCTCAAGGCCACATGGAAAGCCGCCTCCGCCAACCTGAAGAAGGCGAGAGAGAGACAAGCCCGCTACCATAACCGCCGCGCCCGGGACCGAGAACTGCAGGTAGGAGACCAGGTCCTACTGCTTCTCCCCAGCGGCACGAACAAGCTAGACATAGCTTGGCAAGGACCCTACCCGGTGCTGGAGAAGCTCTCACGTACCACTTATCGCATCGAGGTAGGCGGAAAGCCCAGGACCCACCACATCAACTTGCTCAAGCGGTACCTGGAGCAACCCGCCCCCGCCCCAGACTCCCACTCGCTACTCACGGTCGCGCTGGCCGTCGAAGTGGATGGTACAGAGACCGGCGTCGCCGAATTTCCGCTAAAAGGGAAGGAATCCTTCCGGTACGTATCTCTGGACCCCTCACTCCCCGCCGGCCAGCAACGCCAACTACGCGCCATCGTAGCAGAATACAGGGAAGTCCTCACCGACATTCCTGGGAGGACGGACCTAGAAGAAGTCCAACTAACCCTGACGGACCCCACTCCCGTCCGCCAGAAACCGTACCCCGTCCCGCTATCCCAGCAGCAGGTAGTAAGGACAGAAGTAGAGGTTCTGCTACAAGCCGGAGTCATCGCTCCCTCCCGTTCCCCCTACAGCGCAGGTATCGTGCTATCACGGAAGCCCAGCGGAGAACATCGCCTCTGTATCGACTTCCGGCAGTTAAATCTCGTGACACAGTTCGTGCCCGGACCCCTGTCCGACCCGACGGACTTGTTTGCGAAGCTGCAGTCCGCCAGATATTTCTCCAGAGTGGATCTGAGCAAGGGCTTTTACCAGATCCCCGTGCACCCTTCATCCCGCCAGTACCTGGCCTTCAGCACGATGGACGGCCACTATGAGTTTAACGTTCTGCCGTTTGGTCTACACAATGCCCCAAGTATATTCAGCACGATGATGCGGAATCTGTTGGACCCCCTCCACTGTCCGTCCCTACACTCTTTTATGGACGACATACTCGTCGCCACGGAGACATGGGAGGAGCACCTGCGAGTGGTGCGCCAACTCTTACGCCGCCTCAAAGAAGCTGGCCTCACTGCCCGGCCGACCAAATGCCAGTTCGGATACCAAGAGCTGGAATTCCTTGGCCACACCATCAGCCATGGACAGCTCCGGCCCCTGGAAAAGACTGTCCAGCGCCTTCGAGACGCGCCCCGCCCCAAGACCAAGAAAGATGTCCAGTCCTTCCTGGGACTGAGCGGCTTTTATCAAAAGTTTGTACCCGGATACAACGGGATTGCCGCGCCACTATCCAGCCTAACCCGGAAGACCGCACCAGACCGAGTCGTCTGGACCCCGCAATGTGAAGCTGCCTTCCAGGAGCTCAAGGATAAACTGACGTCACAGCCAGTCCTGCGACTCCCCAACCACGGACAGCCCTTCGTCCTGCGCACGGACGCCAGCGACGTAGGCCTCGGAGCCGTTCTACTCCAACGGGACTCCGCGGACGCCCCGACGCTCTTCCCCGTCGCGTACGCCAGCCGGAAGCTAAAGCCGGCTGAACTGAACTACGCCACGTCGGAGAAGGAGTGTCTCGCCCTCGTCTGGGCAGTCCAGAAGTTCCAGCTGTACCTCTACGGCTCACACTTTACTGTCCAAGTGGATCATCAGCCGCTTTCTTTCCTGGCGACGTCTAAATCGCTCAACGCCCGGCTGATGAGGTGGGCTCTGCTGCTCCAAGCATACTCTTTCCAGCTGGAGCACATAACAGGAAAGGACAACCACGGCGCAGACTTCCTCAGCCGCCATCCCGCAACAGACTCCATCGAGTCCCCACTGAGGGCCGACGCCCCAGCCTTCATACCCGCCGCCGCCCACTAACCGTAGCCGAGACCCGGCAGCTCCGCGGACCCCAGCCTTGGGCATCCGCCATCTACTACCAGGAACCCCGCGTTGCCCCGCATCTCCCGGATCATCGCAACCATCTTCGCATCCCGCCGCTGACCTCAGAGCTGATTGGCCGCATCTCAGTCGAGGCCTAGGACCTCGCCTTTTTCCTTGGGGGGGCCTCTGTGACGAGGCGTACAATCGAGCCCTGAGGCAGACAGCACCCACTCATCCCTCCCAACCATCCAGCTACCCCTTCTACACATCCAGTCGCCCCTAGTACGCGCGCTGGCTCATTCGCTTAAGCCCCGCCCCTCGGGCCTCGCCTTAAAGCCTGACACACAACCAGACCCGGTGTCAGTTGCAAGCCATCCAGCCTTGAAGCCACAACAACTTGTCCGAAGACACGTCCCCATCGACTGGCGACCTCTGAGCTACGGCAGTACTCGTGTGCTTCACCCCGTCTTAGTCAAGGTAAGAGAGGAAACTTACTCCTTGTCATGTAGCAGACCCATCACCCGTCGTTCGCCCACCATGTTCGTACGTCCTGTGGATATGTACGTTCGTGTTTATAGTTTTGTCTTGATGTGTTGCTGTGACATTTATTATTGCCTTGTATATATTATCCGCCTTGTTTATATGACTCATGCCATGTTTGAATTTATACTTGTATGCTCCATGTTAGCCCCATGTGTAAATATCCCGTGCCATGCTGTCCCTCCATATAGATTAAAGTCCCCCAGTACAACCCTTGCCTACAACCCCTTTGTCCTGTACCTACTCCATTTGCTTTCCCCCATGCTCCCAATGTATAAATAATTGCCCCGGCTGCCACTACCCCATCTTAATGCGCCGAAGGTATCATATATTAGCGGCTGCCAGTAAGCTCCACAATGGCCCCATAAACCTAGTTGCATTGTTAGACTGTTGGTATGCACCGGCTCAACCTTGACCGGTCAGCCAATTTGAAATCTGAATGGGCAACTCGCGCCAACAGGCGCTGAACCCAGGATACACCTATCCCCAGCTGATACAGAGTCTGTATTGCGTTACAGACGGCTCCTGTGCAGGGCGCATACCCCCGCCTTGTATCATCTCTAAGTCGCTGACCCGCTGCAGGCCCCTGACAACCCAGGGAGTCAACGAGAAGCGTTCCAACCGAATTTCATCACCCCATAGACAGCTAGCAACGTAAGCTGGAAACTACGCCTGTGCCTCACCCAAGATTGGCACCCTCGGTCATTGCGTCATAGAGTGACCGACTGACCCGCATCGCTACCCACGCCACGCCAAGCCTGGTCATCAGGCCACCCAGACTATCTTGGACAAACCGCCGCCCTTCAATAACCAGCTAAGTTATTGACCCACGAGCATCACCACTCGATGATTATCTGGCCAGAGACTATCCAGATACACTCTTGCCCTGTGATGATATCAGTCCACAGTAGCACTAGTAACCCCGAAACCATCCACCCAGAATATCTCCGAGCTACTCCCTACTGATACAGACGCTATCCCGTGACTCACTCTTAGCATTACTCAATATAGACGACCCAATTCGATTTAATAAAACTTCCTAGTTAGAAATTGCACCTACCCAGACTGGCCTTTGTCTTCGAATTTCTCAACTAGTGTAGTATACCATCTTTCTCGTCTACCCCTTGACTGTCTCTCATTTAATTAGTAGCTCTAGCCTTAATCTCTTGAATGTCATCGCATCATTAGCCTAACAAAGGAGGTAATACAGCGCTAGAGATTAAGAGCTTACCCTCCATTCCCCCAACCCCTTTCTTTGTGACACCTATCCCGTAACTCGAAGATCGTTGGGGCACCATAGATGATCGTGTAACCATCGTACTCCATTCTTCTGTCCTCGGCAACCCTCATGGCTTCGCTCAGTGTCAAGCCAGCCCATTCTCGAATGTTGTCATCCCATCTCTTTTTCTGTCTCCGTCTTCTTCGGCCTTCTTGCACAGTGCCTTACAGAATGGTCTTTGCAAGGCCTGATGCTCTGGTGACGTGGCCATACCATCGGAGTTTCCGTTTCTTCACCACTGTGAGCAGGTCATCGTGTTGTCCAATGGCTTGTGTGATTGTCGGACTTCGTCATTGGTGATGTGCTGAGTGTAGGAAATGCCCAGAAGTCTTCCGTAGCACCTCATCTCCATGCTTTGTATTCTTCTTTGTAGATCTCCATGTTTCGCAAGCGTATAGGAAGATGGAGATGACAAGGGAGCGCAGCAGCTTTACCTTGGAATGTAGACTGATGGTCCTGTCTTTCCAAATTGGCTTCAACCTTGTCAGGGAAGCAGTTGTTTGTGCGATCCTGAAGAGGACTTCCTATCGGGACCAATTGTTTAATATAATGACTTCTAAATATTTGAAGCTATCCACTGTGTTGAGGTAGTGGCCTTGAACTTTGATGTCCATGTTGATGCCATTGGTGTTGTTGGTCATCATTTTGGTCTTCTCTGCACTTTTTTTCCCATTCCATAGGTTCTGGAGATGGTTTCAGCCTCTGTACCAGTGTTAAAGTTCTTGTTACTCTCCAGCCAATCCATCAATGTCATCCGCAAAACCGAGGTTGGAGATTGTTCTACCTCCAATACTGACTGTGCCCTCGTGATCTGCAAGGGCATCTGATGTGATGCGCTCTATGAAGATGTTGAAGAGTGTTGGAGAGATTAGGCATCCTAGATAACCACCGAGTGTTGTTCTGAACCAGTTTCCGATGGCGCTGTTGTGGAGGACTGCACTGGTAGCCGTGTCATACAGGCTTTTGATGACTTCAATCATGTTAGAGCTGATATTGTATGCTCTCATGATTGCCCACAGAGCTGCATGCCAGACTCGGTCAAACGCTCTCTTGAAGCCTACAAACACATGATAAAGATGGTGTTGGTGCTGTAGGTATTTCTCGCAGATTATTCTGAGGTTGAAAATGTGTTCAGCGGTACTTCGTCCTGCCCTGAATCCTGCTTGTCCTTCACCTATGATTCGTTCAGCTTGGGGTTTCATCGTGATGAGTATTATTTTCAGGAGGACCTTGCTGGGATGGCTGATGAGGCTGATGGTGCGGTAATTTTCACACTCCTGAAGGTTACCCTTTTGGGGAAGAGTGATGATAAGCGACTGGGTCCATGGTGTAGGCCACTGCCCACTCTGCCATATTTTGTTACAGATAATGGTGAAGGCATGAGTCATCGCTTCTCCTCCTGCTTGAAGCAATTCCGCGGGTATGTTGTCCACTCCCGCCGATTTCCCCTTCCTCAGCGACTGCACTGGTGTCTCAACTTCTCGAAGAATTGGGAGGATTTCTTCTTCTCTGTTCTCAGGACATGCTAGAACTGATGGTTCTCCAGCTCCGTTTGGTGTGTGGTTGTAATGGTCAGAGCAGTAAGCAGGATAAGAGATGACTATTTGCTTATATATTCATATAGTTTGTATGGTTAATTTTTGCGAAAATTTACTCTAAATTTTGTGTCGGAGGGTTCAAAAGAATCGTTTGCAAAGACGCCCCAACAGAATAATGCAGAAGTGCGTGGCAAGGGGAATTACTGTGTGCGTGTGGTATCGAGTGACGCATAATGACTGCAACGAGAAGCCTTTTGCTAGACTCGCGCCGTGACGTTTCAAACTGAATGTTTAAGCTGTTTATAATCCCATAGGAGCGTTTTCTTCCTCAATAATGTAGATTAATAACCGCGTTTATGATCAGACTATCTCGTGTAGAAGTTTTGGGGAAAAAAAAGATGACCTCTGACTCACTGTAACATTATTAGCCAGGCTCCAAGAACACAAGGGAGATGTACATCAAAATTCAAATTTTACAAGCAAAAGGGACTGTCATTTTCTTGTTTACGGAGAATGAGAACAACAGGCAGTTTACTCATGCAAATCGATGCTAGACAAACACGCCTTCAAATGGTTCACTCCAATGTCTGGCTTAACGTCTGCTGCCAAGAGATGTATGGATTTGGATTTGGAGATCGGGATAAGATAATATCTAACGATCACGACAATAACCCTGGATCTTAGTAATAATATTTTCGGCTGCTTATCCTCTTTTTAAAAAAAAATCTTTCCCAAAGCTGGGCCCTTTATTTTTCAACTCCGATACCAGCCAGTCAACGTGTAGATCTTTCTCTCCAGGAAGATGTTTTTCTCGCTCGACTTTCAACAGGCCCAGTTTCCACATAAAACAAACACTGGTAGGATAAATTGCAGATATATATTTTCCATGTTATCCCCTTAGGAGGTTTCATCTAAAAAGGATTATATCTAACACGCGTGTGTTATCTACTACAGTTCCTATCGTTAAGGGAGATTAGTTACTTCACGTGCTCTATACAAACAAACGTTTTCTTTCTCATATCAAAGTAGTCAAGCTATGATTAAAGAAGCGACTGTGCACTGATGCTAGTACTTCTGTCAACATAACGTACCCACAACTCAATGTGCGTGTACCGTTCACGCTTTGACAGTACAGCACTGCCTGTTCCACACTACAGTTTCCAATATCTTGCCATGAGACTTGGATTTCTACACTATCACAACCACTATTCTTTGCCCCACCCACCCGCATCCTCAAACCACACTGGAAAAAAACCACAAATTCATGGCCACAGCGGTGGGAAGAGGTCAATACAAGGATCTAAGAGATTGGTATTTTTCCCCAAAATACAGAGCGACAGTGAGCTTTTGGAAGCAGATTTGGTAAAGGCACGGGGGTCATTGAGCTGTTTTATTTCAATGTCACTTCAAACAGAGTTCAGACACTTCACTCAGAGAACACCAAAGTCGAGGCTGAAAACTTTTAGAAGCCTCAATTGTTAGAGACAATAGTCATCCTTATGTTTCAACAGCTTTATTTTTCCACAAAGAGTCCTATGTTTAACTAACTTCTATGCTACCACAAATCTAGATTGATGTTACCGTAAGTTCACATAGCTCTAAATGTTCCCTCAGATTTGTGTCCACATAAATAGATCTGTTGGAATAAGTAACTGTGGGAAAATAAAACACTACCGATGAAGCACATAGGAACATAGAGCTGTGTGAAGATAGAGCTTTGGGAACATAGATATGCTCCTTCGAATATCGAACAGCGGTAGACAGCAGGCTCTGATATCCATGTGCCCTCTGATAGGAGAGAGCAAACGCTGAAAGTGAAACATCAAACAAGTCGGACACGAAATGGGATATTGGATATCCGCTCTTTTTAAAACAAATGCCTTTCTTACAATGACTGCTTGACGTGTTCGGCTTCTTCCCTAGATTGTCACAAATATCCTGCTGTTTTCTTTCTTTCTCTCTCTCTCTCTCTCTCTCTCTCTCTCTCTCTCTCTCTCTCTCTCTCTCTCTCTCCCTCTCTGTCTGTCTCTCTCTCTCTCTCTCTCTCTCTCTCTCTCTCAAGTATAGAGTTTGCCTTTTTTTCACTTTTGTTTTTGCATGAAAGAAAAGTATAAATTTCTTCCATTACATGGGTTATCTTTCTAAATTGCATGCAAGGTTCCAATTTGTTATCTCTGTAAAACTTCAAAACAACACTAGAGGACCTACGAAAATGGAAACAACGCGCGAACAGATGTAAAACTCATCTTTTTCGTTTTAAGATATGAAAGGCGGACGTTAATGGAAAAAGTAAAACGGGAAACAAGACGAAGACATGCAAAGTTTGTAACTACAACCCTCTTTTTTCCAATCTAGCGTTCACCTTCAATCTTTCTTTAAAACGTTATCTGATACTTTTTCTTTGTTTCAAACAATACTATATATTTACCACGCAAATTTCCCCCATTCTAGCGGTTCTCTATTCATTTTATTGATGATTTATTATCTTCAACGGCGGAGATCGAGAGCCTCGGGGGGGATTAGGAAACTCGTGTATTTTGGTTTTCGTATTTATTTCGATGTTTACGTTACGTATGAATGCGTGAGAACTATGCTTTGAACTGATGCCATTAGGAAAAAGCGCTATATAAATATATCTATTATTATTATTATTATTATTATTATTATTATTATTATTATTATTATTATTATTATTAAAGCGTTGCTAAAACATTTACTGGGGTTTTCTTCTCCGTGGTTATTGTCATCATCGCCTCCATCTTCTTCGGTCTCCTATTCCCTTCCGGTGGATTGTAATTAGTGTTGGAATTCTGCTAATGGCAACGAGCTAACGAGGAGCTTTACGACGCGTCCTTCTTTGTGCCGTCTTTCCCCATCTTCTCAGCACATTGCATCTTCTTGTTGGGTTCTTCCTCCTCCCATCTTCCACGGACCATTGTTCCATTGTTAAGCTGTTTTTTTTTCTTTTCTTTTCATAATTGTTATTTTTCTCATTTTTCTTTCGCTTTGAAATAGATGGGTGAGAGGGGCAGGGGGGGATCAGAACGAGCCAAAAGTCCGTTTGTGGTGGAAACCGAAGCAGAACAAATCATAGCTGAAGAATAAGCAGGATTCAGGGCAGGGCGAAGTACCACTGAACTGGTTTTCAACCTCAAAATAATCTGCGAGAAATACCTAGAGCCCCAACAACATCTGTATCATGTGTTTGTAGACTTCAAGAAAGCGTTTGACCGAGTCAGGCATGCAACTCTGTCGGCAACCATAAGAGTGTACAACATCAGCCCTAACATTATTGAAGTCATCAAAAGCCTGTATGATAAGGCTACCAGTGCATTCCTCCAACGCCGTCGGGAACTGGTTCAGAACAACAACCGGTGTGCGTCAAGGATACCTACTCTCTCCAACACTCTTCAAGATCTTCCTAGAGCGCATCATGTCAGATGTCCTTGCAGATCACGAAGGCACAGTGAGCATAGGAGGTATAGCAATCTCCAACCTCCGTTTTGCGGATGACATTAATGGATTGGCTAAAAAGAAACAAGAACTTGGACAGCTGGTACAGAGGCATGACACCACCTCCAGATCCTTTGGAATGGAAATAAGTGCAGAGAAGACCAAAATGATTACCAATAACACCGGCATTAACATGGACATCAAAGTGCAAGGCCAATCCCTCAACACAGTGCATAGCTTCAAATATTTTGGAGCCATTGTATCAGACAATGGGTCTAGATAGGAAGTCCTCTCCAGGATCGCACAAACAACTGCTCCCCTGACATGGTTGAAGCCCATTTGGAAAGATAGGACCATCAGTCTACACTCCAAGGTAAGGCTGCTGCGCTCCCTTGTCATCTCTATCTTCCTATACGCTTGCCAAACATGGACCCTCACAGCAGACATACAACGAAGAATACAAAGCATGGAGACGCTACAGAAGATTTCTGGGCATATCCTATACCCAGCACATCACCAACAAGGAAGTCCGACAGACCATCACACAAGCCATTCGACAACAGGAGTGGTGAACAAACGGAAACTCCGATTATATGGCCACGTCACCAGAGCATCAGTTCTTGCAAAGAACAGAAAAAGAGGTGGGAGGACAACATTCGAGAATGGACTGGCTTGGCACTGTTCGAAGCCATGAGGGTTGCTGAGGACAGAGAAAGATGGAGTACGCTGTTTACACGATCATCTGTGGTGCCCTAACGACTTTCGAGTTACGGGATAGGATAAGATTGGGTCGATCCGTTGGAAGCCATATCTCAAGAACCACTGAACGGATTTTGACCAAATTTCATAGAAATATTATTTCGATAAGTGGCCTCTCTTGCCATCAAATTTGCTTTATAGCATTGGTCAAAGCCACCGGAATCATTGTATTGCTAAACATGTTCTGCTCAATATTTCCAAAACAGCTGAAGCGATTTTGTAGAGTTTTGGTAAACAGGTACTTCAAATCATGGGCCATCCTTCCATAGCAGTCCGGTTGTCGGTCCGTCGCTCCGAATTTATGTTTTTTGTTCAAAACACACTATTGGCCTGATCTCTAAAATAACTGACTCGAAACTTTTACTTTGCGGATGCTTCAACTACTGCGAGAAATGTTAAATCATTCTTATCTGCGCTTTCTAAAAGGTCAATCTCATTGCGCTTCACTATTTTACAAACACGTTTGGCGCTGTATCTAAAACTGGCTAAACCGATTGTGATAACTTTAAAAATAAAATTCTTGCAGATAGTTCACATCGTGGCCTATCTGTGCGTGTGTTTCTTTTGCTTCGTTAGGATAAAGTCGAGTCACGACTCCGCAAAGAAAAGTAACACTTTTGAAAATGCGTATTTTTCGGCTATGTTTGTATGAATGTATAAAAGTACGTTTGTTTAGCTTGCCATCTTGTTCATTTAAAAAGTGTTTATTATTAAGTTAGTGTGATTTTTTTTCTTCTTCTGTATTCGCCCTCTTTCTTCTGCTCTACGAAGCGCCCTATCGTTGTTTCAATTTGGCTAATGTCATGGAGCTAAGAAGGCGTCTTGCGTTGCGCTTTGCTGATGGGCTTATTAATGAGAAAGCAATCAATCAGTCAATCTATTAACCAGTCTTTCATAACGCCATTTTAAAGCAAGACAAGCGACAGAGAAAAAGAAAGGTCGTGTAAAATAAAAGCAAAAGGACGGGGAGGAAACATGGAATCCAAACCACGAAGAAAGAAAGGGGAATAGAACCCATCAATCACCTCTTTGAACCTGCAGCTAATCACACACACTAAGCTGCCAATTAACTCTCGGGCTACCTGAAGCAGTACTATGGCCTGAGTGCTGATCATTTAAATGTTTACGACCAGCTGTATCTAAACTGCAGCAAAGCAAACAATTTTACTTTCATAAGTCAAAACTTTCTCCATAGGGCCTTGTGCAAATAATTATGTATCAGTGATCATCTATGGAAATCCTTTTAATGGGAATGGAATGGGTGTCTAAATCGCCGTGGAAAGGTGTGGAAGGGAAAAGATAGCGCTCATCTATATGGAACAGGACATGCTGAGCAGACTCAGATCGTTGGGTATTTCAGCCATTAAGGGATAATACAGAGGTTTAGGCTAACTCCCATTTTCCTCCCTTCTCCCCCTCCCCCAACCATCTCTATTCCCTCCTATCGCCCCCTGCACTTTACGTCCTCTCTCTCTCCCTCCTCTAAATGGAAGCTGTATAAGTCGTGTGCGTTGTTAGGCCTGTCATAAATGTCAGGCTCATCTGTCCTTGTTGTTTCCAGACCCCAAACAGACTATCTATAATTGCATACAGCTAGCTAATCACAATTTTCCTCAATGATGGCCCTCCAAAGTCTCTACATAATCTGCAAGTTCTATGTCCCTGTTTATAGCAGAATTTTATAAAGCGCGCTTTCACTCCAAAGAGTTACTCACTGCTCTCTAATAAGTGCAGTGTCGGCACCTGCATATAATACTAGACAAACGCTATTCTTCATGATTTTTTCTTGAAGTTTCTCTAATGACCTGGAGGTTCAAAGACATCACCACTTAAGATTTGCTGTTCTATTTTAAGGCTTCTAATAATATCCCCCCCCCACTCATCCCTTCCGTACCCCCTTCTCCCATCTTCCAATGTAGATTAACTAGCCTATGTTTCCACTTGAAGTTGATGATGACGACAACGATGGTGACCATGCTACTGTTTGTTTTTGTTACTGCTGCTGATGATGATGATAATGATGATGATGTTGCTGCTGCTGATGATGATGATTATGAAAGAAGGTCAGAAAGAACGCATGAAGGAAAGAAAGAAAAAAAAGAAAGAAAATAAAATAAAATAAATTACTGAAGACGATGATCATCAGAAGGAGCAGGAAAAAGATAGCGACAACGACGAAGAAAGAAAGAAAAAGAAAGAAAGAAAGAAAGAAAGAAAGAAAGAAAGAAAGAAAGAAAGAAAGAAAGAAAGAAAGAAAGAAAGAAAGAATAACTTACAGATTAGAAATACAGACAAAAAGACAGATTAGAAAGACATACAGAAAGACAGGCAGAATCGAGACTGGGCTAACATGGTTTGCGCTATGAAGGTTGGTCTCTACTACTCTGTGTGATATCCTACATTCGTCATGGTGGACAGGGTCAACATGCCTGTCACTCCAGCTTCCTCTTGCCAACTTGTGAAATATGAACACGCACGTGTACAATCTCATCCTCATCTCTGTCATCCCTTCTTTTTCTTCCAAGGATCTGAAAACATCAGGCCATTGATCTTCATACATTAGACCCCAAACTGTCTTTCTGCGTAAGCGATGTTGCCCCTAGTGGAGTTCAAGTCACCTTCAAGTCAACTTCACTTACTAAGTTTGTCTTCAGCTAGTTTTGGTCTCTAATTATAGTGTGCACCGTTTGACGTATACTCAACAAAAAGAAATGGTACATACGCTAGCAGTCAGTTGTGTTAGTGCTAGGTAGGCTATGATAATGATCTGTACATGTATCCTACCGAAAGCACAAAGGATAGAAGCACAGGCAAAGAAGTTCGACGGCTGAGCTGATTCTCCGGGACTATAATCTCCGTGATCTCTCTCCCCAATTCACTCCCTCTTTTTTCCACCACAATCTCTCTCTCTCTCTCTTTCTCTCTCTCTCTCTCCTCTCTCTCTCTCTCTTTGTGCAAAGGAAACCGAGCAATGAGAGAAAGAGAGAGAGAGAGAGAATGTGAAAGTGCGCGTGAGTATGCGTTCGCGCGCGCTTTTAGCGTGACTATTAATGCATGATCTCTGCTGGCAATACCCATTGTAAAATGTCTTTTGTTACCCTTCCTCTATCATCTCATGGTAATAATATTTTGTTATTGTCTTTTTTTTTCCATCAGCGTTAAAAAAAAGCTACCATCCATCAGTTTTCGTTCCATGGTGTTTGGCTTTCAAATTCACTACTGAAACGCGTGGCTGTGATTTCAATATTTATTCTTCTTGTTCATAATTTATCTTCTTAGTTTAAATAACGCTCAACGTCGTATCTCAGTGGTAAAGCATTTGCCTGGCGCATCAACCCAG
This sequence comes from Oncomelania hupensis, assembly GCA_036898135.1. Lineage (NCBI taxonomy): Eukaryota > Metazoa > Mollusca > Gastropoda > Littorinimorpha > Pomatiopsidae > Oncomelania > Oncomelania hupensis. The sequence continues at coordinate 42,782,501 of CM072519.1, read as the reverse complement.
GCTCGAATCCCGTGGTAGGCAAGATTAAAAAGTGGCCATTTTCACTGTCCATGTTAGCCCTGGTGGTTCAGGATTAATTTAGGTCCCAAACTTCTCTTCCCTTGGATGGTAATCCCCGTCTGAGCTGCCGTATCACTAATGGTGGTGTAGACGGTGAACTTCAACGTTCATTCATTCGTAGTTACGGGTTTAGTTCAGTCTGAATGTACCACATGCACAATATCCGTGTCGTTAGCTATTAGCAAACTTCCACACTATATAAACACAGTGCAATCACACTAGATGTTGATTCTGTATCAAACTGTAAATATCATTGACTAGTATACGTAGCACTCTCCCTCGATCCGTTGTCTCCCTGTCTCATGTGTGTGCGGGGTGTGTGGAGAGGGAGAGAGTGAGAGAGAGAGAGATGCGATAGAGAGCACAAAATAGTACACTGATGTAATATTTGATAGTATCCATTAAAAAGCATTATATGAACTCTCTCTCTCTCTCTCTCTCTCTCTCTCTCTGTCTGTCTGTCTGTCTGTCTGTCTCTCTCTCTCTCTCTCACGCACACAGCTCAGAATTGGAGATTTGGGATATACAGACTGTTTGTTCTAGTCCATCGATCTTACTCTTGGACGACGCCCCCAAGCACTCTGTCCTATTAAATGTTTGTTCGCGTGCTCACTACGTTTAAAGAGGCCGCCTTTTTTATCATCACGTTTCGCGTGAAATTTATTTGCTAACAGTGTTTTATATCTGAATAATTTACCTCTCATCGTCATTATCATCATTTTACACCGCAGCCGTAAGAGAGAGAGAGAGAGAGAGAGAGAGAGAGAGAGAGAGAGAGAGAGAGAGAGAGAGAGAGAGAGAGAGAGAGACAGACAGACAGACAGACAGACAGATAGACAGAGTTATTTTAAAGATGAAAAGCTGCGACATCTAAGAAAGGCCATTGGCTTCACCAATGAAAAGGAATGGTAACAAAATTGAGCAGGGCAAGGCAGTGTATATCGTAAGACTCCTAAGACCGGCAGCACGCAAATCGGAAACGTCTAGTCCCATATAGCAAAGTTCTAAAGCGACGCCCTGACAAGAAGACAAAATGATGGGAAGGGGGACATTTTCCTTTGATCTTGGAAGTCTCCAAACCTTTCTTCTTTTTTTTCTTTGATAGCAAGGATCGATAATTAGTGTCGAATAATGGAGAGAAATGGGAGAGTCCACACACACACCCACACACACACCCACACACACACACATACACACACACACACGCAGGTACTGGTAGAAAGAAAATACGCGCGGTAATCTAAATAGAGCGGTGCGAGCGTTATTTTAAGACAAAGAGAGCCTTGTTTCCTAAAGTCTAATTCCGGATGTTGGTATTTACCTAGCAATCAACGTGTCGACAAGTGCTTGCGCTGATATACATTTTAAAAAGACAAACTTAACAATCTGTAACAACTGCTCCCTTATTTTTGTTTCCGCAATGCCTGCAACTGCACCGCAGTCGCAGAGCAGCGCCGAACAGGATAGAGGGTTTGGGCGGAACCGGTGAGGGTAAGAAGGGGAGGGAGAGAGAGTGAGAGAGAGAGAGAGAGAGAGAGAGAGAGAGAGAGAGAGAGAGAGAGAGAGAGAGAAGAAGAAGAAGAAGAAGAAGAAGAAGAAGAAGAAGAAGAAGAAGATCCATTCGCCCCTCCTACTTCAAACATAGGCCTACACCTAAAAGAACCACCACCCCCCCCCCTTCCACCCGCTACACCCTCCACCATCACTATCATCAACTCTCATGTGTGTACGTCAATACAAACTTTAAAACTCGACGCCTGTCATTATCATCGCGCCGCAGGCAAGCAGACATCAAACAGACAATATTGTAGTAGCCTCACGCTATGAAAGTGTGTGCTTGTGTGCAGTGAGCGGGTGGGAGAGCAGTGCATGCGTCATCTGTTCTGTGCGCGCTGTTTAGATCGAGACAATAAAAAAAAAAAACGAGATTAAACCTGGAATAAAATTATCGCTAATTACAACGCGTTTTGAACTGAGAAAATAACTGTTATAATTGTCTTTGACAATTTGTTTAAAATCACTTCATGCACAAGACGCCTGAGCTACAATACTCATTAGATACAAGTTATCGGTGCAGTGTCTGAGCTATATAATCTTTATTAGATACAATAAAAGTTATCAGTGTCTGAACTATAAGCCTTATTAGACACATTAAGTTATCAGTGTGGGTAACCACTGTCTTAATCCTATTAGCGCTGTGTAAAACTATGTAAATAAACTTGTAAGATTGCAATCCTCTGAGGGAGACAAAGTGATGGGGAAGATACATTTCCCTTTTTCTGCTTCCAAATGTCAGGACCCTGTCACACGGCAGACGCCGCAAAGACGTGATGCTACTGTATAGGGCCCGTGAGGTTACCATAGCGCCAGTGAAAATAGACAATAGACAGCAGGACCAGCGACAATAGACAAAGCCTTCCTCAAAAGGCGCTAGACAGCATTGGCGTTGCTTATTAGATTCGTAAATCGCCTCAGAACACATCGAACTCCAATAGGCCTTGAGTAATAGCTTCCCAATACTGCATTAATTTTTATTGATAGTACAGTAATACAGATCTCGGAATTTCTTATTAAATCTACCAAAAATGGTTCTTGCCTGTGAAATGTGTTCCCAATATTAGAAGTAGTACAGACTAGCATATCTATAATCTAATGACGATGGATTATTCTGTGTAACAAGATAATTTACAGATTTAATAAGTAGTCCTGGTCTGTCTAGGTCTACAAAGCATGCGTTTCCGCGGCTGTATATTCTCACAGTTCTATGTCCTATGGAATTATGTTTCCACAGCTTTGTTCCCAAACATCTAGCTTTATAGTCTCAAAGTTCCATGTTCCAACCCATGTTTACAAACTGGACTGTGGGAAAGAACAAAGAGTCGTTGGAGAATAGAGCTGTGTAAAAATAAGATCCGTGCTAACGCAGAGCTGCGAGAACATAGAACTGTGGAAAGCAGTGAGAACATAGAACTCGCATGCAGCCGCGAAAACACATAGATGATGGAACATAATAGTTGTGGAAAAAATAGAGCCGCTGGTACCTACCACATGGGTATAAACGCGTAGACCCGAAGGAACATAAACATGCTCCTCTTTAGTCGTAGTATAGGATCAGGACTGAGTATTAAAATTGTAAATGCTCTTGTCACAGAGAACAGACCATCGCCATTGCGTAAGTAATGTTCCCAATACCACACAGGACTACCAAACAGGCATGGTGGTCTCGCATTGGAAAATAATCAGAGCGCTCTATATCTATTAGATAAGGTACCTGATCCAAACAGTAGGAAACAGTCAATTTAATAGTTCGTAATGAATGCTTGGCTATTGAGCTATTTACCAGAAAGATTGCTCCATTGATCGACAACACCGTTTCCCATTAATGTCCTTAGTGCATGTTTGTCACGCCTTTATTGGTGCCCTGTTTACTTTCCCACGGATCGATACATTTTTTTTTAGTCAGCTGTGTCTGTATACTAACAATTCCAGTTGTCTGCCAATACAAAGTACAGGGCAGATTGCTTCATTGATCAATAGACCATTGCCCGTAACATGTGCTTAAACTTGTGTAGTGTTTTAACACGTCTTTATGGGTGCACTGTAAAAAGTGTTTATTTTTTCATCCTTGCAATCTCCCTGTCCCAATTACTTCTGGAAACAATTGTGTCCGACAAACAATAAAAAGCCTTTCAACTAACAATTAAATAACAAAACAAATCACTCCTTCACTGGTGCCTTGTTAACACACGCAAGGACAGCCATTCCCTTGCTCCTGCTTATTATTCCTTCTCGCCCTAACTCCACTGCCGTTACCTGTACGTTTTGCTTTAAATTTTGCTTTATAGGATTTTAATAATTCCTTTCATGGACTACTTCCTCCATGTGTTCTGCGCAACTGTTTTGTCCCCCCCCCTACCCCCTTATTTCTGCTTTGTTGGATAACATGTTCTATCTAAAGTCTTTCCCAATCAAAAATTCTCTCTCTCTCTCTCTCTCTCTCTCTCTCTCTCTCTCTCTCACTCTCTCTCTCTCTCTCTCTCTCTCTCTCTCTCTCTCTCTCTCTCTCTTCAGTTGCTTACAAGATTTAAAAAAATTATAAAACGTACAAATAGAGTCAAGGTTGTCGGGTCCTCCTAAAAAATTGAAGTCGGAATCAAGCCAGGAAAATCAGTGTTAACGAATTCCGTGAAAATTGCTTCCACTGAATATGATGGTGATGATGATGATGATGATGATGATGATGATGATGATGATGATGATGATGATGATGATGATGACGACGACGACGACGACGACGATGATGATGATGATGATGATGATGATGATGATGATGATGATGATGATGATGATGATGATGATGATGACGACGACGACTTGTAAAGCGGTATTTTTCACTAAATTCACTTTAAAAAAAAAAGAAGCCTTATTTCACATTATATGCTAAATAATGCATTTTTTTTTTAAAGAAAATGTTGCAAAACAATGCTTTATTTCATTAAGTAAACAATTCATTGTTTAGAGACTGCAATTTTCAATCTTTCTAGCGTAAAGGGAGACTATTCCCGACCAATCGCTATCAACAGCGAATGGAGAAAATAGGAATGCGATGTGCAACGGAATATTTCTGTTGCTGTCACTCAGAAGTTTTCCTTCGATCTTTAATTACGATGTTGACTATTCGAAGGGAGCTTCAATGAATTAACTTTTTCTTGAGGATTTTACAAGCGCCCATTGGGCGCACTGTCAACTACGATCTGGGTGCCCAGACAAGAATTGAGGCTCCCGGGGTACACGGGTGAATGCCACATTCTAAAGCTGCTGTGAGATTGTGTGTGGTAATAAACTAAATTGGAAAATGGTAATTTTACGCCGTTTTGCGATTTAAAATGAGGCAACTGCTTTATTTCATTTTTTTTGTCTATGTTCGCAACAGTATTAATATAAGACATTGCAACAGTAACGGCTCCGGAAAAGATGGATCGATCTTTTTTTTTTTTCATTGGCGGGATTGCCTTTAAATCAAACTAAATAAACATGGAGAACTCGCAAGTTAACGGCGATCTTGTGAAACAAATAGCAGAATCATCGATTCCAGTTTTTCAATAATTCAATATTTTTTCTATTGCCACGTCTTTTTCACCTATCTCTGCGTTTTGGGGTAAATAAACACAAAAAAAGAAAGCATGCTTTTTTTCTTCTGACGGAGATACTAAAAACACTGAACACTCCCGCTCAGAACTTACCCTTAGTTTGTGTTCGGGACATTACAGACGTTTAACTTCGAATTTGTGGAGTGATTTATGTTGAAAAATAAATAATTAACACAAATTTTGAATAAACAAATCTTTGGAAAGACCCTGCATCTAAGTATAGAAAGCAGTCAAATTAGGAAAACCAAATTTTCAAGCGATTCCTGGAATCCCCTAAATAATGATAATTGCAGTCCTGAAAAATGAACTGTTTACGTAAATAAAGTATTATTTAGCAACAGCTTCTAAATAATACATTATATAACAAATTCTGCTAAACAATGCTTTATATAGGTAAACAATTCCTTATTTAACAACACCTTATTTACCTATATCATGATTTATTTACGTAAACAATGTATTGTTTAAGGAAATAATAAGATATTTACGAGGAAAATATATTATTTAAAGAAATCTTACATTGTTTGTAAAGAAATTATTTTACAGAAAATATGCTTCTATATAAAAACTATTTAGCTTAAAATGGTTTTAAAAAAAAAGAAATCATTTTTTTTAAATTCGCAAATAAATATTTTACAAAGGGAATCCAATAGTCCAGAAGAAAACAAATATCGCAAAAAGTTGGAAGCCGTCAGTAGCGTCTTGTTCACTTCTGCATTGACGTGTCCTTCGTTTGTGTCCAAGCTCCTAACTCGCCATCTAAATTACCCTTGTCTGGCGTTTGCCTCTGCAACCAAGCGGGTGATCAAATAGTCATGATTTTCGCCAGAAATAGCTGGCAAAATCATCTGTAATTGTTGCTATAGGAAATAAGGTAATGGGTAAAGAAACCGGTTGTGATTGCGACGTTTGCGAGATTTATAAGGTTTCGTTTAGCTCTTAGGAAGGAACAAACAACTGTAGCTAACACGTTTTTACTATTCCTACTGCTAAGATGCCACCCGAAGATCGCTCTCGTCTACCCTTAAAAAAGAAAACGAAACCTCTATTTTTTTCCCCCACATAATAAATCCACAACTTCAAATAACTCTCTCGCGAAATTCGATGAGACTAAAATGCCAGTCGATCAAGAATATAAAATTGGTGTGTTATATGGTTAATGGAAGCCGAACAGATGTCTAATTTCTCAAAGACCAGGCAGTTTATTCCCAAGCATCATTGTCATTTGGCGGAACGATCTACTAAGCATTGAGAATATGGGTTTACATTATATCTATTTTATATAGTAAAGATGTATGTCTGTCTATACAGTAAATGCCGGAATGGCCTACAAAAACATTTTAGTAAATGCGTTTATAAGTTTAGTTTAATAATAGATTATGTCTATAACCGGGTAATCAGAAAATGCGCTGGTTTGCATGTTTGTTTTTTTAATTAATAAACCTAGTCTGCGCTAAATCTGGTACATTACTACAATACGCAACGAAGAAGACTTCGTGGGAAAGCATGGTAATATGGAAGTAGAAGGAGAAAAAGTAGAATCTACAAAGCACATAATTATTTTCTCCTTCTTAACCTACCCCTCCTCGTCCCGCCCCCTTCCCCAAGTTGCCAACTGACTTGAAAATTGCCTGGCAGTGAAGGTTTTGTACAAGCGCAATTACCTCTCGTTCCTCCCTGTCCTTCTGACGTCCAAAGGGCTCTCAAACTGTCCTTTCCTTCTTTCTATTTTCTGCTGATAGACGCCGGACTTGTCTTCGTCGGGTTGATGTCAATGTTCAAAATCACCGGCTTTAACGTTAAGTGTAAGTTCATTCTTTTCCTGCGGGCTTGGACTGCGAAGTAGAAAAGTTAAGGCGATCTCCAATCTTGAAATGTTAAAAAGTTCAAATCCATGTCCGTAGGTTCTTTTCATTGATCCTATAATTATTATCTCCGTCCTTTTGCCCGAGAGGATAAAAGGGGTGGGGTTGAATGAACAAAATTGTAATAAAAATAAAATTCATAACTCTTAACACAGATGTTTGTTGTTTTTATCTCCTCATAAAATCAACTATTAGCATAACAAAAGGAAAAACTCCAGCGGTTAAGCGTAGTCCGTTCTCTTTGCAGACATCTGGATATGTTGCGTTTGCGCGGTCTCTTTTCATACGATAATTATATGTTCTATGCAAGAGTCAGCAGACAGGAATGGGAAAGACCTCCGAAGAACGGGTCTGGACGAGATGCCTTGGTCACGTTAGGCGTTGTCAGCACGAAGGCCAAAACAGCGGTCACAGGGTTTCATAAAGTGTCAATTACTGCCGGAATTTCCGATGGAAATTTCCCTCGTATTTATTTCATGGGAATTTTCATCTATAGTCTTATCATCTTAGAAAGTGTCACGCATAATCTTACTTTAAATGTGAACTCATAACACCCACCTCCAACCCCTCGTTTTATTTTCACTGGGAATTTGACTCTTACCCTCATTTCCACTCGAAAATCTCCTACGCCTGATTTCCTAATGATGAGTCTTATCTCACTCAACAGTCACACTTAAGGGGGGAGTGGGAGGTGTAGAATAAGTGATGGTGGCCTAAATGATTGAGCGTCAGTCTAAACAAACAATATCACAGATATTTGTCTGAACTCGCAGTCAGGACAGAAAGAAAAAAAACCGTACTGAGCAGTATACTCCAAACGGTTCAATTTAATAATTTAATTTATACTTCGTTTTCAGTATTAAACTTTGGTTCCATGAGAAAGAGAGAGTTTTGCCTTCCAATCCAAATTCGGAAACAAACAATAAAATCGTCGCCAATATTTTAAAGTTGCAGTAAAACCTTTGATCATTTTTATCCTACTTGCAACTCAAATATGGGAAAACCGACCCAATAACTGATTTCCACGTTACAAAATCCCAAGTCCCAAGCATCTAATTTCTCACCTCCTAACCAATCGTTCGTAACGCTTCGCAAAATCCCAAACACATAGAGACTGTCCTACACAACTTGTCCTGGACAAAACAGCATTTGTCTCAGATCAAAACAAGTTGTAAGCGTTGGTTCTGTTTCAGGTTTAGTCCCAAACGTGTAGACGCCTCAGTCTATACATCACAGTAATGGTACAGAACAGAACGCAATTCCCCCGCCTATCTTCACATACAATCAGTCCGCGTCTCACGACGCCATTTACCACCTCATATCGGCATTCCATCCGTCAATCCCATCATATAGACAATTCTAGCCATAATCCTCCCTACAGCTCGCCGCCCATTCAAAAACCAATCCAATATTCCCTCTCTTGCTACTCTTCTTTCCTCCAGAGTATCACTGTCTCCTATCAATCTCCATATATATATATATATATATATATATATATATATATATATATATATATATATATATATATATATATATATATATATATATATATATATATATATATATATATATATATATATATATATATATATATACATTACAAGTTTGGGAAGATCAGCTAACGCATCACCATTCTTCCCCACCCCAACGTGTGAGAATAAGCATGCGCCAAAAAAAACACCCACTTATTACAAACGTTTACAAGAAATTTTAATAGACATTACCAACATCGATGACTAATTAAACCAAACAAACTTTCAAAATGTTAGGCATTTTATTTTACCATTTAAAAACAAGTTACTTAGTCTTTACATTAGTTTATCAAAATTTACTTTCTTCCGCCACGGTGAAGTGTGCGTGATCGGTCTAAAAACAGCTTGGAGGTTTGGTTAGAACCAAACAACACACGTTCCGGCTGTTCTAAGGATGCAACGTCAGCTTCGCATTCGTATTGTTCTAGAGCCCGTAACCTCTACCAAAACGAATCTTCCTGATCCCAATGTCATATGCGACCGCCAGCATATATTCTGGATAAATGGAGACCTGTCGTGCGCTCCGCTCTTTACAACTTCAGTATCATAGCAATTCCCTAGGCTTTACACACGATAGAGAGACCATTCCTCCCGAAAAAATGCATGTCTTTAGACGGTAGATAGATCCTTTCTCCTTTCCTACCAATAATGCAAGTAGTTGGGCATCAGTTTTCTCTCGCCCGTCTTTCAAACCGAATATTCTCTTCTTCCGTATATATGGAATACTTACTTGCTTACGAATGTCGCAAACAAAATAATGCAAGCACCATTATTTCCTAGGGTTTACCACTTTTTTAATTGTATGATCTGATTCACTGCTAATAAATTACAAACGCAAGTAGTCTTTCTTTAGTTTAATTTCCTCACTCCCCTCCCAATGCATCATATGCTTTTGTTCTAGTCAGATCTACGCGTCTACCTTGTATTGTGTGTATTTTATCCACAGAGGTGGATGCGCTGAGGTGGAGGAGAAGGGACGAGTGTGTGGGGATGGGATAAGGGAGCAGAAACACTCATTTAGCAAAACGCCGCCCTAGTGTTCCACAGGGTGCGAGTTCGATCCAAAAATGGACGGACTTCTTACAGCTTCTCTGCGGATATTTTTGAATGCATAGTTGGTGGCATGAAGCACAGCTTAGTGGGTCTTGTTCCTTAGTGTCCAATGTGGCGCTACCCTGTGACTACTGTGTTTTCACTCGGTTAACGATATAAATGTCATTAGCACGAGTGACACGACTGTTCCAAACTTCCCTATGCCAGTTTACATAACAAGCCTCATCCCCCCCCCCCCCAATCATCCTTATGTCAGCATATTTCACTTCATTCTTTATGGAAATGAAATGTCAATGTTTTCTTCCTTTTGTTTCAAAATGAAGGTAATGGAGACGAGAGAGAGAAAGAGAGAGAGACACGCAGAAACGGACAGAGAAGGACAAAGAGAGAGATTAAAGTTGAAGTGTGTACATTTTAAACTTATTTTTAATATTTACTAACTTCTACTTAACACGGTTTTGTTGTGCGGATGTGTCCCAGTGAGTGTGGGTATTGAAGTAAAAGAACAACAAATAATTGTGTGGTCATTCATTTATACATGTTTACAACCAGTTGCAATTGAACTGCGAAAGACAGTTCAGTTAGTTCGTGTATTGACCAGAGTAAGACAATAGTCAATACACGTACTGGAAATTTTAGTCATTACATGTATTGGCTAGTGGTCACGGTCAAAACAGGAATTGACTGATTTTCTTAGACAATACACGTACTGACTGAATACACAGATTGCCGGTAACAGATATAATCTTTTAGCCTATATATTAATATATGTTTCAGAGAAACAGAACTTCTAGTGTTTTAAAAGTCTATTCGAGTATTTCAATCAAAATATCTTCTCGGTCACAAATGACATTCCAAACTATTTTTCGAACCGAAACATGTTTTACACCGATAAATGTTTCTGCCACTCGCTAAAACAGAACCTGGCCGGATAAATCGGTTCATGGGACGCGCGACTTACTGCGCATCCTGCAAGCCTCTAAGGTCATGGAGGTGGAGGGAAGGGTGTATGAGGACGGTAGGGTAGGGGGACTGTGATACTTAGCCTGTTTATAGGTCTACATGGCGGAAATGTATTTAGCAGACACGGCAAAGCTTGGCGAGACGTGGCACCATAAATAGCAAAGTCAACTCTGGGTGATGGAGCGTGGGACACTTATTGATTGTGACTTAAAGGGCCACAGCATCAAGGATGCTTTGTATTTCGTAGCTCTTGCGACAATGAGGTTACTTGGGAAACTGCATTGTTTTCACATTAAGCGACGATTATGGGTAACCGTTTATTTCTCAGCACCTTCAGCAGCAGCAGTAGTGGCAGCAGCAGCACCACCACCAGCACTACCAACTGTAACAAGCAGACCCGTTTACCCCGCACTATTTGAGCTTTTGCTTGCTTAGCAGTAGTAAAACTTAGAAGGTTACTGTAGCTGGCGCGAGCCGTTTAGTGACATCATCGCGGCCTACGATGGTGTTTCGAACTTTATATCCACTTAGATTGTTTCATCCAATCGGGACACAGGTAGAGCGGTTAGAACCAGTTCTGGCTGATTCAGTCAAAGCCAGGTAGGAAGTCAGTCGAGTTTGAGACGATAAGCAGTGCACAGCTACTTTCTAGCAGAATCTCTCCTGAGAAGATTAGACAGCAGTGCTTGTTGAATATCCGAATTCAATCAAGTATAGCCACGGCCTGACTTTGTCGAACAGGTAAATGAACATACTTCTGTTTCATCGTGATGTATTAATATTATTGTTGAAATTATGTTTGTGGAATTTGCTATGCAGAGATTTGAATTGTTAGTCCGACTTTGCCTTACCACGTGGAGAAGCCGACCACGTGTCAAGCACGACCGGGTTTGACGCCATGTTGTATACCTGACGGAACCACTGTTGTTTAAACTATATGTATGCTTGCAGACCAGTGGCTATACCAGTGAATGTTTATAATATTATTAATTCTTTATGTGTATAGTTAGCCACGATTTATATTTATATATGTATAGGAAATTAGAGTGGAGATTCCAGTGGACCACCGACTTAGCAGAATGTTCGTCGCTTATGTATAGAGATGTGGAGCTATCACTGAGGGCTACTTTGGCTTTCAGTGAGACGCTCTGCACAGACCTATTATTCAGGGTTGTGCAGAATTTCGTCTCATATGTTACAGACGAGCAGGCGGTATATCGTGAGTCCAACTCAGCAAAGAACAGAACCTAATGTACAATTCGAGTTGGCTGCCGAGGCATCTACAGCATTGAGCGCAGATAGCCCATCCGTCGAACACAAGCAACGACAACACAGCGTGTCGTAGAAGCTACCTCAACGCAGCGCTTCAACCACGAAACCACTCAGTTAAGTGCCCAAAAAAACCAGTGCACTAAAACTGTATCAAAAGGACCACAGTAGTCCACTCTTCATGAACGCTAGTAGCCAGTGCCCGATGAAGAAAAAGAAGCTGCCTAGACTAACAGTGAGCGAACCTTTCGCATTGACAATTGAACTTTTAAGTTAGATTCGTACTTCGAAGATCGTGTATAGAGTAGAAGAAATAAATGTGTGATTTTGACTGTTATCAAGTGGCTGGACTACATACGATTCATAGCTGTGTGAAAGCTAAGGTGACAGTGATCTTTTACCATTTTCTATCTATCTCTGTACCCCAGCCTTAACACAGACCGAGCTAAACAAATAAATGTATTAAAGTAATTCACCGGGTGATTCACTAGCGGTCCCCATAGAATAAGACGTGAGGGTTACAGCATTCCATTGTGCAGAGCCCAGCAACAATAAAACCCCACGTCACACCAACAACAATAGCAACATATGCAGTAGATACTACAAACTATTTACAAACTTCTTTGTTACTCCATGCAATCTCTCTCCTTCCACCCACCCCCCCTCTCTCTCTCTCTCTCTCTCTCTTTCTCTCTCTCACTCTCTCTCTCTCGTCTGTCTCACTCTCTTGTTTGTTAAACAGACGGGAGTCGACTCTAGAATATCGCGTCAGACATGATGGAATTTCGATTTCAATGAAATCGACCCTCGTCAGTGATGGTGGGTGAAACATTGTTGATCCAACCACATGCAATCGATAGTAGTGCTAAAGTCGGCAGTAATTAATCCCCAACAGAGATTCTCAACGATTCTCAACGATTCTGCTGGAAACCAGTCCTTATGCAGCTATTGCTACAAGAGGCCGGAACATCTACTCACCCACCACAACCCAACACTACCATTTTCTATACTTATATTTTAAAAGCGGGAGATATTCTGATCATCCTCTCGCCGCAACAACACGTGAGATTAATGAAAACAGTAATGTTACTATTCTCCACCAAGTCAAATACATTTAACGAAAATAATATCATGACTATGCATTGAAACTGTCACCAGACAGACTAAATTGATCTAGTAATCACATCATAACAAGTGCTGATAACCAGTTTTAATGCTTGTAACTGTAGGGAATGGAACCTGCGGCTTCTGAACGCAAGGAATGCACTCTATCGACAGACCTATTTCTGAGCCCTGGAGGTGGGAAGAGAATCGTGAGCATGCGGAGAAAAGAGAACGAGAAAGGATGGTAAAAGAGCAGAGTACGAGCCGGAGATGGGAGGAAGGGTTTGATTGATTGATTGATTGTTGCTTTAGGTCCAGCGGACTCTTCCGAGCCAAATCAGGACCGGACAACTCCCAATCCGCATAAAAGATCTGCCGAAACAACCCTAGTGGGAAAACTGAATGCCCTCCACCGGCCAGTCACTTTACAATAAAGACATCCCACGCAGGGGACGGCTGAGGCTTTACCCCAACTACTCGAACCCCCGGTTACAAAAACAAAATAGAATACAAACATCATTATAAATCATCAACAAAACACATACATATAAAATGCCTATAGTGCTAAATAATAACATCATAGGAAGCCCTAGTGACCACCCGGCAGAAAGCGTCCAACACTCCCAAGCTGATCCAACAGACCTCATACACAAACAAGGAGTCTTGTCCAGGAAGAGTTTTCAAGAAAAAAGGTAGGTCATTGATCTAGCGAAGAAGAAGATAGTATAGCAGAGTGATAGGACAGATCAGGAATGGGAAAGAGCAAATGAGGAAGACAGCGACAGTGGGAATTTAAAGCACTAAATTTCCAGAAAGTGGGGATACTATTTATACTGAAACCCCCGGCACTCCAACGGGGGTACTGTTGCCGCAGTGAATCAGTCATGCCTACAAAGGCAAGACAGGTTTTCAACTGGGGCTTTCACTTTTCCCTTTATAGGTTAGAACAATCTACAGTGGCAAGATTGCTCATGACCCCAAGGGGTGATGGGAGGGAGGGGAGTACGGAAGGGGGAGGGAGGGGAGTACGGAAGGGGGAGGGAGAGAGAGATAAGGCGGGTATCACTGTAACGTTTGCAAATTCTCACATCCAACACAGGCATTATTAGTTATAGTGGTGTATACAAATCTATGGCGGCCTACTAGCGCCAAAACCTAATAATTACAATTATCATGTGATAATTACAAATATCATGGGATAATTACAATTAACAAGAGATAATTACAATTATCATTGAAAAATTACAAAAATGTTCGTGTGATCATGTTTAATTTTCCGTTTTGGCTCTATTAATCCGCCTGGAAATGCGCCAAAACTGAAAAATTGTAATTATCACATAATAATTAAAAATTTTACTTGATAATTATAATTTTCACGTGATCATGCTTAATTCTGGTAAGGCGGCTTACTAGCGTCAAAACTTGCAAAACTTACATGTATCAGTGATAATTGTAATTAACACGTGTTCTGTGTAATTCACAGAGATACCGGTAATTCACAGTGTTAAGTACTAATTTTCAGTTTTGGCCACGCTTTACTAGGGCCAAAACCCCAGGCGTGCTGGGAGCAGTGCCGCTGCCGCGCATGCGTATCGGGCCGCGCATGCGCATCGGGCCGCGCATGCTCATCTTGATATTTATAATTTTCAGTGATAATTGTAATTATCGCTTGATAATTGTAATTATCTCATGATATTTGTAATTATCAGGTTTGGGCGCTAGGAAAGCGTGGCAAATACTGATAATTAATAATTATCACTGCGGATTACCGATATCTCTGTAAATTACACAGAACACGTGATAATTTCAATTATCTCGTGATAATGGCAACTCTCGGTTTTGGCGCTAGTAGGCCGTCATACAAATCCATACTTCTGCTGTGGTACAACACAAGGCCATTGAACGATACGCTTCACATGGTAGGTAATCTTGTGCACAATCGTCTGTTAACACAAGCATCTGTCCAAGTAGAAGGAAATTTACCGTGGCAAATCGCTTCAGGTCTAATCACAATTTAATTGCTTTTGAAGTACTTTTTATAATGCACCAATGTAAACTTTCAATACTCATCCTGATCCTACATTTCACTTCCCTTCTCCATTCCCTTTTTGCGCTTTGAAAGGATGTATACTAGGAAAAAGCGCTATATAAGAACACTTATCATCATCACCATCATCCATCCTCCTCCTCATCATCATCTGACATCCTCATCCTCATCATCATTATCACATCCTCCTCATCCATCCTCCTCCATCATCATCATCATCCTCATCAGTAGTAGTAGTAGTAGTAGTAGTAGTAGTAGTAGTCGTCATCATCATCATCATCATCATCATCATCATCATTCATTGGTGGAAAAGAAGCATTGAACCTTTTTTGAATTTTTAAAAAATACGTTCAACCGGAGTGTCTTTTTATGAGTCCAGTGTGAATTGAAAGACAAGAAGAAGAAGAAGAAGAAGAAGAAGAAGAAGAAGAAGAAGAAGAAGAAGAAGAAGAAGAAGAAGAAGAAGAAGAAGAAGAAGAAGAAGAAGAAGAAGAAGAAAGAAAGAAAGAAAGAAAGAAAGAAAGAAAGAAAGAAAGAAAGAAAGAAAGAAAGAAAGAAAGAAAGAAAGAAAAAAGAAAGAAAGAAAGAAAGAAAGAAAAAAAGACAGAAAGAAAGAAAGAAAGAAAGAAAGAAAGAAAGAAAGAAAGAAAGTTTCTATAAAAGTGAGACAGCCAAAACAAATCCTTAATGGCTTTGTAAAAACCAACTAACCATTTTAGAAAATAAATATTATTATGAAGAAAAATATAGATAGAATAGGAAGAAATAAATAAAGAAAGAAAAGATACACTATAAAATAAGAATGAGTGAATGAAGAAATTCGACACAGTAATTAAAGATAGGAAATACAGATAAGTACTGACTATTCTACAGGGTGTTCCAAAAGTCTTGGGCACATTTGAAGTCCCCATATCTCAATTACTATGAATGGTAGTAAGATAAAAGTTGTGCCATTTTAAAGCTAATTACATTAAGTTTTATGTAAAGCTGTTGATTTTTTTATTTCTTTTCAGACCCATTAATGGCGTTCACTCAACCAGAAAATGCTGGGACGCG
Organism: Oncomelania hupensis; assembly: GCA_036898135.1. Classification (NCBI taxonomy): domain Eukaryota; kingdom Metazoa; phylum Mollusca; class Gastropoda; order Littorinimorpha; family Pomatiopsidae; genus Oncomelania; species Oncomelania hupensis. Next base: position 42,766,402 of record CM072519.1, on the reverse strand, counting down.
TTTGGCAAGAATTTGACTATCGGCTTGATGTGTGTCGTGTGACCAATGGTGCTCACATTAAACATCTTTGAACATTCCATGTAAAAATTGAAATTACAAGCTTTCTGAATTTACCAGATGCGTTTTTATACCCTTAATAGTTTCGGAAATATTCAATGTCAAAATGTGCCCAAGACTTTTGGGACACCCTGTATAAACAGATCTTCTATTACCAACAGACAAGGCCGGTTTTCATAGGAAATTTTCATAAGACCAAATCAATTCTTTGTCGGGACAGTCGTGAGCGCCCTTTATGACCGTTTAGCGCCATTTTCATATTTAACCCATCACGTCCAACGTATTAAGCAGTCAAAAAACAGTAATCATGTACTGTCACAATAAGAAGCAGCACAAAAAGAGCCATGGACGACAAAAGCTCTGAGAGTCCAGAATTCTGGAACAGCGTGTCTGGTTTAAAAAGAATATTAGGCTTACTAGTGCTTACAAAAAGAAAGGAAAGAAGCCTGGCTACGAAGGCCTATGGACAGCACGGAAGCGTCCTCAGAACTCGGCAACAATGAGAATGCTCGCATGTAACCTCCCTAAACGTGTTGCCCAAGGGCATCCAATATATTAAATGAATATGTTGCACTGTTGCAAGGATAATAATGTGAGGATGTCGAAGGGAGGGAAGGGCGAAGGAGAGAGAGGGGTTGGGTGAGTGGGTGTTGTTGTCGCACGGAGGGCAGAGAGCTCTTTGAGAAGCTCCGCCCTTCCAGCAGACGACGACGACGACAACAACAACAACAACAACAACAACAACAACAACATTATTATTATTATTATTATTATTATTATTATTATTATTATTATTATTATTATTATTATAACAGCGTTAACGAAAAAGCTCAGGGTACCCCGAGGCACTCCCCATCGTAGAAATACGCAAGATGCCTCGCCAATAACAGGTCTGGCACGGTCGATGCAACACTGGCAAGATGCTGAGCATCATACCGCTTGGAGAGAAAAGAACCCAAATCAAATCATTCTTCTCCATGAAAGCAGCATGGTGTGTCGTTACAAGAATGCGTGTGCCAGCGTACACCAGAACGTCCGTTGTGGACTAACCAGTGGGTCTCGGGTTCCACCCTCTTTATCCTCATGCTATGCAGAATCTTGCCCAGTTAAGTAGGGAGGTGGGAGAACATGATAGAGATACAGCGGCGGGCAAGTTCAGCTCCATACACACTGTACATATATCCTCCACACAGCACGCTATTTCGCTTCAATGGTCGGTTTACACAAAAAATAAAAAAAGTGTTGTGGAAAGACCGGTGGTCCCCGCAAAGAACCTTTCACTCGTTGGTCCGTTTAGTCTTTCTTGAAAAACGAAACCTCGGCATTCCTCAGTGAAGAACTTTCAAGTCTCAAGACATGTATTGAAGCAACAGGCGAAAAAGGCTAAGAAAATCTACGACTGTAAAAAGTTCAACACATGATAAGCTAAAAATAACCTACTTATTGATTCGCTTTTATGGCAAAGCTAATCGGAGACGTACGAGAGGCCTACAGGACAGGCCAGAACACAGAGCATTAATGCAACAGGCACAAAAAAGTTATTATATATGCTGCCATTGTAATTGTTCCATGTCAGAGTAATGCAGTTGTAGTGTAGTGTAATGTAGTGTGGTGTAGTGACCAATTATTAAATCGCTCTGAGCTTACTGTAGAAACTTGGATACTACCATTAATTTTGTTATTTAAGATGTCTTAAGGAAACAAATCTAATCAAAGCATCGATTTACTGAAGTTCCAGGGCTCGAAATTAGCGGGGGCCCGGGGCCAAAAACCCGCAAAGTTGATTTCAGGCTCGGAAAGTTGAAAAACGAAGGGCCCGCTTGGCCCACAAAATAATTCGTCTGCTACAGCTAGCTCTACTCGGCAGTTTCGTATTTGGGCCAAGGGAAGCAACCCACACCGGTGCCCTAAATTTGGACAGAAAAAAAACACAGAAAAGAAGCGAAAACCCTTTAATTTATTTTGCACTCAAAAGTTTAATATACACTTCAATATCTTTTTAATATAATAAACAAAAGGCTATGGCACAACATAAGTGCAAAATGTCCATCTTTGCAAGTACGAAAGTATGGCTACATATCATTGCCATACAGTTGCTAAAACAATCGGCGATGGCGTATTTTCCAATTTTTGGGAAGCGAAAGACGCCAGAAGAAAACGTCGACGAAAGGAAAGAACAAGAAAACGAGAAAAAAGAAGTATGAAGAGGAAAAAAGATCAAGGAACTACAATGAAGGGTGGAAAAAAAGATTTCCATGGCATGGCCTTGAAGTGAACGAGGAAGAGTACTGTTAAGTTTAGTTCCCTTTCATGGTTTTGTTTTGAACTTTTGTGCATTGAGGTCAGATTTTTTGTTAGGTTACTCATATTAAAAATTTAATGATGTGTATTGTGCAATACTCAGTCACAAAACTGAAAAGTATTATACAAGAGACTCGCTTGATTTTTTTCTATTTTTGTTTAATGGCCATTTCAGGCTCGCTAGTCACTGGAATATGTGTGTCACTGAATAGGTGTGTGTGTGTGTGTGTGTGTGTGTGTGTGTGTGTGTGTGTGTGTGTGTGTGTGTGTGTTTTCCCCTTTTTTGTTGGTAATGTTTGAAAGTGAAAGAAAAGGCAAATAAAAATGACATCACTCAGCAAAATTGGAAATTCAATTGTTTTTATTTTAGATTATCAGACAAATTGTACTTTCTACTTATTATATTGTCAATAATTCTTTTGTTTTTTGTTTGCATTATTTTTCAAGTTGGGCCCCGAAAGTTGCTTGTGGGCCCTCAAATTTTTCAATCAAGGGGCCCGGTGGCCCCCAAAGAAAAAAGTTAATTTCTAGCCCTGTGAAGACAAGGAAGCCATTCTAGGCAACTATATACTTTAACTTCATACTAATATTTGTGACAATAACATAAAAGAACTAAATAGTCATATTCTTTCTTTTTTTCCCCTGTTTCTCTGGCAGTAAACCCACCCCCCAACAACAACAGCAACAAAGGACTGTTAAATCTGAAAAATCAAATCACATTGACCAAATTCTGAGTGCGTAATCGTGGAAATCACAAGGCAACCCACTCAGACTCAGGACAGAAATGTTACGGGAACAAATCTCTTTATTCTTCTTTCGTTTAAAAAATATTTTTTTCTTCACATAAACATTGCCTGATTTAGAAGTGTAAAACAATATTTCAACTATTTACCCAGCAAGTGAACAAAAGCAACAAGCCTATAAAAATCATGTTGAGTACAAAAGTTGCGCGTAAATGTTACTCGGGCCGTGGAAGCGTTTTATAGGGAAAGGTCGATCGATGCCACTGTTGTCAATGTGCATCACTTTAGACTATACGCCCTTAACACAACACGCAACATATAATAAATACATTCTTACACAAAGATAATACACGCAGCCAGGAACCAGTTCATTACGGTATGTTGTGTAAGATTGTATTCTTTGCGTCGTTAAGTGAGAACGTCAAAGTACTATTTACAAGCACGTACGCAACCGACCTGAACGATGCATAGCGAAACAATGTTAGCGCTTAACCTAACCAGTACGTTATCGCGCCACCTTTTGCCAAATGCAGCTAACAGGGAAACGAAACTGCTGTGGAAACAACGGAGAGGAAGAAGGGAGAGTGGGAGGAGTATCAGAAAAAGGGCAAAGGGGAAACCTTTTCCAATCTCAATATAAAGATGTGCTTTGAACTTTGCAACTTTTGAATTTTCTACTCGACGTAGCGATAAAACACGTAATTATTGTTTGTAGTTCTGAACGTTAGATCCCAAAACGGCAATATCTTGGGGGAGGAGGAAGAGGAGAAGAAGAAGAAGAAGAAGAAGAAGAAGAAGAAGAAGAAGAAGGAGAAGGAGAAGGAGAAGAAGAAGAAGAAGAAGAAGAAGAAGAAGAAGAAGAAGAAGAAGAAGAAGAAGAAGAAGAAGAAGAAGAAGAAGTGCAAATGGGTATTTTATACTAGTAAACTGTAACAAAGAAATAAGTAAGTCTGTGAAGAGAACGCCATAAGCGCTATATGGTATTAGTGTCTTACGACTGCTGCGTGTCAGCTTCAGATTGTTTTGTATTGTCAAATCCATGTCCATATAAACTTTCGGACTGAACTTTGTGCGTAGCGGACGTATTTGTTTACATTCTGTCTACTATATGTTAAGTATTCATGTACTGTTCTGCTTAGCTGTTGCTCGCCCCCTGTGGATGCAACGACTCTTGATCTGGCATTCCTAAAAGACCCTGAATTTTATGCTCTCCGATCACGCAAGAGAGGAAGAAGAGGAGGTATACGCATTCGTTTGCGTCGACGTCGTTTCAGTCTCCCAATCCCCTCCATCGTCCTTGAAAAAGCCCAGTCCATGGGAAACAAGACAGACGAACTAGCACATGCTGCAGATTCATGCAAAAATTCTAAAGCCAACCTGCTATGTTTCTCTGAACGTGACTGAAAGCGTGACGCGTTGAAGAGTACCAGAAGTAGATAACGTTGAGCCTTTTTATTGTTTTTAGTTGATAAAGTACACTGCTGTTTGAGTTCATTAAACACATTGTCAATATAAGCAGGGATGGACCTGGCACATCTATCAGTGAATAGCGCCGCCATTATATCAAGCCTCCGAATGCTGACCGATAACAAAAATTCTCTTTTTGTCATGTGGCACCAATTGTCACTTTAAATATCAAATTGTGGCTATCTGAGCCAATTACTGTCAGGGAGCTAACATTACAAACTCAACTGCGTATTTCTGTAGTGCTTTAGTCTGTTCATCGCACCATGAGATACTCCATAATACATCAAGTCTCTCTATAAGAGCACTGCTGAAATTCTTGAGCACCATGGTGTCACACCTGTCACTGGTAACAGATCGTTTTGAACTGAAACATTTCTTGGTTTCTTAGTTGGTTTACTTTGCCGAATATAAGGCAAACCAGCGATTCATGTGGAGCGAGCCTGACAGCCATGCAATTATCTAAACATTTAGATAGCAACCGCACGGCTTATTTGTACTAGATGTACGGGAGTGTGTGCTTGACTTACCACAGATGGTTAAACTTTGCTATTTTTCATGTGCTTAGCTCGCCCTGAAATTGTTCATCATCTTTAATCTATTTACAATACACAGTTTGATCACCAACGACAATTGTGTTAACATCACACAAGCCATTTACAACAAAAGATGATATTCAAACAAAATACGAAACACACAAAATCGCTACAACAGTTTGACCATTCAGATAAAGACATCATCTTGCAAAAAGAACCATTATGATCAAATAATGATGCACTGGACAGAAGAAAGGATACCTAAAAAAAGCAAGACTGAAGAAGAACATTAATACGAGGGGCTCTTGACACAGAGCTGCGGTGCCATGAGTGCTGAGTAACAAAAACAGATTGAAGGATGGTTAGGCGTGGTAAAACCTACTGCGGAGGGTTGCGCGGAGGGGGGGGGGCTGTATGGAGGGGGGGTGGCGATGGAACTGGGAGGACGTTAGATGAGGCTAGTAAGCTCGCGTAGGATATGAGGCTTGTGGTTAGAATGTGATGAGCCGAGGGTATTGTGGGTGTAGGTCCACTCAAGATTGACGAAGATATGTGCAGTATGTACACTGCAGGTGTTCGATTTTTGTTTAGAACAGGCAGAGTGTGCCGGGGGCACTAAATCTCTGCCATGAGAAAGCAAATTGTTTTGCGCCAATGTGCATGTCTTAATATATTATTTTATCACCCACGTAAAATGAAAAATAAGGTGTTACACTCAAACCGCAATTGCCTTTTACTGGAAACTGACAGGAGCAGAAAAGAAGTGTGGAAATAAGGGGAAAGAAGAGGTAGGGAAGTGGAGAGAAGGAAAACAATGAGAGAGAGAGAGAGAGAGCAACAGAAGGAGAGAGGAGGAGAGAGGAGAGAAGCACAGTAGTGTAGGAAAAGGGATTTAGTGTTTTCAGATTATAGCGCTGCAGTCTTAGACAAGCCAAATCATATTTATTTTTATTGACATTGATAACGTTGAAAAAACAAATTCATAGTTTGCTTTCTATCACATTTGGGTCTTCAAGCTTTGGCCCACATAACTTAAGAAGAAAAATTTTCACATTTTCTTTATTCCAAAACATCACCCTTCATTTTTTTTTTTTAAAAAAATTTGTTATCTTCCTTATAAACAGTTAAATGTCAGTACTTTCACAACAAAACAAAACAAACTTTATGTGAGATACCTATGTTTTCAAACTGGGTAACAGGCAACAGGAGCAGGTGGCAGTTTAAAGGAAGATTTGTGTATGAGGAGAGGGGAGGAACAGTCATCGTATGATTGGAAAGACCTGGCAGCGAAGGTTCCTGTTCTGTCAAAACTGATGGCAGAATATACAATGAAAAACAGCCCAGCAACTAATTTTTCAACCCACAGCATGCTATTCTGAAAATTTAGTTTTCCCGAAAATTTTGCAAGGATATAGAGACCCCCCGAAGAGCGAGGCCTGAAAAGCAGGCAAGCTCTAGAGGGGTCCGGGGGCATGCTCACCCCAAATTTTGCTTTTAAAAAGAAAAAAAAAAGGTTAAAATCTGTGCAATCTGGCACATTCTAGCACTTTTGAGAGACGAAAAATCAATCAACAAAAGACGAAAAAAACAACACACATTTTAATTTAAACTACATACAAAAATGACACTGTAGGCCTACATGTCTATCCTATCCTATCCTGTCCCGTAACCCGAAGGTCGTGGGGGCACCACAGATGATCGTTTAACCAGCATACTCCATCTTTCTCTGTCCTCAGCAGCCCTGATGGCTTCGCTCAGTGTCAAACCAGTCCATTCTCGAATGTTGTCCTCCCAACTCTTTTTCGGTCTCCCTCTTCTTCCACCTCCTTGCACTGTGCCTTGCAGAATAGTCTTTGCAAGGCCTGATGATCTGGTGACGTGGCCATACTATCGGAGTTTCCGTTTCTTCACCACTGTTAGCAGGTCATCGTGTTGTCCAATGGCTTGTGTGATGGTCTGTCGGACTTCGTCGTTGGTGATGTGTTGGGTATAGGAAATGCCCAGAAGTCTTCTGTAGCACCTCATCTCCATGCTTTGTATCCTTCGTTGGAGATCTGCTGTGAGGGTCCATGCTTCGCAAGCATATAGGAAGATGGAGATGACAAGGGAGCGCAGCAGACTTACTATGGAATGTAGACCGATGGTCCTGTCTTTCCAAATGGGCTTCAACCTTGTCAGGGCAGCAGTTGTTTGTGCGATCCTGGAGAGGACTTCCTGTCGGGACCCATTGTCTGATACAATGGCTCCTAAATATTTGAAGCTATGCACTGTGTTGAGGGATTGGCCTTGGACTTTGATGTCCGTATTGATGCCATTGGTGTTGTTGGTCATCATTTTGGTCTTCTCTGCACTTATTTCCATTCCATAAGCTCTGGAGGTGGTGTCAAGCCTCTGTACCAGCTGTTCAAGTTCTTGTTCCTCTCCAGCCAATCCATCAATGTCATCTGCAAAACGAAGATTGGAGATTGCTCTACCCCCTATGCTGACTGTGCCTTCATGGTCTGCAAGAGCATCTCACATTATGCGCTCTAGGAAGATGTTGAAGAGTGTTGGAGAGAGTAGGCATCCTTGACGCACACCGATTGTTGTTCTGAACCAGTTCCCGATGGCGCTGTTGTGGAGGACTGCACTGGTAGCCTTGTCATACAGTCTTTTGATGACTTCAATAATTTTAGGGCTGATGTTGTACACTTTCATTGTTGCCCATAGAGCTGCATGCCAGACTCGATCAAACGCCTTTTTGAAGTCTATGAACACATGATATAGATGTTGTTGGTGCTGTAGGTATTTCTCACAGATTATTCTGAGGATGAAAATCTGCTCAGTGGTACTTCGCCCTGCCCTGAATCCTGCTTGTTCTTCAGCTATGATTTCTTCAGCTTGGGGTTTCAACCTGTTGAGTATTATTTTCAGGAGGACCTTGCTGGGATGGCTGATGAGGCTGATGGTCCGGTAATTTTCACACTCCTGAAGGTTACCTTTTTTGGGAAGAGTGATGACAAGCGACTGGGTCCATGGTATAGGCCACTCCCCACTCTGCCAGATCTTGTTACAGATAATGGTGAGGGCATCAATCATCGCTTCTCCTCCTGCTTGTAGCAGTTCCGCGGGTATGTTGTCCACTCCCGCTGACTTCCCTTTCTTTAGCGATTGCACTGCTGCCTCAACTTCTTCCCGGAGAATTGGGAGGATTTCTTCTTCTTCTCTGTTCTCGGGACATGCTAGAACTGATGGGTCTCCATTTGGTGTATGGTTGTAAAGGTCAGAACAGTACTCTGTCCATCTGTCCAAGACTTCTTGTTCTTCTGTAAGGCATATGCCAGACTTGCTTTGGATCGTGGAGATTTTGGGCTGTTTGACACTTGTCAGCCGCTTCACAGTCTGGTAGGCCTTCTTGCTGTTGTTCTTGTTCAGACTGTTCTCTATTTCCTGGCATTGATCTTCTATCCAGTTCTCCTTTGCTGTGCGCATGCCTTTTCGGATGTCATTGTTGATTTTTCGGTAGACATCAGCTCCCTGTGAGGTGTTCTTTTTCCTTTTCATTTTTCTTCGTTTGTCACACAGATCCAAAAGTTCAGGTGTGATCCACGGCTTCTTCTTTGGTCGGTGCTTGCCAAGGATCTCAGTGGCGGCATCTGTCACAGCTGAGTTGAAGGTGGTGGTCATGGTGTTGACATCTACTTCACCAGCCCCCAAAATGAGCAGTGGTGCAAATTTCCCTCCAATTGTGGCCTGAAATAGTTCTGCCACCTCCGGGTCTTGCAGTTTGTCCAGGTCGAACTTCAGTCTAGTGCACTTTGCTGTATTTACTCTCTTCAAGTGGAGCCGGAAAGACATCATCACGAGATCGTGGTCACTTCCGATGTCTGCTCCTGGAAAAGTGCGCCTACATGTCTGTTAACATTATTTTATTATAGTCCGTCATTTAGTTTAGTTTTTGACACCTTTGTCCCAGTCTCCTACCGTGTTTCTTATCACAATTTCGGTTCGAAACATTTTGATGCTATGCTACCATTAGTAGTATTTGTCATTACAAAAACGCTTCCATACATTATCAAACTTAAAAAAACAGAGAATCGTGCACAAAACGTGGTGAAGACAGTAAAAAATCAAACGGAAACAACTGGCCGCCTACGCTAAAACACAGCGAATCACGTAAGAGAGAAGCAATCTGATTGGTGAGATAAATTTAGCTAGCCAATCACAACGCCGCTTTGATATAGCAGACGAATCCCGCTGATATCGCGTACCGTGATAAGAACGCTGGTAATTCTTTCTTTTCGACACAGATTTTTTTAATACTCCCGGAAAATTTTCAAACACCCGGAAAGCCACCGGGACCCAAAAATCGATCTCCCGGAATTCCGGGAATTCCCGGAAAAGTATCATGCCTGACCCAAAACTACAAGGCAAGTTAGTTAGTTAATCATTGTTTATAGGGTCCAGCGGACTGCAAAGAACCGAATCAGGACCACAACTTGGTTGAAAGAGAACTCAACCTTGATCCGTACATAAGATCTGCTGAAACAACCCTAATGGTAGCACGGAAGGCACTACACAAACCGGTAATTTTACAATACAGGCATCCCACGCAGGGGATGCTGAGGCTCTACTCTAATTTATCGAACCCCTGTTTACAAAAACAAAATAGAATAAAACATCATTATAAAATATTAAGAAAACACATTCATATAAAATACCTACATTACTAACAAATAATACCATAGAAAGCCCCAGTGACCATTTGATCTAATATCCCCAAGCTAAGCCAAATTACCCCAAACACAAATGAGGAGTTTTGGGAACGTTTTCAAGAAAAAAGGTAAGTGACTGACATAATATTGAAAGAGTGAATATTGTGGGCAACATAAAAGAAAATCTAAGGCAGAAATACAAAGAGTGATCGAAAAGAGGAAATTTGAAGTACTAAATTTCTAGAAAGTGGGGAAACTATTTGTACCAAAAAATCCCCCGGTATCCTCACAGGGGTTCGGGGGGGGGGGGGGGGATGCAAGGCAAGGATGAGAGTATAAACCGAGGTCTAGTCTGTGCACACACGCATTCCACCGCATGGACTTTTAAAGATCCTGACACTTATGTCCTAGACGGGTGAGCGCCGGCTACACAAATACACCCAGCACGCATAAGGTCTCTTCCCCCCTCCCCACCCCACCCCAACCCCCGGTCGCACAGGATTGTGCTTAGTCGTCTGGGCGTCAGACTATGCGTCCAAAAGGCTGTAAGTGGGCGCCTCAGGTTAGTTAGATCCTGTATCGGCCCGCGCACTGAGCATTTGACAACAAATGGAAACACGCGGGTTATAAATGGACATCATCATCATTATCATCATCATCAACTTAGCAAGCAACAAACACAACCTTATATTTTTGCATTCCTGCTTATTTTTTTTTTTAGAGAGAGCAACACTAAGAATCAGCGAACAAACGGGTTTAATCCCGCTACAAGGAATCTACTGATAGCTACGAAAAACATGGAACATTCATATATATTCTCTCTCTCTCCCCCTCTTTCTGATCCTCCTCTTTCTTGTCCTATTCCAATTTTTTTTTCCCCACGTACAATTTATTCCCACACAAAAATACAATATAACAACCAAAACCAGATCACTCCCTTACACCCGTAAACTTACACATGTCGTATTTGTCGCGCAGCGAGAAGTATGTTGTCTACAGATACTTTGGATAAAGAGCAGTTAGTTAATTGTTAGTCATGGCTTACAGGATCCAGCGGACTGCAAAGAGCCGAATCAGGACCCCAAAATCAAGACAACAACTTGGCCGACAGAGGACTTACCTCTGATCCGCATAAAAGATCTGCTGAAACAATCCCAGTGGTAACACTGAAGGCACTCCACCAGCCGGTCACTGTACAATAAAGGCATCCCACGCATGGAACGCTGAAGCTATACTCTAATTTATCGAACCCTCGTTTACAAAAACAAAACATAATACAAACATCATTATAAAATATCAACAAAACACATAGATATAAAATGCCTACATTGCTAAATAATATCATAGGAAGCCCTTTGGCAGAAATAAAATCAAACTAACGACACACAACAGCTGCCAGAAATACAAGTGATAACGAAATAATCTGAGGAGAAAAACCAACACTAACTTACTAATTCTTCCACTTCATTCATTCATTCATATGATTATTCATTAATTTTATTCCCTTCATTTTCTTGTTGTCTTTGCCTTATTAATAGTTCTATCATCACCATCATCATCATCATCACCACCATCACCATATCCTTTTTCTTTGATTGTTGTAGTTGTAGTTGTTGGTCTTTTTTTTTTCCTACTCCTCGATTTTCCTACCGACTTTCTTCTTCTTCTTAACCCAGATCTAGAAGGCTATGGAATGAAGCGAACAACACTGAGCAGCTGGCAAAAAACAAGAGATCAACTGAACAATCAGACTAGCCAACTCCTAAACTAATAACACCCCAAAATAACTACCACTTCTTTTTCTTTGTCTTCTTCTTCTACTTCGTTGTCGTCGTCATCGCCTCAAAATGACAACTAGAAGTTATATTTGTCGCTTTGCCTGTAATTAAATATAACTATATATAAAGGAAAGATGACAAGAAAATAAGTATTGTCCTGTAGAAAAAGGAATTATTAACTCAACAATATATAAGACAATGTGCTACAGTCAAGTTTGACGAGGAATCTTCCTTGGTGTTCGGTAACATAAACCTCTTCTCCAAATCTGTCTAATATTACCTAGAGTGAACAGACGTAAAATTAATATACTGAACTTAACTGAACTTTTCTACAATTATTTTCCGGGACTGTAAATACAGAGCCTTGTGATCACTTGTCTGCAGATACTTTTAGTTGTGTGAAACTTGCATGGGATGGGGAATGCTTTTGGAACATTAACTTAGATTTATTGCAAGGGGTCCAAAGAGAGTATGAATGCACTAAGACGTTAGCGGCAGTGGACGTGGAGAGATCCAGAGTCAACTCGGTACATCTCTTGCAGTCTGGATATTGGATTTGTTGCTGACAAGCTAGACAAGATCTACGACCCTTGTTCGGGCGCAATTCAGTGCATATGTCGGCTCTCAGCAGTCAGCTGCTAATAAGAACAGAGAGAAGTGTGTAGGAAGCATGATCGAATGGTCTTGCTGGTCCAGCAGCTGCCCCGTCTCCCACAAGATGGTGTCAGTAAAGCAACATAGCAATTCATCGTCGTCTTCTTCAAAAGCTTGAGGATAAATAAGGCTGCACAGTGCCTGCAATTTCTACCAGCAGCATGTCAATGGTCGATAAAAAGGTGAAAATGGCACCTTATCGCACTGAGTACGAATATTATACAAATCAATCAGTGGATCCACGAATAAACCAATTAACCTTCTTCTCCTTCTTTATTATGTTGCTGTAGTTGTTCTTGTTACGAGTATTCTCCCTCATCATCCTCCTATCCAGACCAACTTCATTTTTGAATTTCCAGACTTACATGGACATATTTTGAAACAGTCGGGAATCAGAACGAACAAAAATGTCTGTCTGTCGGTCGGTCCGTTGGCAACATGGATCTAAAGAATCACTGAATTGATTTTGACCAAACTTCATAGTAACATTATCTAGGTTAGTGGCCTGCATCTAAGGCCATCGTATTTGCTCTGTCTGTCTGTTAAAAATTGGTCTAAAATGCTGCCTGCTTCACCATCTAGTGTTATATCGATGCTCTCAATCACCAAAGTTCTCAACTTCTGCGACTCTTGTTACATTCCGTCAAACCCCGAATCTCTGGAGTCTCTTTGTTGCTAAACAAGTTTTTCTCACTATCTTACAAACTGCTGAATCGATTTTGTTGATTTTGGTTAACGGGTACTTCGCATCATGGGCTCAGCTTTCAGTAGCAGTCCCGCTGTCGGACAGTCGGTTGATCATTCGCTCCGAATTTCACTTTCAAACCACACTTTTGGCCTTACCTCAAGAATATCTCAACCGAAATTCATCTTTTTTACTTTGCGCATTTGTACTATCTCAAAGGTCAAGGTCATTGTGCTTCACCATTTTCGAAACAAGTTTTGCGCTGTATCTAATAATTGGCTAATCCGATTTTTATAATTATTTTGTTTGCAGACAATTCAGACCATGGTCATTACATGTTTTTCTTTTGCTTCTTTAGGATAAAGCCGAGTCAAAAACACCAAGAAAATTAACACTTTTGAAAATGCATACCATCTTGTTTTTCTCTTTTTTTTAACCACTTCTACTGCTTCTTTTTCTTCACGACCATATCTGATCCTTTTTCGGTTACATAAGTCCTTCCTTCAAATTTGAAATAATGGGAGGAAAAGATAAACCAGAGAAGACGAAAAACAATTGACGCAAATTTTTTAAGCGATTGAAAATGTATTCAAAATTGAATGTGGCCAAAGCTGAATTATTATCTAACCCAAAGAATAAATAGCTATTCTCTCTCTCTCTCTCTCTCTCTCTCTCTCTCTCTCTCCTCTCTCTCTCTCTCTCTCTCTCTCTCTCTCTCTCTCTCTCTCTCTCTCTCCTCTCTCTCTCTCTCTCTCCTCTCTCTCTCTCTCTCTCTCTCTCTCTCTCTCTCTCTCTCTCTCTCTCTCTCTCCTCTCTCTCTCTCTCTCTCTCTCTCTCTCTCTCTCTCTCTCTCTCTCTCTCTCTCTCTCTCTCTCTCTCTCTCTCTCTCTCTCCTCTCTCTCTCTCTCTCTCTCTCTCTCTCTCTCTCTCTCTCTCTCTCTCTCTCTCTCTCTCTGTGTTAAAATATGGTCTAAAATGATGCCTGCCTCGCGATCTATTGTTACGATCGATGCTCTTCATCACAAAAGTTCTCAATTTCTTCTATTCTTGTTACATACCGTCAAACCCCGAGGTTATTAATTTCATAAATAATCCTTCAGATTCGCAACGTCGGGATAAAATTCCATTTACAAATTATATATTTTTTTAATAATCATTTATAAAATTGTTTTAATTTATATTTTATTTGTTTTTACAAAACTAGCAAAGAATTCAAACATGCCTAAAGTATTTCTCTTCATAAACATTGAAAGTAATTGTGAATATAAATTATTTATTTCCATGAATACAAAAGCATATTTTCTTCACTTACATTTCCTTTCATTCAAAATATAAAATATATACATGTTTATACAACTATGCTTGCACCCGAGCAAAATGGCCACTTAGGAATCACTTACGTACTTAAGCTACCGGTTTTTCCTCGGTCCGGACAAAACGGCACAACACAAAACGATAGAGGTCCGAGTGGTCACAATAGTGCATGCAGTTATCTTCTTCCCTCAGGACATCAGCTCCAGGACGACTGGACGCTGCCTTGCAGGACCGTCACAGCAGGACGACACACTGCTTGAGATAGGCGGCAAATAGTACACAACCACGCCCGCACACCTCCCTCCCCCCTCCCTCCTCTAAAAGCTCTGCTGGCACAAGAGCAACTTATCTTTTCAAATTCCTCTCTGTGATTAACAACTTTATCTCCGTACAGCAGTTTTATTTCCCTGCACCCTCTAATTCGGTGCGCACATCGTTCACTGCAAAAACTTGCATGGCACGTGAAAATATACGCCTGCCCTCATACCCATTTAGCGCAGTCTTGACCATTTTAGGGTGACGAAGCAAAACTAACAAAATAATGCACGTATTCAAATTACAAACTTTGCAATAAACTTTAATTTATTTTCTCTCCCTCAATTTCCATTCTCTATAACAGGCTTAAGAAACCCTATTATCACAGCTTTAGAAAACTGAGTCGTGACAGTCTGGAGCCGCCACTGACTACGCCCAGTCAGTCTCCATTCACTGACTTAACAGTGAATGACCGTTTTTAACAATTTCAACAGTCCAGCATCATCCTGCCCCACAGGTTGGGCGCCATTTGTACCCGAGCGGAGTATTTGTCCAAAAGCAGAAGACGAATGGTCAGGCGGGGAGAACATCTGTCGTGTCGCCTTGTCCTGCATAATCTAAGGCCCACACCAAAGGATTGTGCCCAGAAGGAGCCACCCAAGACCAGACTAACCACCAAAGGCCAGTCTCAAGGGAGACAACCTCTCTAAAGCGTGATCAGTCGCCTCGCCTCCCATTCCGCCACATATCCCACAGCTCACATCGAACCATGTCCACATGGTTTCCAGGTTCGGCGGCCATTCTATGCAGGTTGATAGAAGTGACCTGCAGAGAGTGTCGCGGCACCAGTAGCCGACAATCCGGTTTACTATGAACACGCTTCCTTACATTGCAAGGAAACTATTTTTTATGTTTTTTTTTTTTTTACGACTGATAAATAAAAATAGCAGTTCAGATTTGGCCGTGTTCTCGTTGCGGTGTCCGAAAATCGGGAGTTAAATACTCCGCTCGGCTACATAATGATTTCTAGCAAGAGACAAATATAATTAAATTATCTATGGTTAATCAAACATTTAGGTCCGTGTGTGTGCTTCGTGTGCGGATAGAAAGGAACCTGGATCTTTATCTTGTGGCAATGTTCCAAAGCCAAACTGACAGAAAACTAATTAAAGTTCGGGTTGGGTGGATTAAGTTCTAATTTATCGAACAGCGTGCCAAAGAAAGCTGGGATTAAACGGGCAACATGTCAAAAAATCGGAATCTGAAAAGAGGATCTAGATTGAAATGACAGTGATTATCAAAGTTCAATGGGACACCAGAACACCGGCGGATTGGGAGCCATTATGTTCCCACGGCTCTATGTTTGTACAGCCCTATTTATGTCTTCTATCTATATATAGCTGTATTGATACAATGGCGAAATAAGGAGCAACGAAAGCTTGCAATCCTACTACATAATTATAACAATATAAACCCTTTAGTATCTTAAGTATTATCCTTATAAGAAAACTACAAACATTATAAACTAACCTAGAAATAAAAAGGGGTGAAAATGTTCTAGTCCAAGACTAGACATTTATGTAGATAAATTAAAAGTAAAGTCATTGAACACCAAGTTTTCCAAAAATGTAGTTGCATCTGTTTACACCCAATATTTGTCAAACATATTTTAGAGGAATGTCCTAGTATGATTCCACTGTATAAATAAAGGGACATCAAAGTAAATATTGAAGAATCCATTGATATATTTGGCAGAGTCCTGCAATAATGAATATTGCTCGTATAATTTACATGTCCGCAGTTGGTAAACTTTTGTAGTAATGTTGCTTCTTATGGTTGTAATGCAACTTTAAATGGTTATATTTCTTTTCTTTATATTTTTTTATTTATACTTTGTTTTGTTTGTTTGTATGTCCATGCGTGAGAATGGGCGTGTGGCCTCAAATCGCATGTAAGTGAACAGAGAGTAAAGTACATTAATAAACTGAACTCCACGTTTTCCTGGAAACTATACACACACAGCTTAATGTTAACACAGCTCTAAATCTCTTGGGCTCTAAATTTCACAGATCTATGTTCCCATATGTGAATACAGAGCTGTGGGAATACAGAGGTCATCTTATACGGTGAACGATCTTTCTCTTTCTGCGCTCCCAAGCAATGGAATTCTCTTCCACCACACATCCGCAACATACCGACCACCCAGGCCTTCAAAAACGCACTCAAGACCCATCTCTTCAAATTGTATTATCCTGATTGACTCATCCTCCGACTGATGACGGATGCCGGTGGGGTGCCGTCCATGGCTTGACATATAAATAGTCCGTACATTTATATCTGAGTATCTAATTATTTTTATATAACTATTTTTGCATAATTATTTTTGCATTAGTTTGTACATTATGTTTTGGATAATATTTTATTTCTGCAATAGTGAGGAGAGGCGGGTCTTATCTTTTTTATCCGATCATTGTATTAATTAACCATTGTTAGATGTAACAAATTTTTAGTTATATTTTAAATCTGTATGGTGAATCTTATTATTATTTAATATGCCACTGTATTAATATTTTTTGTTTGTTTGTTTATTTTGCATGTGTAGTGTATTGCATATGTTGTTGTTCTCTTGTATGCCTTTGTGAGTACGGTTGGTGTGAATGCTTGCATACCCTGTTTTATTGTTTATGTTTGTTCTAAAGATATATCCTATGTTAAGAGCGGTGAGCCCAGCCCTGAGCTGGGGTACCGCGCTATATAAGCCTACTTTATTATTATTATTATTATTATTATTATTATTATTATTATTATTATTATTATTATTATTATTATTATTATTATTATTATTATTACAAGGGGAACGGCTAGATTCACTAGTAAGTACTCTGATGGTTGAATCAAGGAAGGAAACGAGCGCAGGAGGGGATAGCTTCCCCAATTATCTTCAGAGAGGAATTAGCACACTGAGGCGTTGATTGTCCAAGAGAGGGACTTGACAGTGTTATCAAGCAAGGCGTACATAATTTCAAAGACTTTCGGAGCCACGTCTTTCCTTAAAGACACACACGCTCGCTGGTATTCATAACACCGCTAGATTGAAACAAAGGCGCACACTAGTTGCATGTCTGCGCACAAAGGAACGTCATGAACCAACCAGTCACTTGATCAACCTGCAAAAACAACAATAATTACAGAAATGTCAGCTCCCTTTTCTGAAATGTGTGCGTCAAATACAAATTGTGAAGTATGTAATATAGAAAGTCTAGAGGGGGTAAAATTTGGGAGCAATCGCCGGTTTGTAGGGACACTGACGATTGGGGTCCATGGAAACGCTGCTCGTTATTTCTCCCTGAAGAGGTACAGCCATACACGCACAACTCAGTAGGGGTCTTTGGAAGTGGTTTTGATGGGTGATTCATTAAAAAAAATTCTCAGAGGGGAAGAGAAGAGGGAGCGAGTGCAGCCGTGGCTACGTAACGAGGAACAAACTCTGTGGACTCTAACCCCGGGGAATTTTATGCTGTTGACGTGATTTTTGTTTCACACCCTCACCACCAACCACCCATCTCCTCTCTCTCTCTCTCTCTCTCTCTCTCTCTCTCTCTCTCTCTCTCTCTCTCTCTCTCTTAAAATACTTAAAATCTCTTTTCGTGCCTTCACACTCACCTTATAGCAACTCAAGGAATAGCTTTGTATGTATCACACCCAGGTTAGATCTGTTTAAAACTAGCATTTCCTACTCTGGCGCATCGCTTTGGAACTCCCTGTCACAACATTTAAAATATGCAAACTCCTTGTCCTCGTTTAAGGCTGGTCTGTCTGCCCTAATTCAGAACTAGTTATAAAGTAAAAAGCCTAAACAAAATTTCGAAGACACGATTATGTATTCTTTCTTTCTCACATGCGTGAGTATATATGCCGCATATCTCATGTATATGTGCATTTGTATTGAGATACGTTGTACATTGTATATATATAGTACTTTTATTTCAATTTTGTGAGTATGATTGCTTGTGTGTATGCGTATGTTATCCTTTTTTTATTTTTATATTTTAATCAGTTTATAGTCCCCTCTCTTCCCGATAAGGATTTTCAGAGGAGACTGTTCCTGTATGTATGTTATCCTGATAGTATTCATACTACTTATTTGTAGTTCATGTATGTTGTTACAATGTACTCACATCTATTATATATTTGCATGTGTTAAGGACTAGCTGGAAGAAAGGACCTCTGGACCTAAAGCTACTATCCTTATGTAATAAACGTTTTTCAGTTTTAGTTTCAGTTTCAGTCTCTCTCTCTCTCTCTCTCTCTCTCTCTCTCTCTCTCTCTCTCTCTCTCTCTCTCTCTCTCTCTCTCTCTCTCTCTCTCTCTCTCTCTCTCTCTCTCTCTCTCTCTCTCTCTCTCTCTCTCTCTCTCTCTCTCTCTCTCTCTCTCTCATCTCTCTCTCTCTCTCTCTCTCTCTCTCTCTCTCTCTCTCTCTCTCTCTCTCTCTCTCTCTATCTCTCTCTCTCTCTCTCTCTCTCTCTCTCTCTCTCTCTCTCTCTCTCTCTCTCTCTCTCTCTCTCTCTCTCTCTCTCTCTCTCTCTCTCTCTCTCTCTCTCTCTCTCTCTCTCTCTCTGGCCATCGTGTACATGGATTAACCATTCTTTCCGCAGTTGCCCGCATATCTCATCTCCCCTTCATCTCTTTCCCCGAGTAAAGAAGCAACGATCAATCATTATGTTAGCATCTTCTGTGGACAGGGAGAAGGAGAGGGAGTGTTTATGAATTTGAGAGAAGGAGAAAAAAAGAGGTCTAACAGTAAGACGAACCAATGCACATTTCCTCTGTTTATATTCTCGAAATCTAATGGTATTTTTAGTCGAGGTTGATTGATTGATTGATTGATTGTTGCTTTAGGTCCAGCGGACTCTTCTGAGCCAAATCAGGACCGGACAACCCCCGATCCGCATAAAAGATCTGCCGAAACAACCCTAGTGGAAAAATTGAACGCCCTCCACCGGCCAGTCACTTTACAATAAAGACATCCCACGCAGGGGACGGCTGAGGCTTTACCCCAACTACTCGAACCCCCGGTTACAAAAACAAAATAGAATACAAACATCATTATAAATTATCAACAAAACACATACATATAAAATGCCTACATTGCGAAATAATAACATCATAGGAAGCCCTAGTGACCACCCGGCAGAAAGCGTCCAACACTCCCAAGCTGATCCAACAGACCTCATACACAAACAAGGAGCCTTGTCCAGGAAGAGTTTTCAAGAAAAAAGGTAGGTCATTGATCTAGCGAAAAAGAGCAAATTTCCAGAAAGTGGGGATACTATTTATACTGAAACCCCCGGCACTCCAACGGGGGGAACTGTTGCCACAGTGAATCAGTCTTGCCTATAAAGGAAAGACAGGTTTTCAACTGGGGCTTTCACTTTTCCCTTTATAGGTTAGAACAATCTACAGTGGCAAGATTGCTCATGACCCCAAGGGTTTTTTTTAGTCGAAGTCCCTTGATGGAGGTGACAGATAACTATTTTCCACCCCCAAATGCTCCTTGTCACACCCCTCGTCTTTGTCACAAACCCACATCTCTAGCTCTCTGTCACACCCATATGTCTGCCACACACGTCCCACTCTCTGTCACACCCCACGTACCTCGGTCACACCCCCGATATCTCTGTCACACTTCACATGCTCTCTGTCACACTTCCCATGAACGCCGCCACACAATCTTTACCGAATTCACTCCCCATTCTCTGTCTGCAAAACAAAGGATATCGCCAGAGTGGCTTTAAAAGGAAGGCACGGTCACTGCGTTGGCGTTTGCTGCGGTGCCAGCACTTCCTGGAAAGGGAAATCCAGTTCAGAACAATTCCTCGGAATAGCCGCGTGGGGCCCATCGTGTTTCACGGCGCCGACAAACCAGCTTCCTCCGCATCTCAAATACACAATGTAAGGAGCTGACTCTAAAGTCTGTTCCCGTCTGTACGCCACATGACATAATTATATATGCAAACCGCAAATCAGGATCTGTATGCCTACCGTGCAGGCAGGCAGTGGGATCTCAATGCTTTTATGTCTACACTGTAGATGCTGGTTTGACTACATCCTGGAAGCTGCTTACTGTGTATGTGTGTACGCGCGCGCGTATATGCGTACGTGAGTGCGTGGTGTGTGTGTGTGTGTGTGTGTGTGTGAGTGCGCGCGTGTGGGCATGTGTGTCAGTGTGTACGCGCGAGCTTATGTGCGTATAAGTTTCATTTTTATTCCCTCCTACACTGAATATAACTCTTCTTTTATGTCAACATGTCCACCTGGTCAAAGGCCTTTTGCTGCCACTTAAATCAAGAAGGACCAGGACGGCGTTGTCTCCAATGTCAAACATTGAAAGGATGTCGTTTGTTTTGCGCAGAAGAGCGGTTTCGGTGCTGTGCCCACCTTTGTAGTCGAACTGAAATTTAACCTGGAAGTTACTGACTTCCAGATGTGTCAGCAACCGATCAGCAACAGCTCGTTCGAGAATTTTTGAGAGGAGAGGCAAGTTTGAAACAGGGCTGTAGCTGCTAAAGACTGAAGAGTCAAGACCAGGTTTGTTGTGGGTTTTTTTCAACAGAGGTTTGACTACAGCTTGTGTAAATATTCTCGGAATAGTACCAGACTTCAGACTGAGATTAATAACTTTTAGGAAAACAGGAGTCAGAATGCCAGTGAACCTTAGCAAAAGGCTTGTAGGGATCCACAGTACAGCTGCAGTTGTAGGCTTTGACTTAGAAAGTAGTTTGAAAACAGATGAGATTCTTTATTGAGAGGTTCAAAGCATGAAAGAGAACGACAAGGCTGATCAAGACTGCACGGAGATGCATTAGTAAATTCCTGCATGATTTTCTGGATTTTGTAATGGAAAAACTCGGAGAAGAGCGTGGCAGCAGAAGAAGAAAAAGAAGAAGAGGATGTGGAGAAGGGAGTGCGGGGAGAGATGGCCAAACGAAACACATCTTCTATCGCGTTCTTGTCAATTAATAGCATACAGAGAGTACGACGCGTTTAAAATAAAGCCTTTTACGTTAATGTGAGATGGAATAGCAATGATTTTTACACGTCCTGCGTTTGAACTTGATGTTGTTGGTTTAAACAATACGTTTCAAAAACATCGTTTCTTCGCACGCAAAATTGAAACGTGACAAGCACTTAAAAATATAAATTGATAGAATAACTACAAAAAGAAGATCTTCGTTCTTTCTAAACGGCCCAAAACAAATCAAACAAAAAAAATTGGACGATAATAATCCTGTTGATGTTGCTATACACTAAAATTACACACACATGCGCGGCAAAACATACATGCATTAACAAACACAACACTCCCTACACACGCACACACCCACACCCACACTGCAAACAGACACAAACTCGACATACACACACGTGTGTTTGACAGGAAACCCACTGACCCAAAACCCTTTGTTTTGTTGTAATACGAAATCGCAGCCAATGTTTTCTTTAGTGGAAATTAACCCTTTTTACTCTAAAGAAAATTACTTCCCTTCGAGGAACAATTTCTGCAAGCTGTTATGAAAGTTTTCTCATTTCAGGAAAGCCATAACAAAAATTAAGGGAAGCTCTACGTCGTTCTCCTGCACCAACCTCACCACCATTCTCCTTTCATCATCCTCCCCCCCCCTCTTTCCACCTCCCCGGCCCCCACTACCCTACTAAAAACAGTGTATATATATATATATATATATATATATATTCGTAACGAAATCGTGAACTTGCCGATCGAATTCTCGAAATCGGCAGATGAGTTGCCAATTTAATAAATTGGTAATAGCTTGCTGAGAACACGAATTCGGCAGGCTGTTGCCGAAATAGTGAAAAGGCTTTTCAAAGTTGATAAGATCGTGAAATAGGCAACCGATTTAATAAAATTTGCTGTTCTTGTCAAGTGATGTCGGTTGTCGTACGCACGGACGCACACCACACATACACACACACACACACACACCCACACACACACATACATTCACACACACATACACTTCACTCACTCAAAAACACCAACGCGCACAGAGAGAGAGAGAGAGAGAGAGAGAGAGAGAGAGAGAGAGAGAGAGAGAGAGAGAGAGAGAGAGAGAGAGAGAGAGAGAGAGAGAGAGAGAGTACGAATCTTTTATTCCAGAAGTTCCTGGCATCGCCCCTTTGGAAGGGGTGTGTACAAGAATAATAAAACAACAAACATTGAATATATCATATATAAATACAAAACAGGTTACGATACTGCTAGTTCCCGAAGTCTCGTGGCTTTATATAAATAAATGCACAGTTTTCTAACAGTCCCTTCGTTGTCAGAGGCCAACAGTAGAATGAGACGGGTTGCACAAGGCATTCTATAATATTTTGGGGCTATAAACTGTTTCCTTAAGTTACTTAGGGGTGGACAACACAGTAAAAAATGTAATTCGTTTTCTTCTGCGGATTTACACCTAGGACAAAAAGTATCATTAACAGCATGCACTCTGTATCTATAAAAGTGAAAAAAAAAATTCTGAAACACCAAACCTAAATTTTTTCATAACAAACTTAAAATGCTTATCAATATTTAATTGCAAATATTTAGGCAGACTGTTGTGTTCAGAATTACAAAACATACATTTGACAACGTTCAATGTTATTTACATGCTCAATCCAGACTTGCCATCTACAGTCAATCTTTGTTTAAATTTCTTAGAAACAGTTTCACACTACCAACTCCTTGATTCATCCATGCATGACCAAATCCATTCCTGCATAAACACATATGAATTTTCGTACCCAAATTCTTGTTTCCCCCAGAATCCAAATTATACAGCATAGAATAAGCTTTCTTAGGCAACCTAACATCATCCATTTGTTGAATTTTTATCCAGTAACTAATACAGTTTACAGCAGAATTTATAACAATCGGATATCTATTCAAGTCATTTTAAACAAAATCATTAAGTGTGCGCATATTAACAGAAAAAAATTTCTTAAGACCATACAAATGGACCTTTTCACATTGTTGTGCAGTTTCTTCTAGACCCCAGATTTGATACCCATATTGCATAATAGACTGCACTAGAGCATCAAAAAGCCTAAAAAAAAAGATATCTACGAGAAATTGTCATAAACACGAAGTTTATGCATGCTAGATAAAAAGTGCTTTCTTCGCTTTGTTTGCAAGGTCTGCACATGCTGCAGTGAAACTCAATTTAGTAGAAAAATAAATACCAAGGTACTTGTAGCAGGCATAGTCTTTCCATCATACATCCACATCTCTCTGGCAGCCAGTAATCCACCTTTTTTAAAAACAACAATGCTACTTTTAACATAATTAACTTTAAGACAGAGTTTAAATGCTCTATATAAACTATTCAGCGGTGTCTAAAGCCCAACAACAGTTTCAGAAATTAAGACATCAGCTAACAACAAAATAAATAATTCAAAAGCATCCAATGAAAATGTAACACCATGAGAGAGAGAGAGAGAGAGAGTGAGTGAGAGAGAGAATGGGAAAGAGGAGGGTGGGGGATGGGGGTGGGTGGGGGGGCGGAAGACGACAACTAGATAAGTTGTGGGGGGGACAGAGGGATCTTGAATCTTCATCCTATGTCATATATATGGAAGACATCCAATGGAAGCAAAACATTTTAGACGAAGCAATGTTAATTATTTATAAAAAATAATTAGTGATTCTTCGAGCCTACGCCTCTGCCCCTCAGTTCTCAAGTATCCCCAGATCAACCTCCAGTGAATGTGAAGGGTTTCGTTACCCATAGATCGAGAATGAAGGTACAGGGACAGTCCATAATCTAGCAACACAATACCAACCATGCTCTTGCTAGGAGGATATTCAGTCCAGCCGGGAGCGAACGACAGCGTACAGTGTCAAAAGGCATCCCCCGTGTCAAAAATCTTCATTTATCATCAACAATCTAACACAGGCTCTCCTGCAGGCCAGGCCAGGCCATCAATGTAGCACTGAATGACGAGCCACTCTGTTAGGCCATATTTACTCGTTAACACTATAGCCTAGAGTCTACATATATATTGTTCTTTCACGACTCTAATCTATTCTATTTGGTCCTGGATTTGGCTTGGAAAAGTCCGCTGGACCTAAAACAATAATCTTGTAATGTAATCTGTTCTACTATCTTCGTCGCTAGACCAATCACCTTCCCTTCCCTTTTTCTTGATAACTCTCCCAAAACTCCTCATTTGAATAGGGTAATTTGGATCAGCTTGGGGATATTGGATCCTTTCTGCCAAATGGTCACTATGGTCTTATGAAATGGTTGTGCCATTGGAGAGTGATGCAAACAGCTCATCGTGAACCACTGCCCATCGATCATAAAGGGATAGGGTTACAATTCCTCGTTCGGATTTCTTTTCCCCTCGAGGATTGATTCTCGACGATGTGGAAAAGAGTGGCTGTAGCTACAAGACCTAGTATTGATTTCATTGCAGATTTACGGCATACCTTTTTGCTAGATTGCTTTCGGAAGATATTGAATAATATTACTTAGATCTACATGAAGTGGGTTTGGTAGCTAGACCTAGTACTATTCCCTTGCAAAAATGTATGGAGTGAATACCATACTGAGCGGTTGGACGGACTGCCTAGCAAAAATTGGATCGCGTAACATACTTTCGATTGAACTTTTCCCAGGATGTATATGCAGTTGGTTTCCTTGGAATGGGGTTGGGGTTCGGAAGATATTAAAAGGAAAGTGGGTTTAGGGAAGAGTGGTAACAAGCGACTGGGTCCATGGTGTAGGCCACTCCCCACTCTGCCAGATCTTGTTACAAATAATGGATATATATTTATGGATAGATATATTATATAAAATAACCACTCTTCCCAAAAAAGGTAAAGTTCAGGAGTGTGAAAATTACTGCACTATCAGCCTCATCAGCCATCCCAGCAAGGTCCTCCTGAAAATAATACTCAACAGGTTGAAACCCCAAGCTGAACAAATCATAGCTGAAGAACAAGCAGGATTCAGGGCAGGGCGAAGTACCACTGAACAGATTTTCAACCTCAGAATAATCTGTGAGAAATACCTACAGCACCAAAACATCTATATCATGTGTTCATAGACTTCAAGAAGGCGTTTGATCGAGTCTGGCATGCATGCAGCTCTATGGGCAACAATGAAAGTGTACAACATCAGCCCTAAAATTATTGAAGTCATCAAAAGCCTTTATGACAAGGCTACCAGTGCAGTCCTCCATAACAGCGTCATCGGGAACTGGTTCAGAACAACAATCGGTGTGTGTCAAGGATACCTACTCTCTCCAACACTCTTCAACATCTTCCTAGAGCGCATCATGTCAGATGCCCTTGCAGATCACGAAGGCACAGTCAGCATAGGGGGTAGAGCAATCTCCAATCTTCGTTTTGCGGATGATACTGATGGATTGGCTGGAGAGAAACAAGAACTTGAACAGCTGGTACAGAGGCTTGACACCACCTCCAGAGCTTATGGAATGGAAATAAGTGCAAAGAAGACCAAAATGATGACCAACAACACCAATGGCATCAACACAGACATCAAAGTCCAAGGCCAATCCCTCAACACAGTGCATAGCTTCAAATATTTAGGAGCCATTGTATCAGACAATGGGTTCCGACAGGAAGTCCTCTACAGGATCGCACAAACAACTGCTGCCCTGACAAGGTTGAAGCCCATTTGGAAAGACAGGACCATCAGTCTAAATTCCAAAGTAAGACTGCTGCGCTCCCTTGTCATCTCCATCTTCTTAGATGCTTGCGAAGCATGGACCCTCACAGCAGATCTACAACGAAGAATACAAAGCATGGAGATGAGGTGCTACAGAAGACTTCTAGGCATTTCCTATACCCAACACATCACCAACGACGAAGTCCGACAGACCATCACACAAGCCATTGGACAACACGATGACCTGCTCACAGTGGTGAAGAAACGGAAACTCCGATGGTATGGCCACGTCACCAGATAATCAGGCCTTGCAAAGACCATTCTGCAAGGCACGGTGCAAGGAGGTAGAAGAAGAGGGAGACCGAAAAAGAGGTGGGAGGACAACATTCGAGAATGGACTGGTTTGACACTGAGCGAAGCCATCAGGGCCGCTGAGGACAGAGAAAGATGGAGTATGCTGGTTAAACGATCATCTGTGGTGCCCCTACGACCTCCGAGTTACGGGACAGGATAGAATAGGATAGTGGATTTTAAAAATTAGGTGAAAGCCACATGCACATCATTTAGTCACTATATAACACAACAAAATACTTCATTCAAAACCAGTACCTGGGGCAAATTTCTGCAGAAGCTTTTTTTTCTCATTAAAATCCTAAATTCACCAGAATGTTCATTTGAAAATCTTACCCAGGGACAAAACGCCTAAAGGAAACAAAATGACTTGATTGAAATAATAGAAAGAAAGGGATTGGAGTTAAGATATGTGATAGGAAACTTCATCCTAACACAAAGGGACACGAACAGGGATTGGAGTTAAGAGAGGTGATAGGAAACTTCACCCTAACACAAAGGGACACGAACGTTGTAATAAAAAAAAGGGTCTCTCAGTCAATGGCACAAGACAAAGATCCTCGTTCCCCAAATCTCGACTGAGGCTCCTTCGGGAAATGACCAAAGGATTAAGTCTTAGGCGGAAAACGGTAAAAGGGAGGAAGGCTGAGGGAAATTATAGAAAACTGAAAACAGAGTCAAGGTAACATATAGAAAAACAGTAACGGTGACACACAACTGACAGTTCTGAGGAAACGGGTTACTGCAAACCCATACAAAACAAAAATGACAACTACTTTAGCAGCAAAACCTCATCAGCACTCTATAGTAACCAAAAAATAAAACAAAGACAACTGCATTCTGAAAATCCCTACTTTCTAAAGAAGGCTGAAGCTAGAAAAGATGTGGAAAACTTAATACAAAAAGGTGATCCGAGATGTCTGAAGTTGATGTCAATTCTACGTTCCACGTTAAAGAGCTCATCGGATTGCAGTACGTTCAGATAATCCGAGACACTGTGAAATGACCTCTTCAAAAAGATTAACCATTGGGATAAAATTCTGATTTGCTTCGAATTGAGGAGAGGGGTTACGGGAGCCAGAGAGATCAGAGTTGTTGAGGCGGAATTGCTAAGTGAAAATCGGACGTTGTGGGGGGAAGTGGAAGGTGGGGGGGTGGGGGGTAAAGAATCAGATTTTGTTGGTTTGGGTAAGGGTTTAGGGAATAACGTTTACTACCTCTGGACTCTAGGCTTGCTGGGGAAAGTAGTTATAGCTCCTCTGGTTCTGGACTAGGGAGCAATCAGCAATAGAGAGAATGTGAAGAGGACAAAGCAGCGATGGACCGTTCAGCACTAAATATTTTGCTTACTCAGTGCTTATTATTGAGATTCCGCTTGGTACGTATGAGCTCAACAAAAAAGAAAACAGCTATTCTTTGACGTCTTGTAACCTTCGCTCTCGTCTCCTAAAAAAAATGAAACCCCTGACTTTCGTTCTCCAAATAGTACAGCAGTCCTAAGTGTCTGACGGAAATAGAGCGAAAGACTCATACCATATGAATAGTACGTATAGCCAGAATTTGCGAATGGCCGTGGAGTTGGAGTAGTATTTAGAGTGTGCGTGTTTCTCCTCCACAATTCTCAGGTTCTAAGTCTTGAGATAGTTGGTGTAACCTTTGTTGCGAAGTGACACATAGGTATTCACCTAGCAAACATTCTGACGTGCCGCTCTGCTAACAGGGATATTTACACACACGCAACCCATCCAAAGTACCACTACCGGGCTGGTTGTTGCTTATATTCTCCAAACAGAAACAGTGCGCCCTAACCACCACTTCGCTGCGGCGCCAAGGGTGAAAGGCAATGAATTGAAGGGCAAGACAGAAATCAGAACATCGCGAAACGGTTCATCATTGCTTCCCGACAGGGCAACCCTCAAACGTCTCGGGGATAGCGAAGACCCGTCATGTCTATATCATCCTGTTCATACATTTAACACTTTTTGTTACTGTTGTACAGACATCGGACATCAGAAAACACGTGCGCTCTCTCTCTCTCTCTCTCTCTCTCTCTCTCTCTCTCTCTCTCTCTCTCTCTCTCTCTCTCTCTTTCTCTCTCTCTCCCTCTCTCTCTCTCTCTCTCTCTCTCTCTCTCTCTCTCTCGGCCTTAATTAAAATTAAAACTTGTGTTCCCTAACACTCTTACACTAAGTCAAACATATTCAATTTTACTCTTGAAACGCTCACAATGACAGACATAGTCACAAACACACAGAGTGACTCACAAACATACACGCAGTCACACACACACACATACACACATCGAGAGACAGTGCGATGGACGCTCAATGCGCATCCTGGCTTGCGGGTCCTCACCCCTGAGGGAAGGCGTTCAGCCATCATGTCCATAGATTTACCATTCATTCCAGCCGTTGCATCCGCATTTCTCATCCCCAGACCCTTGTTTCTAAGCAATCCGCCCGCCTTCTCTCTCTGTCTCTCTGTCTCTCTGTCTCTCTCTCTCCCTCTCACCCTCTCTCTCTCTCTCTCTGGCCATCATGTAAATGGATTAACCATTCTTTCCTGCAGTTGTCCGCATACCTCACCCCCCCCCCCTTCCATCTCTTCCCCCGAGTAAAGAAGCAACGATCAATCACTATGTTAGCATCTTCTGTGGAAAGGGAAGAGGAGAGG
Organism: Oncomelania hupensis; assembly: GCA_036898135.1. NCBI lineage: Eukaryota > Metazoa > Mollusca > Gastropoda > Littorinimorpha > Pomatiopsidae > Oncomelania > Oncomelania hupensis. The sequence goes on along the minus strand of CM072519.1, from coordinate 42,737,195 downwards.
GAGTGTTTATGAATTCGAGAGAAGGAGAAAAAAGATGTCTAACAGTACTTAAGACGAACCAATACACAATTCCTCTGTCTATATTTTCGAAATCTAATGGCAGTGTATTCAATTGGACGACGGTGTTAAATTTTTCTCGATGATTAAAATTATCCGCTGATTATAGCGTAACCAACAACCACCCAAAGGGGAAGAGGCAAAGTAGGGGTCCTGAAGATCAATATTATTTTCTCAATAGTTCTAAATATTCAAAAGAGCACATTTTAGAGGAGAGTGAGGAGAGTTAAATTTCAGAGAAGATACAAATAAACCATCGTAATGTTTTTTTTATAGTAATTCCTACATCTTTTTGCTCATTATTTCTTGTTCTTGTTGTTTTGACTGCGCCATGAGACAAAGAAACAGCTGTCCTTGATAGAAGGAGAAAAAAAAACACGCTATTTTCTCCAAGCTTTTGTTCTCAGTGTTTCATAACAATATGAGTGCGGGAGAAAGAAGGAAAGACGGAAAGAAGCCCAAATAATTTTTTTTTTAAACACAAAAGAACACAACAAACATTCAGAAGGTTTTGTTGAAGAAAGTACCTCTGTAAGAGAACAACGACTGCCAATTTCTGGCAAAGAATGAAAGAAAAACAACAGAGAAAAGAGCGAAACAAGTGGTAGAAGCTAGAGGGCTCGCCAGACCAGGAAGATACGAGCATCATTTTGGGCCATTCCATGGAGCCTGGACCTTCCCGGTCAAGATAGGCCCGGAAAAGTGGGGAAAACGGTCATTTTGCGCCCTGAATACTGATCTACTCCCAGTCCGCCCTGTTGGTTGGCGCATTACCACGAGCACCCCGGCGTGAAATCGCCCCTCTCTTGCCCTTTCCGCGACAGTGGTCTGCCCTTTGAAACGAGTAATTAAGGGTCCCCAATCTTCTTGCCAGAGGAGGCTTTCGGCAACAACTTGACTGTCACCTTTTTGCGTCCAATGGGCGAACACAAAAACTGTTATTTCGGGTCTAAAAAATAATGTGTACATAACTCGGTCTTAGCCGCAAGCGAAAAGACATTGCAGACGAAAAATATTGTAAAATACAGAAATAGGCGGTTATCGTCTAAAGAGCCAGAGAATATTACAGGAAATACTGTATTCAGACTTCTGATCCTGTACAACAGAAATGGAAAAAAAAACAACCGACATATGCTCTACAACACATAATACGGTGAAACTGCTGCAATAAAATGAGAAACATAAAAAATTCAAAGGCAATGTAACTACAATGGCACGTACTTTTTTCTTTCTCACATTTTTTTATAATTTTTAGATACAGTCGATACTGTTCTACGCTGTGAATCGGTTACAAAAACATACACAAGACAGTAACAAATAGGCAAAATGTATCACGTAAAGAAAGTGGCTGTTCTGACTTTTTAATTTGTAAAGTACAGGATGAGGTCTCGGGGACCTGGGGGTGGATGGAGAAGAAACATTTTCGTCTTTCAGGCTGAGTGAGAGGTTAGGAAGACAACTGGGAGTGGGAATGGTGGGAAGGGGTGTGGGGAGGGGGAGGAGGAGAGAATCGACCTTCCGCCTGAAGGTGACGGAGGGTGGAAGTGGGTAGACGGACGACTAGTGGGCGGAAGAGACTTTAAAAGACTGTCCTAATACCTAGGTTGACCAAAGCAGCTACACTTGTTGGGAAAGCTAAACATGAAAGCCTGGATTTCAAGACTATCGACCTTCTTAACAGTCAGTTTGCTCACCGTAGCCTTCTCATTACCGGTATCCTTGGTATCTTCATTGACAACAGAGTCCAAGACCCAATCCGCAAGAAACTGCATCTCCTTTTGGACTAGGGCGTGATAAAAAGCCAGTACTAAATTAATTGTTCCACAAGCCATTGGACAACACGATGACCTGCTCACAGTGGTGAAAAAACGGAAACTCCGATGGTATGGCCACGTCACCAGTTCATCAGGCCTTGCAATGACCATCCTGCAAGGCACAGTGCAAGGAGGTAGAAGAAGAGGGATACCGAAAAAGAGGTGGGAGGACAACATTCGAGAATGGACTGGTTTGACACTGAGCGAAACAATCCGGGTTGCTGATCAGAGAAATCTTTCTAATCAGAGAAAGATGGAGTACGCTGGTTAAACGATCATCTGTGGTGCCCCTAAGACCTCCTAGTTACGGGATAAAATAGGATAGAATAGGATAGAATAGGATACGTCTATAGTAGATACACATATAATAACAAGACGTTGTTAGTTCATATTATGACGCTATTCCATTCTAATGGGTGCAAGGGAATGGGGACCAGAGAGAGAGAGAGAGAGAGAGAGAGAGAGAGAGAGAGAGAGAGAGAGAGAGAGACAGACAGACACACACGGACAGACAGACAGACGGGTTGGATGGTGGTGGGGTGTATGGGGTGAATGAATGAAAGAGTCAAAGCAATTTTTTCTCCAGAATAAACGTGTGCTATATTTTATTTTATTATTACTTTTTTGTTTTGTTTTTGGGGGTATCGTCTATTGCAATAATTGCACGGACATACCACCATTTACGTGCGCATGCGAGTGAGGGACCGGTGGAGTAGGGCACAAATTTGGATTCACTGATTCACTGGGGTGTCGGATAGCGCAGTGTTTGGAGCACTCGCTACTGTGTCGCAAGTTAAGCACCGTCCAGTGCGGTTAGCATTTGGATGGGTGACCGCAAAACGTGAAGCGACAAATAACAACGCCCCCAGTTGACTCAACTGTGACTGAGTACCTACTCTCTTAAGGGTGGGGAAGGTAAAGCAGCGAGGGAGAGAGGTGGGCATCACCCTCATTACGCTGGCCCAAGATAAGTGTGATCTCCAACATCACGCTCCCCTACGGCCACAAGGCTATAAGACCACCTTTACCTTTACCTTTACCGATTAAAACTCCAGGAGTTATCCAGATTCTATATTTACCTGATGGACGCATATTTGATTGGATTGGCTGTCTTCTTTCTGTCGGTCATTTTATATTACGGGGGAAATGGAAAGAATCGCACGTCAATAGCGGAAAGTGCAAAAACAAACTATGGCTGTCAATCATAAATATCGGAAAACGAAATGAACACCCAGTAAGAAGAAACCGAGAATATTGGCGCTGCCTAAGGGAGAGAGAGCGAGTAGAGAGGGAGGTTAGGAAAAGAAAGAAAACGAAGAAGACCGAAAATATTGGCGCTGCCTAAGGGAGAGAGAGCGAGTAGAGAGGAAGGTTAGGAAAAGAGAGAAAATGAAGAAGAATCATGGACAAGACAAGAGTAGTTGCCCCGCCACACATACCGGTTTGAAGGCCGATTCTAGATCGGGTTTCGGATCCGTTTGCGATCGGGCCGGGCTCCAAAACCGATAGCACTGCCACACGTTTCCGATCAGGTCGACCCGAAACTTCCACACAATGTGCATTGTTTATATTCACTTTCACTAGTGTCAGTGTACACGATCCCCAACCCCATCCAACAGTTTACCATCCCCATCCAACAGCTCACCATCTTGTCTGAAACCACAGCAGAAATAATGTCTTTCTACATGCTACAAAAACTATTTAAAAATAAAAACGTAATGGAAAACCAAATCAAAACCATACAAAACATCGCGGGTTACATCACAGGCTCTGAAGTCTTTATTAATTTCGGCTTTGTAAACTCGTGGGGCCTCATACATAGGTACGTAGTTTAGTATATATAGTATGTAATTGAGGCCTACGAAAGACGAGACTTCCCAGCCTGTCACCTGTCATCAGCTTCGTTTGTGCCGCCAAGTTGACGCCAAGTTGACAATGAACACGGGACGCATTCTGATTGGTTGGAAGTTTACAATCGGGGCCGATTTTGCACAGCAGAATAGAACAGATTCTAATCGCACGATACCGAGCCGATTGTCATCGGACCGCAGGGCAAGTAGTAGTTCTGACGTCATCACGTAGGAATCGGGATCGGATCGCAAACAAAATCGTTGCACAATCGGCATGTGTGGCGGGGCCTTAAGGGGAGGGAGAGAGATTCAGGCATTTGTATTATTGTTTTTACTGGAGAGAGGGAGAGAGAGCGAGAGAGAGAGAGAGAGAGAGAGAGCGAGAGAGAGAGAGAGAGAGAGAGAGAGAGAGAAAGAGAGGTGAGGGTGGAGGGGTGGGGGAGTGGGGGAGTGGTTTTAAAAGAATCGCGGGGCTACGCTTCTTCGCCTACACTTCCAACATCTCCCCCTTTTTTCTAAAAATATGGGTATGTCACTTGATATGTTATGTTCCTATCAAGAAAGATGGAAATCCAAAATTATCTTCTTCTTCTATGTAAATCCTTCTTCTAAAGAAACTTCTTCTTCTTCTTCTTCTTCTTCTTCTTCTTCTTCTTCTTCTTCTTCTTTTTCTAAAGTAACATAGCTATTTGTGCAGAATCTGGATCATATTTGTTTTTCCCCTAATTCCTACTTATTTCTGTGTCGTTCTTCCTACTCTCCTTGTTCTTGTTCTTTTTATTTTCTATTTCTAGACTTATCTGGAAATGCTTTGAAATAGTCTGAATTCAAAAAGAGCCAAATGTCGGCTGTCTGTCGGTCCGTTGGAAGCCATATCTCAAGAACTACTGAACGGATTTTGACAAAATTTCATAAAGAACATTACCTAGTTTAGTTACTTGCTGATTGCTCTCGTGCCATCATAGTTGTTCTACCTCAAAGGTCTATTTGTTTCCAAACAGGTGTTGCTTAATATCTCAAGAACGGCTAAGGCGATTTTGTTTAGTTTTGGTATAAAGGTACTTCAAATCATGGGCCATCATCCAGTAGCAGCCCGGTTCGTCAGTTCGTCGCTCCCAATTTCACTTGTTTGTTCAAAACACACTTTTTGCCCTATCTCAACAATAACTGAACCAATATTCATCATTTTACTTTGCGGATACTTTACTGCTAAGCATGTTAAATCTTCTTTCTTTTGTGTGTGTGCTACCTCAAAGGTCAAGGTCATAGAGGTTCACCATTATCTAAACACGTTTTGCGCTGTATCTAAAAATTGGTTTAGCCGATCTGTTTGGTTTTTTTAATTTGCAAAAAGTTCGGACCGGGGCCTATCACTCCATGTTTACCTTTTTCTTCTAAGGATAAAGCCGATTAACAACACCGCCAAGAAAATTAAGACATTGCGTATTTTTGGGCTATTGTGACGGTGGGTCTATTGTTGCTGGGCTCTGCACAATGGAATGCTATTACCCACTCGTCTATCGTCTGCGGGGATCGGCTAGTGTAATCATCCTATGACTAATCTTAATACATTTATAAGTTTAGCTCGGTCTGTGTGCGGATAGGGTTATAGAGATAGGGAGAAAATGGTAAAAGATTCACTGGCACACTAGCTCTCACACGGCTATGAAATATAGGTAGTCTAGCCACTTGTTAACAGTAAATATCACACATTTATTTCCTCTACTCTATACACAATTCTCTAAAAACTCTATTAACTTAAATGTTCAAATTCACTTGGACTAGTTCGCTCCTTGATGGATCTATGCTGCTACTGTTCTTGATATTTGCTACTGTCTCATCATTGGGCTATTCGTTCTGGTTGGTCTAATGTTTGTTTTCAGGAGAGCAGACTACCGCACAATCCTTCTAGATCAGTGTGTGTGTAATTCTTCTTGTGCACTTAGCTGATTTGTTGAGGTGTGGTGATGGTGTCTCCTCCTTGGTTCTTGACTCTTGGGCTATCGTTGCTCAGTGCTAGATGCTCCACTGCAGGCCGAATGTCAGGGTTGACTCTTAGTGGTCTATCCCTGCCTCGGACCAACTAGCCTGCTCGTCTTTTGACAATGTCAGTCTGTGCCTACACTGCGATGAATGATTTTCACCCGTCACCTGCTTTAGTCTTTCTGAGAGAGATTTTTCCACGTGTCTGTCTCGGGTGAGGGTTAGACAAAGAATTACTACCTAGCCCTGTGGTCAGCCAAAGCCCGCGAAAATCTCGTGAGATCTGAGCGCCGTCTATCAGGGGGTGGTGGCTATACGTCAGTGGGATGAGGTCACTGCCTACCTGAGCGAGCGTTAGCTTACACATGCTTAGCACACAACTGACTTGTTTCGTCTGCTAGGCAGCGACTTTACGTTACCCAGGCCAAAGCAGGCTGAACTAGTTAAGGCGAGAAGCCTTAGTGCAGGGTCTAAATAGCCTCTTGTGACAGTTATGTGTGTAAATATCTGGAAATATATTCGAATGGCTTGCCATGTGGTGAATGGCTTGTTGTTGTTGTTGTTGTTGTTGTTCTACTACTTCTTCTTCTTCTTCTTCTTCTTCTTCTTCTTCTTCTTCTTCTTCTTCTTCTTCTTCTTCTTCTTCTTCTTCCTCCTCCTCCTCCTCCTCCACTTCTTCATGTCCATTTAGAGGTCTGATGCATAAAACGGACCCAGCAACTCTTCTTCTTCTTCTTCTTCTTCTTCTTCTTCTTCTTCTTCTTCTTCTTCTTCTTCTTCTTCTTCTTCTTTTTCTTCTTTCTCAGCACGTCTCCGGGTTTAGAAGTTCGTATGCGCTGTATAAGTTGTCCTTCACTCATTATTTCATTCATCTTCTCCTTGTTTTCAGTTTACAGAGCTGCCATATTAAAGGTAAAGGCATTTCCGTAACCCTTCGGTCTTTGGAGAGAGAAACGATTGATACATTCTCTGGGCCAGTTTACTGAGGGCGGTGGCTAGTATCCGTGTAATAAAAGCATTCTTTCATAAGCAAACCCCAAATACATGACTAATGCTACAGTCACAATAGACGCACGACGATCGCGCGACGTGTAAATCGGGCGATTTGTGCGACGATCGGGCGGTAGTAGCGCGGTGAATCGGGCAAATCGCAGCGATTTTCGACGTCGGCCGAACGTCGGTGACGTTTTAACGCGGAGTTAAAATTTTGCGATCATCGCCGCGATTGTCTGTGTCGTCCGGGCGTCGGGCAAGCGCCGGCCGAGCGTCTCCCGATGTTTGGGCGATGATCGGAAGATTTTTTGTTATATATATATATATATATAACAATCCCCCATCAACGACTGCGGCACAGTTGCAACTAGAGCTGGAACGAGCACGTCTGCAGTACGCCCGACTGGTGCTTGCTGTGAGGCGAGCAAACGAACTTCCGGCGAGACATTTACGTCAGCAAAAATGGTGGTGGGTGAAACCGTGGCTAGGCGCATCATGCATGGCCAGTACGAAACGCTCATGCAGGAGCTGATGCAAGAATGTCATGGCGACTTCAAGTCATTCCTGCGGATGGAAGTGGAGATGTTTATGGAGTTGTTGAATAGGGTGGCCCCCGTCATCGCCAAGAACATGAGATACAGAGAGCCCCTCGATCCAGGCCTCAAGCTATAAATTACCTTACGGTACCTGTCCACCGGAAACAGCTTCCATTCCCTTGCCTTCGCCTTTCATGTTGCACACAACACGATATCCTTGTTTGTGCCAGAGGTTTGTGATGCCATCGTACAGATATACCAGCCCGAAGTCATCCGCACACCAACGAACCCACAGGAATGGCAGGCCATAGCGGATAGCTTCTCCTACAGATGGAATTTCCATCACACCTGCGGTGTCTTAGACGGGAAGCACGTCAGAATTAAGAAGCCAAGGAAGTCTGGCAGCCTGTATTATAACTACAAGGGGTACTTCTCCATCGTGCTACTAGCCCTGGTCGACGCAGACTACAAGTTCATCTGGGCGAATGTTGGCAGCTATGGCTCTGAGTCCGACTGTGGCATCTTCAACCAGACAGACCTGCGACGACGCCTCGAAGACGGAACTCTCGGCCTTCCGGCACCTGCGCCATTCCCACATGAAGACGAGGACATCCCGTACTTCCTCATCGGCGATGACGCCTTCCCCCTGCGGCCCTGGATGACCAAGCCCTACGCCAACCGCTTCCTGGACCACGACGAGCGGATCTTCAACTACCGCTGTTCCAGGGCGAGAGAAGTAGTGGAGAACGCCTTCGGGATTCTGGCCAACCGCTTCCGAGTCCTACTAAGCACCATCGAAACCCAGCCAGCTAATGCCACCAGGACAACCAAGGCCAGCGTGTGCCTGCACAACCTGATGCGTCTACGGTACCCTGGCCTACAAAACGCTGACATGTACAGGGAGGACGACAATGGGAACATCATCCCAGGTGCGTGGAGGGTGCAGGCGGTGTGGGAAGAGGTGGAGCAAGAGGGTCGTGCGCCAAGGGAGACCCGTGATGGCAAGATGCAGCTGGCCTACATGAAGCATTATTACTGCAGCGAAGTGGGCAGCGTACCATGGCAAGAGGACGCCATCATGTGAGTTGTCACCAAAGCTCGCAAAAGAAAACGCTCTTTTCAGAGCCAGAAAAACAGACTCTGCTCAGGACCACGATTAAAACCTTGGGGAATAAGAAAAAGAGTATGTACAGGATATAATACATGTACATGTACATTCTCACGCCGAACACACACTTTCATTCTTATTAAAATAATTACAAGCCTGCTGATTTCTCTTGTTTGTTTCCAGTTTATAGTCTCCAGCCCTATACACTGATTTCTCATGACACGAATGGAGGCTATGTACCCTCCAGAAAATCAAGCTGGCGTCGCCCGACGTCCCAGAGGGCGACGGGCGATGCTCGACCGACGTCGGGCGATGCTCGACCGACGTCGGGCGATGCACGTCCGGGCGTCGCAACATTGGTACCGACATCTGGCGATGTCGAGCGGGCGTCCTGCGGTGCCCGCTCGACGTCGCCCGACGCCCAGCCCGACAGCACTCCGACCTTTTCGCTCGACGTCTTTGAGACGTCTAACGGGCGCCGTGTGGGCGCCGGGCGACCTATTTACACCACCGAGAACATCGTCCAAATCGCCTGCGACGACCCCGACGGCTGGAAATCGTCAAAATCGCCCTAATCGGCCGACGTCGGGCATGTTGATGTTCAATTGTGACTGAGGCATAACAAGTGGGAGCTTGGTCGTCAAAGTTGTCACACACCACGTTGACCATTACAACACAGGCGACCGACTAGAGAAAGAGTATCATGAATCATTCACGCACGCCAAGCACATACACGGCACTGACTACGCATGCGTAATGTTCTGGAATAATGAAGATAAGGCCACACACTTACTATGGAAACACAACATGCATAATCATCTGACGTGGCACAGTGCCATGCTCATGTTCCAAAAGTCGATAGTTCGATATCAAATAGGCCCTGTCAACACTGGCCATCTTTTTCCTTCAGTCACTGGTGGTTTATTTCAGTGCAGGAAGGGTGGGATTAAGTAGCGGTTGAGATAAGAACTATGATGATGGGTCCTATTGTTCCATGCCTGCTGGTTGGCGTTAAACTGTGGCTGTCGAGCTATTTTTGGGAAAGCGACTGGAAATAATACTCATTCAGGTGGCAAGTACAAGTACATTCCAAAACTAAAACCAAACCGCCCCCACTTTGCTTTTTTGCTCCTTCCTCACTTCCTTCTACCTTCCGCTCTTCCCCCCTCTTCAAAATGTCCTTCAGCCAGCTATTTGGCAAGCTACTCAGCCAGACATTTGGCAAGCCACTCATATTCAAATCAACTCAATCATACGAATATGAATGAGAATGAGAAAGACAGCGTGCACCTGATGCCTAAAACCATATTACGGGAACAGACAGCAAACAGAAATATTGAACTGAACAGACGTAGGCTAATATGCATGCATGCTGACTTCAACCATTTGCTGACTCGCTGCACTCGCATCAATCACACATTTCCGGATGCACAGCGTTCTCCGCAGACGGAAACGGAATAATAATACCCGGAATAATGTTCTCTCTTACATCAGCCATTCCCTCCCAGGAACAATTCAGAAACCAAAGCAAATCGATGAAACGATATTATATTAAAACACAATAATCCCGAAAATAATACTCAACAGATTGAAACCCCGAATCATAGCTGAAGAACAAGCGGGATTCAGGGCAGTGCGAAGTACCACTAAACAGATTTTCAACCTCAGAATAATCTGCGAGAAATACCTTCTGTACCAACAACATCTATATCATGCGTTCGTAGACTTCAAAAAGGCGTTTGACCGAGTCTGGCATGCAGCTCTGTGGGCAACCATGAGAGTGTACAACATCAGCCCTAAAATTATTCAAGTCATTAAAAGCCTGTATGACAAGGCTACCAGTGCAGTCCTCCACAACAGCGCCATCGGAAACTGGTTCAGAACAACAATCGGTGTTTGTCAGTGATGCCTACTCTCTCCAACACTCTTCAACATCTTCCTAGAGCGCATCATGTCAGATGCCCTTGCAGATCACGAAGGCACGGTCAGCATAGAGGGTAGAACAATCTCCAACCTTCGTTTTGCGGATGACATTGATGGATTGGATGGAGAGGAATAAGAACTTGAACACCTGATACAGGGGCTTGACACCACCTCCAAAGCCTATGGAATGGAAAATAAGTGCAGAGAAGATCAAAATGATGACCAACAACACCAATTTCATCAACACGGACATCAAAGTCCAAGGCCAATCCCTTAACACAGTGCAGAGCTTCAAATATTTAGGAGCCATTGTATCAGACAATGGGTCCCGACAGGAAGTCCTCTCCAGGATCGCACAAACAACTGCTGCCCTGGTGAGGTTGAAGCCAGTTTGGAAAGACAGGAATATCAGCCTACTTTCCAAGGTAAGGCTGCTGCGCTCCCTTGTCATCTCCATCTTCCTATACGCTTGCGAAACATGGACCCTCACAGCAGATCTACAATGAAAAATACAAAGTATGGAGATGAGGTGCTATAGAAGACTTCTGGGCATTTTCTATACCCAGCACATCACCAACGACGAAGTCCGACAGACCAACACACAAGCCATTGGACAACACGATCACCTGCTCACAGTGATGAAAAAACAGAAACTCTGAAGGTATGGCCTCGCCTACCGAAAAATCAACAATGACATCCGAAAAGGCATGCGCACAGCAAAGGAGAACTGGATAGAAGATCAATGTCAGGAAATAGAGAACAGTCTGAACAAGAACAACAGCAAGAAGGCCTACCAGACTGGGAAGCGGCTGACAAGTTTTAAACAGCCCAAGGTCTCCACAATCCAAAGCAAGTCTGGCATATGCCTTACAGAAGAACAAGAAGTCTTGGACAGATAGACAGAGTACTGCTCTGACCTTTACAACCATACACCAAACGGAGACCCATCAGTTCTAGCATGTCCAGAGGACAGAGAAGAAGAAGAAATCCTCCCGATTCTCCAAGAAGAAGTTGAGGCAGCAGTGCAATCCCTGAAGAAGGGGAAGTCAGAGGGAGTGGACAAAATTCCCGCGGAACTGCTTCAAGCAGGAGGAGAAGCGATGATTGACGCACCCACCATTTTCTGTAACACGATCTGGAAGAGTGGAAAGTGGCCTACACCATGGACTCAGTCGCTTGTCATCACTCTTCCCCAAAAAGGTAACCTTCAGGAATATGAAAATTACCGCACCATCAGCCTGATCAGCCATCCCAGCAAGGTCCTCCTGAAAAAAAAAAACCTCAACAGGTTGAAACCCCAAACTGAACAAATCATATCTGAAGAACAAGCAGGATTCAGGGCATGGCGAAGTACCACTAAACAGATTTTCAACCTCAGAATAATCTGCGAAAAATACCTACAGTACCAACAACATCTATATCATGTGTTCGTAGACTTCAAAAAGGCGTTTGACCGAGTCTGGCATGCAGCTCTGTGGGCAACCATGAGAGTGTACAACATCAGCCCTAAAATTATTCAAGTCATCAAAAGCCTGTATGACAAGGCTACCAGTGCAGTCCTCCACAACAGCGCCATCGTAAACTGGTTCAGAACAACAATCGGTGTGCGTCAGGGATGTCTACTTTCTCCAACACTCTTCAAAATCTTCCTAGAGCGCATCATGTCAGATGCCCTTGCAGATCACGAAGGCACAGTCAGCATAGGGAGTAGAGCAATCTCCAATCTTCGTTTTGCGGATGACATTGATGAATTGGCTGGAGACGAACAAGAACTTGAACAGCTGGCTTGACACCACCTCCAGAGCCTATGGAATGGAAATAAGTGCAGAAAAGACCAAAATGATGACCAACAACACCAATGGCATCAACACGGACATCAAAGTCCAAGGCCAATCCCTCAACACAGTGCATAGCTTCAAATATTTAGGAGCCATTGTATCATACAATGGGTCCCGACAGGAAGTCCTCTCCAGGATCGCACAAACAACTGCTGCCCTGGCGAGGTTGAAGCCAATTTGGAAAGACAGGACCATCAGTCTACATTCCAAGGTAAGGCTGCTGCGCTCCCTTATCATCTTCATCTTCCTATATGCTAGCGAAACATGGACCCTCACAGCAGATCTACAACGGAGAATGCAAAGCATGGAGATGAGGTGCTACAGAAGACTTCTGGACATTTTCTATACACAGCACATCACCAACGACGAAGTTCGACAGACCATCACACAAGCCATTGGACAACACGATGACCTGCTCCCAGTGGTGAAAAAACGGAAACTCCGATGGTGTGGCCACGTCACCAGATCAAAAGGGTCTTGCAAAGATCCTCCTGCAAGGCATAGTGCAAGGAGGTAGAAGAAGAGGGAGACAACATTCGAGAATGGACTGGTTTGACATTGAGCGAAACAATCAGGGTTGCTGAGGACAGGGAAAGATGGAGTACGCGGGATAAACGATAATCTGTGGTGCCCCTACGACCTCCGAGTTACGGGATAGGATAGGATAGGATAGGATAGGTCATATCGATCTTCTGTCGTTCGATATCCCGTCTTTCGAGCCAATGACGCTTCGATCACTTGTCTGTTCAATATGTTGACGGTTCGATTTAAAGACATTTCGATCGTGTGTCGGTTTGATCTAAAGACTTTTCGATCATATGTCGCTTCGATCTTTAGACGTTTCCATTCGATATAACGTCATACAACCAGCACATCCTGTATCAAAGGCCAACATTTGAAACCAACGATTTCATACTATTTCTGCTCCTGTCTTTTTGCCATCATGCACACACACACACACCCACACATAAAGACACACACACACACCCACACACACACACATGTACATTCTGTCACCATCGTTGTGGTCAATACATATACTCACTCTCTCTCTCTCTCTCTCTCTCTCTCTCTCTCTCTCTCTCTCTCTCTCTCTCTCTCTCTCTCTCTCTCATTCATACACGCAACATCTCTCTCTCTCTCTCTCTCTCTCTCTCTCTCTCTCATTCATACACGCAACATCTCTCTCTCTCTCTCTCTCTCTCTCTCTCTCTCTCTCTCTCTCTCTCTCTCTCTCTCTCTCTCTCTCTCTATCTCATTCATACACGCAACATCAGCTCAACATTTCTCTCCACTCCTCGCACCCCTATCCCTCGCCCACTACCTTTTCCACATATCACCAAAACCTGTCATTTTCCCCCTAATAAATTCACGCCCACCGAAGCAATTTGATACGTTCTCTTTGTTAACACCTAATGACCCACTATTCAGAAGCCAGCCAAGAAGCACATTCCATGCAATGAATGGACCATAATAAAACTAATGTTGATTGATAGTAAAGAGTTCCTCCCTCCTCCCCCCCCCCCCCCCCAAAAAAAAAAAATAAAAAAAATAAAAGCATTTATGGAAGGAAACCTGCTAGTCTAAAAAGAAAAAAAAGACAACTAAGAAGAAGAACAATTGTATTTTTATAGCGCATTTTCGTACAGATAAACTCAACAAAAGGAATAAACATTGTCAACACTGAAACGTGCTTTTGGTGTGGAGCTAAAGAAACGCGCAGAAAAGGAGAGAAGAAGGCGAAGAAACAAATAAAGTAAGAAATAAAAAGTCAACAGAAACGCACACAAACGGTAAAATTCACAGACAAACAGACAGACATAATGATAGAGGAAGAGAGACAGACAGACACAAACGATACTTAAATTCGACAAAACAATTAACCCCAAGAAGAAGAGAGACTCAGAGAGGCAGAGACGCCGAAAACACGAAAGCAGTCGGTCGAAAATATTATATGATTTCGGTAAGAAGAGAAATGCATGGTGAATGATTAAGTAGGCATTTAGATTTGTATGCATGGCTTCAGCAGCAGTAGTAAGCTTACTTTTAGGCTTAATACTAGGACGTTGTGCCAAAGTGTTATATAGGCCAGCGTTTAGGGAGGTTTTCACTGACCTGGTCAGGAGTGAGAGGAGGATCCTGGTTGTTCTGCGTACATAGCGCCACCAGCTCCAGCACCCTGTATGGGTTTAAATCCGCGATCGCCTCCTTTAGGCTTTTCTGAAACAAACCATTTTTAAAACGTATCGATAATCACAAGGAGGAGGAAGTCGAGAAGAGATGATGACGATGATGATGGTGACGACGACGAAGACGATGGCGAAGGCGAAGAAGAAGAAGAAGAAGAAGAAGAAGAAGAAGAAGAAGAAGAAGAAGAAGAAGAAGAAGAAGAAGAAGAGATGATGACGATGATGATGATGACGACGACGACGACGACGACGAAGAAGAAGTAGAAGAAGAAGAAGAAGAAGAAGAAGAAGAAGAAGAAGAAGAAGAAGAAGAAGAAGAAGAAGAAGAAGAAGAAGAAGAAGAAGAAACTGACGGAGAGGAAGAAGATTTTTATAAAGAGCTTGAGAAGGCATTTGACAATGTAACTAATTAACTCATCATAGACGCCCTGTCGGAAACAAAAGCATTTCAGGATTTGTTTGATTGATTGATTGTTGCTTTAGGTCCAGCGGACTCTTCCGAGCCAAATCAGGACCGGACAACCCCCGATCCGCATAAAAGATCTGCTGAAACAACCCTAGTGGGAAAATTGAATGCCCTCCACCGGCCAGTCACTTTACAATAAAGACATCCCACGCAGGGGACGGCTGAGGCTTTACCCCAACTAATCGAACCCCCGGTTACAAAAATAAAATAGAATACAAACATCATTATAAATTATCAACAAAACACATATATATAAAATGCCTATATTGCTAAATAATAACATCATAGGAAGCCCTAGTGACCACCCGGCAGAAAGCGTCCAACACTCCCAAGCTGATCCAACAGACCTCATACACAAACAAGGAGTCTTGTCCAGGAAGAGTTTTCAAGAAAAAAGGTAGGTCATTGATCTAGCGAAGAAGAAGATAGTATAGCAGAGTGATAGGACAGAGCAGGAATGGGAAAGAGCAAATGAGCAGCATTTCAGGAGCAAAGGCAAAATAAAGTAAGATAAATCAATAAATTAAATGGGACCAGAAACGGATTGAAGTACGAATATGAATTATTCAACCTAAACTGATTGTGGTACGAACATGAATTATTCAACCCAAGCCGGAATATCGAAAAAAAGGAACTGCGGGTGGGATCCTTTAAGCCTTCTACAGACACTTTACACTGCAACGACTAAAAAAAATTATACACACATACTGCGTGAAAACTTCTGAATAATGTATATATCCTCAAAGAGTTTCAGTGTAAGGGACACTTTGACCCAACATCTTTCAGATCACAAGTTCCTATCGAACTAGTGGCAGATCATGCGCAACTACTCAAGACAGTTAACGACTGGATGATTGACATTGACGAGGGTAAACCTGAAGACGCAATTTATTTGGACCTCCAGAAGGCCATCGACACTGTGCCTCATTGGAGACCGTATAAACAAAGTAGAGGATTATGGAATAGGCGGGTCGCTCCTGGCATGGATCAAGGACTTCTTGACTGATCGTACATAGTTTGTGAAGTTAAGTTCCTCATCAGCAAATATATCCGTTTCAATTGGTGTGCCCCAGGGTCCTGCCATCTTCATTTATTACATTAATGATACGCCTGAGGTGGTGGACTGTGTGGTCCAGATCTTTGCCGACGACACTAGAGCCTACAGTTCCGTGGAGGGGGGTAGGGGTAAAGGGTAGTCCCATAGCCTTGTGGCCGTAGGGGAGCGTGATGTTGGAGATCACACTTATCTTGGGCCAGCGTAATGAGGGTGATGCCCAACTCTCTCCCTCGCTGCTTTACCTTCCCCACCCTCAAGAGAGTAGGTACTCAATCACAGTTGAGTCAACTGGGGGCGTTGTTGTTTGTCGCTTCACACCTTAGCGGTCACCCATCCAAGTGCTAACCGCACCGGACGGTGCTTCACTTTCGACACAGTAGCGAGTGCTTCAAGAGAGTTTAGACAATCTGGTCCAGTGGACCGATAAGTGGCTCGTGCGTTTTAACAGTACCAAATGTAAGGTGATTCACATTGATAAGTTGTTAAGAAGAACCCATATAATATTAACATATAATATTAACATGGGTATACCACAAGGCTCTATAATTTCACCTCTTTTATTCACTACTTTGTTAAATGACTTACCTCAATTTGTAAGTAATAAAATTCATCTAGTTCAATATGCTGACGATATTGCAATATGGGTAAATGTATCTTTAAAAAGGAAAACTTCTATATATGAAATAAAACATATTCAAAAGATATATCAAAATGAACTGAACAATATTGATATTTACATGAAGGATAATGGATTGGAATTATCAGAAGAAAAAACAAACATGATCTTGTTTAATAATGAGATTAACCCCAAATGTTTGCCAAAATTTTATATTGGTATCAAAGAATTGAAATATGTACAGGAAATAAAATTTCTCGGGGTATATTTTACATCTAAATTAAGTTGGAAAAAACATATACATTATTTGTTGGAAAAGGCCGTTAAAAGTTTAAATTTAATAAAGATTATAAGCTTTCAAAAATGGGGAAGTGATACTAAAACTCTTATTCATCTTGTGTGCATGCTTGTCAGATCTAAATTAACGTATGGACAAGAGGTATATTTTTCGGCACCAAAATATTTACTGAAACAACTCCAGAGTATGGACAGTAAAGCAATTAAAATTGTTATGGGTATTCCAGTACATACAAAAACTGACGATGCTTATAAAGCAGCTGGAGTATTACCATTAAATGAGTGGAGAAAATTATCATGCGCTAAATATATAGTTAGAGCCTCTGCTGTAGAAAATTTCACTGACACAGAACTAGAAGTAAGATCTGATTTAGATTATCCAAAAAGAGCACAGGGTATTAGTTATTTACAAACAATAGCAACTTATACAAATGAACTTTTACAGGGGTCAAATTTATTTCCTAAATCAATCTCTAAAAAAATACCACAAATGCCTATACCAATCTGGGAATTTAAGCGAGCAAACTTTGATTTTGAATATACTGCTATACGGAAAAAAGAAAATGGATTATTGTTAGCAACAGAAGCTTATGAACATATAGATAAAAAATATTATTCTTATTTGCAAATTTATACTGATGGTTCTGTTTTAGATACAGGCCAAACCGGGGCTGGTTATGTTATACCTGCTTTAAAAATTAGCGAATCCTTGTATTTAGGTAAAGATCGCTCAATTTATACTGCAGAACTTACCGCAATTCTTATGGCATTACATAAAATCTTGAGTCAACAAAAGACCTTTTTTAATATCTTATTATGTGTAGACTCCAAATCTGTTCTTCAGAGTCTGGACTCTAATATTTATAAAAGCAGAGGTGATATTATATATGAAATAAAATATCTTATACATTGCTTAATTATCAATGGCACAAATGTTCAGTTTTGTTGGATACCATCTCATTGTGGTTTAGATAATAATGATTGGGCAGACAGGAAAGCAAAAGAAGGGGCGAAAAATCAACACAACGTTAGCCATATTGACATCCCCTTATCAACAAAAGAAATTTATAGTATAATAGAAAAGAAAATAAGAAATAAATTTCCTTTAAAAATAATATATAGTGATAATTCACAGTATCCTCGAACAATAACCTCTTTAGCACATCGTCTTGCTTTAAATTCTTGGAGGACAAAATATTGCAAGGATATTGTTTGCATTTGCAATGAAAATTTAACTATAAATCATATCATTCATGACTGCAGTGTAATAACACAATATATTCCACAGAACATTCATAATGTTCAAAATAAAAATAGTAAATATTGGATAACCATCGCTAAATCTATAATTTATAGTCCTGTAGGACATTTGTTATAAAAATTGCAAGTTTATTATGATTACTTCGTCTATGACAATTTCAGAAAATTGACTTTTCTGTACATGAACATTTCGCAAGTTTGACATGTTCCATAGTAATTTAATTAATTTTTTTAAAAGAGTTTTAAAATATTGTTTGAATACTTAATTTTTATTTAATTTTATTTCATGTTATGTTACTGTACCATTTTGTTTAAATGTTATTTCCTTTCCCCCATCCATGTAGCGCATATCCTTTTCCCCCACCTTCCTTTTATTTTCTTGTCTAAAATCACTTCGGTGAATAGACGTTAAATGAAATAAACCAACCAACCAACCTAAGAAGAACCCAAACTATGACTACTTTATGAACGATGACGTATCCGCCAAATTGTTGGAAAGTACTCAGTATGAGAAAGACTTGGGAGTCATTCTTGATAATATCTCTTCTTTGAAGACTATACTGACGATGTAAAACGAGCCAACAGAATATCGGCACTGTTAATAAGATCAAATGTTTAAATGCAAAGAAATAATGGTTTGTGTTCAAGACATTTGTTCGTCCATACTCGAATACGAGAATACGATGTGGAGTCCTAAGTTTTAAAAGCACATCAACAAGATTGAGGCTGTACAAAGACATTTTACCAGGTGCATCTTAGAACTAAAGGAAATCATTTAAGAGGATATGTTAAAGTGCCTTCGGCTTCCGAGCCTTGAGTACAGACGTCTAAGAAGAGACATGAGTGAGTTGTTTAAAATCCTACACAACATATATGACCCAAAAACCACAATGTCTCTACTGTGCAGAGTTGAAAGCTCTAAAACTCGAGGTCGTGAATATAAATTAACAAAAAAGACTGTTCATACTAGTTTATACCAGCACTTATTTCACTAAAAGAGTTATTACACATGAAACAGTCTGTGTTACGTTGAAACGTGAACGAAAGTATGTCGGAAGCGCGCACGATAGATCTAATCGTTTCGTTTTGCAAAGTATTCAATAATGGTGTTTATTTACCTTTGATTTGAGTTTGCATTGTTATTAGGAGAGGCTTTGTATAACGTTGATAATTTGCGTTAGTCGATATTATTTGAGAATCTTCTGGATCTGCGTGTTTACTCTTGATAGAAATTTCCGGATGGACATCGAAGGTCGTGAATGTTCCCGGAAGTAGAGAAAATGTGAATGACGTAAGTCAGTGATGACGATCTTTAGTTCGATTGGTGGCAGTGCGTCATTTCTACCACGTACCAAATCGTTCCAGAAAAGAGAGAGGTTATTTAATCGTGAGCCGAGTCGCTGTTGAGAGAGTAAAGTTGTTGATAGTGATTTGGAAAGTTGCTGTGAAAGTTGTTGAGTTGAGTTGAGAATTGTATGCAGTTGTTGATGTATGCTGAATAAAAGTGGAAAACTTCATACGTCGACTTTGTGATTTGTATGCTGTTTGGACAGGCTGTGTGAATAAACGAATCTGAGTTACACCTTATCAGGACTTCAGCATCGGGGCTGAATCAAATACTGATAACGAAAAATACCATCATCGAACTGAGTGTAACATTTTGGGGGTCAAGCCGCGATTCACGCCATAGCCAAGGGTTCAACTGCTACAACAAGCGAGTCAACGTTACGAGAGGCAGTCATCGAGGGTAGCCGCCAACGAGTTGCGTCGAGAGGGGCCAACATACTGGGACTACATCCGATAGATTCGGGTTGACTGCAAGGGCGTGTAGTCGCCGAAGAGTTGCTTCGTGAGCGAACAACAGAGCGGGACTACGTGGCTACCGTAAGACTACGTCGAGGGACAGTCTCGGAGCTACATCGCCAGTGTTACAGAGAGCGGCGAGCGGACGTCGCGTCTACTTCAGCACAGGAGCGTATACATCAACACCAGCGTGGTGCAGCGTCGCATACGACGAGGACAGCGGGGCCTACGTCAGCGAAGGCGACTAGTGATAAGCATCAGCGCTACTGCAGAAAGCGTGCTGTTCTAGAACAGTCTAGAAAGGTACAGCACAGTCAAGAACTTTCCAGAAAAAAGAACTCTACAGTCAAGAACTTTCTAGAAAAAGAACTTTCCAGAAAAGAACTTTCCAGAAGCATCAAGATGGCTGACTTCTGGCAGAAAGGGATTCAACTGAATCTAAAAGGGAAACAGTTGACGGAGTACGTCAAATCCCAGGAGAGATTACAAGAAAGAGAAGAACAACGTCAGCGTGAAGAAAGAGAATTAGAAGAGCAGCGTCGTCGAGAAGAAAGAGAAGACCGGCGTCAAGAAAGAGAAGATGAGCGCAGGCGTGAGGAAAGAGAAGCTGATCGGCAGTTCCAACTAGAGTTGGCGCGCATCCAGCAACAGCAGCATGCGCCACAAGTTATCAGTGACTTCAAGGCTCCAAAATTGCCAGTGTTCGTCGACGAAAAGGACCAGATCGACAGCTATCTGGCGAGGTTCGAAAGGTTCGCCGAAAGCGCTAAATGGCAACGTCAAGACTGGGCGATCATACTCAGCGCACTACTGACGGGGAAGGCGCTCGATGTCTACAGTAGACTGTCGAATAATGACGCCAAAGACTACGACGTCTTGAAAGAGGCCCTATTGCAGTGCTACAACTTTACAGAGAAGGGCTACCGTAAACGCTTCCGTGAATGCCGGCCTTTGTCAGACGAGACACCAAAGCAGTTTGTGGAGCGCCTGTCGTCATATCTACACAAGTGGGTGGAGTTATCAGGCGAAACGAAGTCTTACGACAGTCTCCATGACCTGATCGTGAAGGAACAATTTCTCAATGCCTGTCACAAGGACCTAGCGACCCACTTAGAAGAACAAAAGCTGCAGACGCTTAAAGATGTGACTGAGGCTGCTGAAAGATATCTTATCGCTCATGGGAAAACCCTGGGGCCACCCAGCGCGACGAAACATTTTCAGAAGACTGCAAACCATGGGAACCAGATCCAAGGGAGCCAGACGAGCCAGAGACAGACGGACTCCACGCCTCCTCCCAGGGAAGGGCATTCAAGAGGCTGTTTCATCTGCAACGCTACAGACCACAGAGCTGCCAGCTGCCCTCAAAGCAGAAATAGCGGACAGCGGAGCAGTACGGACAATGCAGCGGTGGGCAACCGACAGAGACGTTTCTCCAATCAACGGCAAACCAGTAGATCTGACCATCAAGTGTGCGGCGGGAGCGTCATCCTTCCGAGTGAGACCAAGCGCACAGCTACTCCTGCGGACGTGCAAGAGTGCATGACCGATGGCCAACTTCTCCTTGCCAACGGAAAATCCATCCCCGTCGTCGCCAGCGCAGCTGTGACCGTCCAGAACATGCCTGTTTCAAAGGGACGCGTCGGAAATCATGAAGTGACTGTTTTAAGAGACTCTGGCTGCAGTGGGGTCATCGTCAGAGAAGACCTAATCGCTAAAGAACAGTTCACTGGCGATTCAAAATGGACACTTATGGCCGACAGCAAATGTGTGAGAGCGCCAGTTGCGAAGATTCATGTCGACACCCCTTTCTACGTAGGCGAAGTCGAAGCGGTTTGCCTGAAGAAGCCGCTATACGATTTGATGATCGGGAATATCGACGGCGCGAGGCGACCCGACGACCCCGATCCAGAGTGGAGTCCTGCCTCAACTCAACACGTCGAAGTTGCGGAGGAGGATCCATTGCCGTTTCCCGATGGAGACCTTACAGAGCTGCTACGGGACAATGTGGTTACTCCGGCTCAGCCCTGCCGACCAGAGATCGTCGGTGCCGTTACTACCAGGGCCCAGGCCAAGAGAGACAAGACGTCTACGCCACTGAAGGTCGCCGACAACTCTAAAGCTGCCATCGTGGACAGGGATAAGCTGATCCAGCTCCAGGAAGCTGATAGCACTTTAAACAAGTACAGGAACCGCCAAGACCACGTGACCAAAGGCAGTGGTACGGTCTACTTTGAGGTGAAGGCCAAGATCTTGTACCGAATCTTCCAGCACCCGAGGGTCAATGGAGGGAAACCACTACGTCAAGTATTGGTACCGTTACCCCTAAGGCGCCAAGTGATGGAAGTAGCTCATGACTCTATCATGGGAGGTCACCTAGGCATCAGAAAGACATCAGACAGAATCCAGGCGGTGTTCTACTGGCCAGGGCTTCATGCGGACGTCAGCCGTTTCTGCCGATCGTGTGACATTTGCCAGAAGACCATACCTCGAGGAAGGGTCCCGAAAGTGCCTATGCAGAGGATGCCTCTGATCGACCGACCTTTCAAGAGGGTGGCCTTAGACTTAATCGGCGAAATAAGACCTCCGAGTGAAGAAGGTCATCGGTGGGTACTGACTTTAGTGGACTATGCGACTCGGTACCCAGAAGCAGTGCCACTGAAGAAGATTGACACTGAAACTGTAGCAGAGGCACTGGTGGACATGTTCAGTAGACTTGGAGTGCCTGAAGAAATTCTGACAGACCTCGGGACGCAGTTCGTCTCTGACTGCATGAAGGAGGTCAACAGACTGCTGAGCATCCGGCATTTGACTACGACACCCTACCATCCGATGTGCAACGGGCTTGTCGAGAAGTTCAATGCTACGCTGAAGTCCACCCTGAAGAAACTGTGCAGCGAGCAGCCCAGACAATGGCATCGCTATATCAACGCCTTACTTTTCGCCTATAGAGAAGTACCGCAGGAGTCCACCGGCTTCTCTCCGTTCGAACTGCTGTACGGAAGAACCATCCGAGGGCCGATGCACATCCTAAAAGAACTGTGGACGAAAGAAGTAGACACCCCAGAGGTGAAGAACAGCTACCAGTACGTGTTTGAGCTACGAGAGAAGCTGGAGCAGACTCTCGAGATAGCCAGAGAAAATCTGAAGAAGTCCCAGGACTGTGGAAAGCACTACTATGATCGTAGGGCTGTGAACAGGAAGTTTAAACCTGGCAACAAAGTGCTGGTGCTGCTACCTACCGATCATAATAAGTTGCTGATGCAGTGGAGAGGCCCGTACGAAGTGGAGACCGTGGTGGGGATCAACGACTATAAGGTGAAGGTCGGCCAGCATTCCAAAATATACCACGCCAACCTCCTTAAGCTGTACGTGGAGAGGCCGCCAGAGACTGTACATGCAGCAACAGCAGCTGTGACCGACGACAGCTTTGACAGCGAAGAACTGTTGGAACTGGGAGACTTCCACAGCAAAGAAGGCATCGATGATGTTAAGCTAGGACCGAGCTTGACGGAAGGTCAAACGTTGGAGCTCGAGGACCTTATGGGCGAGTTTCCCCCTAACTTCAATGATGTCCCAGGCTCTACGACTTTGGTCGAACATGAAGTCCGCACCCAGACCTGGAAGGAGCATCTGCAGACCATGAGGGAGCTGTTCCACCGTCCCGCAGAAGCCAACCTGACCGTGAGACCCAGTAGGTGTATCCTGGGAGCTGACAACGTCGACTGCGTCGGACGTTCGATGGAAGAAGGAGACAACGGAGGATGCACTGATCCCAGGGAAGCCCACGTGATCATCGTCTTTGACCCTGGGCCGATGACGACCGCAACTGACGAGGGCGTCGTTTCCTTGCGGATGAAAGAACATTGACTGTGTGGATGAACTAAGAATATTGGTAATGACAGACTTGAAAATGAAAAACGTTGACTGGGTAAATGATCTGTGAACATTGACAGTATCCAGAAAGACTTGCAGATGAGAAACTTTGACTCTGTGTGAATGAACTGTGAACATTGACATTATCCAGGCAGATTTGAAGATGAAAACCATTGACTCTGTGTAGATAAGCTGAGCGCAATTACAGTATTCAGAAAGTCTTAAATTAGTTTCAATTGAGGACTTTGTTTGTGCATTACGTTTCAACGTTGTTGAAAGAAATTGGGTAAATTTCTTCTTGAGTGGGGGGTTATGTTACGTTGAAACGTGAACGAAAGTATGTCGGAAGCGCGCACGATAGATCTAATCGTTTCGTTTTGCAAAGTATTCAATAATGGTGTTTATTTACCTTTGATTTGAGTTTGCATTGTTATTAGGAGAGGCTTTGTATAACGTTGATAATTTGCGTTAGTCGATATTATTTGAGAATCTTCTGGATCTGCGTGTTTACTCTTGATAGAAATTTCCGGATGGACATCGAAGGTCGTGAATGTTCCCGGAAGTAGAGAAAATGTGAATGACGTAAGTCAGTGATGACGATCTTTAGTTCGATTGGTGGCAGTGCGTCATTTCTACCACGTACCAAATCGTTCCAGAAAAGAGAGAGGTTATTTAATCGTGAGCCGAGTCGCTGTTGAGAGAGTAAAGTTGTTGATAGTGATTTGGAAAGTTGCTGTGAAAGTTGTTGAGTTGAGTTGAGAATTGTATGCAGTTGTTGATTTATGCTGAATAAAAGTGGAAAACTTCATACGTCGACTTTGTGATTTGTATGCTGTTTGGACAGGCTGTGTGAATAAACGAATCTGAGTTACACCTTATCAGGACTTCAGCATCGGGGCTGAATCAAATACTGATAACGAAAAATACCATCATCGAACTGAGTGTAACAGTCTGCCAAGGGATGTTGTAACATTTGGTACCACAGATGCATTCAAAAACGGTCTAGATAAATTGTTGTCTAACATAGTGTACTCCATTGACTTGGGTGGAGATTCCCTCACCTCAACTTCCTCTAGTAGGCAAAATTCATCAGACAACTGATGCCTGAAGGCTTGCCAATGTCACAAATAACAAGTGTGCTCTTAAACGCACCTCTATCTAGAGGGCAAAGGGCTGATGGCCTACGACGCCATCACTACTATAATATACTAGTACAAAGGTCAAAACATTCTATCGTAAACACTGTTTGGGTGGGTCTGTAGAATAAGACTCTTCCTTTAAATTTTCATGGTCGTGACAGGGATTTCTCGTATAATCATTAACTTATGAACCTAGTTTATGATCCGAGTTTTCTCTTAACATTTCATATGCTTTGTCCTGTACCTTCCACATCCCAAAAGTTCAGCGAATTAACCCCATCTTGATTCTTTAATATTATGTCATAACCAAACTGCTGAAATTGAGTATAATCCAATTTTGTATGTATTAATCGCCGAAGACGGTAAAATTATAGATGCTTTCCTGGCGAAAGCACGGCAGCAACAATGCAGTCCAAAACCACAACAAGGATCCAGTTTCAGTTTCAGAGCTCCATCCCTCTGGAACGCACTTCCTGTCGGTCTGAGGAACTTGAAGATATTAATTTTATATATTTAAAGCCCAACTAAGAACATACCTTTTTCGCTTAGCTTTTGAATAACTTACTCGCATCCTCCCTCCCCACCCCTCTTTTATCTTATAGGGAGTCTTATGTGTAATATAACAATATTTTATTTTCTTGTCGGTAGATGTATCTCCATTATATACATGTAATCCTTTTGTACATTGTGAGTGAACGCGTGTGTATGCGCAATAAGTCTTTGTGAGTTTTGCACTATATCAATGTTATTCATTATTCATTATTATTATTATTATTATTATTATTATTATTATTATTATTATTATTATTATTATTATTATTATCCCTCACAGTCCTACCCTTTTCTGCACATTTCTTTCTTTATCCTCATTATTTCTTCTCTTCCTCCGTGGATACGTAGATGGCTACACATTTATTTAATGTAAAGTCTGTACATATAATGATCTTAAACCAATAACAAAAACACAAATTTCTTTTTAAAACATTAACACGTTGCATTTACATTAAAAAGATTTAACATTAACATTGTAACATTTGGCCAGCTGAAACGCCTACTTAACATTTACAACATTCTTGAACATCAAACATTTTCATTCTTACATGAGAATGTACTATTAAAATATATGTAAAATCACATTCGTGTAATTCCTGGAAACACGAATTCAGCAAAACCGGGCCCAAAACAACTAGTTTGGCAATCCACCGCCACCTACCACAATATTAACAATAGACAGCCAAACCCGCGATTTGCCCCAACAAGCCCGCCGAATCCCCAAATGTAACAGTCACTTCCGCCGAACCTTCAATTCTGTCGCACAGAACCAGCACATAAAATTTTAAGTTCTTGAAAACGCTTTTGCCAGTCTCACTCACCCATCAAAGCCGCTGGGCCCGCAAAACAGCCAACAGAATTGCAAAATCGCCTTCCCCATGTTCATCCCACATACACACGACAAACAGACAACTTGGCCGCAACCCACCACCAACCATGCAAAATCCGCGAGAAAAAATAAAAATAAAAAATAAACACAAAACATGAGCCCGAAAAAAACACTTGTACACATTTCATTTCTAGTTCATTGTCTTTTGTCAACGTCGCTGTTATTTGTCAGTCTCTCACCTGAATTTCAAACCATATTATGCGCACACATTACAGAGGGAAAGAGAAACACACACACACACACACACACACACACACACACACACACACACACACACACAACGTTTTCGATGTCAGTCTTTATAAATGTTGTCTACACCTATCGCATTTGATCTCTCTCTCTCTCTCACACACACACACACACACACACACACAAACACACACACACACACACTCATCCTATCGCTCACAAGTACTCATACATACACGCACGCACGCACACACACACACTTACATAACAAAATCAGTATAACAAAAACCACAAATTATACTATTTTATAAGTTTCAAAGAAACTGTCCTATCTGACTGTATCTATTACAAACCGTTGATATTTTATAATAGTAAGTGACATCTATATTTTGTTTGCTAGTTATATTTTGATATTCAATAGGTAAAAGATCACGAATTTCAGTACATTTTGTCAGAATTTCCTCTACACTAATTTTATGTCCGCATATGCAAATAATATGTCGGATAGTGCAGTGGTTGGAGCACTCGCTACTGTGTCGAAAGTGAAGCACCGTCCGGTGCGGTTAGCACTTGGATGGGTGACCGCTAAGGTGTGAAGCGACAAACAACAACGCCCCCAGTTGACTCAACTGTGATTGAGTACCTACTCTCTTGAGGGTGGGGAAGGTAAAGCAGCGAGGGAGAGAGTTGGGCATCACCCTCATTACGCTGGCCCAAGATAAGTGTGATCTCCAACATCACGCTCCCCTACGGCCACAAGGCTATGGGACTACCTTTACCTTACCTTTCTATTACCGCAATATTTTGTTCTCCATGCATTCAAAAGTAACCTGTCAGAAATAATACTAATTTGTCTAGAAATTCCGGGATGATCTGAACGTTCATAATAAGTACTTTGTTTACGGACAGCATTTTGAATAATGTTCGACATCTCATTTTTTTGATAAGCGAATGGATATCATTTCAGCTAATATATATTTTTAAACCAAGTCTAGCTGCTCTGTCAGCCATATTATTGTATTTAAAATCACAATGTGATGGAATCCAGCTTATATTTATTTCTGTACTTTTTAGTTTTAAGCAATGTATTAAACATTTAATTTCAAATATACTCTCTGCTCTTTTTTTTCATTTGGGGGAATTCAGAGCCAAAAGAACAGATTGAGAGTCCACACAAAACAATATTTTGATGAAATCCCTTTGCATGTTTGTTATAGTACTAAGAGTCATTATTAATACGGTTAATAATTCTGCAGTGAAAAATGAAATCCTATCATAAAGGTCGTTGGGGCACCAAAGATGATTGTTTAACCAGCGTATTCCATCTTTCCCTGTCCTCGGCTACCCTCATGCCTTCGTTCAGTGTCAAACCAGTCCATTATCGAACGTTGTCCTCCTACCTCTTTATCTGTCTCCCTCTTCTTCTGCCTCTTTGCACCGTGCCTTGCAGAATGGTTTTTGCAAGGTCTGATGCTTTGGTGAAGTAGCTATACCATCGGAGTTTCCGTTTCTTCACCACTGCGAGCATGTCATCATGTTGTCCAATTGCTCGTGTGATGGTCTGTTGGTCTGTCGGACTTCGTTGTTGGTGATGTGCTGGGTATAGGATATGCCCAGAAGTCTTCTGTAGCACCTCATCTAAATACTTTGTATTCTACGTTGTAGATCTGCTGTGAGGGTCCACGTTTCGCAAGCGTATAGGAAGATGGAGATGACAAGGAAGCGCAGCAGCTTTAGCTTGGAATGTAGATTGATGGTCCTGTCTTTCCAAATGGGCTTTCACCTTGTCTGATACAATGGCTCCTAAATATTTGAAGCTATGCACTGTGTTGAGGGATTGGCCTTGGACTTTGGAGTCCATGTTGATGCCTTTGGTGTTGTTGGTCATCATTTTGGTCTTTTCTGCACTTATTTCCATTCTACAGGCTCTGGACCCATCAGTTCTAGCATGTCCCAGATGAAAATTGAAAATCCTTGATCAATGAAATACGATTTTTGTATGTTAAAAAGCAGATATTACAAATCCTGCACCAGCATTACATTTTCAATCACAGATCAGATCCATCAGAATATATTTAACCTATCCTATCTTATCCCGTAACTTGAAAGTCGCTGGGGTACCACAGATGATCGTTTAACCAGTGTTACTCCAGCCTTCTCTGTCCTCAGTGTCACGGACCGGTTTTATAGTTATTTGGGTCCGGTGATTTTATATTATTATTATTAGTCTGTTTTATGTGAGAAGATATTGGTAATTTTTTATGAGAGCTAAATTCTGATTGGTTGAGCTGGTCACATGACAGTTCACTAACGTACATTCAAAACTCAATTCGTTCTTTTCTTGACCAAACTAGAAATTTTTGGTCTTGTTCTTCTCGCAGCTGTGTCTGCAGGTATATATTGTTTATTATCTGAAATGTTGCATTATAAATGTAATAGTATTATTAAATTATTATATTGTATTTGTATCTAATAAAATTAATAATAAATAATTTTTGACATTAGTGTGAAGGATGGAGTGAGTAGGAGACGAACGTGGTGGTTCACTGTAATTTTCGAATAACGAATTGAATTCGGATAATTATTTGAAGTTCAAACTACAATTGCAGTGTATAGTATTAGGTTTATTTATATGAATCAAATTAATGGGTGTCATTGGCGTAATAATCAGTCGTTATACTTAGTTGTAGAATGTGTGTTTATTGTGAACTGTATTCGATATCTATGCTTTGTATTCTTCGTTGTAGGTCTGCTGTGAGGGTCCACAGTTCACAAGAGTATAAGAAGATGAAGATGACAAGGCAGCGCAGCAGCCTTACCTTGGAATGTAGACTGATGGTGCTGTCTTTCCAAATGGGCTTGAACCTTATCAGGGCAGCAATTGTTTGAGCGATCCTGGAGAGGATTTCCTGTCTGGAACCATTGTCTGATACAAAGGCTCTTAAATATTTGAAGTTATGAATAGTGTTAAGGGATTGCTCTTGGACTTTGATGTCCGTGTTGATGCCATTTGTGTTGTTGGTATTTGTCAGAAATATGTAATAAATATTAATGTAGCTAATAAATATTGATTATTATCTTTCTTCAAATAGGATGGCTGCACGTCTTCGTCATTATTATCTTCTTCTTCTTCTTTTCTCTCTCTCTCTCTCTCTCTCTCTCTCTCTCTCTCTCTCTCTCTCTCTCTCTCTCTCTCTCTCTCTCTTTCTCTCTCTCTCCCTCCAATATGGGTTTAAAGTTAAATCAAGACAGTCTCTTTTTGTCCTGTTTTAGGCGCCGGATATTGGCTGCTGGCGCTGTTTACGGGAAGTTTCTGATTGTAAAACAAAGCTGTCCGCCTTCTCGCAATAGGGTGTCTCTGCCTCCCATACCCCCTCCCCCCTTTCTCCCAGCCACCGCCCTTCCTGGTTCCGTTTCATGTGGAGAAGAGAAAGAAAGTGAGAAGGAAGAGGAAGAAGAGGAGGAGAAGACGATTTCATGACAATAATGAATATTTAAAAAAAAAAGTTCAATTTTTTGGCCGCTATCACAACTTATCGATCTTACATAACATTTGAGTTTTATTTGAATGAACATAGTGTTTTTCCGTTTAAAAAATTAATGTAAAACTGTTGCATTTCATGAAACAAACGATATTAAATTTGTGTATTCGCAGAGAAAAAAAAAGGACAGAACTAAAACCCAGGTTTCCTTCGTTACGGTGGAATGCTACAATATTGCTATAGTATATATAAGATTTTTTTTTCTCTCCTAATTTTCATCACCAATATGACAAGCCCGAAAAGATGAAGCCACAAAAGCTTAGTCTGACAATGTCTAGACTTGCAATAACGAGAGATCGGTAGTTGTCCATCTAGTGGGATGGGAAATTAATTGCAGGGGCTAAAAGAAGGATTTACTGGTTGCCCACGCAAATACAGACAAGGAAGAGATACAGGTAAGGGAAATGTTAGTTTACTGAGCCTTAATCATAATCAGTCTTAATGAGGTACTCAAGTGGATCCAGAAACCCAGAACAGTTACTTCTAGCTACAGACCCATAGCCTTGACTTCACATTCTTGTGAGATCATGGAAAAGGTGGTATTAGACAGATTGACCTATTATTGCTAAAAAAAAATAAATTATTCCTGTAAACCAGGCTGCTTTTCAAAAAGGTCGATCCACAACAGATCAATTGGTTAAACTTACGACACATATTAAGCAGCAGTTTGCTAAGAGAAAGGGTGTTTTGGCTACATTTTTTTATATTACCCGTGCGTATGATCGAGTCTGGCATGCTCGTTTACTGTATAAGCTAAAAAATATTGGATTATCTGGTAACTTGTATACATGTATACATACACACATTTCTAAGCAATAGAAACATTACAGTTAAAGTAGGTAACTCATAGTCATATTCTTCTACTTACAGTATAGACATGGGGATACCACAAGGCTCAATAATTTCTCCTATGCTGTTCAATATTTTTATATATGACTTGCCCAAAACTATTAGTAACAGAGTCACTGAGTGACCTTGGCTCAGTATGCTGATGACATTGCTATCTGGATGAATGTAAATTTAAAACAGAATACTTCTCTTTTCGAAATAAAATATATATCTCATGTATACCAAACAGAAGTTAATAAAATAGCCATATTTATGAACCAAAATGGCTTAGATTTATCTAAAGAAAAAAACAAACATGATTCTTTTTAATAATTGTAGAGAACCAAGAATGCTACCAAAAATTGTTATAGATAATGACGAAATAAAGTATGTCAATGAAGTTAAATTCCTTGGTGTATATCTAACTAAAAAATTAAAATGGAAGAGACATATTGAATACATTTGTCAAAAGGCAGTAAAAAGCTATAATTTACTAAAAATAATAAGCCGAAATGCCTGGGGACAAGATACCAAAACCCTCATACATATAGCTTTAGCCTTAGTCAGATCTAAACTAACATATGGACAGGAAGTCTTTTTCTCAGGCTCCTAAAACTTATCTTCGCAGATTGCAAAGTCTAGACAGCAAGTCCATAAAATTAGCGTTAGGTGTACCAATACATACACAAACACTTAAAGCTTACAAGTTAGCAGGAGTCATATCCATTGAAGAATGGAGCTGCATCTGTATATAATAATAATGATGATGAGATACATTTTAGGTCTGATCTGATGTTTTCAAAACGTGCACAGAAAATACCATTCTTAGAATCAATAGCAACTTTTACAAAAGATCTAATTGATGATTTATCTAATGAAATAAAATCTTTTTCTAAAAATATTATTTCTCCAACACCTATGTGGGAGCTTAAAAATGCTCATTTTGACATACATTATAGTTTGGAAAAGAAGAATGAAAATGCTAATTTATTATCAAGTGATGTTCGTTGTCATTTGGAGAAAAATTATTCTCCACACCTTCATATCTATACTGATGGATCGGTTTTAGAGACAGGGGAAGCTGGAGCTGCCTATGTAATTCCAGCTCTAAAATTGCAAAAATCTTTTTCTTTGAGTATAAATACTTCTATTTTTGCGTGCGAACTTATCGCAATCCTTATGGCATTAACTAAAATTTCAGATCTTTGCTTCAACGCATTTCAAGTTGTTGTTTGTGTTGATTCGATGTCAGTTTTAGATGCTTTACAATCTTATGGTCATACTGAACGGCATGAAATTATTTTAGAAATTCAACATTTAGTCCACAATCTCATTATTAATGGTACAAAGGTAAGCTTCTGTTGGCTACCTTCACATTGTGGTTTTTTGTTTAATGATAGTGCGGACAAAGCAGCAAAGAATGGAGCTAAAAATATCAATGCTCAGAGTATTCAACTCATAAAATCCCCTAAGGAAATTAAACGTATGATTGAAGAGAGGTCAATGAAACATGCTGTATTTGATACACATTTTGATGTAAACTGTAGACTTCTTTCGAGAACAGTTTTTACTATGGCTAACAGAATAATGTTGAATGCCATAAACACAAAGTATTGTCCAGATGTCCATTGTGTATGCAATGAGACTTTTTCATTATATCATTTACTTTTTGGCTGCCGTCTTTTTCGGCCTATACTAACTGTGCATCTGCATGACATAAGAACATTAGATGAGATTAATTTTCATCAAAGTGTATTGTTAGCAAAGCTCTTGATGGATTCTCCTGTGGCTGGATTTGTGTAAATAATAATCCCCCCACCCCACCCCCGTCTTATTATCTTTGGTGGAAAAGACGTTAATAAAACAACCAACCAACCAACCATCAAGTGGATCTAGAGAACATGACGAGGTGTATAGATATTTTATGGAAATTAATGGGACGAGATTAAAACCAGCGGGATGATTATGAACTACTAGGTAGAGTTGTAAGAGAACTGCATAAGGTGTTGACTTCATGTTGACGATATTAACTTGTATGGTACACTGTCCCATAAATTCTTGCCCAAGGCGCATTTAGGAGGAAGGACTCAAGTAACGAGGAAATAGCATTTGACCCAGGAAGTCGATATGGACAGAAGAGTGCCGAAGTCGATATGATCAGAAGAGTACCCATCTAAACCGTTAATAACACGTGCGGCAGAAGCATAGGCCAGAGAACCAGCCATTATTAGGACAGCATAGCAAGGTTCATTAAGCAAACAAAATGTCTGTTAAGGTATCCCGACTGACCCTAATTTTTTGGCCCGACCCTACCTTTTGTTGTGGATCGTCTGGAAAAAAAAAGAAGACAAACGCCAAAAAAATCGCACTTAAGGTGAACAATGTTCAGGAAAAAAAAGCCTATTTACTGACCCTATTTTTTCCACCCTATGTTACCGTAAACAGACTTTTTTTTGGGCCTTTTATGATTCTGATGTGACACTAGGGGAGGGCAGTTCTAGTACTCAAGCTACGCCCAAGCGACTTCGGAGGTGAGCTCAATACAGACAAAAACTTAATAATAATAATAATAATAATAATAATAATAATAATAATAATAATAATAATAATAATAATAATAATAATAATAGTTTGCACATCTATTTGGCGCAGCACAAATTCCTTTTTAAGACTGCACAAAGAATACAGAGAAGGTATGAGGAGAGACCGTGGCAAGAAGGAGAATTGATGTCACATGGATGTCCTAGCGTTAGAGTTATGCCCAAAAACAAGCGAAAACTGGATACAATGTGTAGCTGTGGCAATAAGAAGATGAAGCAGTCTTAGGCAGAGAACAACACCTCAGGCCAATGGTAATCCTATTGTAGAATTCCTATCTCCATCGATCGCTTCTCTCCGTGCAGTGACGGCTTTCCCTAGATTGCTAGTAACATTTCACCAATCTTCCTTTCTCCTTGTTTTCTAACTTCTATGGATAGTCTTATTGCTTCAGTTAGATGTCCATAGTTTCGACTGTTCATCGCTGAAGATGCTATGAAGGCATTGAGCTTCAGAAATAGAGGACCTTTAGATAACATGGTTTTGCTGACGCGTGATACAGGATGTGCTGAAGCTTTGATCGGATGGACGTTAGCATATATCAGTGTTGGTTTTTCGTTTTTACTGTTGTTCAGGACAAAATAATATAAAAATATAATTATAATACCCCTCATATAATATCCTAATATCAATATCAATACATGAACAATATTCAAAGATGATGATGATGATGATGATGATGATGATGATGATGATGATGATGATGATGATGATGATGATGATGATGATGATGATCTCTGGTATCTGCAAAAATAAAACACCACATTTTGGAGAGCAGACATATCAGTACATAAACGACAGAGAGAGAGAAAAGGCGGGATGGGATGAGGAAGTAAGAGGAGGAAATCTAAAGAAGAATTAACCTGTTCCCGAAGGAGCACTTGTGCGACAACCGGATGGCTCTAAAACATGCTGCCACACATTGAGACTAAATTCCATTTGGCGGGATTGTCCTCTGGGGACCAAATAAAACAGGCCCAATTCTAAGCCTCGGGCTGGGACCGAAAGCTCGAAGAGGCTATTTATGTGTTACATAATTATGTTAACGATGGATCCTATCCTATCATATCCAGTAATTCAAAAGTCGTTGAGGCACCACAGATGATCGTTAACCAGTGTACTCCATCTTTCTGTCCTCAGCAACCCTCATGGCTTCGTTCAGTGTCAAGCCAGTCCATTCTCGAATGTTGTCCTCCCACCTCTTTTTCTATCTCATTCTTCTTCTGCCTCTTGCACCGTGCCTTGCAGGACGGTCTTTCCAAGAGATGACAAGGGAGTGCAGCAGCTTTACCTCGGAATGCAGACTATGGTCTTGTCTTTTCAAATGAGCTTCAACCTTGTCAGGGCAGCAGTTGTTTGTGCGATCCTGGAGAGGACTTCCTGTCGGGATCCATTGTCTAATACAATGGCTCCTAGATATTTGAAGCTATGCACTGCGTTGAGGGATTGGCCTTGGACTTTGAGGTCCGTGTTGATGCCATTGATGTTGTTGGTCATCATTTTGTTCTTCTCTGCACTTATTTCCATTCCAAAGGCTCTGGAGGGGGTGTCAAACTTCTGTACCAGCTGTTCAAGTTCTTGTTCCTCTCCAGCCAATCCATTAATGTCACCCGCAGAACGGAGTTTGGAGATTGCTCCACCCCCTATGCTGACTGTGTCTTCGTGATTTCCAAATCTCACATGATGCGCTCCAGGAAGATGTTAAAGAGTGTTGGAGAGAGTAGGCATCCTTGACGCACGCCGATTGTTGTTCTGAACCAGTTCCCGATGGCGTTGTTGTGGAGGACTGCACTAGTAGCCTTGTCAAACAGACTTTTGATGACTTCAATAATGTTAGGGTTGATGTTGAACATTCTCATAGTCGCCCACAGGGCTGCATGCCAACTCGGCCAAACGCTTTCCTGAAGTCTACAAACAAATGATATAGATGTTGTTGGGGCTGTAGGTATTTCCCGCAGATTATTCTACGGTTGAAAATCTTTTCAATGGTACTTCGCCCTGCCCTGAATCTTGCTTGTTCTTCAGTTAATGATGTGTTCAGCTTGGGGTTTCAACCTGTTGAGTATTCTTTTCTATTATGCCAGCCTTTTAAGAACAAGGGTTTTGGCCGGTGTGGATTCCAGCCTGATTTCTGCAATATGTTTTGTGTATCCTGTATCTGGATGACCAAGATGCAATTTTGCTGCATGCATGAATACTGACCGCGTACCCCTGAGCAGACAATATATTACTATATGTTGTAACTACAAACTGTAAAGTTAACTTGGCCATAATTATGCGTTTCAGCATGTTAACTTCTTATCACGGTCCTACTTCCCCTCCTCCGCATTAATTCTTTACCTGCAGGACATCATTTCAACATCCTCCACACTAATTCTCTAACTCCAGGATATAATTGCAACGTATTCTCACACATTCCAGCAAAATAGTTTGGTCTCCTAATCACAACATTTTACCATGTTAGTTTCCTTATCATGCACCCCTTCTCCTCTCTCTTCCCCGCCAGCTCTCATCTTCGTCTAAAACACCCAGCCCCCATCCCGCTCCGACATTCTAGCTCTAACTGCAAACTATAATCCCAACGTCTTCTCGTGCGTTCCAGCCCAAATCATTTAAAGCTCTAAATCACGGCGATGCAGCATGTTACCGTTCTTATCACGTCTTCACGCTCCATCAGATAAATTATTTGGGGAAAAAATGCATACAGACGTGTCCTTTATGCACACAACGAGCGTCTTTACTGCTGCCAGGCTATCGGCGCTCTTAAACATCAACACTCAGTCGGAGTCTCTGAGATCCAGAAACTGCGTCCCAGAAATGCTGGTTTTGATGACACAAAAAACAGCATGAACGACTTTACTTTTCACAAACGCTCCTTCCCGCCCCAGAACATGCAAGAGACGATTAATTTAACAGAGAAACTAAAGATGTATCTTAGAAGTGGTCCTGTTTTGTCTGAGCCAGTGCTGTAAGGGAGACGAAACAATTTGTGAAGGACGATACCAATCTCATCTCCTCTGCTTTCCCTGTTTTACAAAAGAAAGACGGTGCTTCATTCTTCTGATTCGCCAAACTGCAATAAGAACCAGTTTAGTACTACTGACATTTGTTTTAAAATTGTATAATCATGCAACAGAGCACAGACAATGTACATTGACTATCCTATCCTATCCCGTAACTCGAAGGTCGTTGGGGCACCACAGATTATCGTTTAACCAGCGTACCCCATCTTTCTCAGACCTCAGCAACCCTCATGGCTTCGCTCAGTCCATTCTCGAATGTTGTCCTCCCACCTCTTTTTCTGTCTCCCTCTTCTTCTGCCTCCTTGCACCGTGCCTTGCAGAATGGTCTGTGCAAGGCCTGATGCTCTGGTGACGGGGGCATACCATCGGAGTTTCCTTTCTTCACCACTGTGAGCATGTCATCAGGGTGTCCAATGGCTTGTGTGATGGTCGCTAGGTATTGGAAATGCCCAGAAGTCTTCTGTAGCACCTCATCTCCATGCTTTGTATTCTTCGTTGTAGATCTGCTGTGAGGGTTCATTTTTCGCAAACGTATAGGAAGATGGAGATGACAAGAGAGCGCGTCGGCCTTATTTTGGAATGTAGACTGATGGTCCGGTCTTTCCAAGTGGGCTTCAACCTTGCCAGGGCAGCAGTTGTTCGTGCGATCCTGGAGAGGACTTCCTGTCCATTGATTGAACTGAATTAAATTGGATTGGATTGAATTCATCTGAATATAATAACCTCGGGCACAATAATAATGAAATATTATGTAAATAACCCTCGCAGTGTTTCGCAATAAGAAAAAAAATTGTACAGGGTCTGATATTGTCAACAAAGTCATTGATAATGATAATTATGTAACCTAGTCTGGATCTCCCCCGGATTCCGCAAAGGGGTTGTCAAAGCAAAATTAAAGCACAGAAGAAATTTCCTCACTTCCTCTAAATGGGGAAAACCAATTAACTGTCCATAGAATTAAAAAGATAATATTTGTGTTCTATCCCTCTCCTATCCTATCCTGTAACTCGAAAGTCGTTGGGTCACCACAGATGATCGTTTAACCAGCGTACTCCATCTTTTTCTGTCCTCAGCAACCCTCATGGCTTCGCTCAGTGTCAAGCCAGTCCATTCTTGAATGTTGTCCTCCCACCTCTTTTTCTGTCTCCCAATACTTCTGTCTTCTTGCACCGTGCCATGCAGGATGGTCTTTGCAAGGCCAGATGCTCTGTTGACGTGGCCATACCATCGGAGTTTCCGTTTCTTCATCACTGCGAGCATGTTATTGTGTTGTCCAATGGCTTGTGTGATGGTCTGTCGGACTTCGTCGTTGGCGATGTGCTGGGTATAGGAAATGCCCAGAAGTCTTCTGTAGCACCTCATCTCCATGCTTTGTATTCTTCGTTGTAAATCTGCTGTGAGGGTCCATGTTTCGCAAGCGTATAGGAAGATGGAGATGATAAGGGAGCGCAGCAGCCTTACCTTGAAATGTAGGCTGATGGTCCTGTCTTTCCAAATTGGCTTCAACCTCGTCAGAGCAGCAGTCGATTGTGCGATCCTGGAGAGGACTTCCTGTCGAGGCCCATTGTCTGATACAATGGCTCCTAAATATTCAGACGACACACCAACTTATAATTGTGTTCTGTACAAACGTTTTGTTTCCCTTTTTCATTAATGTTGGAATAACTTCTTTGATTTCAACCATGACAGTTTGCTAAACTGGTGAGCTAACAGCCTCACAGTGAAATTGCCATATTCAACTAATCTGAACAATTGAAAACACTGGTAGTAGAATAAGGGAGAGAGATTTTTTTCAGTTATCGTGGTCTTAATCCAGTAGTGCTCCTAATGAGGATCATGCTGGACCTAAAGCAATAACCATGTAATGTAATGTAATGTAATGTAATGTAATGTAATGTAATGTAATGTAATGAGGATCATGTTCTAGAGGCTAAAATAACTACAGTCCCACTTCC
Organism: Oncomelania hupensis; assembly: GCA_036898135.1. NCBI lineage: Eukaryota > Metazoa > Mollusca > Gastropoda > Littorinimorpha > Pomatiopsidae > Oncomelania > Oncomelania hupensis. The sequence continues at coordinate 42,698,817 of CM072519.1, read as the reverse complement.
TTTTTTCCAGCGTTGTACACATTTTTTGTCTTCTCAATTCTAGAACGTTCCAGAAGCAGATGGATGAGGTCAGAATGTCAGTAGCAGGGAAGGGATTTAAATACTCCTCTATCAGACTTCCGCACACGAACACTGACACAACAAGTTGTTTGCGCATTTCTGCGAACACTGAGGTAGGGAGTGGAATAAATGAGGAAATTCCGAAGAAACGCACCTTTTTAACAAGAAAACACGTCGATTTTTTTTTTCCAACACCTCAGTATCAGATTGCCAGGGCTTTAAATAAACTACAGAAGTTTTAACATCTAAAAGGCAGAAAAAAAGAAGCCTGCAAACAAAACAACCAAGGATCCGTGTTAAACATCACGACAACTCTCGAGCGATAAACACTGTCGTTAAATTCTACGGGAAAGTTGTCTGTGTGCGTCCATAAGATAGAGATGTGCCAGAAAAATCTAGAGAAAACTACTGCTGAAGAGGAACTTCAACTATCTTTATAATTTTTTTTTAAAAAAAATATTGCACATTAGCAACACCTTGGTAAACAACTTGTCTAAAATCACTTCGGTGAATAGACGTTAAATGAAATAAACAAACATTGGTAAACAACGCATCAAGATAATAAATCAAATGTAAAATCTTAAAACAGTTGTTTCCTTTATTTTCATTCCCCCTTCCCTCTCTCTCTCTCACTCTCTCTCTCTCTCTCTCTCTCTCTCTAAATGTGTGTATGCCGTTTAAAGATGACCCACTTTGACCATGCCCCCTCGACATCTTTTAACACTCTCCGTGAGTATTGCCCTACTGAAAAAAATAAGCTTATAACAAAAAAATAACCCTTCCGAAAATATACTTATTTTTAAAATTAATGCATTCCGTAGTTTTGATGCTTATTAATAGCAACAGCCGTTTGGTTAGCCAGCTAACATTCTGGAGCTAAAAATAGCATATACCAAAACCCGTAAGAAAATGAACCCGTGAAAACAATTGCTAGTAAGATCTTTCGTTTTAGGTTGATAAAATAGACCCTACCACATTCCATACACCAAAGACACACACACTTCAAGCCGCGTGGTTCACTCAGAAAAACGGTCAAAGGTCACAAACGGCTGTACTTTTACAAACAGGGGAAATAACTCACAGTCGGAACCGAAATTGAAAATTCAAACTTTAGCGGTTGTGTTACGTTGAAACGCGCACGATAGTTCGTGTGTGACGCGCACGATAGATGCGATCGTTTTGTTTTGCTAAGCATGCAATAACACAGTGTATTTATTCTTGATTTGATTTTGCGTTGTTATTAGGAGAAGATTTGTATAACGTTGGTAATTTTAGTTGGTCGATATTATTTGAGAATTTTCTAGCGTTGGTTGTTTACTATCGATCGAAGCGTATGGATAACTCTAGTGGTAGCTAAGGAAGCTTCCATCCCAAATAAGGTTGTATGACGTGAGACAGTGATGACGAAATGTGTTTTGATTGGTTAAAATTATGTCTTGGCCGAACGTTCTTTATTTCTCTGGAGTTAGAGAGACTATATATGTGCCGCACTGTTTCAAAAATGTATTGTATTGAATTGTTGTGTTGAAAGTGAAAAGTTGAGAGTGGAAAAAACGATTGTATGCAGTTGTTGATGTTCGCTGAATAAAGTTAGAAAACTACATACGACGACTTTGCCTTGTTGCTGAATGAGCAGGCTGCGTGGATAAACGAATCTGAGTTACACTTTATCAGGTTTCATGCATCGGGGCTGAATCAACTGATAAAAAAACAACATCGAGTGTAACAGGTTGGTTTGAGCAACGACAGCCCAGTTTATCGTCTTTTAAACCGTGCGAATATTAGGGTAAACCCGCTTTTGCTTCAAAAAAGGAGTAAATATAGACTTCGAAAGCCTTTTAACTAACCTTCCTACCAATTCACTTTGTTTATAGCCCGCTCACAACTTAATCCACCTTCAAATAAATTTTTAAAAAGTTTTAATAGTGCGTGAACACAGTTAAGAACTATTTAAAACTGAACTCTAAACATGAACTACCACTACAGAATTAGAAACGATCGAACGATCTTCCTCCTCTTCTTTCTGCCTGTCTCATTTACCTTTAAAGTTACATCCTATAATATTAAATTTGCTACAGCTACTTAATAGTGTGGCGGAAAGCAGCTAAACTATCCGCAACTACTTACGACGTTTCAGGGTCTTTCAAATCCATTCAATAGAAAAATCTAAAATGTCATTCAACCAGAAGCAGAAGCACTTTACTCTTCCAATGACCAATGAACGCAGTGGAAACACTGGACCAATTCTTTTACACCATAATCCATCGACAACAGCATTGCGGTCTAATATCATATTACACAAATAGACAATATGTTAAAATACTGATTGATTTATTTATTGTTTGATTGATTGGAAGCGTAAAGATCGTTAATGAGAGATGTGGCCATTAGGCAAAAACATGCTGCAGGTGCGCGCCTCTTGGGCCCAATCTACATTGCTATTTATTGTGTGTACACGTCAGTGGCTGTGATCAAGTGCTTATAGCAGCTCCGTCGAACTGAAGTGTCCAATATAATACAATAAAACCTTTTACAATAATACAATTACAATACGACGAAACACAATAGTGTACATGCAATATGGATATTTAAGTGCAACCGTAATTTTTAACTTCATGTATAGCCTTATTATTTTAAGTCACCCGCGCTAACATATTTCGCGAAAGCAAATGCACGGCTGCCGCAGCGCAAGGCCGTCCAGGACAAGAGGAATTGGACTCAATAACTCCATCTCATTCCAAGTTTTATCTAAGCGCTTACTGTTAACCTTAATCTGAAACAAAATACTGAAGAATGAAAGAACAAAAAAGAAGATACAAACACAATAGTTTATAGGACAGGGAGATAAAACCGTGACCGCGAGTTTTTAACCAATATGTTATAATCAGATTATACTTCACTCAGAGATAATTAAAACAATAATACTTCTCAAGCTTCAAGTTCTGAAAGGCAAAGCATTTTTCCCAAATGCTGTTTGCAAAGTTCCCAACGCATCTGCGTCCAAAACAAAGAATATATTTCACACATGTGTAAGTAAATGCTTTAACCTCTAATATAGGGTTTTTATTCTTCGAATACATCCTTTAAACTCTTTTAAATCCGACCGTCAGTTTGCTGTGACTAGCGTCAGCTTACAAAGAAAAGGATGCTGAATGTTGGATTAAAATTGGGATAGTCAAAGACTGGACCGTAGACATTCCGAATGATGTTCAAAATAAATAATTGTAGGCTCGATCACCGTGTAGAAGGTAGACTTTCATGGGATATTTCTTACGTTCCTTCATTACAAAATTTTGTCAGGCCTTGTATACTGCTAAGTCCTTTGACGTTTTAATCAGGGGTCGAATTATTGCAAACGTTTGCGAATACATTACACCATTCTTGAGACCGTGGATATGAAAACCGCAGTGCTATCGTGACCCATTTTAAGATGTAATGCAGTAAAATTGTGACATTTGTAAATAATTGAGCGCTTTGATTAGTTTCTTCTTACAAAAAGCGCTTTAATAATAATAATAATAATAATAATAATAATAATAATAATAATAATAATAATAATAATAATAATAATAATAATAATAATAATCTCCAACCTCCGTTTTGCGGATGACATTGATGCATTGGCTGGAGAGGAACAACAGATGGTACAGAAACTTGACCACCCACCCACCCCCACCCCCCCAGAGCCTTTGGAAATAAGTGCAGAGAAGACCCGAATGAGGACCAACAAAGCCAATGGCATCGACACGGACATCAAAGTCTAAAGCCATTCCCTCAACACTGTGCATCGCTTCAAATATTTAGGAGCCATTGGGTCCAGACAGAAAGTCCTCTCCAGGATCGCACAAAGCTGCCCTGATAAGGTTGAAACCCATTTGGAACGACAGGACCATCAGTCTAAATTCCAAGGTAAGGCTGTCATCTCCATCTTCCTATACGTTTGCGATACATGGACTCACAGCAGACCTACAACGAAGAACACATTGCAGGGAGATGAGGTGCTACAGAAGACGAAGTCCGAAAGATCATCACAAAAGCCATTGGACAACACGATGACATGCCCAAAGTGGTCAAAAAACGTTAACTCCGATGTTTTGGCCAAGTCACCAGAGCATCGGGCCTTGCAAAGTCCATCCCGCCGGGCACGGTGAAAGGAAGCAAAAGAAGAGGGAGACAGAAAAGAGGTGGGAGGACAACATTCGAGAATGGACTGGCTTGACACTGAGCGAAGCCATGAGGGTTGCTGATAACACAGATAGATGGAGTACGCTGGTTAAACAATCATCTGTGGTGCCCCAACGACTTTCGAGTTACGAAATAGGATAGGAAAGGACAAAACTTATTAATTTTATTTATTTATTTTTCATTCATGTCATCATTAGCAAAAGTGTCCCAGCATGCATCGTGCATCTGCAACATTCATGGGCCTGTTGTCATGGCGACAAAGCAAACAGTAATCTGTCAGTGCTAATTAAGCGATCTGCTAGGATTCGCAATCACTGGACCGCGATGACCCAGCACTCAAAACGAGCGATAACACGGGAACGCCTTTCCAATGGGCTCTATGCACAAGTCGGCGGCATGGTCACGTGGCGCGGGAATAACAAAGCGGTCATGGCAATATTTCATCTTTCAGTGGAAATCGATGAAAGGAAATGTTCTTTTCTTTGCATAAAGGTTTACGTCGAAGTTATAGCATCCAAACGCAGCACAGTACTTCACCATTTTCAAACTCGAGCACGCCGTGTTATTCCCGCAGCACGTGGCCGCCACGCCTTTGTGCATAGAGCCCATTCACACACTAGCTAAAAACACTCACATCCTCACCCCAAAAAAAGTTTCCTCTCTCTCTCTCTCTCTCTCTCTCTCTCTCTCTCTCTCTCTCTCTCTCCCTCTCTCTCTCTCTCTCTCTCTCTCTCTCTCTCTCTCTCTCTCTCTCTCTCTCTCTCATGCGGCCTACTAGCGCCAAGAGTTACGAGTATCACGAGAGCCTTGAAATTAACACGTGCACGTGCTGTGTAATTTACATTGATACCGGTAATCCACAGTGTTCATTAATAAATATCAGTATTTGCCACTCCAAAACCTGATAATTACAATTTTCGCGTAATACCAATTATCGTGAGATAGTTACAATTATTATGAGATAATTACAACTATCATTAAAAATTACAAATATATTTGCGTGATCATTTGTAATTTTCAGTTTTGACTCTAGCAATTCCTCTGGAAATGTGCCAAAACCAAAAATTGTAATTTTCACCTGATAAATAAAATTTTTACGTGGTAAATGTAATCTTCCAAGGAACTATTCGTTTTTGTCTCAAACGTGCATGCGCAATATTTAGTGACCAATCGACGTTGACTTCCGAATACCCGCTTTCACCACGTTGCAAATTTGTGCAATAGAAAGCACCGTTCATTAAAACGGTTGGCAAGATTACATGCTTCTTGTCTGTTTCAGTACATAATTATTTACCTCAATAATATACACTTTTAACCGCAATTTAATGCTGATGCGCATGCTCGGTCCGATGAGCATGCGCAAGCACTGTTTACCGCAAAACTTAGGTTTTGGCGCGACTAAAGCGTGGCCAAAACTAAACAATAGTAAGCTTAATTAACACCGCAAATTACTGGTATCAGTGTGAATTACACTGAACAGGTGTTATTTACCATTTTTACTTGTAACTGCAGGTTTTGGCACATTCAAGCCGCCTTAGCCAGAATTAAGCATGACCACGTAAAAAAAAATGTAATTATCAAGCGAACATTGTAATTAATATGTGATAATTTAAATTTTCGGTTTTGGCGCATTTCCAGGCGGATTGCTGAGCCAAAGCTGAAAATTAAACAAGAGCACCCAAAGACATTTGTTATTTTTAAATGATAATTGTAATTATTCTGTCTGGCTGTCTGTCTGTCTCTCTCTGGTATCAATCCTACGGCAACGAGAGCTGATATTGGTTCATTCATTGCTTCTTTGCTTCAATATTTAGTATAACTGATTCCAATAGGCTTCAGAACTTGGCAAAGTTATCAATTTGCTGAATTCGAATTGCAAAACCTCTTCATTCATGATAGTTTTAGACCATACGTAAGTAGACTTCATGATCTTGAATTATCAAACATGGAATACATGGGGATTGAATATAAACCAACTCCAGTGCCACATTTAAATCATTCGCTTTATTTACAGGAATCCTAAATCCTAACAGACTGATATGATGGGTTTATTAAAATGATGGATAAAGTTACTGTTAAAAATATCAATGTGCTCTTACTTGGCTATTTTAATATTAACCTCTTTTTTTGTAAAATCAACTATTTTGGGATTTAACGAATTCTCTTTCTGGTCTTTCCCAGCTAATAAATACGCCAATGTAATTGTTTGACTATTTAGGACTCATCTCGCACAGATTTGCAAAAATCGGTATTTTTATTTATTTTATTTTTTTGTGGGGAAGGGGTGTGAACGTAGATGGGGGAGGGAGTGGTCGGTAGGGGAAGGTGGAGAAAGGTGAGGGGGGAGGAGGTGCGGGTGAATACACAGACTCACATTGCTATGCATGCGAGTCAAAAATAAATCGTGACATTTTCAACCAGTATTATTTCAGCTGATTGCCAAACGGAATCTCCGATGGTCTGGCCACGTCACCAGAGCATCAGGCCTTGCAAAAATCATCCTTCAAGGCACGGTGAAAGAAGGCAGAAGAAGAGGGAGACATAAAAAGAGGTGGGAGGACATCATTCGAGAATGGACTGGTTTGACATTGAACGAAGCCATTATTAGGGTTGCTGAGAACAGAAAGATGAAGTAAACTATCATCTGTGGTGCCCCAACGACTTTTGAGTAACGGGATAGGATAGGATAGGATTGCCAAAGGCAGTTTTCCCTTTTATGTATAATGTGAAAGTTGAACAATAAAGATGTAATGTATTGTATTGTATTATTTTGTATTGTATTGTATAATTATTAAAAAATTAATTCATTAATTCAATAATTAATATTTGTAATTCGATTATTTCTTTAAAGCCCATTTTACTGCAGGGCAGCATCGTGATAAAAATCATTACTCTTCAACCGATATTATATCTATGGTAGTGAACTGTTGATAAAAATCACGAAATTATTTGTACTCTGGCTCTTATTTCTTTGATAAAACGTGAATTTTGACGTCATTATTTTTAGGATCGCTTGAGTCAATGGTTTAATTAATTTAGAGCGGTTAACATTTTGACTGGCATTCACATTATTTTTAAGGTTGGTTTATTATTAGAAATTACGATTAAAAAAGATCAAATTTCGAACGGTATTTGTAATAACTGAGCCAGGACACAGAGCAACTGTTTTGCTTCTTTATTACGTTCTCGCCAAGTGCGCCTCCTCGCACGAGAGTTACAAGGGAGGTAATTCTATTGTCTTAACACTCCTCCTTTTAAGTTTTAACATAAGTTAACAGTGAACAATAAAACTAATAAGCAGTAATTCAAATGCTTGCAATGTAAACTAAAACTACTGTCTCTGAGATCCATGGGTAAAATAAAAAAAATCAACAACGTCCATCAGGAAATATTTCAACTACAAAAGAATACGAAAAGAAAACGTCCAGTCTTCTGGTAAAAATGATTAGATCGTGAATTTGAACACATATCAAACGATTTACAAGTTCAGTCTGTCCGGAGGTTTACGTGTTCTTTTTGGGCGGTCAGCTAAAGCAGAAGCAGGTCGGTTGAACTCAGCCAGCTGTGGGGCGGATTCTCCAAGGCTCAGGCGCGAACTGGAACTTCCTTCTGGAACATCATTAGGCGAGCCCGTTCGTAGTGGGAGATTTCTGCTTTGTAGACCACTGGTAGAACGTGGAGATCTGGAACACGCAGCTGTGGCTGGACACGCGCCACCCGAGACCTCAGGTACAGCCGGCTCTGGGGCAGAAGCAACATCGGACTTGTCTGGTGCAGGATTAGCAAGAGCCAAGGTTTGGGGCGTAACTTCTGAGGGATCCTCAAATGGAAGAGACAAATCAGAAGTCGTGGCAAAAGGAGGGGTTTGTTCTTGCTTTTCTGCTACCCAGCATCTGCGAATCTGGTCAAGATGGCGACGCACAACTCGGCAATCTTGGAGCTTGACTCTGTAGGACAAAGGACCAGTGACTTCTACAACCTTCCCTTGGAGCCAAGTCTGACCAGATCCAAAGTTGTGGACATACACTCTGTCCCCAATTTCAAAGTGTCTGTCTTTTGTACCACGGTCATGATAAAACTTCTGTTTAGCTTGTGCTTCAGCTACCTTGCTGGTCAGATTGGGTCGTACCAAATCAAGACGTGTCTTGAGACAACGCTTCATCAACAGTTCCGCAGGTGGAACACCTGTAGTTGTATGAGGCGTAGTATGTTGATTCAGGTGAAACAATGCCAGTTTCTGATGAATAGGCAGCCTAGGTGACATTTTCTTCATTGACTCTTTAAATGTCTGTACGGATCTTTCAGCAAGTCCGTTCGATGCTGGGTGATATGGAGAAACCAGCACGTGACGAATGCCGTTCTCCTGCATGAACCTTTTAAAGTCACCACAAGTGAAGGTAGGACCATTGTCTGATACAATGGTGTCTGGCAAACCATGTGTTGCGAAGAGCTCTCTAAGACAGCAAGAAGTTTTCTCAGCGGTGATGTTTGTCATCAATCGGACTTCAGTCCATTTTGAGTGTGAGTCCACCACCACAAGAAACATGTGACCCATGAATGGTCCAGCAAAGTCAATATGGAGTCGAGACCAAGGCTTGTCTGGCCATTCCCAAGGGTGCAGTGGAGCTTTGTCTGGCATATGACGTACTTGCTGGCAGGCTTCACATTCACGTACTGTTACTTCTATATCATGATCAATACCGGGCCACCAAACGTAGGAACGTGCCAGGCATTTCATTTTGTTTACACCTGGATGAGAGGAATGAAGATCTTCCAACATAGCCTTCTTGCAGGCTTGGGGTATAACAACCCTGGTTCTGAACAGAACACACCCATTCTCCACACTAAACTCCATCTCGTGAGCCTTATACAATTTCAGCTCCGTTTGATATGCCTTGGGAAATTCTGAAGGCCATCCTGATAGGGTGTACTTCTTAACACGAGATAACACTGGATCAATATCAGTCTCTCTTTTAATGTCAGCTGCAGTGACGGGAATAGTGTTCAAATGATCCATCAAGAAGACCAGTTCCTCTGGGGTTTCAGTTTCTGAACTGGTGGCTGGCATTGGCAGCCTGCTCAAGGCATCTGCATGTGTCATGCATGAACTTGGCTTGTAGCTTATTGTGTAGGTGTACCCAGACAGCTGCATCGCCCATCTTTGAATTCTTGGAGACACGTCTGTAGGAACAGGCTTGTGTTCATTGAACAATGTCATAAGGGGCTTATGGTCAGAGTAAAGCCAGAAGTGACGCCCAAAGATGTAGTCACGGAACTTCTTTACCCCGAACGTTACAGCAAGAGCTTCTCTTTCAATGTTGGAATAGTTCCGTTCTGCTTTGTTCAAAGATCTGGAGGCATATGCAATGGGGCGCTCTGTCCCGTCAGGTAGTCTGTGGGCTAGAACAGCTCCTAGACCCACTGATGAAGCATCACAGGACAAGGTGACTTCCATGTCTGGATTGAAGTGAGCCAACAAGTCAGCTGACGACAACATTTCTTTCACCTTTTTGAAAGCTTGACTTTGTTGATCCCCCCATCTGAAGACAACTCCTTTACGAAGGAGGCTATTCAATGGAGACAAGACAGTTGAAAGGTGTGGAAGAAACTTCCCGTAGAAGTTGACTAGTCCAAGGAAGGACTTCAGCTCAGAAGCATTTTTAGGAATAGGGGCATCTTGGACTGCTTTCACTTTATCTGTTGTAGGTTGAATTCCATCTGCTGTGATTCTGTGCCCGAGGTATGTAACCTCTGGAAGCATAAACTCACATTTTCCTTTCTTCAATCGGAAACCTTCTGCATCAAGTCTGCGAAGAACTTCCCTGAGGTGAATGACATGACTCTCATCTGTGCTTCCAGTTATGAGAATGTCATCTTGAAACACAGCTACTTGCGGGATATCTTGCAGCAAGCAGTCCATCGTTCTTTGGAAGATGGCAGGAGCTGCTGAGACACCGAAAGGTAAGCGGTTGTACCTGAACAGTCCCTTCGGCGTGTTAATTGTGGTGAGATCTTTAGAAGCCTCTGTGAGCGGCAGTTGCTGGTAGGCATGGGTCAAGTCAAGCTTGGTGAATGTTTTACCACCAGCAACCTTATTGAAGAGGTCTTCAATGCGAGGCAGTGGATAAATATCAGCTTTAGCCACTGTGTTCACTGTGACTTTGTAATCACCACAAAGTCTAACGGTTCCATCAGACTTTAGAACAGGGACTATTGGTGCCGCCCAGTTAGAATGTTTCACTGATTCAATAATGCCCTCATCTTCCAATCGCTGAAGTTCAGCATCAACCTTGTTGCGTAGTGCGTAAGGTACAGTTCTAGCTTTGTAGAACTTGGGTGTACATCCCTCTTCCACATGAAGAGTGACAGGGAACGACTTGACGTGTCCTAGCTCTTCTTTGAACAAGTTGGGAAATCTATTGATTTCCGCTTGGCATGATGGTTTCTCAGTCACATGATGCACCAGGACAGCTGTTTCCATCTCTAATCCCCGGATCCAGTTTCTGCCCAGTAGATTAGACCCCTTTCCACCAACCACTATGATGGGCAGAAGGGCAGACTTCTCGTTGTGTGAAGCAAGAACTGTAGCCTGTCCAAGAACTGGTATCTGTAACCCTGTGTATGTTCTGAGTGCTGTGTTGCATGGCTCTAGAGGCAAATTCTTCTTACCAAAGGTTTTGTGGAATTGTTGCTCACTCATCAGAGATACTGATGCACCAGTATCTATTTCAAAAGCTACTTGTTTGCCTTCGACGGTGAGACGAATCATGTATGGTTCACTGACACTCTTTGATGGTGAACTATGGTTCACTTGCTCATTTTGATCCATGTCACTGAACACAAATTTATTTCTTGACGAAATATCCTTTCCTCTAGAACGGCAGACGGCAGAGAGGTGTCCCAATTTCTTGCAGTGATTGCATCTGTAAAGCTTGTAGGGACAATCAATAGATGAATGTTGCCTGCCGCATCGATAACACCTTTGAGTTTCATTAGGTTTAGCACTAACCGATGATGAAATCCGTGCTGCAGCACTTTTGTGGACAATTTTTACATCTGATGAATCTAAACGATCCACACCCTGACTATGGAGGGTAGCTGAATGAGTAGCAGCTGCTTCCATTGCTTGAGCAATCTCTATTGCTTTCGTAAAGGTAAGCTCTTTCTCAGACAACAGTTTTTTCTGGATGGCGGCATTAGACAGACCACAGACGAACCTGTCTCTCAGTGCATCTTGAAGAAACTGGGCAAAATCACACGTAGAAGCCAAACGTCTCAGTTCTGCTGCAAAATCATTCACCTTCTCGGTTACAGATTGACACTTATTGTGAAACTTGAACCTTTCACCAATGACTAGTGGTTTGGGTGACACATGCGCCTTCAGAATTGTAACTAATTCATCATAAGTCTTTGAAGCAGGAGCATCAGGTGAACAAAGAGAGCGCAGCAAACTGTAATACTTGGCACCAATAACAGAGAGAAACACGCTCTTCTTTTTATCATCAGCAATGTCATTAGCTTCAAAGTACATTCCAAGTCTCTCAGTGTAGCAATCAAAGTCTTCAACTGAGGGGTTGAATTCATTGAAAGTGTCTTTCTGCGCCATATTATTCATGTAGAAGACAATTTTTTTTAATTTCCGGGCGAAAAATAGATTACGCAAACGTCACAGCACAAACGTCACAGTGCGTCACTGCTTCTAGATCTAACACTGAAGCACAAAAAACGCCTCTAATTTCCAGGAACAACTAACCTGTGAATTTATAGAGATTACCTACTGCTACTCTGTCACTTTATGCACAAGCACTGCAGGTCCAGAGTGGGTTATAAATCATATGCTCGTCGCCAATTTGTAATAACTGAGCCAGGACACAGAGCAACTGTTTTGCTTCTTTATTACGTTCTCGCCAAGTGCGCCTCCTCGCACGAGAGTTACAAGGGAGGTAATTCTATTGTCTTAACAGTATTATTTTTAGCTGATGATAAAAACTATCAAATTGCCAATCACTTGATCAGCTCATGCAGAAGCTTCCGACAAATATTTGACATTGATTTTTGCAGCGCCAAGTCAACATTGATGGAGCATGCTTGTGTGTCATTATCCGCAGAAATGCAAAATGCCTTTCGTGGATTAAATTAATCTATTTAATGCGCACCCTCCCGAATTCACACGCAAAACTCACACACACACAAACACACACACATAAAAAGACACACGAACATATGCATGCACGCGCACAAATTCATAATGTCTTCCCAAGAATTGAATACTGTATGCTTTGCGCTATCCCCAAAATCTCTTTGTCGTGTTATTCACTTGAAACAAATAATCATCAGTTGCTAGATGGCAAACCATTGAAATGTGTTTCCTGACACTCGAACACATAGCCGAGAAATAAGAATATTCAAATGTGTTAATTTTCTTGGCGGTGTCGCGACTCTTCTTTATCCTAACGAAGCAAAAGAAAAACGTTTAATGATAGGCCGCTACTTGAACTATTTGCAAACAAAAAATTATTAAAATCGGCTCAGCCAATATTTCGATACAGCGCCAGAAAATGGTGAAGAACAATGACCTTTTTACAAATACGAATGATCTATGCAAATGATCTAACAAGTAACAGTATCCACAAAATAAAAGTGATGAATTTCGGTTCAGTTCTTCTTTATATAAGACTAAAAGTGTATTTTAAACCACACAAGAAAGTGAAATTCAGAGCGAAAGTCCGACCGACAACTGGACTGCTACTGCAGGAGGGCCCACGATTTGAAAAACTTGTAAATAAAAACTTCATAAAATCGCTTCAGCCGTTTCTTCAGATATTGAGCAAAACGTATTTAGCACCAAAAAAAAAAAAAAAAAGACTCCAGCGACCTTGACTTTTGCGGTAGAGTAAATTGATTGATTGATTTATTGTTGCTTTAGGTCCAGCGGACTCTTCCGAGCCAAATCAGGACCGGACAACCCCCGATCCGCATAAAAGATCTGCTGAAACAACCCCAGTGGGAAAATTGAATGCCCTCCACCGGCCAGTCACTTTACAATAAAGACATCCCACGCGGGGGACGGCGGAGGGTTGACCTCAACTACGCGAACACCCCGGTTACAAAAACAAAATAGAATACAAACATCATTATAAATCATCAACCAAACACATACATATAAAATGCCTATAGTGCTAAATAGTACATTCATAGGAAGCCCTAGTGACCACCCGGCAGAAAGCGTCCAACACTCCCAAGCTGATCCAACAGACCTCATACACAAACAAGGAGTCTTGTCCAGGAAGAGTTTTCAAGAAAAAAGGTAGGTCATTGATCTAGCGAAGAAGAAGATAGTATAGCAGAGTGAAGGACAGAGCAAGAATAGGAAAGAGTAAATGAGGAAGACAGCGACAGTGGGAATTTAAAGCACTAAATTTCCATAAAGTGGGGATACTATTTATACTGAAAACCCCCGGCACTCCAACGGGGGTACTGTTGCCGCAGTGAAGCGTCTTGCCTATAAAGGAAAGACAGGTTTTCAACTGTGGCTTTCACTGTTCCCTTTATAGGTTTGAACAATCTACAGTGGCAATGCGGTAGAGTAAATATGATGGCGCAGGAGGGAGGCCACTAACATAGGTACTGTTCCTAGTATAAAGTCTGGTGAATGTCCGTTCAGTGGTTTTTGAGATATGACGTCCAACGGAAACTCGTTTCGTTCTGATTCCCCCAACTAATTCAAAGTATTTCCAGGTAAGTCTGAAAATACAAAAAAAATAGAGCACTAAAAACAAACATCATGAAAATCTATAATCTATATATGGAGGTCTGTCGTATGACGTCACGACTTTGTGGGTTCCCGGTCGCTGAGGGCAAAAACTAAAGCCTACATGTGGCAGCGTGCTTGTATAGTGTCACAGTAGCTCTGCGATTTCATCTAAAATGGTTAATACTTGTATAAAGGATTGTGCCAGCAGAAGTAGTGTGAAAGATGAAACCACATTTCATGTTATTCCTATGATTATTAGCTCTAAAGGAAGTAAATGAGAGAACTGAATGAAAAGTGACGACAAGCATGGCTTCGTCAGATCAACAGAAACTTGAGAAAGGGAATCACAATAACCACAGTAAAATCGTGGACAAGAGTATGTTCAAGACATTTAATCACCGATAAATATTCTATTTAAGTATAACAATAAATCATTTAGAGTGATTACACTTCTTGTACGTTCTGTAAATCTGTAGACCTATAGATTAATTAAATCAAAATTTGTTTACACAGATCACCGATTCACTCAAACCACTGACTCCAGTGACGTTCAGTTACAGTTGACTAAGTAAAGTTACTAAACTAAAGCAAAACACTGGTTATGAATAATATCAGCACGTAAGTAATAACCTAAACTGCTGCAGTACTTGATAAAATGTAATAAAATAAAACCTACACTCGGCCTAGATAGGAAAACAGTCATAAATAATATTAAATCAAACAGGCATGATGCTGATCATCATCATCACATGAATTGCATCACTAGGCTAATTCAAATCATCATTGTATTTGGGTTTTTTTATTTAACAAGTTAGTTTTTATCATTCATTTTGATGACTAGACCTATATCTTAGACTTTAACAATTTATGCCAAACATATATATTATTTATTGAACTCTTCATCTCCAACTCCAAGTCTAAAGTGCGTGGCAGCATGTTTTGCTGCATGTCATACTTGAATTTAGTCAAACCCAACACCAAACTGTATTAATTTAGTCTTTGATTTGTTATCTGCTTGTGAGAGTAGTTAGCTGTTCGATTTGTTTTTCTGAAGGAAAAAAAATCACTTTTAAAGATTTTGAGAATAAGATCTGTATTGATGTAATTTAATGGTGACAGAGTTATGTAAAATTATTAAGGCAATTTATTATATTAGGTTTAAGAAGGAAATATAACATCTTGACATGCCTCTTAATCTAGCTGCCAAAATTTTTTGTCAGTTTCAAAGAGTAGACTTTTTTTTTTGGTAATTAAATTATAAAATTAAAAACTAGTCTGAGTTGCAAGTCTTAAGGACAGAAAATATAAGTCTGCAAGACAAAATTGATAAATGTACTTTTTCTGAAAACTTTTGTAAGGCTCAGGATAAAGCATGGTACAGTGATGAAAAAATTAAATATTACATGGGACTGCCTAACTTCTTAGTACTGAATGCCCTTGTAATTTACCTTTCTCCATTTTTGTCATGTGGACCAAGGTCTGCAACTACAAAATTCCAGAATGTTCTGCTTGTCTTAATGAGACTTCGTCGTAATTTACATGTCCAGGTTATTGCTGATTTGTTTCATGTATCACAATCAACTGAATCTAAGATTTTTTTCAGAACACTAGATGTAATGTATGCACGTCTTTTGTCCTGTATCCATTGGCCGCCTAGGGAGGATATTAAGAGAACAATGCCCAGTGCTTTTAAGCCACATTTTGGCAGTAAAGTTACAGTTATAATTGATTGTTTTGAAGTGTTTATTGAAACGCCATTCAGCCTCATAGCACGAGCGCAAACCTTTTCTTCTTACAAGCATCATAACACCATTAAATATCTTTTGGGCATTACGCCTCAGGGTGTTGTTTCATTTATTTCCAAGGGTTGGGGAGGAAGAGCAAGTGACAAGTGGGTGACGGAGAACAGTGAGTTTTTGGGCAATTTGTCAGCTGGAGACCTAAAATTGGCTGACCGTGGGTTCAACATTCATGAAAGTGTTGGACTTGCTTGTGCTGAGGTCAGAATACCAGCTTTTACTAAAGGAAAGAAACAATTGTCAGCCTTTGATGTTGAGTCAACAAGAAAAATAGCACCTGTAAGGATACATGTTGAGCGCATCATTGGCAGCATAGTTAAAAAATATGCCTTGTTGGATTCAACAATCCCTTTGACATTCTTGTCTACTGCAGAAGGCGAATCTTTAACGACTCTCGACAAAGTGGTGACAATGTGTTGTGCGCTAGTAAACCTGTGTCCACCTGTTGTTCCATTTGACTGATCTATCTATGACAATAACAATTTTAAGTTTACAAAATATAGCTAAAGTAAATCTCCTGCAGTT
The DNA here is from genome assembly GCA_036898135.1 of Oncomelania hupensis. Lineage (NCBI taxonomy): Eukaryota > Metazoa > Mollusca > Gastropoda > Littorinimorpha > Pomatiopsidae > Oncomelania > Oncomelania hupensis. Next base: position 42,682,494 of record CM072519.1, on the reverse strand, counting down.
ATCTTTATTAAAAAAAAATAGGGGAAAGAAAAAGACTGTTTTTATGCGAGCTCAACACCCAAACTCAGAAATAAGTCAGTGGCTCATCATTAATGTTCAGACAATTGTTTTTAAATTGATGGTGTTAGTGTTTTTAAACTAATGGTTTCTTGTAGTATATCTGATAAAATACACTCAGAGCATACACGGACAATTAGAAATTTCAGTTCACTAACTTAATAATTTCATAACTTTAGACCTAAAGTAATTTTTAAATATATGGCAAAGGTAACTTTTTAAAAAGTTATTTTATAACCATAAAAGTCATGTTATTGTTAGCTGACTTTATTAAGTGAACTACATGTATGTAATTATTTTATATTATAATGTTATTATAACATAAACTTTGTTATACATGTGTTGTCTTTTTGCTCCATTAAATATTAAGGTACAGTTGTTTTTTTCTCGGGGAAAAAAAAAGAAAAGAAATTGACAAAATGTTCACATAATATAAGTTCTATGTTATTTGCAAAGTGTTGAATATAAGTTATAACCAGGGGTGGCCAAATCTTATTTTCTTAGGTTTTCCGAAGGACTAGCTCAACAAAAAGTGAACTAGTCTGCAAGAATTTTAACTAGTCTGAAGGTGCAAAACATAGATGGTGGTCGTAAAACAACTATTCTCGCTTGCCTCCATTTGCATTTGCCATCCAGGTCTCCTGCCATTTACGCTTTAATTGTTAGCTGCATAGTCGCGTTCTTTTTTCTCTTCATCTGCTTTTTTTTTTCCTAACACTGGAGGATCGCTTTTACGAACAAAGATCGCAAAACATAAAACCGAAAGGAGTGTTTTTCTTGTCTGCTAACAAAAAATTGCGAGACTCATCGCGTGGGCATGTGAATGCAATTAAAAGGGTGATAATTTCCAGAAGTAGAAGACGCTTATTTTTGTCGCAACTTCCAAATCGGCTGAGCAATTAATAGATAACGGGTCAGAAATTGAGATACACCCTCATCATCACATCATCGCACGCGGCTTTTTGCCCTCAGCGACCGTTCCTGCGTATCACGTGACGTCCTGAAAAGTACGCAAACGACAGACCTCCATATAAATTGCTTAGCCGGAAGTCCTTCTTCGCCACTACTATAAAGTTTGTCTCCTATGGACGCTGATCTGGGCACGTGCTGAGAGCTGCTGATCGGCCTGCTGTGTGCTCAAAACCAGCGAAATCGTTATAGCCGACATTTCCTTACCGAACGTTTAACCGTTTCTGAGATAAATAAATAAACAAAATGTCCACAAACTGCAATAGCCTCATTCCGCGCGCTTCCATTAAAAATCAAATTGAGGTTTCAGCATGTTTTCCCATATAGAACAAAAAATTCATGGTTTTTCTACGAAGCCTTCGTGGCTTAGTGGTTTAATCTTTCGCCTACGGTTTCGGGCGACCCAAGATCGAAACTCACGCGGGCCATTTTTTTTTTTATGTTTTTTTTTTAACACTACAATATGGATATATTTTTTTTTAATTTAGACTTTTTACATTTAATTTATTATTATTATTATTATTATTATTATTATTATTATTATTATTAATAAACTACTACTACTACTACTACTACTACTACTACTACTACTACTACTACTACTACTACTACTACTACTACTACTACTACTACTACTACTACTACTACTACTAATAATAATAATAACAATAATAATAATAATAACAATAATAATAATAATAATAATAATAATAATAATAATAATAATAATACATTATTATTATTATTATTATTATTATTATTATTATTATTATTATTATTATTATTATCATTATTATTATATCAAATTTTATTTTAAAACCTTATTGTTTTTTTATGATTTCTATTTGTATTATTCTATATTCAATAGTAGTAGTAGTAGTAGTAGTAGTAGTAGTAGTAGTAGTAGTAGTAGTAGTAGTAGTAGTAGTAGTAGTAGTAGTAGTAGTAGTAGTAGGCCTGCTGTGTGCTCAAAACCAGCGAAATCGTTTTAGCCGACATTTCCTTACCGATCGTTTAACCGTTTCTGAGATAAATAAATAAACAAAATGTCCACAAACTGTAATAGCCTCATTCCGCGCGCTTCCATTAAAATGGTATGGGGAGGTATCAAGTGGGTTCGGGGAGGTATCAAGGGGGTATGATGAGGCATCATGGGGGGGGGGGGACGGGGAGATATCAGGGGGGGGGGGTATGGTGAGGTATCAAGGGGGATATGGGGAGGTATCATCGTCCAAATGAAACTCGCAGACAAAAGTTCTCTCTGTCTACATTTTAAACAGCATCATGTGTACCCTGGCTTGCCAGGGTACAAAAACCACTAGTTCCCTATAAATCAATTACATTAACAATCGTTTCCCGACTTTAATTCTCTCTCTCTCTCTCTCTCTCTCTCTCTCTCTCTCTCCTCTCTCTCTCTCTCTCTCTCTCTCTCTCTCTCTCTCTCTCTTTCACACACACACACACGACACAAAACAAAAGTTGCTGAAGTAAAATATTTCGAATGAAGGGGATGACGAAACGGTGATGTCGTCAAGGACCAAACTGCCAAGTCCTAGGTTGTAGAAATATTACAACGTCTGATGAGATGTAGATGTAAGAAGCGGGCGGGGCGAAGGTCACAGACTTTCTGTCCATTAGGACTAGACATGATGTGATTCTTGGAGCCACCGATGACGTTGGGAGGGCGACGTTTCGTCAGCAAGACACATTACTGTCGCGTTTTCCGCTTATTTAACAATCACACTCTCCAAGTCTTCAGCAAACATTGTCAGTGCAAAGACAAAACTTGCAAAAGCTCTCGAGGAAAAGGCAGCATTGAAGTTTTGCTTGTAACGAAAGCATCAAGCGAACATCATCGGAACGCTGAAGCAAGTGCTGTGACCACAGTCTGCGATTTCCTTCATTTTGGTCTCAAACGACTGCCTGTCTGATCCCGTACATAAAACCTTACTGTCATATTTCCCGTCCATCAAAGTCGCCGTTTAAATGCCTCAAATAAAAAGGTAAACGCCGAAGCTCCCACAAACAGCTTAACTGATATGACAAAATAAATACTTTTAAACGTTGTAGTCCTCTAGAATTGACCCCACTATGGACACAAGAGGTCTCAATCTGACCCAACTTTGGAACTAAACCTCCGCAACTTGTTCTGACTATTCGACCATCGCAACCTTTCCAATTCGCGGCCTCAGTAAACCTTCCCAGTCTTCATTATTAACAGGGTAAGTTAACAGACAAATTCTCATGAACCTACATATAAATAGAATAACTGAGCATACAAATCTTTCTATCTTCTTTCCTTTCTTCTTTTTTTTTTTTTTTACTCCGTCGATGTTTTCGGATGTACTACTATTTCTATAATCCATTACAGTGGTAACCGACTCTATTGAAATTGGGACCGCTTTCTTCTCGGCGCAAGCACGGCAGCCGAAGTACAGCACCTACCGGAACTGGTGGAAAAGGACCCACTAAACTTTCATAATCTAACATACGTCCAATTTCCACCTATTAAGCACCTGACATTTTCATCAGGTTGTTTGATGCATACAAGGCCGACTTTAATAACCTAGGCAACCGGGATCGAACCCGCGACAACTTAACACGAGCTCGGCGCTCTATGAACTGATATTATGGGTCTACCAGTACAGTAGTCCTACTGAAATTAATACTGGATCTTACAGAAGGAGAAGGAGGAGGAGGAGGAGGAGGAGGAGGAGGAGGAGGAGGAGGAGGAGAAGGAGAAGGAGGAGAAGGAGAAGGAGAAGGAGAAGAAGAAGAAGAAGAAGAAGAAGAAGAAGAAGAAGAAGAAGAAGAAGAAGAAGAAGAAGAAGAAGAAGAAGAAGAAGAAGAAGAAGAACGGAAATGTGTGCTGTACAAGTGGGCATAGGATTGGAATGGCAGTACGCCTTATCCCGAATTCCTTTTCTTATTTCCTGGGTCCAACACTCAGCCAAACTTCTGGAGAGTCAGCCAGACAGTGTCCAAATGAAAAGTGTTCTATAGAAATCAGGGAAGTGTATTTGTAGGATGTGGGGGGATTGAGAACAAGCAAGGCTTTTCTATTCGCAGTTCACGCTGCCAGTGTGGACAGGACGTTTGCTGAAGCGATCGGATGACAGACGTTGAGTGACTGGAATCGAAGAGTGTACCACTACAGTGGGGTAAATAACTTGGGCTATCTTCTCTAAGGTGAAATGGAACATGTTGGGCACATTGACTAAGGTGGAGTTACACACACACACGCACTCACATCAACGATGACGATGACGTTATTGTTCAATGGTTCGATAATTTATTGTATTTAATAGCTGTTGTTACAAGCCGCAGGGACAAGATGTTAAAAAAACACAAAAAAACCCATAATAATAATAATAATAATAATAATAATAATAATAATAATAATAATAATAATAATAATAATAATAATAATAATAATTTTTAAAAAACGCACCCAGCGCATACTCTTTTTACCCTGGCAAAATAAAAATCTTCTCTCTCTCTCTCCCCCGTGGGGGTGCCGGGGGTTTCAGCATAAATAGTATCCCCACTTCCTGGCAATTTAGTGCTTTAAATTCCCACTGTTGCTGTCTTTCTCCTTTGTTCTTTCTCATTCCTACTCTGTTCTATTAATCTACTGTACTATCTTCTTCTTTGCTAGACCAGCCTCCTACCTTTTTTCTTGAAAACTCTTCCGGAACAATACTCCTCGTTTGTGTATGAGGTCTGTTAGATCAGCTTGGGAATATTGGACGTTTTCTGCCAAATGGTCACTGGAGCTTCCTAGGATGTTATTATTTAGCAATATAGGCATTTTATATGTATGTTTTTTGTTGATATTGTATAATGATGTTTGTATTCTATTTTGTTTTTGTAAACGGGGGTTCGATAAATTAGGGTATAGCCTCAGCGTCCCCTGCGTGGGATGTCTTTATTGTAAAGTGACCGGCTGGTAGATTGCCTTCAGTGTTACCACTAGAGTTGTTTCGGCACATCTTTTATGCGGATCAGGGGTGAGTCCTCTTTCACTTCTCTGGTCCTGATTTGGCTCGGGAGAGTCCGCTGGACCTAAAGCAATAACCATGTAATGTAATGTACTCTCTCTCTCTCTCTCTCTCTCTCCCTCTCTCTCTCTCTCTCTCTCTCTCTCTCTCTCTCTCTCTCTCTCTCTCTCTCTCTCTCTCTCTCCCTCTCTCTCTCTCGTAAAATCGCGCTGGCAGAGAAATGGTGTTTAACTCTCTGCCTCCAAGCTCCCAATTCCTTCTAACTCTTTGATTCCCTTATACCAAGCGCCCGATAAAACCGGGACCTCCATAATGGCCAGTGATTTCAAAGGGGGAAAAAGCGCCAATTATCGCGTAATCGCGTGGTAAAGATACTAAAACATAAATGAGTTTTCCCATCCTATCTCTCTGGCTTTTGTTGACTCCGCAGTCTCCGAGTATCCAGGACTCGCTGGGGCAAATTCTGACAATCAAGCCAAAGACTTAAGTGAAGTAACTGCTGCTATATATATAGCGCAGTTACCCGCTCAAAGAACTGCTCAAGGTGCTGGACACAATTAGAATCGAACATGGTCACTGCATCAAGTACATAGCCAAACGCCCAGGACTACCTATCCATCTAGGTCTACCTGTGTGCAATCCTCTGTCCCTTTGACATAATAACTTGATTCTCTAACGTGCTGCTGTGGCGACACGGAAGAGGTGAAGCACAGTACAAAGAGTCTTTACATGAAACCGACTTCTGTGATAACATCTACCGTCACCATCAAGGTTTGAATCGAGGGGTATCACGCAAGGCGAGTATTTTGCCGACTGAGCAATAAATAATATATGTATTCTTTATTTCTTGTAGAACTAGGATAAAGTTTACTAAACTAAACTTGTTGTAAAGCAAAACGTGGTTCATGTTTAGCAAAAGTTCCATATAGCTATTTTGTTGGTTCTCTAGTTTTCAACTGGTTTATGGCTTGGGGCCACATTTGACACCCAAGAGTTAACTTCGGGATTACTGTTGGTTTTTTTTTTACGAACTAACTACAGCCGCTTTACTGTTTACAAGTATAAAATACATACACACACACACACACACTCAAATAAGCACGCTCTCTCCAAGAACTCCTAACACACATACACATGAAAAATCAGGAGACAAACCTTCACTAGATTCATTGCCTTATCTGTGATAAGCTTACTGCATGCTGTGATGGGTGGTGTCTTATCTGAGGAATGCCGAGTATCACCTTAATACCAACCTATTGCTAGCCCTACAATCTAAACCGCTTGTGTAAAATCGTTACTTCAGCGTCAGTTTCAATTAAGCTGTTACATTTAAATCTGCGCACTTTTTAAAATTTGTGCTAAGGTTTCGTGAAATTGAAAAAACCTAATGCCAATATCCCCAACGATCGCAATTGTTTCATGGAGAGAACAAATAAAGAAAAAAAAGGCAAATGTATTTTCAGACACTCACTATCTTTATTATCCTGATTCCTACAAAAGCAAACTTAATACCTCATTTCACAGTGAAGTTTTACTTCCATTTGAATCCCCGGTTAATATTATAACGTTATCAAATATTAGAAGTAACCATCATCATCATCATCATCATCATCATGTTGTTGTTGTCGTCGTTGTTGTTTTTGTTGTTGTTCTTCTTCTTCTTCTGAAAACTGTTCTATAATCTCCATGTTTAAAATCAAGATTTAATATCATCCAATAAAATTCTTGCTTGTAGAATTATTAGAGAACTACCCAATGATGTGAGAACACGCTCAAGTATCAACATTAACGACATGTCAGGCAACACAGCCCGTCCGAATAATTAGTTCTAAATGAAATCCCAGGCATCTTTCTGATCAATATAGTGTAATTGAAAATAGTTGAAAATTGGCACAAATCAATACAGTAAATGAGAATATTCCACCATTCTCTTCTGTTCAATACGTTCTTTACAATTACATCCTCCTTACTTTCTTTTGTCTATTTCTTTTTGGTAAGAGGTTTCGTTTAGCGTTTATGCTTCTACTGCTGCTATACTTCTTTTTTTTCCCTTCTCCACCTCCTCTTCTAATTTAGCAACAGAATACATAAATCCATTTTGACAACATGATTCGTACGCTGCTGACAAATGGTTAATAAAACTAATTAATGCATTACTGAATACAACTTCGTTCTCCTGTAACTCCTATTCTCTTCCCCCACCCCTTTTAAAAAAAAACTTTTCTTACCATTGTTTTTTTTTTCTTCCAATAAGCTCATCCTCTCCCTCCCCCCCCTACACCTCACCCTTCTTTTTTTTATTTTTCTTTAAAAACTAATATTAACATTGTCCTCTTCTCCACATGAACTCTTAGTCTTATTTTGTTGATAATAATAATAATAATAATAATAATAATAATAATAATAATAATAATAATAATAATAATAATAATAATAATAATAATAATAAATGATGATGATGATGATGATGATGATGATGATGATGATGATGATGATGATGATGATGATGATGATGATGATGATGATGATGATGATGATGACGATTATTATCATTATTATAAGCGCGTGTTCCTATAATGTAAAAAAAAAAAACTTGGTTCTTACGCATTCACACACCAATAAAGAAAATCATTATGATTTTAAAAAATATGAAGAAAGAATGGGATGCATCAAAGATAAAAATATAAGAAACAAAATATATACAGGCTATTTACAAGATGTGGCAGATGTGAGTTGGAAGAAACCATGCAAAACACACCATTGCTGTGGAAGATGGTTAATGAGCAAAGGAAGATGATAATAAGAGATGAGGTTTTTTTGTTCTCTTTGAATGAGGAGATTCTAAACTGCATCAATCACTACACACACCAAAAAAAAAAAAACAAAAAAAAAAACTTCCCTTTTTTTCTTCTGATGGAATTTTAAGCAGAGACAAATCAGTTCATTACATTACTTTAGGCCTACGTGGTTATTGCTTTAAGTCCAGCAGATTCTTTTGAGCCAAACCAGGACCAGACAGTTGTTATCTTTACAATATTCTAAACTATTTAAATCTTAATAAACAATCCTGCCTCTCTTAAATATTCAAATATTCATCCACACTCACCTTCTATTTTTTTAAAATCTTGTTTAAATCTAATGTATTAAAAAATTGTTCCCTGTCTTCAATCAAATCAGAGCACTCAGTAAAAAAAAAAATTAAGAACTGAAATTAACTGATCACAGTCATGACTCCAAGGTAGTTCTTCCACTATGAGAACAATTTAACCGAATTCACGTACGTGTGACCAATATATTTAATCGGGCCAGCACAGTTTCTTCTTTATGTGTGGGAGCTAGGTTTGGCAACGGATCAGGGGAAATAAAATGACAAAGATTTTCTTGCAAAATTCTATAATTACAAGTAAAAACTGACTGCCTGAAAGTTAATCTCATATTAATCACCATAACTGCATAAATCACTTTTATTTTGAAAGATGTGAAAATAATCCAAAAGTCATTATTTCTTTGAATGTAGCTAGAAGGGCAAAGCCCATATGAATTACATGCTCCTTATATTTAACATGGAAATGACCGCCCAGACAAAAAAAATGAAACAGTGGCATTAAAATGAAAAGTAATAGAGACTTTGATCTTTCTATGGTCTTGACATTGAAATGACATTGATCGGCTCCAAATACACTCATGGAATATTAAATAAACTACAGTAAAAGTTGTACTATGCCTAAAAAGACTGACCTTGGGATGGCCTTGACCATCAGTGGCCTTGAATTCGGGATGACCTTGACCATCAGTGGTCTTGAATTTGGGATGACCTTGACCTTCATGTGACCTCTCATGCTCTTTCTCAAATAACCCAATGTTGTTGCATACTATTGGTTTAATAGAGCCATTCCACCGTACAGTGACCTATTTTTTGGTATGCTTGTGCGAGGCCTAAAATGACCTTGACCTTCAAGATCAACGCAAAAATGGAACATATATGAAGATGAATCTATCATCTCTAAATACAACACATTTGGACTGTTATCTTTATATCTCTCATAGTTTAGGGTCAAGGTCGTTTCAAGGTACCTATACTAACTGACTTTGGACAGCTCCAGTGATAATGACCTTGGAATGAGGTTAACCAAATGTGCACATGAAGCGTGTCACATTAATATCTATCATGCATCAAAAAATCATAGGCTCAATATTAATAACCTAGAAAAAAAGTGATTTTTTTTTTAAATTGTCAATTTTTTACTAACATTTGTTGACCCTGTGACCTTGACCTTGAAGTGAAGTTACTGATCATTTATGAGGTCTCATGAATGTAGCGGAAAGGGAGGCGACTGGTTTAGGCTTGGGAGAGAAATTGTCTACCTTGATTTTCTTGGTTAGACTAGCCTTGGGTGGCTCCTGCTTTGCACAATCCTTTGGGTATGCCATTGGGTTACGCAGGACAAGGCAACATGACATTTGTTCTCCCCAGCTGACCATTCGCCTGCTGCTTTTGGTGGTGAGCGGGACCACATTGTTGGCAGGCATTTTATGCAGGCCGGTGGCAGCGACTTTGCAGTAGAGTGCGTGGCACTAGTAGTCGGCAACCCGGTAAGTATACCAACCACGCTTAACCGCCTTGCATGGCAAATAATTTTATGTCCCTCTTTTGAGGGATAAAATGAAAATAACAGCTCGGGTGGAGCAATGTTCTCAAGGTCGTGGCCGAGAGACGGGAGTCAAATACTCCGCTCGGCTACAAGTGGTGCAACAACCGGGAACAGGGGGAAACTGCTGAATGCAGTTTGTGGACTGACTGGGCATAGTCAGTGTCGGTTCCAGACATACCTGTTGCGAACAGGGAAACCATGGGGACATGGTTCCATTTGAGCTGTGGGATCTGTAGTGGAAAGGGAGGCAACTGGTTAAGGCTTGGGAGAGAAATTGTCTACCTTGATTTTCTTGGTTAGACTAGCCTTGGGTGGCTCCTGCTTTGCAGAATCCTTTGGGTAAGCCATTGGGTTACGCAGGACAAGGCGACACAACATTTATTCTCCCCGGCTGACCATTCGCCTGCTGCTTTTGGTGGTGAGCGGGACCACATTGTCAGCAGGCATTTTATGCAGGTCGGTGGCAGTGACTTTGCAGTAGAGTGCGTGGCACTAGTAGCCGGCAACCCGGTACTACCATTGTACCAACCACGCTTCACCGCCTTGCAGGGAAAATAATTTTATGTCTCTCTTTTGAGGGATAAAATGAAAATAACAGCTTGGGTGAAGCAATGTTCTCAAGGTCGTGGCTGAGAGACGGGAGTCAAATACTCCGCTCGGCTACATGAATATACACCATGTTACCAAGTTTGGTTGTGATAGTTGAAATAGGTTCTGAAATATTAATTCCCTTGCAAGTTTTGCACATCCAGATGGCAGACAGCAGACAGATAGACAGATGGACAAAATATATTTTTTGTTAACTGTCATTTCTGGACTATTTAGGACTCGTCTCATGCAGATTTGCAAAAATAAGTTGTTGTGTTTTGTTTTTTTGGTCAGGGTAGGGAGGTGGGGGGGGGGGAAGATGAGTACATATACTAACATTGCTCTGCATGCGAGTCAAAAATGAATTTGAAACTAATTAAAGTAAATGGGTCGAAATTAATAATGTGAGAAAAATAATAAACTGTCAATTTTGCATTAAGAGATGACGATTTTCTTTATTTGAATCTAAAGGCTGTGTCTGGACATTCAAAGGTCATAGATCTGCCACAGAAATAAATGGCTTATCTCCCTTAGAAAACAGACACTAGAGCACAAAAAATAAAATGCAGGCAAGCAGGGCCAACATACTACAAAGCACTGTGGTCAATTAACCATGTGAAAGTACTGTGGTGCCTTTAGTATCAGGTGACGATTGCTGTATCGCGAACTCTTCCACTGGACTCACATCTTTGTATTATAAGGTTAATTTGCTTACACACCCATCTGAGAGCTTTCACCACAATAATTTGGATTATTGAACAGTTCTATAACTATACTAGTATCAAACATAAAGGTTTAAAAAAGTGAGGTCGAGTCAGCCTACATTCCAATTTTCCCAAGATCAATAATTACAGGATGTATCACATATTTAACTGCTCAATTAAATAATGTGAATGCTATTTTGATATGCTGTTTTTACTTGTCTGAAAGCTCTTTGATCAATAAAAATTGAAACTTGAATAGTGCACCCCTGGAAAAAAGGAATGCATAGCTCTCCACAACATTTTGCAAATGCGTACCCCTTGCAACAATGTTTCAAACTTCATTCAGCCAAGCAGTTTTGATGCTGATGCTGATGCAAGTGCCAGAATACAGTAAATTTTTAATTTCCAATAATAAGAAGAAGAAGAAGAATAAGAATAAGAATAGCATACATATAGTTCATATAAAACTTTCACCCAAAAAAGTGATGCTCACAATGGAACAGTAATTAATTTGCAATAAATGTAGATCTAATGACACTTCGCATGCTGCAAAAGAGTGAATATTAAAGATATTTATAGGACTGCAGTCATCGTCATACATCTATGCTAGTACTGATCATCATACGAACTGTCAGCAGTGTTGTTCCAAGCTAATGAAGTTATCCCTGGCAGCTGTAAAGGGAATGAAAACGTCAATATTCACCTGCGCCTTAACACAGTAACTATCAATAAAAAATGTTGCCAAACTAATCACCGATTGTCAATACAGACTGACTTTGTTTTTATTCCACTTTCCAGCAAATTGATTTTTAGGTTTCACTTTGTCTCTCCATATCTACACACATCCACATTCCTACCTACACCCTCCAATCATCCTTTACTGATTTTTAGGGCAGCACAGGGAAACAAACCTCTATGACCTCAGTCAAAATAAATTTGTTTTGTACTGCTCTGCAATGCATAAAATTAGTGTGCTAGATGCAGTAGAAACTTCTAGTTCTGTTCAAGGACATCAAGACATACATGTATCCTGTACGTACAACTGCAGCGATAATACATACACCTGAGAAACGATGCGACTCTAACTTCTGTGCTGTTATTATTGGCTAGATCATTGACTCCTGTGTTCCACGGAATTTTCTTTACAATACGATACAAAAGAATTCATCAAAGTTCAAACAGTCCATGCATTATAGAAGCTGTCTGGTCACACTACCTTTAGGGGCCTACCTGATTTGAAAGTACCTGTTCAAGCATAGGTACAAAATAACTTCCAGCAATCGTTCGCAAAGATGATCATCACACTGAATGATTGATTCAGTTACATCCTGCAACTTATCATGTTAACTCTAAATTACAGATTGCACTACTTTCAATTTAGGCTAAACTACATCAAACCATGTGATACATGAAATGTATTGATCAACATATAAAACACCAATACATCCCATTTCAAAACATCAGTCTAATGATTAGATCAGACGATCATACAGCAAGATCAACACATGTGCGAACACCACGTCTGAAATTAAACATTTCTTCACAACAACTCTCTCTGATAAAAACACAAACATAGAACAGAAGAGTTATCTTACCTCGTCCATTTCATAAGAAGTGTGCAAGTCCGTGCGATACACTGAACAGAACACGTCAATGTGTTGGCTCAAAGCACAGAATCTGCCTGCCGTCTGCCACGATCTATTTTTAGCTGCTGCACGCGCAGTTTGCTGGCGCCATCTAGATTGCAGCACGCGCAACCCTGACGACAGAGTGGATGCTAACTGGCTCAGCTGTCATCTGTTATCAGGCTATCCCAAAATAAAATCTTTTTTCATATCAAAATAAACAAGCACAACCCTAATTGAATTTTTGGGAGCAATGAAGCCCGCCTTTCCGAGCTTACTGCACGTGCGGTGGACTGTAGGCATATGTAAACTTGCATTCACGTAGCCTATTGCGATGCAAAGACTTTTCAAAATATCACAGCATTTTCTTTCAGGTTCCTGAATGCGGTTATCCCTTGTAAACACTCCCATTATTGGGTGTTAAGCAATTTCTTTTTTTTTTTTTATCCTATCAATAGTAAAATAAAAGTACATGTAACACATTAACACACACGCAAATATATATTTAATTGTTGATTTTGATACCTCTATTTAACACAATATTACTTTCGCCGGAGGGTAAGAATGTGACAATTAAATACACACGCGGTTGCTCAGGGTAATTTTTTAAATAATTATTTTCAAGTGACTCCCCGCTTTCGATTTCGCGCTGTTCGAACTTCCGCTTGAGACACAGGAAGTGACCTTTGCTGCGGAAGTATGGATGCCGCACATGGTCTTTGCTATCACATCCACATGTTGTTAAAAGGGTGAATTTGAAACGTTTTATTGTCGATCAGTTCATTGGTTGGTAGCTGTTTTCATTTTATTTAAGTGAAGTTGAGGTGATTGTGATAATTATCTTCAATTTCAGTCATTAGACATAATCGCTGTAGCTTGTATTTTCCTTTATTTTGTCCAGTATTTCTACTGTGTGGAACACCGAAGTGTGTACTTCGAAGATTTTCAGCATATTTTTCCTTCCTGTTTTCTTTTTTTTTTTTCCTGTCAGTTTTTGAAGATCTCTTACAAATGTGTTGTATTTCTATCGAGGGTTTGTCTTTATTATTCTTTGATTTAAGTGTAATTGAAGAATGACACACTATTTTGATATTAATGTGAACTCTCTTACAAGTGTTACTTGTGTAAAGTAAACATACATTGATACATAGCAATGTATGAGTTGGTGATAGCAAAGATATGGGTATTTGTGAAAGTAGTCTCTCTCTCGACTCTCTCTAGTCTAGGCTGTACACCTCATCGCTAAATACTAAATGGGTAAAGATGTTCCAATAAGCTTTCTGTCTTAGAGAGAGAGAGACAATTGGGTACATCCTGTTTCACTGGGACAGCTTGATGAGGGCAATGCCCATCTTCTTTCCCTAGCTGCTTTCATTACCTTCCCCGATTTTAACAGATTGGCTACCAGTAAACTTTGTTTTGGCCCCAACCTCTTGATTAAACCTAACCCACTCTTATTACGGTTTTAGGGATCTTTAGAAAGTGAGTGATTTTCGTTGTGAAAGTGATTCTGCACCACTTTTTATTTTCATGGTCGCTGCAAGGTGTCTTCCTACCCCGCGCAATGGCAGTACTGTACGAAGGTGGCCTACTTCCAATCCTATCCTATCCTATCTCGTAACTCAAACGTCATTGGGGTATCACAGATGATTATTTAACCAGCGTACTCCATCTTTCTCTGTACACAGCAACCCTCATGGATTTGCTCAGTGTCAGGCCAGTCCATTCTCGAATGTTGTCCTCCCACCTCTTTATCTGTCTCCCTCTTCTTCTGCCTTCTTGCACCATGATTTGCAGGATGGTCTTTGCAATACCTGATGCTCTGGTGACGTGTCCATACCATCGGAGTTTACGTCTCTTTACCATTCGGTCCATTGTGAGCATGTCATCATGTTGTCCTATGGCTTGTGTGATGGTTTGTCGAACTTCGTTTTTGGTGATGTGCTGGGTATTGGAAATTCCAAGAAGTCTTCTGTAGCACCTCATCTCCATGCTTTGTATTTTTCGTTGTAATTCTGCTGAGGGTCCACAGTTCACCAGAGTATAGGAAGATGGAGATGACAAGGCAGCGCAGCAGCCTTACAAGTTACCTTAGAATGTAGACTGATGGTCCTGTCTTTCCAACTGGGCTTCAACCTTGTCAGGGCAACAGTTGTTCGTGCTATCCTGGAGAGGACATCCTGTTGGGACCCATCGTCTGATATCATGGCTCCTAAATATTTGAAGCTATGCACTGTGTTGATGCCATTGGCATTGTTGTTGTTGGTCATCATTTTGGTCTTCTCTGCACATATTTCCATTCCAAAGGCTCTGGAGGTGGCATCAAGCCTCTGTACTAGCTGTTCAAGTTCTTGTTCCTTTCCAGCCAATCCATCAATATCATCCGCAAAACGGAAGTTGAAGATTGCTCTACCCCCTATACTGACTGTGCCTTCGTGATCTGCAGGGGCATCTGACATGATGCGCTCTAGGAAGATGTTGAAGAGAGTTGGAGAGAGTAGGCATCCCTGACGCACACGGATTGTTGTTCTGAACCAGTTCCCGATGGCTCTGTTGTGGAGGACTGCACTGGTAGCCTTGTCATATAGGCTTTTGATGTCTTCAATAATGTTAGGGCTGATGTTGTACACTCTCAAGTCTCATGGTTGCATGCCAGACTCGGTCAAATGCTTTTTTGAAGTCTACAAACACATGATATATTTGTTGGTGCTGTAGGTATTTCTCGCAGATTATTCTGAGGTTGAAAATCTGCTCAGTGATACTTTGACATGCCTTGAATCCTGCTTGTTCTTCATCTATGATTCAGCTTGGGGTTTCAATCTATTGAGTCAGTATTATTTTTAGGAGGACTTTGCTGGGATGGCTGATGAGGTTGATGGTGCAGTAGTTTTGACAATCCTGGAGGTTATCTTTTTTAGGAAGAGTGATGACAAGCGACTGGGTGATGTAGGTCACTTCCCACTCTGCAAGATGATGGCAACAGCGTAAATCATCGCTTCTCCTCCTGCTTGAAGCAATTCACAGGGAATGTTGTCCACTCCCTCTCAGGCCTCTGACTTCCCCCTTCTTCAGCGATTGCACTGCTGCCTCATCTTCTTGTTGGAGAATTGGGATGATTTCTTCTTCTCTGTTAATTATGGGAACATGATAGAACTGATAGGTCTCAATTTGGTGTGTGGTTGTAAAGGTCAGAGCTTCAGTCTGGTAGGACTTCTTGCTGTTGTTCTTGTTCAGATTGTTCTCTATTTTCTGGCATTGGTCTTCTCTCTGTGCGCATGTGTTTCCACATATTACTGTTGACTTTTCGGTAGGGATCAGCTCCCTGTGATTTTTTTTTTTCCTTTTCGTCTCTCTTCATTTGTCACATAGGTCCAGAAGGTCAGGTGTGATCAATGGTTTCTTCTTTGGACTGTGCTAGCCAAGGATCTCAGTGGTGGCATCTGTCACTGCTGAGTTGAAGATGGTGGTCATGGCGTTGATATATATACTTCACAAACTTCCAGTAGCTTGTTTCAAACTACGTTCTAAGTCTCAAACCAAGTGCACATCGCCATTTTTAAATCTAAATGGTTGAGTAAGGTCCCTTTAACAAAATCACATCATTTTGGATGTCACACAAGCGATTAATAAACAAAACATTAACTTCGTGGGAAAGTCCTGGTTCACGAAACCACTTCATGGGATTTCATGAACTTTCACTTTTGCATACTAATGACAGCATAAACTGACAGACAGAGAGTAGTGAGGAATCACATTCACAATGAAAGATCCCTATTGTTTGCTTTGGAGATGGAGCATGTGATTGTGATAAGTATAGGGCTAGGTTTAGTCATACTTATAAGGGGCAAAAATAGTAATGTTTATTGTTTATCAGGCCCATTTCTTTCTTTAGCTTGAACTTAAATTTGAAATCCGGGATACGACTGTTGGGGAGAGTAGCAAGAACTGCAATATATAGTGATTCACTGCTGCAAAGGACAAAATGGGGGATTTACAAGTGCATCGTGTTCGATTCTTTGAATACCAGCCTCTTGCTGTCAACTGCTTAGCATATGACAAGAACACTCAACGCTTGGCTGTCTCGAGGTACTGTACTGGATTCCTCCTTTCATGTAGACTCTCTTTAAAGTTTGATTTCGTGCTTTACATACATTATTACATGGGTGTTGCTGTTGGGCTTGCTTTTGTGCTGTGTTGCCCCAGGGGAGTATTAAAGAGCCTGATCCCTTGTACTTGTAGAAAAAATACTTATAAGTGTGTAATATTCTAAGATAGTATACTCATGACAAGCTTAAAACACAATGTTAAGAAATCATGCATCAAAAAAGTATTAAATTACTATTCTGTTTTAATTATTATTGGTAGTAGTAGTGGTATAGGTTAATCACATATATAATGAGTGGTTGTCTTTGGCATTTGACAGTTAATGGCTTGCAACTAGTTATGTTTGTTGCCTTCGATTCAGCGCTTTGAGCAGCTCCTTTCAAGTACTAGTTGGGAACGTTTTGTGTATATAATCAGTTACTTTACCTTGAGATCCATTTGAGAAGTTTGTAAAATACTGTTTCAGATCTGACGGTTCAGTTGAAATTTGGAGTAAACCAGACAACTGGTACCAGGAGAAGGTAACACTTAGTCAAATAGTAACATATATTTTATTTTACATATCATGTAATTGCCACAATTTGCACTAACAGTCAGTCAATAACACTCCCTCCTCCAATATCTACACACAGCCCTGCAAAACAATGTCTTGAATGAAAGGAAGAAAACAAATCAATAGACTTTAATGCATTAAACAGGGCTCCCCATTTACAATGAATCTAAGGATTGAGCTCACTTCCTTTTTACAATTTTAAAGGTTTTGTTCACGTTTACTTAGCATTTTAAGAATTGGGAGGGCGAGAGGGGGGAACGATGGACACAAACCTACGCACACACTTTTTACAAGTCAACACTCACGCGTCATGCACACATTCATACACATAATCAAACTGAGCATTTCTCATGAGGAAAGGTGCAACCAAAGATATCTTGGATGAACAGGATTGCAACCTCATGATTGATGGTTTCGTAGTGAAACAAGAGAAGTAACCATTACATACAATGCACCACAAACCTATGTCATATCAAACAATGACTTCACTTCCTGTGCATAGCACGACGAATTAGGAGGAGCTTTGTGATTGGTTGAAGTGCAGAAGATAAACAAATGAACATCGAGGTAACTTTTCAGTCACATGGCCATGCTAATTTTAAATATGACTCCTCCCAAAACAGTACAAGAAGCAGGTGTAGTCGGACAAATGCTCGGGGGAAAAAAGCCTTTCTGCTTCATTTAACATCGAGTTCACAATCTTCTCATACCATAGATAGATTCTTAAGGCGTGTTTTAAGCACCAATTGTAACATTTAAAGACGTACTTCTCTCGCCTGATAGGCAATTCTAAGGTGTGATTTTGAAGGTCTAAGGCGTGATTACCCCCTGACTAAATCTTGCCCAACTTCCCTACGATGAACTGAATTCTATTTCTGTAGAATGCTTCATATTGATCCCTTAACATCATTTGTTCATAATGTTCTGATGTGTTGGACCTTAGGTAATGTTGTCATCAATTCAGTATGTCCTTAATTTTGTGTAATTTCACTTTGATAGAGAGAGAGAGAGAGAGATAATGAGATCCACTGAAGCAGCGATGATGACACAATCTTATTTTGGGTGAGCCTTCTCAAACAACTCTCCTTGCTCATTGTGCTCAAAGAAAAAACAAGCAAAAAAAATTGTTCTGCATTTACCGCTTTGCTTGTTTTTTTGTTTTGTTTTTTAATTTTTTTTAATATTTTGTCTAAAAGGTGATTACAGTGTGTGACCAGAGATCAGTGGAGGGCCTGGCTTGGCTGGGGTCTCGTCTCTTTTCTGTGGGCCTGCAGGGTTATGTGGAAGAGTATGACTTGACTGTTCTTCAGATCAAGGTAAACCTAGCCCATTGACTGTGCCACATTCCACACCTGTTGGAATGGCACATAAGCATTTCTGCACAAGAAGACGATCATTAATAAAGCTGAATTCACATTAATATCGAATAACAACAAGCACTTGCTGCATGAAGATGATTAAGATCTTACTTAAATATTTTTCAGCTGAGTTTAAGTGAAATATTGGATTTAAATAATATTTGGGTGGATCTGTAAGTCTAAAGTTTCTAGCAAACATTTCTAGAGAGAGTATGTTTAGCACTTTTATGTTCTTTTATTGTAGCTTACTTATAAATTAGAATCGTTCGTATTTTTACGGAATTGCTTTTATTGTTGTTTTGTAATTTACAGAAACAAGTTTCTGCAGCTTCTGGTGCAATCTGGTGTATCACTGCTAACTCTGTTGACGAGCAGCTAGCTGTAAGTTGTGGTGTTCGATTCACTCCCTTTATGGTGAATCACTCCCTTCGATTCACTTCACTTGGTGATTCAAGTCAAGTCAAGAAATCTTTATTCCACAGAAACATGGAAAATTTGTTGTGTCACAGTGTAAAAGAAAATAATAATACAACAAGACATTAGAACACCCCTCCCTCAGTATAACAGTAAGCTAAATACAGTCTCTCTCTCACACACACACGGTACGCATATACACATACACATATGCACATCATACACACATACATATGTACATTAGTACTACAGCAAGAAACCACTGGCTAGCTGTCTGCTGGCCTATACATTATTACTACAGCAAGAAGGGGTGTCGGATAGCGCAGTGGTTGGAGCACTCGCTACTGTGTCGCAAGTTAAGCACCATCCAGTGCGGTTAGCACTTGGATTCATGACCGCAAAACGTGAAGCGACAAATAACAACGCCCCCAGTTGACTCAACGGTGACTGAGTACCTACTCTCTTAAGGGTGGGGAAGGTAAAGCAGCGAGGGAGAGAGATGGGCATCACCCTCATTATGCTGGCCCAAGATAAGTGTGATCTCCAGCATCACGCTCCCCTACAGCCACAAGGCTATGGGACTACCTTTACCTTTTTTTTTTTACAGCAAGAAGCCACTGGCTAGCTGTCTGCTAGTCTATACATTATTACTACAGCAAGAAGCCACTGGCTAGCTGTCTGCTGGTCTATACATTATTACTACAGCAAGAAGCCACTGGCTAGCTTTCTGCTGGTCTATACATTATTATTACAGCAAGAAGCCACTGGCTAGCTGTCTGCTGGTCTATACTTTATTACTACAGCAAGAAGCCACTGGCAAGCTGTCTGCTGGTCTATACTTTATTACTACTGCAAGAAGCCACTGGCTAGCTGTCTGCTGGTCTATACATTATTACTACAGCAAGAAGCCACTAGCTAGCTGTCTGCTCGTCTCCACATTCCTCCTGTCCACCTCCACCCACCTTCATGCCTCCATTATTGATATATAAATAACGTTGACTAATTTATTATCTTGTACGTCTTCTCTCTTCTGCCTTAACCCTTCCTCTTCCCTTCACTGCACACCCACCACCCACTCCTAATATTATCCATTTATTTATTTATTTATCTATGTTACTAGTATTGTTGGGATTTTCTCTTATGTGTACTTGTGTAATATAATATTACATCGGCCTCAAGAACTCCTAGAGACACATTGGATTACTTCCTCCATCACCATACATCAATCAAGGGAGGTAGATAGGAGGGGGGTGGGGGGGGGGAGCATCCTCATCTCTCTACTGAGTACATCCTCGAAAGAATGATGACAATGATGATGATGCAGAGCTCCCAGCCCTTTGATTCAGTCTGTTAATGGCATTTGGAACAAATATGAGTTTGTATTTCACTTTGCGGCAAAAGGGTACTCTGAACCTCCTGCCTGACAGGTTGATTATCTTGGACGCGGTTTTAGAGACTGAGAAGATATTGTTTCCCTTGCATGTCTCTATATACTAAGTGTTTGCATGAGTTAGAATTAGAAGAATATGTTGTTCTTTGAACAAGGACGCCACACAGAATCAAATGGAAAAGATAAATAAATAAATAAGCCACCAGTTTGAATCAGATCAGTGGAATAGCAGTTCTTTTTGTGCTCTCAAGTCTGGTTCTGGACTGGACGGTGCCCTTTTGACACAAACATGCTCAAGTAAATGCAAATTTGTATGGTAGGTGTTTGCAGTGTTCACATAATTATGCTTGTATACTGAGACACAAAACAACATGCTGCCATTACACCTGAAGTTGACTTTTGTCCATGTGTTCAAGATCAGTAGGTAATTTTAATTAACTATGTGTACACATCACCAACGACGAAGTCCGACAGACCATCACACAAGTCGTTGGACAACACGATGAGCTTCTTACAGTGGTGAAAAAACTGAAATTTTGATGGTATGGCTGTGTCACCATAACATCAGGTCAGGCCATCCTGCAAGGCTCTGTGCAAGCAGGCAGAAGAAGAGGGAGACAGAAAAAGAGGTGGAAGGACAACATTCGAGAATGGACTGGCTTGACACTGAGCGAAGCCATGAGAGTTGCTGAGGACAAAGAAAGATGGAGTACGCTGGTTAAACGATCATCTGTGGTGCCCCAACGACCACCGAGTTATTGGATAGGATAGGATGTGTACAGTGCAAATAATAATATTTTTATTTGCAAGAAGATTTTTTTTTTCTAAACAGCCTCCAAATGTATACATGGTGCATCTATCCTGTCATTGTAAAATGTTTTTATTTGCCACAGGTTGGTACTGAGGATGGTTGTGTTGTGCTGTTTGATGCCTCTGGTAATGACCTTCACTATCTGCGTCCATTTGACAAACTAGAAGGTCAGTAGATTTTTATTTAACTCTTTCATTGCCATCCTAAATACCATCAACATAATACTACAACTAATAATAATGAATAACATTTATATAGCACAAAACTCACAGAGACTCATTGCGCATACACACGCATTCACTCACAATGTACAAAGGGATTACATGTATGTATGGAGGTACATCTACCAACAACAACATCCACATTATCTTTAATCATCATCTTTAAAACCATCATCATTTTTATCACTATCGTTATAACTGTCATCATTATCATCAAGTCCATCACCATTATCATTCCCGACTTTGTCCTTCTTTAAATCTTGTTTGCAAGCAGGAAGATGTAGATCAGAAACAACTAATCGATGACAACATGTGCAAGCAACCGCCAATAAAACTTTTCTGTGCATGGAAGTCCAGTATAGCGCTTCAGCAAAACTACTTTTATCCAGATCCAGCGAACACAAATATGCCCAATTTAAGTGATGTTAGAGAATTCTCTCATGGCATTATTCTGGCTATGAATCTGCAGAATCTGATTACATCAAGTCCAGGATCTACTGATTTTAGGAGATGAGATATAGCGGGGGAGAGGTTTGGATGATGGATCCATGTGTATTTACATATATATGGATTGTATAATCTGACTATCTCTTTCCAAAAATAAAGCTAAATATTTCAGTGATTGTGGTAAGTTTTTGATGGTGTGTTGCAGGCCGGATATTTTGCATAGCGTGGCACAGGGCGGAGTCAATAATCGTGACTGGTGGAGTGAACAACATTCGCATGTGGAGCACCAAGTCAGGCCATGCCTTGCGACGAATCTTGCTGGGTGGTCAGGATACCATAGTGTGGTGCGTGGCTATCACCGCAAACCTAACCATCATCAGCGGCGATTCCCGGGGCAAAATGTCCTTCTTCAATGGGAAACAGGGCACCAAAATCATAGTAAGATTTATTGGAATTTTGTGTTTGTTCGTTTGTTTTCATCTTCTTATTGGCCGTTTATTTGTTAATGCGCCCAAGACCTTTTTTGATCTAAAGGCGTTGTCTGGTCAGCAAGGGAAGTTCTGATTGGCTGAACTCACTGTAATATTTGCATCATTTGGGAGACCACACTGAACAAGTATATCTTGACAAAAGGACAGAGAACACAGTATAGTTATCAGAGCTCGTATGGAATGAGTTACAGGGCTACCCATTACACTGGGATCGGGCGTAATCACACCTTAGACCCTCAAAATCACGCCTGAGAATCACTGATCAGGCGTGATGAATATTGTCTTAATGTTACAATTGGTGCTGAAAATATGCCTAAAAAATCTATCTACGTTTTGAAAAGATCCTAGATGCGATGTTAAGCAAGGTAAAAAGTTTTTTTTTAATCCAAGCAAGTGCCCGACAAAAAGCTGCTTCTTATAAGAGTGTTTACTGTTTTGAAAAGAATCGTATCTAAAATTAGCACAACCATGCGATTGAAAGGTTAGCTCGTTGTTCATTGGTTTAATTTCTGCACTATCAATCATTCACAAAACTCCTAATTCGTTGCACTATGCTTATGAAGTGACATCATAAGACATTTTTGGCCGTCATTTTTTTCCCACTCCTTAAAATGCTTAACAACGATTGAAAATAAACCTTACAATTGTAAAATGGAAGTGAACCCACTCCTTAGATTCAATGCAAATGAAGAGCCCTGAGTAATAACATGCCAAACACTGCTGTGTTTAAATAATATTAATGATTTTTGTAGTTCTGTCAGAAATTTTAAAATAAATTCTCAATGCTTTGTTCATCTTTTTTTGTCCAGGCAATCCAAAGTCACAAGGCAGATATTTTGACTCTTGCAGTCAATGAGGTGAGACACATTCTACAATGTTCAACAGTTTGTAAGTGTTTCATAGAAATAAGAACAAGAAGGAGAGGAACAAAAGCATAATATTATTGTCATTATTACAATAATGTTATTATTATAATAAATATAATACATTGGTTTGTATATCTCATTTATCCAATTTTACAAAGTTTAATGTAAGGGTGGGAAAAGAAATGAGTAATGAAGTTAACAAAAAGAAGAATGGTTGTATGTGTATGTGTGGCACATGATTTTGTATATTTTATTTTGCTTTGTGCTTTTCCATTCTTGCTTGCAGAGAATAGTGTAATATTTGTAGAGCTTTGTCCATTTGGCAGGATGGAACTAGCGTGTTCTGTGCGGGGGTGGACTCAACCGTAGCACAGTTCTCCTTCATCACACCATCAGGGGAGAGCGGCTGGCGGTCTTGGGCTCGAACCTCCACACACACTCGTCATTCCCACGACGTGAGAGCCAGCACGGTGGTCGAACACTTTATCATCACTGCTGGTAAGTTGGCAAGATGTAAATATATTTATTTATTTATTTGTGACTTATTTATCTACTTTCTGTATTTATATTATTTATTTGTGTATTTATTGGCTTAATTGTATTTTTGAAAATATAATTTATTTATGAACTTATTTATTTATTACTGACTTTAATTTATTTCTTTATTATGTATTGCAGATTTATTTATGTCAGAGTTTAATCATTTACAAATTTTAATTGAAATTATAATCCTCTTATGTAGTGAGTTCAGCAGACATTTCTATTTTATTTTATTATTAATTTACTTCAGTGACATATATCTAACATGTAATTGTAAAGGGATGCCCAGGAAGATATTGCAAACTGTAATCAATTACTTCCCTTGGATGAAGTCCTAGGAATGATTTGAAAATGGGCAATCTTTGAATGTAGGTAGGCAATCTTTGAATATAGGTGGGTGTTCCCTGTAACCTTTCAATTCTTGGAGAAAGAGGCGTTCTGGACCTCTACTCCATTTCCCTAGGCCATCTTAAGGAGGGTGGTGTCCATTTTCTCACTTTCAATGCCTTACAAGTTACACCCTTTCTCTGGGTCTAAACTAAAACACAGCCAGGTACCCGTCCATAGCTGGGTGGACAGGGGTGTCTTGTGTGCATGTTTCGTTCTTAGTGTGTGAAGAATCTCCCTTTATAAGGTATAAAGGTTTTCCTTTTATGCAGGACCACCTTTGTGAGCATTTTGCCATCTCTTCCCATGTTCTCGACTGTTCTTGTTTAAGAAAACTAGGTATTCAGAACACGGTGATTTTTGTGTGATGATTTCTTTTTCTCCTGTATTCAGCTTCATTTTGAGACAATTGTGTGTGCTCTAACCCCTATGCTTTCCTGACAGAGGGTTAAGAAATTATCATTGTTCTTGTTTGTGTATGTTGAACTGATGAAGATGTTGTGTTGTGTGTGTTGATACAGGTGTTGATACAGGGCTAATCGTGAGCAACATCACCAGTGGACTGAAGAAATACTTCAAGCTACAGGCTATTCCGTCTGTAAGCACTTTTTTTTTTTTTAAATTTTTTTGCTACCTGTGTGTCTTTATCACACCGACTCAACCGAAGCTTTTAGGTTTTGAAGTTAGTTCAGCCAGGCTAGCTATAAATAGCTTCGCCGGTGCTCTTCTTTCCTTTCCTTTCACTGAAAGGGAGGGTGTAGGCAAGCTATAAATAGCCCGCAGCCAGCAAAATGTGGGAGAACCTAAGAGTGCTGTTCACATAGGCATTGAGCGGTGTGTTATCGTTACATTATTTTATTTATGATTTTTTTTTCAATGTTAGTGTTCTATTTATTTATTTATTTATGTTTATATAGATATCTTGTTATTTTCTTTAAATTTGGTATAAATATATACAGCAGTAAAGGGTTTACACATTTATCATGTCTGTGCGCTTATTACATTCAGCTGCAGATTGTACTATTGCCTGACCCCTACACAATGTTAAGATGGTACAATTTACCACTGTTGCTCTAGTGCAGGCATGTTAGAGTTTACGTGTATTCCAGTGGCATAATGCCTCAAAAGCTTCACTAATAATGCTCACTCATTACATTGTCAAACGTTCATTTGTTGCCATGGTGGTTTTCACTTTGAAGCAGTAATGATGTTGAGGGGTTGACTTATTTTGGTATTCATCTGATCTAGCTAGTGATATATTTCTGTAATAGAGATCTCCTGTGATCACTGGTTTTTTAGCTTAGCTCAGTAACAAATGAGTGCATATGCCATCTATTATTATTATTATTATTATTATTATTATTATTATTATTATTATTTTCCCAAGCAATCATTGGTGAGTGTGGCTAAAGATGTGGGACTGCTGTTGCTACGATTCCCCACCTGCCTGGAACTGTGGCGTCTTGGCCAAGGAAACAGTGCTGGTCAGTATCAACTTTATTTTTTCTGTTATCTTTTTTTTGGAGGGAGATGGGAGAGGGGGGGGGAGAGGTGGGGGGGAGGGATGGGTAAGGAAGGAGGTGTAGTGTTACGTTGAAACGCGAACGAAAGTATGTTGGAAACGCGCACGATAGATCTAATCGTTTCGTTTTGCAAAGTATTCAATAATGGAGTTTATTTACCTTTGATTTGAGTTTGCATTGTTGTTAGGAGAGGCTTTGTATAACGTTGATAATTTTCGTTAGTCAATATTGTTGTAGAATTTTCTGGATCTGCATGTTTACTCTCGATAGAAATTTCCCGATACATGTCGAAGCAAGAGGACATTCCGGAAGGAGAAAAAATATGTATGACGTAAGACAGTAATGACGAAGTTAGAAGCGATTGGTTAAATTGCGTCAAACGAGATTGATCCAGGTTATTCGGGAGTATCAAGAGACTATTTAAGTGCCGCGCTGTTTCAAAAATGAGAGATAGTTGAAGTTGTTGTTAGTTGGAAAGTAAATTTGAGAGTGGAAAGACGATTGAGCGATTGTATGCAGTTGTTGATGTGTGCTGAATAAAAGTGGAAAACTTCATACGTCGACTTTGTGACTTGTATGCTGCTTGAGCGGGCTGCGTGGATAAACGAATCTGAGTTACACCCTATCAGGAATTCAAGCATCGGGGCTGAATCAAATACTGATAGAAAAACACCAACATCAAACGGAGTGTAACATGTAGGGAGAGATTAATGAAGGTGGCGAGGTGGTGATGGGGAGGAAGAGTGTTTAATTCTCTGTTGTTTGATGTTTGGTGACACAGTCCAGTGTTAACAGGCTGTTGGTAGCTACTGGTCTAGCACAACCCACGCCTGTTTTATCCCAAAGTGAAACTATGCACCCCTGTTTCTTCTCCTCCATTGTATGAATAGTATTGTTTTAAACATTTTGAAATAAACTGAAGGTTGATAAACATACCTTTTGGCTTTTGTGTTGTGAACTCTTTATCTAGATATTTGGTTGGTCGTTTTATATTTTTACGGTTAATTTACAGAAGCCGAAGAAGATGGAGACTATTTGCCGCTGAAGTCAGGCCAGATCAAGCTGGCATTACTGAAAGCTCGCAAAGGAGAGAGTATCGCTTGTAGTGCAGTTTCCAATGACGGGACCCTGATCGCTTTCAGTGACCAGGAGAAACTTCGTCTGCATCGCCTCACGTTTGTAAGTTGAACATTGTCGCAGTACATTACATCCAAACACACATTTTACAGATTTTCTCTTTTCATTGTCTGTCAAAACCATCTGTTGCATTTAGAAAGTCCTAAAAACTTTTTGGGAAAACCTCTTAACTTGTGCTTCAAACAGGGTTTGTCTAAAATAGCAGTAATATTTTGAAACTTAATAAATTGAAGCGTGTGGTTTTGTGTGTGATTACTCTTCAAAGACCTCTGTTTGCAACCACAATTTAATTTTTTTTTGGTATCCCATGTACATGTGAGTAAAAGTTAGTTAGTCATTGTTTATAGGGACCAGCAGACTACAAATAGCCGAATCAGGACGACAACTTGGTTGAAAGATGAATCACCCCTGATCCGTATACAAGATCTGCTGAAACAACCCTGGTAGTAATGCTGAAGGCAGTCCACCAGCCAGTCACTTTACAATGAAGGCATCGCATGCAGGGGACGCAGAGGCTGTACTCTAATTTATCGAACCCCATTTACAAAAGAAAAAGAATATCCTATCCTATCCTATCCTATCCCGTAACTCTAAGGTTGTAGGGGCACCACAAATGATCGTTTAACCAGCTTACTCCATCTTTCTCTGTCCTCAGCAACCCTCATGGCTTCGCTCAGTGTCAAACCAGTCCATTCTCAGATGTTGTTCTCCCACTTCTTTTTCTGTCTCCCTCTATTTGTGCCTCATTGCACTGTGCCTTGCAGGATGGTCTTTGCAAGGCCTGATGCTCTGGTGATGTGGCCATATCATTGGAGTTTACGTTTCTTCACCACTGTTAGTATGTCATAGTGTTGTCCAATGGTTTGTGTGATGGTCTGTCGGACTTTGTCATTGGTTATTTGCTGGATATAGGAAATGCCCAGAAGTCTTCTGTAGCACCTCATCTCCGTGCTTTGGATGCTTCGTTGTAGATCTGCTGTGAGGGTCGATGTTTCGCAAGCGTATAGGAAGATGGAGATGACAAGGGAGCGCAGCAGCCTAACCTTGGAATGTAGACTGTTGGTCCTGTCTTTCCAAATAAGCTTCAATCTTGTCAGGGCAGCAATTGTTTGTGCAATCCTGGAGAGGACTTCCTGTCGGGACCCATTGATACAATGGCTCCTAAATATTTGAAGCTATGCACTGTGTTGAGGGACTGGCCTTGGATTTTGATGTCCATGTTGATGCCATTGGTGTTGTTGGTCATCATTTTGGTCTTCTCTGCAAAGTTCAGGTGTGATCCACGGTTTCTTCTTTGAGTGGTGCTTTCCAAGGATCTCATTGACGCATCTGTCACAGCTGAGTTGAAGGCAGTGGTCATGGTGTGGACATCTACTTCACCAGCTCTCAAAATGAGCAGTTGTGCAAATTTCCCTCCAATTGTGGCTTGAAATATTTCTGCCACCTCTGGGTCTTGCTGTTTGTCCAGGTCGAGCTTCAATCTAGTGCACTTTTGGTGTGTTTACTCTCTTCAAGTGGAGCTGGAAAGACATCATCACGAGATCATGGTCACTTCCGATGTCTGCTCCTGGAAAAGTCCTGCCAATGTTGATGCTTGAGCTGAAGCATTTCTTGACCTTGATGTTGTCGATCTGGTTGTGATGCTCCCCACCGGGACTTTGCCATGTCGTTCTTCTGTTTTTTTGTGTGGAGACCAAGTGTGTTTGCCAGTATCAGATTGTTGTATCTGGCAAACTCCAAGAGTCTTAGGACAGCCTGTAGATGTTCGTAGAAATCCTCGACTTCGCTGTCGTCATAGTCTGATGTTGGGGCATAGGCCTGGATGATGGTGATGTTGAAAGGGGCTGCTCTCAGACGGATGGTAACGAGTCTACTGGAGACTGGGCGGCAGCCCATAATAGTAGCTAGAATGTCTCTGTGGACCAAGAATCCAACGCCGTGTTCGTGACTGTCATCTCTCCCGCTGACATAAAGCTTGTGACCTTTGTCGGTCATTGTTTCACCCTGGCCTTTCCAGCGCAGTTTGCTGATACCTAAAATGTTCCATTGATAGTGGTCCAGCTCGTGGGCCAGTTCTTCTAATGTTTCCTCAGCAGTTTGGTTCCTGACATTCCAGGTTCCTATGACAATGTTGTCTCTCGTGCGGATCTTGCTAAGTTGTCCATCAGTAGCACACTTATCATTTCCGTCCTGGTGGCCAATGGTAGGCGCAGTCCTTGGTGACCCGGGTGACGACAGATCCGGTGAGAAGTGAGTGGTTCTTTTCATAATGCGATTTGTCTGCGGCAAGAAAGACCTGGCAGGGCCCAATCCTCTCCAAGCTGTTGGCTACAACCGAAATTCACGAATACAGTGTGGCTCGCCTTGGCCTCGAGCACATGGCCGTTGAACCTGTAGAACTTGAGGTTCCTCCACCCTGGCCAGTGACTTCTGTGTAGAAGACTTTCGGCCAGTGATGCCGTGCTAACATCACCCCTGTTAGTCGCCTCTTATGACACGTCGGGAAACGTTGGGTTTATTCTATTCAGTGTCCTATCCCACAGGTCATAAATAGGATATAAACATCATTATAAAATATTAACAACACACATAAATATAAACAGATTAACAAAACACATAAATATAAACACATAAATAAGAATACCATAGAAAGCCCTGGTGACCATTTGGCAGAAAAAGTCCAAAAGACCCCATACACAAATGAGAAGTTTTGGAGAGTTTTCAAGAAAAAAGATAGGTGGCTGGTCTAGCGAAGAAAATAGTAGGTTGATAGACCAGAATAGGAGCGAGAAAGAACAAATGAGAATGACAGAAACAGTGCGAATTTAAAGAACTAAATTTCCACAAAGTGAGGATACTATTTAATCAGAAACTCCCGGCACATACACGGCAGGTGTGCGTGAAAGGCCCACAAAGATCTAATGGATCTGATTATGTTTTGAGGTGTTTGTTGTTTGTTTTTTTTGTTTGTTTGTTTTATGTATAGCAGTATTTGTTGATTTATTTTATTTTGCATCATATTAATTTTCTATTCCCACAGACTGACTTGCAGTCAATTTCTCCATCCATTGAGATAAGTCGCATTCAGCTGCCGTCTGCTGACAACTGTTTTGCCGCTCACCGTTTGGCCATCACCCCTAACAACAAGCTCCTGCTTGCTGCCACAAATGCTGGCTCACTGCAGGTTTGGAACGTCAGTGATGAGAAGGCAACTTTGGAAACAGCCATACTGCCTGGTAAGGAGCTTCACATGCGGTCTTCTTTTTTTCTTTTCTTCTGCTTAATTTTGTTCTTCTTCTGTTTCCTTTCCAAATGTGTCATCACATCATATTCTGCTTCTCTTGTTATTTTTAATCACAATTTTTTTTTTAATTGGGGGAGGAGTGAGGGAGGGGGGTGAAACCATGATTGAAGTTGCAGTGATTGAGGTTGTATAATAGCATTTCATTAAAGTGTTAATAAAGCGTTGACAGAATTATGCTTTTGTTTTAGTTTTCAATGTAAAAACCACTAAACTATAGTAAAACTACTTTAATTTAAAAGTAAGGTTGTGGATGTTTTCTTTAATTTAATTTTTTTAATTTATTTTATGTTATTTTTGTATGTTTGCAGAAGCGAAGCATAAGTACAGTTTCACCAACCTGGCAGTGACGGACAAACTTGCGGCCACATCTAACACAGGGGGCCACGTTTACATCTACACTCTCAAGGACAGTCAGGTAGAAACTTACAAGAGTTCATCGTGCTCACAGTTCAGACTGCAAATTCTACTTGTGAAAATCCTATCCTATCCTATCCTGTCCCATAACTCGGAGGTCGTAGGGGCACCACAGATGATCGTTTAACCAGCATACTCCATCTTTCTCTGTCCTCAGCAGCCCTGATGGCTTCGCTCAGTGTCAAACCAGTCCATTCTCGAATGTTGTCCTCCCACCTCTTTTTCTGTCTCCCTCTTCTTCTACCTCCTTGCACTGTGCCTTGCAGAATAGTCTTTGCAAGGCCTGATGATTTGGTGACGTGGCCATACCATCGGAGTTTCCGTTTCTTCACCACTGTGTGCAGGTCATCGTGTTGTCCAATGGCTTGTGTGATGGATTTTCGGACTTCGTCGTTGGTGATGTGTTGGGTATAAGAAATGCCCAGAAGTCTTCTGTAGCACCTCATCTCCATGCTTTGTATTCTTCGTTGGAGATCTGCTGTGAGGGTCCATGCTTCGCAAGCATATAGGAAGATGGAGATGACAAGGGAGCGCAGCAGTCTTACTTTGGAATGTAGACTGATGGTCCTGTCTTTCCAAATGGGCTTCAACCTTGTCAGGGCAGCAGTTGTTTGTGCGATCCTGGAGAGGACTTCCTGTCGGGACCCATTGTCTGATACAATGGCTCCTAAATATTTGAAGCTATGCACTGTGTTGAGGGATTGTCCTTGGACTTTGATGTCCGTGTTGATGCCATTGGTGTTGTTGGTCATCATTGTGGTCTTCTCTGCACTTATTTCCATTCCATAAGCTCTGGAGGTGGTGTCAAGCCTCTGTACTAGCTGTTCAAGTTCTTGTTCCTCTCCAGCCAATCCATCAATGTCATCCGCAATCTCCAATCTTCGTTTTGCGGATTGTGAAAATCACAGCACACAAAATTTAATATTTGGGCATAGAGCTTTTTCAAATGCAGCACATGTTTTTGTGGAAACTAGTCCAAATTCCATACACTAGTGAAAATCACCCAACACACACACAAATCACTTGGACATAGAGCTTTCTCAGTATGGTGCACACATTTGTGGAAAATGTCTTCTTGAAAGTATTAGACAGTGCCTCTCCATGCCAGTATTTAGTTGCTAGTTGAGACTGATTTGTTCAGTGCTGCCATGTAGACCTCACTTCAGCAGGTTATAGTATACGTAGATTTTTTAAATTCTGGCAGGCGCCGATCTTTGATGTTCGTCATTTGTCAGGCGCCTTAGCCTAAGGATCAAGGCGCTGGCCGATACAGGATCTAAATCAAACCGCCTGAGACGCCCACCCGCAGCCTTTGGGCGCATGGTCTGACGCCAGGACAACTGAGCACAATCCTGGGCAGTCAAGGATGGGGGAGAAGGACCAAGTGCATGCTGGGTGTGTTCTTGTTACCGGCACTCACCCGTCTAGGACATGAGCGTCAGGATCTTTAAAGTCCGTTATGATGGAATGTATGCGACACACAGACTAGACCTCGGTTTATACTCTCAATTCAAGTCAACAAATCTTTATTACCCCTTACAAGGAATTATGACAGGCACTTGATCACTAAAATAAAACAAATAAAAATAAAAATGCAAGTAAAAAATTAAACATAGTATAAAGTAATATTTGTTTAAAATCTTTACAACATGTACATGTAGGATACGATTATATATCTATGATTATATATGGACAAACAAATACACTGCCACACTATTAATTTATGTAGTAAATAAATCTGAATGCTCATGGTGCAACTTCATAAAGGTATGAAGGATCTGTTGTTCTTTGTCATCCAAAGGAGTAGGAAAACAGGAGTAAAGTGTCTTTCCCAAGGACACAACACAATGGCCCGGCCAAGGCTCGAACCCGGGACCTTCAGATCCGCAAGCCAAAGCACTACCATTAGACCACATTGCCTCCTAATCTTTGTTTGATGTTGTTATTTTTCTCAAGGCACTATTTGTGGATTCTGTAAACAGTCTGTACTGTTGTTTCATTTTTAAGTGAAGAGATGTAAAATTAAAGAATTGAATTGTACTGCAAAGACCATCCTGCAAGGCACAGTGCAAGGAGGCAGAAGATGAAGGGGACAGAAAAAGAGGAGAGAAGACAACTTTCGAAAATGGACTGGCTTGACACTGAATGAAGCCATGAAGGCAGCTGAGGACAGAGAAAGATGGAGTATGCTGGTTAAATGATCATCAGTGGTCCCCCAACCACTTTCGAGTTACGAGATAGGATAGGAATTGTACTGTTGTTTGCTGAAGTTGCACCATGAGCATTCAATTGTGGAGAATGATGCTATATAAATTGGACTCATTGTTACAATTTGATTGCTACTTACTTCTGGGTGAATATTATTTTGATGTTGATTATATTGATACGGTATAAATATTATGATGTAAGTGTGAGGGTTTTGTTTGTAACAGGTGTTGTACAAGCTTCCCACCTTACATTATCAAGCCACAGCCCTGTTCTTCTCCCAGAGCAGTTCTTCACTCCTGGTTGCTTATTCTAACCATGCCGTAAGTAAACTGCACTGAGCATGCTATAAAAGACCCCCATTCATCGTTCAGACGGTCTTTGAGCTTTCCATGTCTTGTCTCCCCTTTCTGCCATGACATCATCACCTTTCTGTCAAGATATCATCACCTTTTATTACGACGTCATCACCTCCTTCCATGACATCATCCATCACCTTTTCTACCTTTTCTCTGTCTCTGTTCTCCAGGCATGCTACTCTTCCGTGAATTCGCGGAAGTCCGCGAAAATGAAAAATTTGAAAATTGTAATTTCCGTGAAGTCCGAGAAAATCTGTGAAGTCAAAAAAATCCCGGGTCTGATTGAATTCCAGGATTGCTTTCCGTGATCCGAGTTCTGCGAACATCGGAAGGCGTAAACATCGTCTGCTACTTCCCCCATTTTAGCCTCTTCCTGTACATTGGACAAAGCTGCTTGCTGATTGGCCGCAGATTGCCGTTTCCGTCCAGTGAAACTACGCGAACCATTTCTTCTTCGGGTTATGCCGCCATGCCATTTAGGCAAAACTTGTGTGAATCGAATATCTGTGAAGGGCCTTTCAAGTTTTGTGAATCTATCCAGTGCTTGTAGATCCCGTGAAAGCCATCATTCGCGATGTTTCGAAGCGCCCACTTCCGCAGGGAGAATGTGATGAGAGACCCTGTGAACAAAGCTCTTGTCAACGATATTGCTAATTCACGAGAGAAATACCACCAAGTGCTTGCTGAGAAGAATGAAGAGGAAGTTGGCTGTCTTTGACAAACAGCAATTCAGAGTTGCTTGCAAGCGGAAAGCTGTAGAGTCTCTCAAGGACGATGCAAAAAAGGCCCAGCTGAAGCACTACAAGAAACAGGCCAAATCAACTAAATAGCCTCATAGGACTGTTGGCTGATGCTTTGTAAATACTACTACTAT
The DNA here is from genome assembly GCA_036898135.1 of Oncomelania hupensis. Classification (NCBI taxonomy): domain Eukaryota; kingdom Metazoa; phylum Mollusca; class Gastropoda; order Littorinimorpha; family Pomatiopsidae; genus Oncomelania; species Oncomelania hupensis. The sequence goes on along the minus strand of CM072519.1, from coordinate 42,648,500 downwards.
GCTTATGATTGATATCGTACATGTGACCAAGGAAAAAGTTGACAATATGAACTTGAATTGCCTCATTGGACTGTTGGCTAATGTTTTGTAAATTTGTTAATATTACTACCATGCTCATGATTGATATCATACGTGTGACCAAGGAATAAGTTGACTATATGAACTTGAATTGTCTACTTGAAAGACTTGTTGAAGAAATAAACCAAGTTCATGAAATTGCCAAGTTTCTGCATTCTCAGGTATGATTTTCTTCTTAGTAAACTATTTTTTTTATCCTGGAAAAAGTACTCAAAATGCGCCAGATTGCACAGATTTTAACGACGGTTTTTTTCAAAAATTTTTCGGTGGGGCATGCCCCCGGACCCCCTTAGCAGACTTGCCTGCTACGCCGGCTCGCTTATCTGGCTGCGCCACATTTTCAGTGAAAACTCTTTTTTGGGAGTAGCATGCCTGGTTCTCTTACAGTGTCCTTTGTGAAATTGTTGATCACATAACTCACACAATATTGTGAGCTCTCACTGTAGCCGAGTGGACCGTTTGACTCTGGTTCCCTGCTATCCCTTTGAGGTAATGTCTCTTTCCACAACTGTAGTTTTTATTTATTCCTTGTAAGAAGGGCATGGGGTCAAAAACTGCTTGGCTGTACCTCATGGCCTATCTTCCTTTCATCTACTTTGCCCCATGTAAATTCTTTATAATCATTCAAAATTTAATGTCTCTCCACTGGAGTGATATTAGACTTTGGCATGATAGTTTTTGTGTGTGTTGTTGTTGTGGTTTTGTGTAGGTGTATGAGATCGACGTCAGCAAGAAAGAGTACACCACTTGGTGTCGCAAGAACAGTTACCGCTTTCCCAACCAGTGGTTGCAGCAGAGGGGTTGCCTGCGTGGAATCTACTACCAGCCCACAAATTCAGACAAAATTTTTGCCCACAGCGAACACAACCTTCTGGTCATCGATAAGAAACAGGTATGAAGGATCTGTTGTTCTTTATCATCACCATTATCATCATCATCATCACCATCAAAATTATCTGCAGCAACACCAATGTCAATAACCATCATCATCATTTTATTAACATCATCATCTATTATAGCCATCATCATCTTCATCACCAGTAGTATCGTCATCTTGAAGAATTAAAGTCACTCGTGTGCACATGAGGCAGCAAGTTGGGTTCTTGGGCTGTTGCATTTTGATTGTGGACATCTTAAGCAGCTTATTAGTACAATATACTACAACTTACAAGTGCACTAAATGACAACATTTTACCTTTGCGCACATTCTTTTTGCCATTGACGATACACAAGTAAGCTTTGATGTTACAGAAGAAGATCATCATCAGAGATTTATTTATGGCTTTGATGAGTAATACAGATAGGAAAATTGCATGCATAGCCAAGCAAAGCGTAGATGAGACAGGACGTTCATTAAGGCTTCATGGCCAGTTTCACCCTCAACATACTACTATTACTACTACTATCATGATGATGAATGTGTGATTTTGTTGATGCCTAGTGTGATGCGCAATGCAATACAGAGGGGTGACTTTTTCTTTTATGTGTCACAGTGTACTTACCTGTGAAGTTTCTGTGTTTACTTTCTGCCCTTTGCTTATGTCATCATAACATGTGAACACAGTGCTTGTGTAGTCTGTAATCTTGATTTCGACAATAATACATCATTTTAAACTTTTAAAAAATATTTATTATAATGGATAATGTTTGACGACGATGAAGTTTACCTTCTAACAGGCCATGCCGGAGAGCAACTACCCATTGTTCCCACACAGGGTGGAAAAACACAAAGACGGAGAATCTTCCTCTCGACCTCTGACCGCATGCACAAGATACAAAGTGAGTATCGTGATATCCCCTCTATCTAATCCCCTTGACTTGTTAGGTTGCCAGAGATAATAATAATAATAATAATAATTATTATTATTATTATTATTATTATTATTATTATTATTATTATTATTATTATTATTTCATAATTCCATTTAATGAAGATACATAATAATAACATAATTGTGAAAGTTTAAAAGCTAATACTTTGGGCAGGTGAAAAATTGTAGTGTAAACTTATCCTGTTACACTAATAGCAGGATGCCTCCATCATGTGTTGCTTTAGCACTTGCAATGACATTTTTGCAATGAATTTATATATTAGTCCAACTCAAAACACAGCGATCTCCTTATTATAGAAGACTGAAAGATATCAGTGTAAATTTAGACTTTTTAATTCAATATACACAAAGATACATACTAGTGAGTTGCTGTTTAATTTTTTTTTTTAAATATGTAGCATTACTAATGGAGTTTTTCCATGGTGTGTTGCAGTTCATTGTTCATTCAGAGTTCCTGGAAGCAGACAAGATGGTGATAGTGGAACGCACACTCAGAGCAATCTATGATAAGTTGGATGAACCACTGAGGCGCAAGAAGTTTGGATTGTGATCCGTTTTCACATGGACTTTTGGGAACGTGCATGCACCATGGATTAATGTATGTGTGAGTGCATGTGTATACCTGTAAGTGTGTGTGTATGTGCCTCTGTAAAGTTTGCCCTGAGCAATCCTGGTTGGTTTGGAGCTGGGCACTGTACAAATGGCTGAGTTCAAGTTGGATGAGAATGTGCACGTAAGAAATTAGAAGAATGGACCTTGCTCTGTTTGATTGTGGAATTTCGTAAGTATTTGCACACCGTGTAATAATGCCTTTCAACCTTTTGTGTGAATTTCATGATTATGAAAGGCATATGAAGTCAGTAGAAGGTGTGTGTGTTAGGATGTGTGTGTATGTATGATGTGTATTTGTGTTTGTATGTATGTGTGTGCCAGCTAGTGTATAACTTGTTTTTTGTTTCTGTTTTTTTGTTTGTTTGTTTCATACTGATTCTTACAATACTGAAACTTTTGTCTTGGGATTCTTTATGAACCAGCAGTTCTTCACTCACCCTGGATGAATAGGTCCGAGTGTTTGTATGAGGATGTATGTTTAACGAAGTTATGTATTCAGATGTGATATGCAGCTATCGTAGGACGTTTGGCTATGATATGATGTGTTTATGTTCATAATGCGCTCGTGGTTTTAACAATGGATGACTTTGCTGTTATGTTACTCGAAGTAAAAATAGCTGAAATACAAAACCTTTGTGTGTGTGTGCCATTTATTTATTTGATATTAGAAGTTTAAAAAATTAACAAAAGCTCAAGTTGAACATTTGAAGAAGACAATACTGACTTCCATATCGTAATAATCTAATAATACACGAGTTTGAAGAGAGAGAGGGAGGGAGACAGTGTGTGTGTGCATTATTTTCAAATGAATTATAACTTATCTCGCTGAATATTTTGTTTCTAGTTCTTGTTGCATGCACTGGAACATTTTGTTACAATCTGTTTCTCTCTCTCTCTCTCTCTCTCTCTCTCTCTCTCTCTCTCTCTCTCTCTCTCTCTCTCTCTCTCTCTCTTCTCCCTCTCTCTCTCTCTCTTCCTTCTGGTCCCACCCCCTGCTCGTCCTTTGGGATAGACCGATGGCCTGTGCCCGAATTCAGGAAGACCCACTTGCACATTCTCATCCCCTTCGATGGGTTGTTTATTTCAAGGTATAGCTAGACCTAGCGGTAATTTATTTTTACCTTGGGGTTGGAGAAAACTGCCGGTAAACTTAGCTCGGTATTCAAAAAGGCCTACCTGACGCATAGTCCCTACCTCGAGCTAAATTCCCCTCTGTTACACATGCACTCTTCGATAACAACGACACAACTGCTTCCATAGCAGACGAGGGATCACACGAAAGAAAAAGCAACTTTTCCCATAGAGAATTATTAGTTTAATTAAAATTGAAAGACGAAACCAAAAACATTTTACTTTCGTAATTCGACTTGGTCATTAGTCTACCATCAAAAAACAAAAGTATTTTACAGCAATTTTACTGCCATTAGGAGAGATAGAACTTTAAACCTAGTGCTAAACACACAACTGCAGTGAAGGAAGAAGTGACGATGCCGGTTAGCATAGGGCAACTCCTCTCCTATTCAACGCTACACACGAGAATGGGAAATCTCTTCGAAATCTGAATTTAACAATAATTCATTCGTCTCCGATGCAAAATTATTGCGAAAACAAATGCATTCGCCATTGTTACCTCGGTAAGGGTACGAGTTACCGAGGGGGGTAGCAGATCTCCAACGAAGAAAAAAATGGAGATGATGTGCTACAGAAGACTTCTGGGCATTTCCTATACCCAGCACATACCAACGACGAAGTCCAAACCAGCATACAAGATTTTACCCCTCCTCAGTGGTGAAGAAACGGAAACTCCAATGATATGGGTGCTCCCTTGTCATCTCCATCTTCCTATATACGGACCCTGGGCAAATGAAGAATACAAACCATGGAGATGAGGTGCTACAGAAGGGGGGGTCCGGGTGCACTGGATGTATGACAACGAGGATGGAGAGATGAGAAAATTATTTTTTTTGAGGAACAAAAAAATAGAAGGAGTAGGTTAAGATGTGTTAGTTATTGTGCATGGATATGTGGAGTAGGGGAAGATGCTAGCGTGAAGAAAATACATAAATTTTATGATTTAGAATCTGAGTATGATAGATGATAAAATAAATATTTTTGTTTACTGGACACAACACGTCGATACAGTGTGTAACGTGGGGTTTATGGTTGCTGGCTCTGCACAATGGAATGCTGTAACCCTCACGCTTTATTCTATACTGCTAGTTAGTCATGAATTACTTTAATAAATTTATGTTTAGTTCTCTGATTAAGGATGGGATACAGAGTAGATAGATGGTAAAAGATCTGTCACCAGCTTTACGGCTATGAATCATAGTAGTCCAGCCACTTGATAACAGTTATCACACATTTATTTCTTCTACTCTATACTCTCTGTACTATCTCCTCTCATAAGTCAAAGCAAAGATTCTCGCTGATAGTCCAGGTAGCTGTTATGTCTTCATAGGGACTCTACTGAGTTCATGAAGATACACTGTGGCGCACTTTATCTCGGCTCGTTTGTAATATAAGAGACAAAATTCTGCACAACCTTGAATAATAGGTTTGTGCAGAGCATCTCACTGAAAGCCAAAGTAGCCCTCATATAGCTCACATCTCTAAACATACGAACATTCTGCTACGTCCGTCCACTGAATCTCAACTCTAATTTCCATACATACATAAATATATTGTGGCTAGCTATACACATACAGAATTAATAATATATAAACATTCACTACAGCCACTGGTCTGCAAACATACATATAGGTTAACCAACAATGGTTCCGTCAGGTATACAACATGGCGTCCAAACCGGTCGTGCTTAACACGTGTTCGGCTTCTCCACGTGGTACGGCAAATTCGGATTAACAATTCACATCTATGCATAGCAAATTCCACAAACATAATTTCAACAATAATAGAAATATATCACGATGAAACAGAAGTATGTTCATTTACCTGTTTGACAAAGTCAGGCTCTTGGCTACTTGATTGAATTCTAAGATTCACAAAGTCCTGCTTCCTGGTCTACGAGTGGAGATTTTTCTCTGCTCCGGTCTAGCGGTGTAGACTTCGGCGTATTTCATAGGACTGACTCAATCTATGCTAGGTTTAGACCCATTCAGAACCGGCTCTAACCGCTCTGCCTGAGTCCCATTGGATAAGCTTTCCGCTTCGCACACAGTGCTGACGTCACTACACTGCCTGCGTCAAACTCGCTGTGTGTGTACCTCCGTTATACTGTAATCGTCTGCTATATACTACATTAACTTTCTAAGATTACATTGACTAAACAAGGCTAAATAGTAAAGTAAGCAGGGTAAAACTAGTCCGTCTGTCACACAGTGTACTTGCTTCCTCACTTATAAAGCACATTGGGAAAAAGAAAATAGCAGGGATGAATCGTCTCGAATTTTGTGAGCGGTTGAGATTTCTTGGACTTCTTTGTCTGGAATACCGACGCGAGGTGGGAGGGGGGGGGGGGGGGGAGTAAGGGTCGATATGACTGAGGTTTTTAAGATAATGCACAAGCTGTTTGATCCCATCACCACTTCATTAAGGCGGCCTACTAGCGCCAAAATCGAAAGTACCATTATCACGAGATAATTGAAATTAACACGTGTTCTGTGTAATTTACAACCCCCGTTGGGGGGTGCCGGGGTTTCAGTATAAATAGTATCCCCACTTTCTGGAAATTTAGTGCTTTAAATTCCCACTGTCGCTGTCTTTCTCGTTTGCTCTTTCTCATTCCTGCTCTGTTCTATCAATCTGCTATACTATCTTCTTCTTCGCTAGACCAGTCACCTACCTTTTTTCTTGAAAACTCTTCCGGGACAAGACTCCTTATTTGTGTATGAGGTCTGTTGGATCAGCTTGGGAATATTGGACGCTTTCTGCCAGGTGGTCACTATGGCTTCCTATGATGTTATTATTTAGAAATGTAGGCATTTTATACGTATGTGTTTTGTTGATATTTTATAATGATGTTTGTATTCTATTTTGTTTTTGTAAACGGGGGTTCGATAAATTAGAGTACAGCCTCAGCGTCCCCTGCGTGGGATGTCTTTATTGTAAAGTGACTGGCTGGGGGAGAGCTTTCAGTTTTACCAGTAGGGTTGTTTCAGCAGATCTTTTATGCGGAGCAGGGGTTGTCCGGTCCTGATTTGGCTCGGAAGAGTCCGCTGGACCTAAAGCAATAATCATGTAATGTAATGTAATGTGTAATTTACAGAGATACTGGTAATCCACAGTGTTAATTAATAATTATCAGTATTTGCCACGCCTTCTAATTAGCGCTAAAACCTGATAATTACAAATATCATAAGATAATTACAAATATCATAGGAAAATTACAAATATCTTCACGTGATAATGTTTAATTGTTAGTTTTGGCTCTAGCAATCCGTCTGGAAATGGGCCAACACCGAAAATTGTAATTTTTACTTGATATTTACAATTTTTACGTGTTAATTGTAAATATGTCGTTAATATTTGTAATTATCACATGATATTTGTAATTATCAGGTTTGGGCGCTAGTAGGCTGTCATAATGAGAATTACACAGAGCACGTGTTCATTACTATTATCACTGATACCTGTAAATGCATGTTTTGGCGCTAGTAAGCCGTCTTAACCAGAATTAAACATGATCACGTAAAAATTGTAATTAACAAGCGAAAATCGTAATTATGAAGTGAAAATTAAAATTTTATGTTTTGACGCCTTTTCAGATGGATTGCTAGAGCCAAAATGTAAAATTAAATATAATCACGCAAAGATATTTATAATTTTTCAATGATAATTGTAATTATCCTTGATAATTGTTATTATTCCATGATATTTGTAATTATCTCATAATATTTGTAATTATGAGGTTTTGGCGCTAGTCATACTTCATCTTTGATTAGATTGATGTTGAGATTACTAGATGACATAATTTTAAGCTTACTAAGCCCCGTAACAACATTCGCCTATTCGAAACTTTTTTTTCTACCAGAATCGTAACAACCTGGAATAACCTATCTTCTCAGGCCGTAAATGCAAGTAAGTTCACTGAATGCGTTTAAAAGTCGTATGGATAAACACTAGAAGAGTTATTTTAACTGCACACAATTGGAGGTTTGACCCCCCCCCCCCCCCCACCCTCCCACGATGGGTTAGTAACCTTCATTCAGAGATACAATGAGGGCTAAAGGTTTGTAGCCTACGCTCCATGCCGTGCTATGCCATTGTATGCTATCCTACGCTCTCAGCTCAATACAATCAAGTACAGGCTCACATGTTCCCTTGCCTCCCACCGTTAAATACTTGCAACAATGGCAATGTAACCGATTCAAAAATCAACACAGGGTCATGGAACATTAGGCATTGACAAAGACATTCAAGCAATGGGTTGATCAAGCAAGCCTCAGTTTAACACCCAACAGCAAAACATACATAAAACCAGGATGGCGTGATTGCATGCGTAATGGTAACACATCAGTTCTCTTGAATCTGTATTTAATTCTCCTCTGTGCTGCTAAAAACGCGATCATTCTGTTAAATAATAATAATAATAATAATAATAATAATAATAATAATAATAATAATAATAATAATAATAATAATAATAATGGATGCTATACGAGCCTTGTTCCTAAATCAGGCTCTAACGCGGCGATCTATGAACGACGTACACGCTCACAAGTTATAGACACTATTACATACGAACACAACAACCACGCATTGATCACTCAAACACACTCCGATTCTATATTTGAAATGTTTTGATTGACTGCATCCAATACCATTATTGAAGGGAGGGATGAAACCGGAGCACCCGGAAAAACCCTCGGAAAACCGAAAAGTCTCATACCTAAGTCATATAAGCTCATTCCCTGCGGGAATCGAGCCCACGACCCTCGACATAGGAAGATAGTTAGTTAGTTATTCATTGCTTACAGGGTCCAGCGGACCGCAAAGAGACGAATCAGGACCACAAAATCAAGACCACAACCTCACTGAAAGAGGACTCACCCCTGATCCGCATAAAAGATCTGCCGAAACAACCCTAGTGGTAACACTGAAGGCACTCCACCAGCCGGTCACTTTACAATAAAGGCATCCCACGCAGGGGACGCTGAGGCTATGCTCTAATTTATCGAACCCCCGTTTACAAAAACAAAATAGAATACAAATATCATTATAAAATATCAACAAAACACATACATATAAAATGCCTACATTGCCAAATAATAACATCATAGGAAGCCCCAGTGACCACCTGGCAGAATGCGTCCAATATTCCCAAGCCGATCCAACAGACCTCACACACAAATGAGGAGTTTTGTCCCAGAAGAGTTTCCAAGAAAAGGGGTAGGTGGCTGGTCTAACAAAGAAGAAGATAGTATAGTAGATTGATAGAACAGAATAGGAAGGAGAAAGAACAAAGGAGAAAGACAGCGACAGTAGGAATTTAAAGCACTAAATTTCCAGAAAGTGGGGATACTATTTATACTGAAACACCCGGCACCCCACGGGGGGTTCGATATAGGAAACCGGCGACTAATTATGCAGTTGCACTACCAGGTTGGTGACAAGCTCAAAGAATCACGCATAAGCTTACACCTGGGTTGACCAAGGTGGTTCAGTTATTCGGGACGTTTGATAGTGCGCTTGAAGCTGCAAGTTGGCATCTTGGATTGCGTGGAATCCTCATTTTGGATATAGCTAACTTGAGCTATTTGTTGAGAGGTAAGTATGCTATTTACGAACAATTATTTTAAATGTGGTTGACTTTTTAGTCTTATTTCTTCTGTATGATTGTATTTGATATTAAACTGTTAGATACGTATTGACATGAATTTTTTTTTTCGCGAGCAGTTTTACATGTAATTGTAACACTGATGAATACAAGGAAGTCCTTTTTTTCCAGCCATGGAGAACCCATGTAGCCTATAATTTAGACAGATACTACAACAGAATGAATTATACTGTTGTTGTTGTTGTTGTTGTTGTTGTTGTTGTTGTTGTTGTTGTTGTTGTTGTTGTTGTTGTTATTGTTGTTGTTGTTGTTTTAAAACTGTTTCATATCTGTAGGGACGTTTTCGGTTAATTGAATTGCCTTCGGTCATTCATTATTTGATGCGATATTTTATTGTCATAGTAATGCATGTTCAGGAGAAATAGTTCCAATAGTGAATACAATGATTACGACCATGAATGAGTGAGTTAAATTGTTTTTGAGTTCTTTGCAGTATTGGCATCTTGGACCGTTGACTTAATGAATTGTTTAAACAGGCTTGCTCTATTTATTCACTTCTCTTTGTTCTTGCTAGTGTAAATAATCACGTGTGTGGCGACGAGGAATTGGGGCGGAGAGGATGGGGACAGACACATAGACCAATGCTCACTAACTCAAACCACTAAGCCACCCATCTCTCTCTCTCTCTCCCTCTCTCTCTCTCTCTCTCTCTCTCTCCCTCCCTCCCAAAAGCTGGTTGAATTTCCGGAAATACATAAAAAGGTACAGTTAATGACTGCAGCCTCGTGTTCATTTTTTTCCACTTCCCGGCTGAGACCGCGCAGGTAAACCTATTTCCGACAGTAACCTTTGCGCACCCATTTCGTTTTAACAGCGCAACACGCTTCCGCACTTCGCTCCAACTTAGTACCGCGCCATAACATTTCATTTCCACCAAGTCGTTAAGCAATGATCGAATTGTAATAGACCTACTACTTGGGTAGTTCAGTGGCTCAGTGAATGATAAGCCATACAATGCTCGCCAGACCTCGGATTCCACTCTCGATGGTGACAAGATCATATTTTTTTCAGTCGACTGTCAGCAATAATGCCGTAGGCGGTGGTTCCTTTTTCCTGCACCCCGAGACGTATTCCTTAATTGCATCTTAACTTGGCAATAATATTATTTGACTTGGTTTGACTTGACTTTGACCCCTGTGTAGCCGCAGCGTGATGTAGATTATAATAATTACTTGAATGCCATCGCCTTAAAGGCCTGTATTAATATAAAGGTTGGTGGAAGTTGATGAATTTTTTTATCTCTCGAGATTCTCATATCCCGAACCGAGGTTCTTGAACTTTTTCTTTTTTCTTTTTTAATTTTTTTGGGAGGAGGAGGAGAGGGGAGGGCAAAAAGTTCAGGAATCTAGGTTCGGGATCAGAGAACCTCGAAAAAAAGATTCGAGAATCTCCACGAACCTTCCAATATTATTAAGACACGCCTTAAGTGGCCATTGGTTTTTCATACAGGAGTCGACTCTTTGTAGTGACTCTTGAACCAACGTTTGAAACCCTATTTACCACTGCTCCAATCACTATTCCAGTGTCTCTTCCACGGCACGCTAAATAACCCAGTCACTTCAATTAAACAGTCAAATACTGGGACACAATTTGTGTTTGTGTGTGTGTTTGTGTGCATGTGAGTATGTGTACATTTCGGGCGTGACCTTAGTGAGATGGGTTAACGACACATCAGATTTACCTTCTTCTTCATGAGTCTCTGTAGAAGGTAAATCTGGGTAAAGGTAAAGGTAGTCCCACAGCCTTGTGGCCGTAGGGGAGCGTGATGTTGGAGATCACACTTATCTTGGGCCAGCGTAATGAGGGTGATGCCCATCTCTCTCCCTCGCTGCTTTACCTTCCCCATTCTTAAGAGAGTAGGTACTCAGTCACAGTTGAGTCAACTGGGGGCGTTGTTATTTGTCGCTTCACGTTTTGCGGTCACCCATCCAAGTGCTAACCGCACTGTCGCAACCGTCAATCTGTTGCTTCATTGGCCTTCTTTTCCAAAGCATCGGATGGTTTACGCATCGTCCCAAACCAACAGTAAACGGGATGAGGATAGACTTCTTGCGGCGTTAGGTCGTTTGACAGTACATGATAGCGTAAACGTGCAGAGTGTGCCTTTATTGAAAATCAATGTGGCATTTTGGACTTGTAATTTCATCCGCTGTTTTCACTGCATCAGACTACAAGCCACCCACTTCTCAACTTTACATTCCCCACCTCTAGTTCTCCCTACCACCTGTCTATCTGTACGTCTGTCTCTTTCTGTCTGTCTGTCTGTCTCTCCTTTTCTATTTTTCCCTCCCTCATCATACCCATGCACATCTCGAGATTTTCTTTGTCTAGAATTGACTCCAGACATTCCATCAATAAAGAGTACCCTAGGAGATCTGAGGGGGGGGGAGGGAAGGGAAATGGGGCTGGAGTTGCAGAGCTTCTTCGGTCGATTTTCCTTCTTTTTTTTTAAATAAATTTAATCAGACGTTTCTGTGGACCAAGAGACAGAGACGTCAGCTTAAATTTATTTTTTTAAATAAAAAATAAAAATAAAAAAAAAGCTTCCAGTGCAGTCCTCTACAACAGCGCCATCGGAAACTGGTTCAAAATAACAATCGGTGTGCGTCAAGGATGCCTACTCTCTCCAACATTCTTCAATTCTTCAACATCTTCCTAGAGCGCATCATGTCAGATGCTCTTGCAGATCACGAAGGCACCGTCAGAACAGGGGGTAGAGAAAGCTCCAACCTCCGTTTTGCGGATGACATTGATGGATTGGCTGGAGAGGAACAAGAACTTGAACAGCTGGTACAGAGGCTTGACGCCACCCCCTGAGCCTATGGAATGGAAATACGCGCAGAGAAGACAAAAATGATGACCAACCACACCAAAGGCATCAACATGGACATCAAAGTCCAAGGCCAATCCCTCAACACAGTGCATAGCTTCAAATATTTAGGAGCCATTGTATCAGACAATGGGTCCTGACAGGAAGTCCTCTCCAAGATCGCACGAACAACTGCTGCCCTGACAAGGTTGAAGCCCATTTGGAAAGAAAGGACCATCAGTCTACATTCCAAAGTAAGGCTGCTGCGCTCCCTTGTCATCTCCATCTTCCTATATGCTTGCGAAACATGGGCCCTCACAGCAGATCTACAACGAAGAATACAAAGCATGGAGATGAGGTGCTACGGAAGACTTCTGGGCATTTCGTATATCCAGCACATCACCAACGACGAAGTCTGACAGACCATCACACAAGTAATTGGACAACACGACGACATGCTCACAGTGCTGAAGAAACGGAAACTCCGTTGGTATGGCCACGTCACCAGATCATCAGGCCTTGCAAAGACCATCTTGCAAGCACGGTGCAAGGAGGCAGAATAAGAGGGACCCAGAAAAAGAGGTGGGAGGACAACATTCGAGAATGGACTGGTTTGACACTGAGCGAAGCCATGAGGGTTGCTGAGGACAGAGAAAGATGGAGTACGTTGGTTAAACTATCATCTGTGGTGCCCCTACGACCTTCGAGTTGCGGGATAGGATAAGATATGATAGGAATCAGACGTAGGCCCTATAATAATGGAACATACCGACCCATCATTTTAATACACTTTCAAAAGCAGAACATGAACCTTTATATACGTATCACATGTTGTCACTCAGAACTTTAAAATCACATTTGTCGTGTTTTCATTCGCTGGTAACTGATAGACTAGTGTGGAAGCCATTTCAGATTGAAAGTATCGTGTTGTTTGTACAGGGTTTGAAATCAATCGTTTGCTAGCATACACGCATGTTTATCCCCTCCACCCCACACCTCACCGCAGTTGATTATGGGCTACTTGCCTAAATCAAGAAATATTTATGAATTCAGACGTTTGACCCTGTGGACTAGTGGGGCCTAGGGGGTAAAGAGTTCAATATTTTCAGTTAGAACAATGGTGCAATTCCTGTGTTGTACTAACGGCAACAGTTAACTTTATTATTCTAACTGCAGGGTTAGCTGTGATGCGCTAACTGCATGGTTAACTGTTGTGCACTAACTGTATGCTTTTAACTGTGGTGTAGTAACTGCATAGTTAACAGTGGTGTACTAACTGCATGGTTAAATGTGGGATAGTAACTGCATACTTAACATTGGTGTATTAACTGCATAGTTAACCGTGCTATAGTAACTGCCCGGTTAACTGTGATGTACTAACTGCAAGGTTAACTGTGATGTACCAACTGCATGGTTAATTGTGGTCTACTAACTGAATGGTTAACTGTGATGCACTACTGCATGGTTAACTGTGGTGCACTGACTGCATTTTAAGTGCGGTGTAGTAACTGCATAATTAACTGTGATGCACTACTGCATGGTTAACAGTGGTGCACTAACTGCATGACTGGTTAACTGTGATGCACTAACTGCATGGTTAACTATGATGTATTAACCGCATGGTTAACTGTGATGTAAGCCTACTAACTGAAGACAAAGTGTACCAGTCGGCGGAAATAAACGAGATTGACTCCTAGGAGCGATAAATCAATAGACAATTGTGCAGCAAAGCCCTGTCGGTCATGAAGTATTTCATTACCAAACAAATTTTATTTCCAAAATAGACTACTGGCTGACTTCACGGAACTGCCGCATATGAGAATCGTCTCGAGCGTTCGCGAGTGACCCGAACTTCTTGGCCTCCACGTTTGTCCTTTGCGTTTCCGGTAAGTTACAGTGTCATACTGTGCAAAGGACTCAAAATAGACCGCTTGCATACTTCAGACGGTAAGGCAGAGGACAAAATCATTGGCCCAAGAAGAAACATCGTAATTGAAGCCTGGTTGGCACAAAACCCGAGAAAGCCAGCTGTGTGGCCAGCAGCTTATATATCTAGATCTGCCGCATGAGTACAACGACATAGTCTGTTTAACGAACCAACCGACCGTTCCTGCTTCAACAACTTAATTAAGAGGTCAAAGCTGACCTGTACTGTAGCAACTCTTTTCTGCAAGATTAAACGGCATCAGATCTTGAAGTGAACCTCTACCAACGCCGAATAAAAGTCAATAGGCCTTGGTGAAAGTTAACCTCGGTAAATAGGTGACTTTTGAAATAAGCAGATAATGGAAACAGCTCGAAACATATCGCTCCAGCCCACTCAGATCTGATGGGGGAGGGGTGAGGTGGGAGTGAGGGGAAGAGGGAAGAGGAAGGGGGGGGGGAAGGAATAGGTTGGTTGGGTGACCAGGCGGTGTCGTTGGTTAGGCGCCGGTTTCCCGTTCCGATGTCACGGGTTCGACGAAGTGGACGAAATGTATGTGACTTAGCTAGGCCTACTAATCTTTTTAGGTCACGGAGGGTTTTCATCGGGTACTCCAGTTTCCTATCGCTCCGTCTCTTCAGAATAATCGTATTGGATACAGTCAAGCAATATTTTCAGAGTAAAATTCGATTTCCGTATAATTATTATTTTCATCATCATCATCATCATCATCATCATCATCATCATCATCATCATCATCATCATCATCATCATCATCATCGTTATTATCACCATCGACGTCGTCGTCGTTAAACTGACCGTGAGGAAAAGGTAAACCTGAACGTTTCTATCCTATTAAGGGAAAAAAACAATGCCAAATAGGGAGAAATGCCTTTATTGAAAAATCGTTAAGGGAGAAAAAAATACTGTTTTAAAAAAACAAAACGAATAAAGAAAAGAAAGACGAAATAAAGTATGAAAGAAAAACAACGGTGTTTAAATGTCCCAGCGTGTCCCAGCGCGCACTAGGTCCGTTCTCCCTACCACCGGTCCCCCAGGATTGTGCTCAGTCGTCTGTGCGACAGACTATGCGCCCAAAGGTTGCAGGTGGGCGTCTCGGGGGCGTGAGTTTAATCCTGTATCGACCAGCGCCTTGAGCAGCTCTTGAGCTGGAAAAGCGCTATATAAGATGGATTAAATACAGAAAATATTATATGAAATAGAAATAGAAATTTAAAAAAATAAATAATTTTAAAATAAATATTAAATATCTCCCGTTAGACCCCAACCTTCAATAAGGTTTTTAGCAGACCAACAAAAGAAAGAAATAAAGAAAAGAAAAGAAAAAAGTTTACTGAAAGAAGGAAAGAGGAGGCGCCACCACTACACAATAGAGTATAATTGGAATGATGAATGTACACGTAAAAATTTCATTAGAGGGAGCATCCAAAGGAAAAGAGAACAAAGAAAAGCCCGCGTGCTTGGGTAAACTGCTGATGCATTTTCAGAGAACTGTTGTCAATGGCTGTGGCCATTCTTTTTTTCTTCTCCTTCAGGAAGGTCTATCAAATTAATGTACATTTTCATTTGTCACCCCAATAAACAGACAAGCTTAGAAACCCCAGATGTGATGCATAGAAAGACCCTAAGCAAATTGTTCTAGACTATAACAGTTCTTTTAAGACGCGTTGTAAGAGATGTTATTTTTTTAATTTTTTTCCCAGACTTCTAGTTGTCTCAGTCTATCCATTGCACTACATAACCTATAAATACCAATCGCTTTCCATTTTTCTCCATGATTATAACAAGCAGCCGAGGATTCGAACCAAAAATTGCAATCATTTTTCTGCATTCATTTGTAAGCCACGTTGTTTGCTAATCATGCCTTTGGGCGCATTTCTAGTAGTCGTTTGTGTGTGTGTGTGTCCAAATTCGATTAATTCTTTGTTGGTGCGTTAGCCGACCAAAAGCCTCTGATACCTTTGTATGCAATGTTCAAAAGCATGTCCAATTATCCAGGTGAAATGAACCCTAACTAGGATTTAAAAAAACGTCAGTCTTTCTTCAATCAAAGGGTTCTTTTCAGGAAATATTTCATACGCTGATAAAACAGTTTAGTCAAAATTCCACCCCAATGTAGATTAGCATATCGTCATAGAAATAAATAAATAAATAAATAAATAAATAAATAAATAAATAAATAAATAATAACACATTTAATATTTTGGAGAATTCTATGATTTGCAAGATCATCAAACTGAATTCAACGACCTCTAGAACACGAAACTCATCGTTATACTAATTGAAAAAGAAAAAAGAAGAAGAAGAAGAAGAAGAAGAAGAAGAAGAAGAAGAAGAAGAAGAAGAAGAAGAAGAAGAAGAAGAAGAAGAAGAAGAAGAAGAAGACGAAGAAGAAGAAGAATAAGAAGAAGAAGAAGAAGAAGAAGAAGAAGATGATGATGATGATGATGATGATGATGATGATGATGATGATGATGATGATGATGATGATGATGATGATGATGATGATGATGAACCCTATACAGAGTTATTTCCATAGTTTCGAATCTGACAATGGTTTGTCATTTCTACGCACGCATGCGTCTTTTATTGGTTACTCTTTTTTGTTTTCTTTTGATTAGAGGTGAAGCCTACTGGACTAGGTTTTGGTCTTTCCTTACAAGGAGAAAATAAAGTGTCAAGTCGTTATCCTTTCTCTTGGTACACGTTGGTTAGCAGACCGGCGACTTTTCAATAAAATTGGTGAAAATTTACCCACATGATCAAATAGCGGTGAGGAATCGTTAAACGCTACCATTATGCGAAGAACGTTATCGGGACTACGTGAAACGCACCTGTGTAAATTCAGGCCGTACGATCTTGGCAGCCACGCAACGGGCCCGGATGTTGCGTCACTGAGTAATTTTCCTGGCTTCACGCAACTATCGAAAATCTCAAAACTTTTCCTATTCACTGATTCATTTGAGTCGTCATATAGTATTTGCCCTACTGAAGAATGTTTGGGCTTCTCGTTTCTGTTTCCATTTTCCCCAAACTTTGCTTAGATTGTAAATAGTTGTCACAAAACTAAAATCTGTGGTCGGCTGCCCCGCCACAAAAAGCTCGGTTGCGACGCCACAAAAACCTCGGTTGCTACGCCACTCTCACGCGTTTTGGCTTCGGCTGCGTGGCCACTTCCGAATTCTATAGCAAAACTGTTTCAGTTGAACATAACTAACAATGCAGCGGCATTGTATTTACATATTCACACGTTCCACTCTTAATTCGCACCTCATATTATAGAAGATTTATGCAAATCTGTTGGTCTGAAAATGTTGGTTTCCAACCACTCTGTGTGCGCAGGAACGTCTTGACTGGAGTGCTGGTAGCTATTGGCGCAGGCGGTGCATCATCCCTTGCTGCCTTTGTCTCGTTGTAGGAAGTCTCAACCTCAATTTCAGAATGAAAAGAAACACCAGTTCCATCTGTCACTCCCGAAAGATGCATCTGCAATTAGATATTCATAAAACCCGATCAGGAATATATAATAATAATAATGCCGCTGGACTTTCAGTCATGTATATTTGATATTTATATATAAATATTTATAAATAGTTTTTACTTTTACTGTTGTTCCGTCTTTTGGTGTATCGTAGCAAAAGCGATGTTTGATCGAGTGCATGTATTTTTATGTAATGACTATGTAAAGCGCGGTGAGTCTGGTCGTAGGCTGGAATACACGCTATATAAAAATCCGTTATTATTATTATTATTATAGTTGAAACAATGTGACATAGATTTCGGAAGCGTCCGCGCAGACGAAGCAAAAATGTATGCAACCGGGGCTTTTGTGACCACAGATTTTAGTTTTGTGACAACTATTTAGATTGGGGAAAATGGAAACAGAAATGAGAAGCCCAGACATTCATTAGTAGGGCAAATACCCTAAGACGACTCAGACGAAGCAGTAAATAAGAACATATTTGAGATTTTTGGGGAGACACTAACCGCGATTCTGTTTTGATAGTTGTGTGGAGCCGAAAAAATTACTCAGTGGCGCAATATCCGCCTGTTGCGTGTCAGCACGGCCTGAAATTAAACTAAACGAAACAGTAATGCATAAATTAATACGAAACTATTACTGAAACGAACAAAATAAATATTCAGCCTACGAAACTATCCTATGCGTACAGTTTGTAAAATTCAATATAATTTGTCTCTCAAAGCCACATATGAAAATAGTGTTAAACTATTATAGTATTAGGCTCATCTAAACCAAGGGCTATTCGCGCAGATTCATAAAAATACACCAGAAAAGTGATTTTTACATTTTTACCATGCCCATAGAAGACACTTGAAACCTAGACATAAAGCAAAATTTGTGTTGAAAATCTCAGTCGGAACCACAAATTTCTTCGCCATTTTACTTCTGAAGGCAAAAACAACCCCAAAACAGCACCCTTTTCTCGGAGCAAAGTAAATCTATTTTAATGAATCAACAACAACAAATGGTGAGAAGTCAAAGCCTTTATTCAAGATTGCGTTTATAGCAATTGACCATATACGTGCAAAAAAATAACAGAAACTTACATGCGAATCATGATTCGTCAAAATGATGAAAATTCCGCATTTTTACTCAGCGAAGATTTTGCGTAATACACATCATGAGGAAGTCGTGACCTTCCGAAAAAGAGGTACGAACCAAGTTTCTGTGCTTTCTAAAGCTCCATATTTTCACCAGCAGAATTTCGGCATTTTCACCCATCAATTTCAAAATTTCGTCTGCAACTAAAGAAGCTGCCGCTTCAGAACCGCAGGCACGAAGAAAAGTTCGCAAGGATTTCCCGTTTGTTTAACCAGAAAGGAAAGGAATCACCGCCAACCAAATTTCGCTGGTCGAAGTACTGATGGTGGCAGCGGTGGGATAGAAAGGGGTTGACAGTGTCGTGTTTCCATTACGGGTTGAACGAGTTTGATGAGATTTGTATGAATAGACCTGGAATACAAAGGCTGAACCGAACCGAACAGAACTAGACTAGTTACCGGAAACTAACAGGAAATAGTGCGTGGTAAAGACAAAATTAAAATAAATAAAGAAGAAATCTATTATTGATGTGACAGAGTGAATGCACCATGAGCCTCCCTCCAGCCCTCCATTCCAAAACACACACACGGTTACCTTTCCGTTTCTTCATTAGTAGGCCACGTACCCCCGTGGTTACCTCCATGAAATCAGGGCCGTGGTTATTTCTAAATGGAAAGAAAAATATAGACACAAAGAGATACAGTTCATGGATTCTTCAATATGATATAGATAAGAGAGACAATTTGATTCTGTAATGTCTTTTCAAGGCAGCCCTCAGAAAAGTTAAAACAATTATTTATCAAACATTTATTTTAATAATAATAATGATGATGATGATATTAATAATAATAATAATAATAATAATAATAATAATAATAATAATAATAATAATAATAATAATAACAACAACAACAACAATAACAATAATAATAAACATTTTAGCATTTTGAAATAATTTGCTAATTTTTATTTTTTTTTAAATAAATATGAATTTACAATTAAGCATTGCAGTATGCCGAAGTGGGGCTGGTCGGGTCGAGCGGGTTGATTAGGGGAGTAATATAAGAGAAATAAGGAAAAGAAGATCAGGAGGATAAGATAAGATAAGACAATTTTATTATCTTTTACAAGAAATTACATTGTGGTGTACAGTTACACTCAACAAGGAATAAACATCACAATAATACTATTAACAACAATGATAATGACAATGAGGATAAAACTGTCACACTTTAATATAATTATACTTATGCATGCTAACATGCTGAACAAATCATAGCTGAAGAACAAGCAGGATTCAGGGCAGGGCGAAGTACCACTGAACAGATTTTCAACCTCAGAATAATCTGTGAGAAATACCTACAGCACCAAAGTAAGACTGCTGCGCTCCCTTGTCATCTCCATCTTCCTATATGCTTGCGAAGCATGGACCCTCACAGCAGATCTACAACGAAGAATACAAAGCATAGAGATGAGGTGCTACAGAAGACTTCTGGGCATTTCCTATACCCAACACATCACCAACGACGAAGTCCGACAGACCATCACACAAGCCATTGGACAACACGATGACCTGCTCACAGTGGTGAAGAAACAGAAACTCCGATGGTATGGCCACGTCACCAGATCATCAGGCCTTGCAAAGACCATTCTGCAAGGCACAGTGCAAGGAGGTAGAAGAAGAGGGAGACCGAAAAAGAGGTGGGAGGACAACATTCGAGAATGGACGGGTTAGACACAGAGCGAAGCCATCAGGGCTGCTGAGGACAGAGAAAGATGGAGTATGCTGGTTAAACGATCATCTGTGGTGCCCCTACGACCTCCGAGTTACGGGACAGGATAGGATAGGATAGGATGCTAACATTAAACGACAGCAAATGTTAAATGAAATTATTTTGGACAAATACAAATACACACACATTCACACACACCCACACACACACCCCCCTACACCCGCACACACACACACCCACACACACACACACACACACACACACACACACATATCATTTATCAAGTAATGAGACAGCCTTTGGGATAAAACTGTTTTTCGTTTTGAGAGTTCTGACCCTTGGTGTTTGGTAGCGGCTTCCAGAAGGCAGGAGCTGGAAGTGGTGCGCAAGCACATGAGTGCAATCCAGCACAATGCAACTGGATGGAGGGTGAGGTGGAGTGTGTGAGGAATAATAATGTATATAGGCCTATGTAACATCCTATCCTGTCCTATCCTATCCCGTAACGCGAAGGTCGTAGAGGCACCACAGATGATCGTTTAACCAGCGTACTCTATCTTTCTCTGTCCTCAGCAACCCTCATGGCTTCGCTCAGTGTCAAGCCAGTCCATTCTCGAATGTTGTTCTTCCACCTCTTTTTTGGTCTCCCTCTTCTTCTGCTTCCTTGCACTGTGCCTAGCAGGATGGTCTTTGCAAGGCCTGATGCTCTGGTGATGTGGCCATACCATCGGAGTTTCCGTTTCTTCACCACTGTGAGCATGTCATCGTATTGTCCAATGGCTTGCGTGATGGTCTGTCGGACTTCGTCGTTGGGTATACTAAATTCCCAGAAGTCTTCTGTGGCACCTCATATCTCCATGCTTTGTATTCTTCGTTGTAGATCTGCTGTCAGGGTCCATGCTTCGCAAGCGTATAGGAAGATGGAGATGACAAGGGAGCGCAACAATCTTACCTGGGAATGTAGACTGATGGTCCTGTCTTTCCAAATGGGCTTCAACCTTGTAAGGGCAGCAGTTGCTATGTAACACAATTGAGTGTTTTCATTTACAAGTAGAAGAAGCAATCTATGATTGATATGACTGAGTGAAGAACATTAAGAACAAAAAGAATAAGAACAACAAGAAGTACAGGAACAAAAAGAAGAAGAACAAGAAGTGTAACTGGAACAAAGCCGTTGCTTACAATGGGTTTGGACTACTGGTAAACCCGTTATTGTCTAGACCAATTGGTTTGGAACCGCGTGCTCCATGGATCTGAACCGTTCGCCTCTTGCGAACTTACGAAGCGTATTGAATTGGGACTTTGATCATTGTCTTGGACAGTTTGTTTAATTCTTTCAGCTTGTCGTGCCGTTGGGGGTGGGAATGGAGGGTGGGAGGGAGGAGGAGAGAGATGAATGATGGATGCTGTCGCGGAACCTTTTCTACAGTTCGCTCTGTGGGCTGCTGTTGTCAGGAGGCGTGACACGTTCAGCGCCGCCCATGTTTTCACATCATCTGTCCAGCTACACTGCGCCTGACTCCTTCCACTGTTAATGTTCCTTTGTTTGTTTGTTTTTTGAAAGGGTATCGTGCCGCTTGGCGTGACCATACCAAGCCAACGTTCTACTCTTCACATTTGTAGCTTTTAGGAATAGGAATTGGATTTTTCTGTTGAGAATAAAGTATTCGTATTCGTTTCAGTAGCGAAAAGTGGGTTTTGAAGTTCCGCAAGTGACATGACTAGGTTCCTGACGTACTCGTCGGTCTTGTGTCCATTCGTGCTAAGCATTCTAGGGTAGCACTTCATTTTAAAATGCTGGATTTGAATTCTGGCGTCACGGATGTAGCCTATAGGGTTGGACAGAAATTTCTCTGCACTTACTTTTCTCATTCGCTCTTCCCGTAAGCTTCAATGTCGTAGTCTACACAGGCTTAAAGCAGCTGACTGCTTGAAGAAATAATTATTTGATTGTAGTTGAAACGGAAGCGCAGGTGACCAAAATTAGCTGCGGGTCTAGTAGGCATATAGCCTATTATCTAGGCTTCTTTTTTTAATTGCGATAGTGTGCCTATGTCTGCCAGAGAATAAAGAAAGAGAGGCAGGAGAGAGCCCGTGCAACGAGGGTTTCTCTGAATGAAGTCAGACGTTCCGCCTTCTTTCAAGTGAAGTCAAGCCATCAGTTGTGATGCCATTCCTTTGAACGATAGGGTACAAACAGTCAGCGAGACTGAATGAGTGGATGACAACACGGATTATTTTATTTCATTTAAATGTATAGCGCATTAGAAAATAATTCTACATCCGAAAGTATGCTCGAGCTCAACGGAATTACAGGGAAATTGTCTTCATCTAGGCTGTCTCCATCCTGTTACTCCAAAAAATATATTTCCTTGAAGGTAAGTTATTTTTTTAGTTTGTGATAATTATCTAAGCTTTTAACACGCAGTCTGATCCATCTTGATTATTTATTTATTTATTTATTGTTGTGTTTGTTGTTGTTTTTTGTTCAGAATAACCGTATCTAATTAATTATTTTTTAACTATTTATTATTTGCTTTCCAAAAGATCGATGTTAAATCTTTACCCAAAACTGCTTGATTTAACTGTCACCAAATCAAATAGTCTACATTTCGAATAGCTTTATATGTTTGTCCCTAATTTAGTAGTACAAATTGAGAACTTCCAATTGGTATTGTGTTTTTCCCGTCTTTTCACAGGAATCAAGACGAATGTAAAAAGGGACGTCAGACACCAAATCATTCATGACTCGATTGCTTGGAAAGGAATATTACTGCAGATTTGGATCGGCAGATACATTATGACTAAACAACGAGCTTGTGTTGCAATCGTCATCGTGCATTTTGCACTGTGTGGTAAAACTACTACTACTACTACTACTACTACTACTACTACTACTACTACTACTACTACTACTACTACTACTACTACTACTACTACTACTACCACCACTTTCTGGTCCTGATTTGGCTCGGAAGAGTCCGCTGGACCTAAAGCAATAACCTTGTATTGTACTACCACCACCACCACTTCTACTAATATTTCTTTTTCTACTCCTACTATCTTCTTCTTCTTCTTCTTCTTCTTCTTCTTCTTCTTCTTCTTCTTCTTCTTCTTCTTCTTCTTCTTCTTCTTATTCTTCTTCTTTTTCCTCTTCTACTACTGGCATAGGGCCGGCGGTGTGACTGGGGAGGGCACTATTGATAGTACTCTGGTAAGAAGCTGCTGACCTGAAACTCTTGACGCTGGCCATCAGAAATAATTTCCTCGTCGAAGTTGCTTCAACCAATTCTTGTTCTTTAGAGGAAAAAAGAGTAATATTTTGTAGGCAAGTTTCATCATTGTATCTGGCATAGTTTGACGCAGTATTTTGACATTCAAGTTCACTCGCTTGAAACATTGAAACTGGTCAGCAGTGTACTGTACAAAGTTAAGTCAGACGAAGTTACTGTTGGCGTTACTGCAAAGTGTTTCCATTGACTGGACCAACAAGCCCTCTTCTATATTAATTTTAAAGCGCGGAAAGACGTGCTACAGACCTTTGTGCCAGACTGTCAAAACAATTCAGTCGCAAACTGATTACTTCAATACCGTCTTTTCTTCCTTATTTAATTAATGTATTTATTGATTCGTTGAGTCATTCTTACTTCTTAATAATAATAATAATAATAATAATAATAATAATAATAATAATAATAATAATAATAATAATAATAATAATAATAATAATAATAACGAGAATTCATAATGTCCAAGTATATTACAAGGTATAGTTGTTACCGGAAATCTGTGTATTCCGTCAACACGTGTATTGTCTAAAAAAAATCAGTCAATTCGTGTTTTGACTGTGACCACTAGGCAGTACATGTAATGACTAAAATTTCCAGTCTTATTTAGGACCCACTTCAAAACACACATTGACCGACTGTTCATTTTAGTCAATGCGTGTTTCGCTCAGTCAAATCTTCTAACAATTTCAGAGCACATGCTATCGCATAGATAGATAAAAACTCAGTGCTTATAGGGTCCACAGCATTGAGATGTGTTAATCGGCCCGTAACTGATAAGGTCCAGTACTATCATATCCTATACTGTCCCGTAACCCGGAGGTTGTAGGGGCACCACAGATGATCGTTTAACCAGCATATTCCACCTTTCTCTGTCCTCAGCAGCCCTGATGGCTTCGCTCAGTGTCAAACCAGTCCATTCTCGAATGTTGTCCTCCCACCTCTTTTTTGGTCTCCCTCTTCTTCTACCTCCTTGCACTGTACCTTGCAGAATGGTCTTTGCAAGGCCTGATGATCTGGTGACGTGGCCATACCATCGGAGTTTCAGTTTCTTCACCACTGTGAGCAGGTCATCGTGTTGTCCAATGGCTTGTGTGATGGTCTGTCGGACTTCATCGTTGGTGATGTGTTGGGTATAGGAAATGCCCAGAAGTCTTCTGTAGCATCTCATCTCCATGCTTTGTATTCTTCGTTGTAGATCTGCTGTGAGGGTCCATGCTTCGCAAGCACATAGGAAGGTGGAGATGACAAGGGAGCGCAGCAGTCTCACTTTGGAATGTAGACTTAAAAATAAATCACTAGGATTTCAGCGAAAATCTCGTGATGACGATTGCGATTTCAAACCGCGACAAAACCACGGTCGATCATTCATTTTAGACTTGCTTTGCCGGCTCCTCGCCACGAATGGTGGATACGAATGAAAACGAACAAAAGGTTTTAAACAAGCTGGCCGAAATTCTAGCGACGAAAGATTCCAGTTGCCTGTTGACCAAGGCGAAATATTACGACTGTTACACGTATTTATCAATAGTCGATTCAGCCCCGATGCTTGAATCTTGATATGTGTAACTCGAATTCGTTTATCCACGCAGCATGTTCACTCAGCAACAAGGCAGGAGTCGTCGTATAACAGTTTTCAACTTTATTCAGCAAACACCAACAATTTCATACAAGATCGGTTTTCGAAAATCATTCTAAAATAAATTTTTCAAGTAGACAATATTTATATTGCCTCTCTGCAATCCAGTAAAGCTTAAAACATTCCAGAGTGACGAAATAACACCCAATGAAAATAAAACTAATCACCGGAACTGTCTTACGACATAGAACATTCCTCAGTTTAGAAGAATTATCTAGCTATTACCAGATAAGTCTGGAACTTTCGATCGATAATAAACAAGTAATTCCAGAAAATTATAAACGATACTACAACAATATCGACTAACAAAAATTTTCAACATAATACAAAGCTTTTCTAACAACAACGCAAAAATCAAATCAAAGGTAAATACACGCTATCTTTACATGCTTTGCAAAATAAAACGTTCGGAACTGTCGTGCGCATCTCAATCGTAACAATGACACGGAACTCTCTCTGTATCTCTCTGTCTCTGTCTCTGTCTCTCTCTCCTCTCTCTCTCTCTCGTCAATAATGGTATGGCCTCCCCGATTGCATTCAAGAATTAGATGTAATTGAGAGTGAAACAAAAAGACATAGAAAGAGACAGGGACAGAGAGGGTCAAAGAGAGAACGTTTTTAAAAAATATATATATATATTTACTTTGCATGAGAGAGAGAGAGAGAGAGAGAGAGAGAGAGAGAGAGAGAGAGAGAGAGAGAGAGAGAGAGAGAGAGAGAGAGAGAGAGATAAAGAGATAAACAGACAGACAGAGAAGGACATTAAAATTGAAGTGTTTACATTTTAAGCATATTTTTAGTATTTACTAACGTCTACTTCACATGATTTAGTTGTGTGGATGTGTCCCTGCGAGTGCTTATTGAAGTACAAGAACAACAACTGATTGTGTGGTCATTCATTTTTCTTAATGTTTACAACCACATGCGATTTAAATACCGAATGACAGTTCAGTCAATTCGTGTATTGACCAGAGCACGTTTTAAGACAATACACGTATTGATTGGAAATTGTAGTCATTACATGTATTGCCTAGTGGTCACAGTCAAAACACGAACTGACTGATTTTTTTTTTCATAGACAATACATGTATTGCCTGAATACACAGATTGCCGGTAACATAGTGATTCGAGACGCTTTGTTCCTTCTTCCATTCTTTTTTCCTTTCTTTCTTCGCCCTGTCTTCTTTTTGTTTCATTCAATCTGCCTGTTTGCAGGAAGCCAATTGTGTCCAGAACCAGGCCCAGTGGGGAACGCTTACAGGGATTGGGATGGGGGCTTGCCTGGGGGACAGGTGACGTACGGTTGTTTTGAAACCTACACCCTCATTAAAGGCAATCTCACTCGCACCTGTGACTCCAACTCTCTCTCTTATGACGGCTCACCTCCAGTTTGTGTCCGTAAGTTTTAAGAGTTTACTTGATTGATTGATTGATTGATTCAGTTGACTTTATCTATTCTCTTTATCTCTCATCTACATCCATTTTTTTTCATATCTCTTTTCCTCTTTTCTTTTGCGCTTACCCATTTCTCTCTCTCCCCCTCCCTCCCTCTCTCTCTCTCCCTCCCTCTTTTCTCTCTCTCTTTCTTTCTCTCTCTCTCTCTTTCTCTCTCTCTCTCTCTCTCTCTCTCTCAAGATATAAAGAGATAAGATAAATATATAACAATGAAAAGATAGAGTTAAGTTGACAGGAAATGAGACAAAAAAACAACATTAGAAAAGGGAAACTGTTATGAAAAACAAATGAATGAATAAATAAATAAATACAAATATAAACAAGATGTCAAGCCATTCACATGTGTTTCTAGACTCACACACACAGCACATAGATGAAAACCAAGCATGGTTAAAAGTGTTACTTTTCGAGAAGCTGATGTGTTGTGGTTTTCAAATTAAGAAGCAAACTGACAATATGGGACGATTGACCACTATTTGAACTAGAGTACGGTGACCATCACGCGGCCAGACCGAGGTGCGGCCAATTCTAATAACTCCTATTCTACTAGCTTTAAAGCTTTGAAGAATCACAATTGCTTCCCTTGAGTCTACCTTAGCCTTTTTGTCGTGATTTCCAGTTTATGGCCGCGCTCTGCATATGAATTTTACTGTCTGTAAGATTGACCCAAGAAAAGTTTCTTTTTTGAGATTACGGTGACCATCACGCGGCCAGACCGAGGTGCGGCCAATTCTAATAACTCCTATTCTGCTAGCTTTTTCTGTTTTTATTTTTTTTCGTTTCTTGTCTTATTTGTGTTTTTGTAAGTTTTAAAAAGTTGTAAAGGGCCTGGCCGATTGTCGGGCATGGTGTCGGCCGCGTGTATGCATGATGGCCGCAGCTGTGGCTTATTGTTGGACGCACCTTGGCCACCTGGCCGCATCATGGTACACTGAAATTGTGCAGATATTGCTAAGTAGTTGTTGTTTGTAGATTATAGTCACACGACACTTTCGCATATAGGTGACTACTGGACCGATTTATACTGACACCAGCGGGCCAGTTGTTGGTAAAGGGGAAAATAATATGATCACACGTGTTGCTAAGTAGGTCCACAATGTTTCATTTATAGAACCCCGGCCAAGTCAGTGCCGTTACTGCGACCTCCCGATAAAAGAAAAATCAAACTTGGATTCTGATTGGTTCATAAACAAAAGAAGTATGAAAAAGTGTTCGCTCGTGGCCGCAAGTGGTCACCCTAATCTATATAAAAGCTAAACACTTTTTTTTTTTAAATCTGTCCATCCAGGTTTTAGATACACCCCAAAATCGTGTTTAAAAATGATGGGCCTCAGCGTTCTTGACCTTTGAGAAAATGCAAATATGATTGATCTAAAAGGCTGATTGGTAATTACAAGGAATTACTTTATAAGTATAGTTCGGGAAATAAAACCAGTGCAGCTCAGGTTCAACACAGTTACGCCATACCGTTCGACGTCATAAATAAATTCCATGATCATAATGTTGTTCTATAGTCTAGCTAGTAGGCTTTGATCAAACTAGTAAGCGGTACAACACAACACACAAACATGTAGCCTACCTACTGCTAAAATTAAAAAATAAATAAAAAAAAATTAGTGAAAAAATGAAATAAAACAGTGTGTAAAAAAAAAGCTTTAAGAACTAAAGGACAAAATGCACTATTACAACGCCCCTTGCGCAAGGTTCTGGAGATCAAATGTACTGTACAAATAACGTTGCAGATATTTAAAGAGATGGACTACAGTTTTCGAGCAGTGTTCGATTGCTAGGTCCCACCCAGGATTTCACATTATAAGCTTCGTCACTCGGGGGATTGTACTATATAAAAAGTGATGTACAACTACTCGGTTGCGTCCCTTGAAAACCACCTTGGTAATAATTATACATAGCTGCACCGATATCACGTCTTTCGGACAGCTTTTAAACATCGTCAAAACGTGTTGTTTTTAGAGTTTATATTGTGTATTTATATGACAATAGGTTGCTTACAGGTTACAAAATATTGTTGGGTATTTTTTGGGCTTGTAATCTGTTTATTTTACTTGCATGAAAACATTGGATGTCTGGGTTCAAGCATTGCAAGGAAGATCCTAGGCTTGAAAGATTTATTATTCCATCTAGTCTTAATTTTATCTTGATGCATATTAAAAGTGTTATTATTGGGATATATTTTCAACTCATATTGAAATGAATACACTTTTGTCTCATCTGCCATGGATCGATGTGCATTTTGGTGGTTTTGTTATGTTTTGTTGAGTGTTTGTTTTATGGGTGGCCGTGGGTGTTATTGTGCCTGTGCATTTGTATGTGCGTTTTACGATTCTCATCGGCCCCTTAGGCCGGGGCGGTAGGTCGGCCCGATCGTCTCTAAAGGGATAAGGGTGTATTAAATGACTGAACTGACTATGAATTTCTAAGAGAAAGAGGTAGCTTAGGACCCTGATAATAGAAAGTACGTTCGCCATATGACTTAGTGAGCACAGATGTAACTGCAAACAAACAGGTGTCAGAGGAAGAACTAAGTTTCGCCACATTGCGATGCAGAAGACACACAAAGCATAAGGTATATATCTACTCTTTGGGTTGTGTGCTCATGTGATTGATTTTCACCGATTTAGTTAAATTTCATTAAGCTATTGCTATGTGTGTAATTAAGAGCAGGATGTCTAGGAACAATATGGAAACTGTATTTCGATTTGACCGTTTGACGCTCTGTACAGTCGCCAGTGGTGCATTTTCTCGGCATTTTGCAACGCATCTAGATCTAGCTTTATCAGCGCTGTACTTTATTTGTGACGTCACGACACACTTGGCCTTGCAATTTGAGATTTCAACGCAGCAGGCGACAGATTGACATTCGGGATGCTTGTTTCTTCTTTGAAATCCATGTTTGTTTGATAAAGTGGCTAAAGTTGGGTGTATAAGGTTTCAGAATGTAATGGACTTTGTACTCCTTATAGAGTTTAAAGCCCTCCCCCCCCCCCTCCCCGTGGTGATGCCGGTGGTTTCTGTATAAAAAGTATCCCCACTTTCTGGAAATTTAGTGCTTTAAATCCCCACTGTCGCTGTCTTTCTTATTTGTTCTTTCGCATTCCTGCTCTGTTCTATCAATCTACTATACTATGCCATAAGTCTTCTGTAGCACCTCATCTCCATGCTTTGTATTATTCGTTGTAGATCTGCTGTGAGAGTCCATGTTTCGCAAGCGTATAGGAAGATGGAGATGACAAGGGAGCGCAGCAGTCTTACCTTGGAATGTAGACTGATGGTCTTGTCTTTCCAATTAATGGGCTTCAACCTTGTCAGGTCAGCGGTTGTTTGTGCGATCCTGGAGAGGACTTCTGGTCGGGACCCATTATCTTATACAATGGCTCCTAAATATTTGAAGCTATGCACTGTGATGAGGGATTGGCTTTGGACTTTGACATGATGTCCATGTTGATGCCTTTACGAAAGACGAGACTTCACAACCTGTGCTCCAGCGCCTTGATTGCATTCCTTCGGTATCGCCATTTTTTCATGACGGTGAAAAGAAACTTTACCCTTCCTGAATTTGCTGGTTTAGACGTAAGTGACAAATCTTGGTTCCACTGAGTTCATAATGGCAGCGGCATAAATTATGCAGGTGAATAACGGGAACTGCCAAGTGAAAAAAACAAAACAACCTGTACCGAAGCATACAACAGCCAGTTTATGAATAATATTATTATGTATGAGCAATCGTGCGTAGAACAAGGATTTAATGAAGTGAATGAATACATATTGAAGTTACATCTGCATGCAATATAACACCGCGCGTGGTATCCACTAACTGGCCGCGTGAGTAAGCGTATCAAGCACACAAAATTGATTAGTTAATCGACCTAAAGCCCCGGTCACACAGCCCTTTACGGCTGAATCACGGCCAAAGCGCGTCCAAAATTTGTTACCCGTGGAGTGGACGTTGTTGTTCGCGTTGATGTCGAGGTTAAGACGAGCTACGGTCGAGGTATTGACGTGGCAGGACGCGGGAAGAAATCTGAACGGCATCGGACGCGGCAAAAAGTTTTGAACTGCTCAAAATTTTAGCCCGCGCGCAACCACGGGTAACACACGCGGTAAAGACGTGCAACACACGTGAAACACGCGTGGTAATCCGTGTTCCGGCAGTGATTAAAACTTGGGGAGACGCGGTAAGACGCGAAAGTTTAGCGTTCAGTCACGGCCAGAGCACGGTCATTGTACGCATGTACCGCGTTGGAATCACGGGAAATAGCGTGTGCTTAGCGGCTTATCACTGACAAATGGATTTTTCCACGTTCATAGCACTACCTAACGACGTCTCGAACAAGTTCGAAATACGTCCCGATCACTGCCTAATCACTTCTGTATCACTTCTGATTTGCGGCATATAAATACCGTAATTTTCTGAGACCTCGGCACTTGAGGGTCAGGGTCTGGACCAGCAGCACCAGCAGGGGGAGCATGGACCTGGACTGTGACTTGGGCCTGGGAGTCTTGGGGAGCCTTCGTCGACCTCTTCTTGGCAGAGGAACCCTTCTTTCCAGGCATACTGCAAATGACTGTAGGTGTTTTGTACAAGATCTGGATCGGTATAACTTGCCGCCTTTTGCCCCATCGTTTTAGAACATGTGCAAATTTTTTTTAGGCTTACACGTGGCTGGACGTGGTTAGCCGTGCTTAGGCAGTGCTTCAGCAGTGGAACAGCCGCCGACGGCCATACCCCGTCCAAAGCACGGCCAAACCAAAATTGACCGAAAATTACCACGTACGACCACGTCCACCAGATTTTCCGACAGGAGGAGGAGGAGGAGGAGGAGGAGGAGGAGAGAGAGAGAGAGAGAGAGAGAGAGAGAGAGAGAGAGAGAGAGAGAGAGGCGCGCACGTACAAAGATACACACACACACACACACACACACACACACACACACCCACACACAAACACACACGCTTTTCAGTTAATTATAATTTGTAAGACAGCAGCTAATAAACTTTTTTTTTAAAAGGAAAAAGAAAACACTGTTCACTTGCCACCAATTATATTTTACTAAATATTTATAAATACACTTAATTCTTGATTTATATCGCAATAAATTTGCTTAAAATGCAAGTTCTTCTAATTGAATGCCGCTAATTTAGCTTTCAATGAAAACCTTTGTTTTATTCCCTTTTAAATACAACTTTAGATGACATACAATATTTTGATACAATTGTTGCACTAGCCAAGGTTTTTAACAAAAAATCGTATCATATCGTATCCTATCCCGTAACTCAAAGGTCGTAGGGGCACCACAGATGATCGTTTAACCAGCGTACTCCATCTTTCTCTGTCGCTCAAGCTAGTCCATTCTCGAATGTTGTCCTCCCACCTCTTTTTCTGTCTCCATCCTCTTCTGCATCCTTGCACCGTGCCTTGCAGGATAGTCTTTGCAAGGCCTGATGCTCTGGTGATGTGGCCATACCATTGGCGTTTCCGTTTCTTCACCACTGTGAGCATGTCATCATATTGTCCAATAGCTTGTGTGATGGTCTGTCGGATTTTGTTGTTGGTGATGTGCTGGGTATAGGAAATGCCCAGAAGTCATCTGTAGCACCTCATCTGCATGCTTTGTATTCTTCGTTGTAGATCCATGTTTCGCAAGCGTATAGGAAGCTGGAGATGACAAGGGAGTGCAGCAGCCTTACCTGGGAATGTAGACTGATGGTCCTGTCTTTCCAAATGGGCTTCAACATTAGGAGGGCAGCAGTTGTTTGTGCTATCCTGGAGAGGACTTGCTGTCGGGACCCATTGTCATTGTGATACAATGGCTCCTAAATATTTGAAGCTATGCACTGTGTTGAGGGATTGGCCTTGGACTTTGTCCATGTTGATGCCATTGGTATTGTTGGTCATCATTTTGGTCTCCTCTGCACTTGTTTTTATTCCATAGGCTCTGGAGGTGTTGTCAAGCCTCTGTACCAGCTGTTCAAGTTCTTGTTCCTCTCCAGCCAATCCATCAATGTCATCCGCAAATCGGAGGTTTCAGATTGCTCTACCCCTTATGCTGATTCTGCCTTCATTATCTGCAAGGGCCTTTGACATGATGCGCTCTTGGGAGATGTTAAAGAGTATTGGAGAGAGTAGGCATCCTTGACGCACACCGATTGTTGTTCTGAACCAGTTTCCGATGGCGCTGTTGTGGAGAGCTGCTCTGGTATCCTTGTCCTATAGGCTTTTGATGACTTCAATAAACACAAAATATATAAGTGTAAAATTATCCACACTTTTCAAAGTTTCCCATGCGTTTGACAATTACTTGAAAGCTAGACATGAAATTAAAAAAAATAAGCATCATGTTTATTAAAGGACCCAGATCTGAAAACATAATGTGCTTATTTATTTCTTTGGATGTTTGCAAGGAGTCACTTTTGAATCGATTGAGTGGTCTTCTTTCTGGATAAATCTTCTACTTTATTCAGATAGTGATGAACCGCGGTTTTCGCTTAGAGGGTTTTTACAACTTAGTAGACTCTACACCTCTAACATCCTGATACGAGCGCCTGTGATCACAGGCTGTGAAGTCCGTAGGCCTCGCCTCAATTACATACTATACATAGTAATTGAGGCGAGGCCTACGGACTTCACAGCCTGTGCTGTGATAATGGTGTACAGCTACACGAAAGACGTTGCTGACGTGTTGCATATGTAAACTTTTGGTTTTCTTCTGTCTCTCACAAATTCGGAACTGGACTCGGTGATATACAGTGAAGTCTTACGCTGTACTATAAACGAACAACAACCTGAAGCAAGATACAAGATACAGGATACAAGATGATTTAGACCTATTGTCCCTATGTTTGCCCACAGGGATATTTGACAAGTGGTCAACACAACATAAAACACGAAACATGGCAAGGACAAAATCATAGTCAGATATAACCTCGCCATTCATTCACATAAACATGAGCAGACGCTCCAGCAGATCTAGCTTTCGTAGTGCAAAGGATAAATGAGCGATGACATGTATTTATACCGAACATAAAAAAATAATTTTCAAATATTTTATAATTTTCAATGATCCCAGTTGGCGTTATTTGAAATGCTTATGAAATGGATTTCTGTTTGATGTTTAGTAAACTGTTCCACGCTGACGAGAGAAGATACGAACACCACTGTGTCACAACTGAACGGCACACTGGCTCTGGACGTGGCGGTTTACGAGTGTGACAC
The DNA here is from genome assembly GCA_036898135.1 of Oncomelania hupensis. Classification (NCBI taxonomy): domain Eukaryota; kingdom Metazoa; phylum Mollusca; class Gastropoda; order Littorinimorpha; family Pomatiopsidae; genus Oncomelania; species Oncomelania hupensis. The sequence continues at coordinate 42,614,516 of CM072519.1, read as the reverse complement.
TGGCACTGTCGCCGCTCAGTACTCAACTACTTACTGCTCATCCTTCTCTGGCGTTTGGATGCACCCCACAATTGACTGCCATTGTACGTTTGTGAGGGAGATTGTGTAGCGTCTATCATCATCATCATCATCATCATCATCATCATCATCAAATATCGCCACCCCGAAAAAATTAGCCATGCTCTAAAAAAAACAAAAACATTTTTATTTATTTATTTATTTATTTATTTTTGGTAAACTGTTTACTCTCTTGTCTCGGTAAAGAGGACACAAGATTTGTGGATTATTTTATTTTATTTATTTATTTATTTGCATTTATTTATTTATTTATTTATTTGCGTCCTGAATTCATTTAGAGACAGAGAGACAGAGAGGGGTAAAGACAGAGGACATTATTATTTTTATTATTATTATTATTATTATTATTATTATCATCATCATCATCATCATCATCATCATCATCATCATCATCCTCATCATCAACATTATTATCATCATCACCATCATCATTGTTTTTGCTTCAGATCCTACCGAACTTCTACTTCTCGGCACTGCAGAGTTTTATCCACAACCAGAAAACAGCACACTGCCTTTCGACCCAAACTTCGCCTTTGACGGTAACTTAAGCACGTACGCGACCCTGACTCCTGGAACGTCCTTAAGCATAAATATCAGCAACATCGAAGAGAGGGTTCAAGTTTATGTCGTGGAACTCGAGCTTAAGGTCAACAACGGTTAGTGTGAGAGATAGAGACAGGGAGAGAGAGAGAGAGAGAGAGAGAGAGAGAGAGAGAGAGAGGGAGACAGAGAGAGACAGAGAGAGACACACAGACAGAGAGAGACAGACAGACAGACAGAGAGAGAGGGTGCGTTATTTTACTACTTGCAATGTAACTTTTGCACATCTAAATTGAGTACCCCAAGAGAACGCCGGGGGTTTTAGTATAAATAGTATCCCCACTTTCTGGAAATTTAGTGCTTTAAATTCCCACTGTCGCTGTCTTTCTCCTTTGTTCTTTCTCATTCCTACTCTGTTCTATCAATCTACTATACTATCTTCTTCTTCGCTAGACCAGTCACCTACCTTTCTTCTTGAAAACTCTTCTGGGACAAAACATCTCATTTGTGTGTGAGGTCTATTGGATCAGCTTGGAAATATTGGACGCTTTCTGCCAGGTGGTCACTGGGGCTTCCTATGATGTTATTATTTGGCAGTGTAGGAATTTTATATGTATGTGTTTTGTTGATATTTTATAATGATATTTGTATTCGATTTTGTTTTTTTTTGTAAACGGGGGTTCAATAAATTAGAGTATAACCTCAGCCGTCCCCTGCGTGGGATGTCTTTATAGTAAAGTGACCGGCTGGTGGAGTGCCTTCAGTGTTACCACTAGGGTTGTTTCGGCGGATCTTCTATGCGGATCAGAGGTGAGGCCTCTTTCAGCGCAGTTGTGGTCTTGATTTTGTGGTCCTGATTCGGCTCTTTGCAGTCCGCTGGACCCTGTAAGCAATGAATAACTGACTAACTAGCTTGTGCGCCGACTAGACCTCGGTTTATACTCTTATCCGATAGGACGTGTTGCCAAAGATCTCTTGAAACTGACAGACAGGGAGACGTACAACACAATAGTGTCTAGGTGGGTGAGTAAGCCCACATTCCAACATAATATATTTTTTTCCTTTATAATGCTCTGTAGGTGGATTATGTTGTTGCCTGCCTAAGGCCAGAAGTGGGAGTCATTTTTATCCCAAAAAATTAATTTTTTGGGGGTGTTTTGGGATCATTGGTTATTTTGCATGTTTAGACTATCTACTTCAATCCTGTATAGTGTTTTTGCATATATCCTCAATGATTTTATGTAAACATTGTCCCTAACTGCTGTGGGGGTGCAGAAAAGTTCATCAAAAAAATTTACAATTACAAAATTTGGTCATTTTCGCCGCATAGTTACCGCTATTTCTAGCGGACGATTCGGGGATTCCCGTATACCAAAATAAACAGGAAACCCTCATGAACATGCTGATGTCACTTCCGGATTTATAAATAGGTACAGGCATTGTTCAAACTACGTTCTTTTGACCAATGGGTTTCACCTTCTCATCAACATTTAGTAACGTACGTCATTTCCCTAGACACCGATTGGTCCGCTCGATTTTCCAGTGCCTTTCGCGCATGCGCAATCGACATCTTTTGCTTCGTGTACCTTTATCCTGCGACGCTATCTGTGATATCCACTAGGTCTAATTCACAGTGTAATTCACTTCAAAACGATGCCAAGAAAGCATATGGGCAGGGCATGATGGAGGACATGTAGATAGATATGTTTGTGTGATAGGTATTTACATTTTGTTGCATTGATTTGCATTCCAGAAGTGCTTTTTCTATGTGAGCAGGAATTGGTAACTTTCAAATGCATTTTTTTCAAAACTTTGTTTTTGTCCGACTTAGTTGCACTAGAAAACAAAATTCTCAGATTCTATTGAAGATATTTACATAATTCTTTTTTTTATTTCATTCACAAAACATTTCTCTGTGGAATAACAGAGGGAAATATTTCTATTTGCTAAAGATAATTTTTTTTATTTCCCTTTTAGTGAAGGGGTACCCCTAAATTTTCATGTAAAATATAAATGACCCTGTAATTTTTTTCATAAACAAAACTTTGAAAAATGGCTCTGTCAGTCCAGAAAGGTGATGTTACAGTTGAGAAATAAATAGGTTTGAACAGTACATATTGATTCCTGTTGTCTGAAAAATGTTTGTAAGATTGTATGATTTTGCATGAATTCGGCAAAAAAACACTCATATTGAAGACAAACACATTTCAGAAAAGTGGTTTTTGCAGATTTTGAATGATCTTAATACAGTCCACTCAAAAATAAATCATAATAGCATCATACTTCAGGTTTTAATTTACCCCCCACTTCTGGCCGCCTTAAAATAATAGGCCTACTGAAGCCCTTATAATTATCAATATTACGTAATGATGGATATTGGAGGTTTTTTGTTATGACTGTGTCATAAAAATATGTATGTGCTTGACAAGTACAAATTCATACAACATACAGAAAGCAACAGTCAAACCTCTGTTCACCTAAGCAAGATAAAGGCGGCAAAGAACGCAGCAACAAAGCATTATCTCCCTTTATCTTCACCAAAGTCTGCGGAGCGCAGTTGGCCCAGTGGTGTACGCAGTGAACTCAAATGTAAGGCGATAACATTGCAGGCTGTACAGTTAGTGGTTCAAACCCAGTTGACGGTTTGGAGTAAAATTATATGAATAAAAATAAATTAATAAAATGAAAAATACTAAAAAGAGATTTCTCTTATATAGCGCACTTACAAGCTCAGAGAGCTTCTCAAAGCGCTGGCCCGTAATGTCCAGCAATCACACAATAGTTTGCTGAAGTCAGGTTTTGAACCCACGTCGCCCAAGACGCAGTCACACAAGTCGTGCGCTCTGACCACTGAGCTATCCCTGCCGCCATAATAATTACCCTAAGACATTGGGCCCCTACTCTTAGGTAAAGATACTTTACGCTCATGTGCCGGCTACACTAATAAACCCAGCACGCACTAGGTCCCTTCTCCCCATCCCTGGTCGCCCAGTATTGTGCTCAGTCGTCTGGACGTCAGACTAAGCGCCCAAAGGTTGCAGATGGGCTCCTGGTGATGCCTGAGTTAAATCCTGCATTGAGCAGCTCTTAAGCTGAAAAACGCTATATAAGAGTGGGTTTTTTTTAAATTTAAATGAGATGCTGGTCATTAACAATGTTCTAATCTCAGATGGGTGGCCGTTCCAAACATGCCGCCTGACGACCCTGGGGCTGGAATACACGGGAACAACTGGATACTACTGGGAATCGGGCACAGTCAAACCCTGCCAACGCTGGGACTCTCAGTATCCCAACGTCCACAATTTCACCGATGACGCGCTTTTCCCCGGTGACGAAAATGTGACCTCAGCCAACAACTACTGTCGCAACCCAGGATCCAACGAAGCCGAACCGTGGTGTTTCGATGCTGGGGTTGTCTCTTCGCCCAAACTATGCCGTATTTCTGCCTGTGGTAGGTTAGTTCTCAATGTTACGATCAGTCACATTTGTTTTGCGCCGCAAATTAAACATCTTGCCGATGGGAGCCCAGAGAAGCACACTGCGTAGCTGAGACTAGACGAGGCCTACGTTCGCCCTATTCTATCCTATCACAAGTATATCAACTAACAAGTTAGTATCTCTCTTCTATGTCTCTATCGACGTGCGCGTACAACCGGTTGCTTCCCTTTACATGCTTTGCGCTCCATAGAGCGTCGTCGGCCTGAAATAACTTTTTAGAAACTTCAAAACCCAGGGGAATTATGGGTAGGGAAATGCTTTTCTGAAATGACGTCGGCCAAATCCTTCTTTAGTTTCTTTGCTCGAGCAAAGGCAATCTCATAGGTATGGAGCACTTCGTCCATTATAACTCCATCGCTGATAATACTGCTGACAAGTTTCTGCCTTTGTTCACTACCAGAAATATGCAGTTCCTCTCCCAACTTTCGTTTCATTTCAGCGAGCACATCTTCGCGAGAACAGATTTCCCAGAATTCTCTATTCTATTTTTAGGTTTGGGATATCCCCGTCTCAGCTTGTGGCTAAAACCAAGGGCAACGGGACCACCGCACGTCGACTGGGGGCAATACGAGATACTAACTTGTTAGTTGATATACTTGTGATCCTATCCTATCCTTTCCTGTCCTATCCTATCCTATCATGTCCTGTACTGTCCTATCCTACCCCTAACTCGAACGTTTTGGGCACCACAGAACAACCAACATACTCCATCTTTCTCCGCGATCAGCAGTCCTCATGGCTTCACTCAGTTTCAAGCCAGTCCATTCTCGAATGTTGTCTTCTCTCTTCGTTTTTTTGTCTCCCCCTTTTCTTCTGCCTCCTTGCCCCGTGCCTTGCAGGATGGTCTTTGCAAGGCATGATGCTCTGGTGACGTGGCCATACCATCGGAGTTTCCGTTTCTTCACCATTGTGAGCATGTCATCGTGTTGTCCAATGGTTTGTGTGATAGTCTGTCGGACTTCGTCGTAGATGATGTGCTGGGTAGACTATAGGAAATGTCCATAAGTCTTCCGTAGCACCTCATCTCCATGTTTGTATTCTTCGTTGTAGGCCTGCTGTACGTCACCAAGGATCGCGCCTTCCGTTGGCCAACAGGACGGAGGTGATAAGTTATCTTCCTATACACTTGCGAAGCATGGACCCTCACAGCAGATCTACAACGAAGAATACAAAGCATGCAGATGAGCGGCTACAGAAGACTTCTGGGCGTTTCTTATACCCAACACATCACCAACAACGACGTCCAACAGACCATCACACAATCCATTGGACAACACGATGGACATGCTCACAGTGGTGAAGAAACAGAAACTCCGATGGTATGGCCACGTCACCAGAGCATCAGGCCTTGCCCCCCAAAAAAAAAATCCTGAAAGGCAAGGTGCAAGGAGGCAGAAGAAGAGGTAGACAGAAAAAGAGGTGGGAAGACAACATTCGAGAATGGACTGGTTTGACACTGAACGAAGTCATTAGGGTTGCTGAGAACAGAGAAAGGTGGAGTACGCTGTGGTGCCCCAACGACCTGTGAGTTACGGAATAGGATAGGATAGGATAGGATGGGATGGACACCTTAGCAGACGTTCGCCCACAGGGGGCATTAACCAAATAAAATGGATCTTCGATAGCTATTTTAAAAAAAAAATTGAATCCTTGATCGCGCAGCGGTAGATTACACACTTCGATTTGTTTTATAAATGTATGGGCTGTATACACTACTACTACTACTACTACTACTACTACTACTACTACTACTACTACTATTACTACTACTACTACTACTACTACTACTACTACTACTACTACTACTACTACTTCTACTTCTACTACTATCGAGGATCGACTTTCTTTTTTGTTATGACGGATCCATTCTACTTTTTTTAAAGTGCACCTGAGGCTCGCCTCTCCGCTAAAGACGTACATGGCGAGTCTCAGCTACTCTGTGTGCCCAGCTAGCGTCATACGTCACACTGGTGAATAAGCCCAGAGCAGGGTTAGTGTGTGTGCTCTACGCAGTGTTTAATAGTGTGCGTTTGTAGCCGTTAACATGATGTATTCCAAGGGGGGAGGGAGGAAACGGGGAAAGGGGGCGGAGGAGCTCGGTCAAACAGCGGTCGAGTCCCGTGCTGCTTATAAATAAAACTTCAATATGCGGAAGAAACTGTGAAAATCATCACACATGCATAATTATGTATCATAGGCGCCTATATCATCCATGGATACGTTAGAGTGTGTCTATACGAGAACGTCTCCTCCTCTCTTCTGTTAGGCCTGTGAGGCTCATACTGTCATAGTATGCGCGAAGTACACATGCACTTGTCCTCGCACCCGCGAACACTCACATTTTTTAATTTATGGTATAAAACTGGCATTGGGTAATAATGTAAACGAGCGTAGGAGACACGTATCCTGTTAACCCTTTCACCGCAAGCTGTCTAGCAACGCAGACATTCTTAGCGCTAGCTATCTGCAACTGCCTTTCGCCTTTCTGTGGCATTATGAGTCTCGTCTTCGCAGAAATGCGAAATAGACGGTGAAAGGGTTAAAACTGCCCTATTAAAACTGACATAAAATAGAATAATTCTTATCGAGAGTATCACACGCGGATGGGGGTACGCGGCTGGTGGGGGCGGAGGATAAAGAGAGAGTGAGACGCATTGATTGATTGATTGATTTATTATTGCTTTAGGTCCAGCGGACTCTTCCGAGCCAAATCAGGACCGGACAACCCCCGATCCGCATAAAAGATCTGTTGAAACAACCCCAGTGGGAAAATTGAATGCCCTCCACCGGCCAGTCACTTTACAATAAAGACATCCCACGCGAGGGACGGCTGAGGGTTGACCTCAACTACGCGAACTCCCCGATTACAAAAACAAAATAGAATACAAACATCATTATAAATCATCAACAAAAAAACATACATATAAAATGCCTATAGTGCTAAATAGTACATTCATAGGAAGCCCTAGTGACCACCCGGCAGAAAGCGTCCAACATTCCCAAGCTGATCCAACAGACCTCATACACAAACAAGGAGTCTTGTCCAGGAAGAGTTTTCAAGAAAAAAGGTAGGTCATTGATCTAGCGAAGAAGAATATAATATAGCAGAGTGGTAGGACAGATCGGGAATGGGAAAGAGCAAATGAGGAAGACAGCGACAGTGGGAATTTAAAGCACTAAATTTCCAGAAAGTGGGGATACTATTTATACTGAAACCCCCGGCACTCCAACGGGGGGAACTGTTGCCGCAGTTAATTTGTCATGCCTACAAAGGCAAGACAGGTTTTCAACTGGGGCTTTCACTGTACCCTTTATAGGTTAGAACAATCTACAGTGGCAAGATTGCTCATGACCCCAAGGGGTAGTGAGACGCATACACAGACCCACACCCGCACACACCTACACACACCCACACACACCCACACCCACACACACACACACACAAACATAACTGGTCAGACTAAGTTAATCCATATATGCTCTCTAGAGTATCTATGGTTAATCACAGTGTCAAGCATTACTATGAATGTCACGCTAACAACCACACTTTACTTGTCTGATTGACAGCTCAAATCCAGGTCTTCACGGAGTTCAGGAACCTTAATGGCAAGGTGCAACAGAAACCTTGCAGTGAGATTGAAGAGCCCTACCAAGTTTTGGACAACACGAACGTCACGAGAAACATGAGCATTTACTGCCGGGATCCGGATATTTCTAACAGCATTTTGCCGTTTGGCTACAAAGTCATCATCTCCATGCACAGTATCTTTGCTCCCAACATCTCTATTGATATATTTGAAATCAGGGCACAAGGGAGGCCATCCATGCGTAAGATTAAATTATTTATTTGTTTATTTATTTAGTAATTAGTTAGTTAGTTATTCATTCTTTACAGGGTCCAGCGGACTGCAAAGAGCCGAATCAGGACCACAAAATTAAGACCACAATTTCACTGAAAGAGGACTCGCCCCTGATCCGCAGAAAAGATCTGCCGAAATAACCCTAGTTGTAACACCACCAGCCGGTCATTACAATATGGACATTGCACGGAGGGGACGCTGATGCTATACTCTAGTTTATCGAACCCCCGTTTACAAAAACAAAATAGAAAATAAACATCATTATAACATATCAACTAAACACATACATATAAAATGCCTACATTGCCAAATAATAATATCATAGGAAGCCCCAGTGACCACCTGGCAGAAAGCGTCTAGTATTCCAAAGCTGATTCAACACAAATTAGGAGTTTTTTCCCGGAAGAGTTTTCAAGAAAAAAGGTAGGTGACTGGTCTAGCGAAGAAGGAGTAGATTGATAGAACAGAGTAGGAATGAGAAAGAACAAAGGATAAAGACAGTGACAGTGGAAATTTAAAGCACTAAATTTTCAGAAAGTGGAGATACTATTTATATTGAAACCCCCGGCACCACCACGGGGGGTATTTAGTAGTAGTAGTAGTAGTAGTAGTAGTAGTAGTAGTAGTAGTAGTAGTAGTAGTAGTAGTAGTAGTAGTAGTAGTAGTAGTAGTTGTAGTAGTAGTAGTAGTAGTAGTAGTAGTAGTAGTAGTAGTAGTTGTAGTTGTAGTTGTTGTTGTTGTTGTTGTTGTTGTTGTTGTTGTTGTTGTTGTTTTTGGGAGTGGCGAAGGGTCCTTTCAAAGTTGTTTTGAATGCCCATTTGATCGCGACAATTCATTATTTATTTTACGTGGCTATAAATGCTGTGCTCAGATAAAACAGAACTTCCCTTCTACCAAAATACTTATAGAATCATCCGAACGTGTGAGTTTTTTTTAAAATTTAATTTTTATTTTTATTTAAAAAAAACACACAATATTTTATCAGTTGATACCAAATCAAACTAATAGATTGTTGAATTGTACGTCGATTTGTTCGAGTTGTATTGTCACTCTTTGTTTAATTTGCATTTCTTTAACCGACTGACCTATATGATTTCAGACTGAGTTGCAAGCTTGTGTAATTTTTCCAATTATTACCTATTGTGTGTTTTTCTTAGGTATGGTCATTTCCCCCATTTTGAGCCAGAACTACGTATATCTACATAACGGTTGTTTATATGACTTTTCCGTGATTTGGTTCAGATATTTTTTTTAATCAGGGGAGTCTTTGTATGTGCCGTTCGTTGTTTTTCTATAGAGATATTTTGTAATCCCATTCCTCTCCCCCACCTCTCCCCTCTTCCTCCACCCCCTTCCCCCCCCCTTCACCTTCCAACTTCCCCCATTTTGCTAAAATGTCCCCTGGGCTATGAGCATACATTTTTCTCGAAATTACGCTTGTTTTTGTGGAACAGAAGGACAAAGCTGTTTAGCCAAACTGGACAGGTCTTCCTAGAGCTCATCATGTTAGATGCCCTTTCAGATCACGAAGGCACAGTCAGCATAAGGGGTGAGGCAATCTCCAACCTCCGTTTTGCGAATGACATTGATGGATTGGCTGGAGGGGAACAAGAACTTGAACAGCTGATACAGAAGCTTGGCACTACCTCCAGAGCCTATAAAATGGAAATAAGTGTAGAGAAGATTAAAATGTGACCAACAACACCAATGGCATTAACACAGACATCAAAGTCCAAGGGCCGATCTCTCAACACAGTGCATAGCTTCAAATATTTAGGAGCCATTGTATCACAATGATAATTGGTCCCGACAGGAAGTCCTCTCCAGGATCGCGCAAACAACTGCTGCCCTGACAAGGTTGAAGACCATTTGGAAAGACAGGACCATCAGTCTACATTCCAAGGAAAGGCTGCTGCGCTCCCTTGTCTTCTCATCTTCCTATATGCTTGCGAAACATGGACCCTCACAGCAGATCTAAAACGAAGAATACAAAGCATGAAGATGAGGTGCTACAGAAAACTTCTGGGTATTTCCTATACGCAGCACATCACCAACAACGAAGTCCGACAGACCATCACACAAGCCATTGGACAACATGATGACATGCTCACAGTGGTGAAGAAACGGAAACTCCGATGGTATGGCCATGTCACCAGAGCATCAGGCCTTGCAAAAAAAATCCTGCAAGGCACAATGCAAGGAGGCAGAAGAAGAGGGAGAAATATAAAGAGGTGGGAGGACAACAATCGAGAATGGACTGGCTTGACCCTGAGCGAAGCCATGAGGGTTGCTGAGGACAGAGAAAGATTGAGTACGCTGATCATCTGTGGTGCCCCAACGACCTTCGAGCTACGGAATAGGATAGGACAGATCTTTCGTATTTGTGAGTGTCCACCTTCAAGAAAATTCAAAATGTTACCAAATTTGACAATGTAATAGGTTTCCAAAGAAAGCCCAAGTCCTATGAGCCAAGGCAGTGATGTCTTCTTCTACAAATCTGCTGAAGTTTCGTTCGATAGACACCTAACAGTATATCCATCCAAGCGTACTTGGTCAAGGGGTTACCATCCCATTTCTACAACGCTTTGTCAGCTGTAGTCTCTTTGTCTGCTACAATCGCGGTCACAATCTTTACCACAATGTAACATAATGTATCCCGCTGAGTTGGGTGGAGATTACTTCACCCCACCTCCCTCTAATAGGCCAAATTTATCACACAACTGATTGCCTGAAAGTCTACAAGTGTGACGAGTAATAATGCTTACTCTTAAATGAAGTCTTTCTAGAGGACAAAAGGGCCTACGATGCCATCCCTACTATACTATACAACTTCTTGTGCAGAGAGCTGTGGAGCCGTGAAAGGGTACTGGGGTCTGGAGTTGATAGGGGACCCGCCAACCTCATCCTATCCCGGCATGGTGGTTTACTATCGGTGCGCGCCTGGCTGGCATTACAGAGGAGGGGCCCTCGAATCTCTTTGCCAGGATGACCGAGATTGGAGCGACCCTAACCTCTCCTTTTGTACCGGTAAGTTGTTTTTCTTCATTGAGTTGTTGGTTGATTTGGATCAGTCATTAATTTTATTCATTGACCGGTTGTTAAGTTGTTTTGGATCGTACGATTGTGTGAGTCATTATTAAGTAAACGATTTTTGTGTGTTGTGTTTCTTTATTGACCCGCTTAGATGAGATTTATTGATGATCGACAAGGAAAGCAAGTACAACGGACATTTGAGCCACCCCGACCTGTTTAGTTCTCCAATGCCTCAAGCTTGTAAAAACACAAAACCGCTATATAATAATAATAATAATAACGGATTTTTATATAGCGGGTACTCCAGCCTATGACCAGACTCACCACGCTTTACATAGTCATTACATATAAATACATGCACTCGATGAAACACCACTTTTGCTACAATACACCAAAAGACGGGACAGTAAAGGTACAGACTATTTACAACTATGTACATAAATTACAAAAAAGACAAAAAATATACTATTTACAGCTATGTACACAAATATAAGAACATATAAGAACAGTTCACAGGCGCTTGTATCAGGACACGCGAGCGCCTATAACCAAAGGGAGACGCGTCACAGGCATAGGCGCTCGCGTGTCCTGATACAAGAGCCTGTGGAACAGTTCGTAATTAGATGTAACTGTGGACACACTTCAACATTTCTTTGCGAACGGCAAACATGCTTATGTGAGTGAACTTGCCGGGTTCTCTTAACGCAAACTCCTGCGACACCTAGGAAAGTGAACCCTTGTTGTTGTTTTTTTTTTAAAGTCATATAGAACGTCCTCGGAGAAACATATGCCGTCCCAATCGAGAATGGACCCCATTCTGTCCCTGCAGGTCAGGCTAGCACTGTGCAGACTATTAAGTGTTTTGCTGTTTGATGTTGCTATTGCAGCTTACCCTTCCTCTTCTGGGTAGCCTCTGTTACAACAGAGAGCTTAGAAGGAGGCTGGCTACACCACTCCTTTTAAGTAGATTTAAAAAAACAAAAAAACACGAAAATGGTGAGAGTGAAAACTACACACTGGCCTACCTTATGGACGACGACGGTCATTATATATACATACATACATATACATACACAAGCGAGCGTTGTGGCCAAGTGGGCTAAGGCGGGAACTAACTTGCCTTGTCCGCAAGCCAGAAACCAATGGCGCCTCACAGGTGTTGGATCGAGCCATCATCTGGGCGTTATGTTTCTCCGAATATTATTTACTTTCGACTTGGGCAACGTCTCGGGGGTTTTCTCCGGGTACTCCGGTTTGCTCCCCCAGAAAAATTTGAAAAAAAAGACACAACTAATGTTAGGTAGGTTGGGTTTGGGCGCGCCACGGGCTGCGACTACGCCTTCCCCAGGCGTATATATATATGTATATAAAACTTAATTCTGGCTATATTCTATATATTACAGCTAGATCACTGTACGTAAAATCGTGGATAATTGTTGAAATGTGGTGAATAATTGTGCTTCCAGCTAAACGTAACTTTGCGAGCCGCACAACGGTAACCTATTATGACGTTGCTGGTGGAATGAGTGACCTTACTGTCTTGACAGACGGTGATTTAAGCACGTGCGAGCCGCTTTCGGCCAACGCTAATTTCAGCTTCATTGTCCCTCTTCAGAACGTCACGGAAGTAGCGGAGGTTGTGGTGACTACTGAGGGAAGTAAGTACAATACAATACAATACAATACAATACAATACAATACAATACAATACAATACTATACTATACTATACAATACATCTTTATTACCACAACAGGAATTACAGTAGGTGCAGAACCACATTTAAAAATCATATACATTAATAATACACAATAAGTCCGCTTTCATCTACGTTACACTCATCACCGCATTACAATGCTTCACCTCACACACAAAACCACCAGTGTCCACACCTCCACCCTCAATCTCTCTCTGTCTCTGTCTCTGTCTGTTTCTGTCTCTCTTTCTCCCCTCTTTCTCTCTAAAATGCACCAACACACAAACATCACCGCTGAGCAAGCTAGGCAGTTAAGTTACATACCTTTTTATGACAAAGGTATCACAGTAGAGTACATGTGACGAGATTTAAGGCGCAATATTATCAAGGAAACAAAATCCACTATCGCAGTCGAGCTTCATACTAATTATTACTATCAATACAAATGTAAGTCGTCCGATTATTACATAATTAATGCAGTTATGACAACTTTAATTAAATATAAAATGTTTGATAATAAACTTGTACGCGGTGAAATTGTTCCGGTTTGCGATGTTTCATTTAGCCCATTTGATCCAACGAACTATACCGACAACTTAAGAACCAACTTGTTTATTGTTGTTATTGTTGTTGTTATTTTGTTGTTGTTGTTTTCTTCTTTTTCTTTTTTGCTTGCAGAGATTGCAAAGAATGACCAATCGTTCCATGGTTTCATTTTGCTTCTTTAAGGATTAAACCGGTTCAGAATAGACCCACGGAAATTAACACTGTTGAAAATGCTGGTTTTCAGACATATGGTTGAGTGTCTGGAAATGCGTTTGAATGGCTTGTCATCTTGTTTTTCCTTGAGATGGAAGGAAGAAAGGTTTTCGTTTACAACACTCGGAAGAGTCCGCTGGACCTAAAGCAACAATCAATCAATCAATCAATCAATCGTTTACAACATGACGGATACCTGAGCGAAATGTCCTTGGCATCTTAGTAGTAGGATAATTACTATTATTAATATCTGGAGTGTGCGAGTTAGCCAGCGTAGTTTCCGTCCTTGGCTCCTACGGCGTGAACGAAGCCTAGGTAAAGATGAATCTACTACTGCTGTAAACGCTAAGTCTAAATGTCTATTCACTTGCTGCAGACGTGACGTACAAAGCTAGTCTGGCGGTGCAGGCAGGTCAAGGGTCACGGTACTGGTCATGCAGCTTCCTGAACAGCGCCGGACACAGTGCGACAGCAGCCTCCACCTGTGGGTTCCAGCCCGTCAGTGACAAGGTCGCTGTCTCTTTCTATTATAGGTCTGCTGTCTCCGTCGGCCCCGACTGGAAAATCTGCGAGATCAAGGTCTTTGGAAGACCGTTCACGTATGGTAAGTAAGTTAATGTTCATGTAAATAGATAGTTGCAATTCGGAACAGAACAGATGTGCAGAGCTTGGGTTTTGATCCTGTATCGGCCAGCGTCTTGAACTCGAAGCGATATAAATAAATAAAATAATAAAACCCCGATATGTGAGTCGAAGATCTGCGAGGTCAAGTTCTTTGGGCGACAGTTCACTTCCATAAGAAAGAACACATTACTAAATAAACAGACTAAATTATTATTTGAGTGTGTATGTTCTTGAATAAATTCTGGATGTTCGGCGTGCGTCTAGAAGCGGCATTCTCATTGGTCTGTACTTGGAAGCAGTAGTAGTAGTAATATTGTTATGATGATGATGATGATGATGATGATGATGATGATGATGATGATGGTGATGATGATGTTTAAGTCATTTAGTCTTCACATCCCACGGTTTCAGATATAGAAGGACTTCTACTACTACTAAAATTCCATATAAATTGTCTGGATGACGACAGGTATCTTGCATAGCGTTAATGCCAACTTAGCTATAGCATGCTCAGTGCGCGCTGTTGTTGTTGTTGTTGTTTTAATCTTTGTTGGCGCCTTTTACCTGAGTAATCAACAAATGACAATCACTCCTTCTCTCCCAATCCCCACCCACCTCGCAATAGTCCAAGAGTGCTTGAAGACGAGCAAAGGCCAAGAGTTCAAAGGTCAGTGGTCAAGGACAATGTCGGGTCGCGAGTGTCAGCGCTGGGACAGCACGACTCCGCACGTGCACCCCTATAACGACAGCAGCCTCTTCCCTGACGTCACGATCTATGACGCTCACAATTACTGTCGCAATCCGCTGAATCCGAATGACAGTGTGTCCAATGGTAGACCCTGGTGCTACACCACCGACCCTGATTACGGCAGGGAAGACTGTCCAATTTTTAACTGCGGTGAGTAGTCGTGTCATCATCATCACCAGCACCATCATCATAATTTGAATATTTATTATTTACATAACGCGATATTTTGGGACTGTTTTTGTTTTATTACGTTTTGTTATTTGCAGACGAGTTCATCGCTCTTGACACACTAATTTTCTCTCTCTCTCTCTTTCTCTCTCTCTCTCTCTCTCTCTCTCTCTCTCTCTCTCTCTCTCTCTCTCTCTCTCTCTCTCACACACACACACACACACACACACTATTGTCGTCGTCGTCGTCATCATCATCATCATCATCATCATCATCATCATCATCATCATCATCATAACATGGTAGTGCTGGTATAGTATTATTGATTGACATAGCACGACAACTGGCAACACTTCAGGCGCCAGAAAAAACAAAAGTGATGCACACGATTTAATTACCAAAACGAAACCGAGGTGACATTGCAGTTAATGAGTGGCAGCTGACGTGGACCCCATCATGCATAAATCTTTAGAAAGGCCTACAGCTTGCTTTGGGTGCCGGTGGGCACTTCCGGATACAATAATTATAAGATCTTTCCGAGATTTATTAATATCCTCTAGAGTCAAATCACGGATTAACACACATTCTGGCATGCAACCAGTATGACCAATTTTCAGCTTAATGTAACTAACTAATTATTAACAAAAATAATCAGCCTTTCAGCGTAACTACCCCTTCACCCAAACCAACGAACCACCGTCCCGTTGCAGATGATATCTGCCGACAGAGCGAAGATGGGGCGACTTACAAAGGATCGTTGCACGTGGCGGCGTCAGGGAACCAGTGCAGTAAAAAATGGTTGGACGACAGAGACACTGTCGCACAGACAGACTTCGTCCGACCACACTACTACTCGGACACCAGTTGGAGGGTGCAGAGCAATAAGTGCAGAAATCCGCATCTCTCTCAGAGCCAGCTTTGGTGCTTCACCGTCAATGGCTCCGAGCTTTGCGACGTTCCTTTCTGCCGTAAGTAGTGCTCAAGGAATGAGATGTGACTCTGAACAGATTTTTACTTTTAAAGGGAACCGCTTTAAATACCTTCTTCCACCCACCCCCTCTACCCTCCTTCTTTCCCATCACCCCTCCTCGAAAGATCCATTTAACATTTACAGTGGATGTTGTCCCACTCGGAAAAAAAAAAGAGAAAAGCTTGCAGCAAACAAATCAACTCTTTCGAAAGTATGTTTAAATTTTGTTTAATCAATAAATTCCGTAGTCCCCCTCCCCAACTCCTATTTATAGCAACCGCTAGCAACCACTGTAGCGCTAAAGAAACCTTCTAGTAGATCGTATTAGTCCACCGTTGAACAGGGGAAATAACTTCCTGTCAGACCAGAAATTATGGAGAATTAGCGGTTGGTTTAAGCAACGAACGCCCGCTTTATCATTGTGTAATGTAATAACAATGGGGAATTTCACGCTAAACTCATTTTTGCCAAAAGTAAACAATGTCTTCCAACTAAGTACCCTTAAAACTAGATAAGTGTGGTTTAAACACTGAACAGCCATGAGCAGGTAACTCAGTAAGCTACCATAATTATGATTTCCGTTGTTTGGTGAAAGCTGGCAATGGCACATTCACATTGCCTTATCTATGACGTAGGTGTGCGTCTCTGTAGGATACTAGCACTAGGTCCCTTCCTCTCAATACCCAGTCGCCCAAGATTGTGCTCAGTTGTATGGGCGTTAGAGGATGCGCCCCAAGGCTGCAAATGGGCGCCTCGGGTGGTTTGAGTTCGATCCCGTGTCGGCCAGAAAAAGCGCAATGTAGGAACGATTCAATAAAAAATAAAATAATACTTTCCACCGCTATGTGAGCTTGGTCATTAAAAACATTAATTCACTAATGTAATTAATGAGAAACAAATGTGTACATAACAGTCAAGGAACAAAACGACTGAATTCAAATTGTCGAGCTAAGCTTTTTTTGAGGCGGACAAAACACAACACAACAAAAAAATGTCTTGTTGTTGTCTAACTTAGCAGTAGTCCTTGACACATACGTATTTGTTTCTTATTATTGTAAGATTTCAATGCTGACAGTTCTGTTTTATTCCATTAATAATAGTAATTACTTATGAAGTGATTTGATTGTACCCTGTTTCACCGCTAGACCTACGTATTACGTCACCATGCATTCATACCTGAACCTGTAAAGTAATTCTTCTAATATAGCGCACGTTACCAATTCAAAGAGCTGCTCGAGCCGCTGGACTAGAAAACCCGGGATCCAATACAGGGCGTCCAAAACGTGAACTCGCAGCTCTAAACGCATGGTGCAACGTCCACAACTACAAAACGCCTTTGATTGTCGTTATCGATTTCATTGGAATTTAATTAGATTTTTAATATTTTATTAAATGTTTTGACAGCTACTTTGCCAGAAATCCAATACGTCTACCTGGATGTAGAAGACAGCACCACTCAACATAGGACTCTTGACTGGTTCAGCAGCACCAACATGACGGTTAGGGAGTGCTGGAGGTTCTGGAGGGTTAATTTCGCCATTGTACATTACTCCGCCGATTTGGCCTCCATGGTGCCTGCCAGCTGCGACGACGCAGCGCTGTTTCAAGCCGCCTTCTGTAACTTCCGGACTCTGAATGGAACAACCGTCTGGTACTACTTTTGGTACAACTGCAGTGGGTTGGATTTGGATGTTTGTTTGCTTGTTCCCGTCTCTCTCATTGTCTGTCTGTCTCTCTCTGTCTGTCTGCCTATCCTATCTGTCTGTCTGTCTCTCTCTGGATAACAAGACGGAGTGGTATGTCTACTAGTAATGCTTGGGGTCACAACAACGACGAAGAAAATATAATAATGATGATGGTGATGATGAGGTGATAATGATAATAATGATGATGATGCCGTTTTTGACGAACGACGACGACGATGATGATGATGATGAGGATGATCACGGTTACGATGATGATGATCAAGATGACGATGATCACGACAACGACTGCGATGTGATGATGATTTTCAGCTATTCCGACTGAAGCCCCTCCAACAGCGGAACCAACCACTGAACTAACACCCATCCCCACTGTGACCATGGCAACGTGTAAATGCCAGACGATGTGTCGACGAAACCTGACAAAACAGCAGCTGGAGGACTACATCCAGCAAATAAAGAAAGATCTTCTGATTGACACTGTTGGGCTGTCCTCCACTGTCCGCAAGAAGGTGACTATTAGAAAATCCAACTGAATAAATGCCCATAGACCCAGTACACAGAATGCAGCGTTGTATTATTATTAGACAAACTCAATATGACAAAGCACTCCCTTGATGATTGCAAACGTTGGAGACACAACTTTTAACAAGTGATCTTGTAGTTTTACTGCCGTGATGTTTATTATTGTCAAGTAGTAGTAGTAGTGAAGACTTCTGGGTATTTCCTATACTCAACATGTCACCAATGACTAAGTCCGACAGACCACCACACAAGCCAATGGACAACATGATGTTATGTTCACAGTGGTGAAGAAACGGAAACTCCGATGGCATGGCCACGTCACTAGAGCATCATGCCTTGTAAAGACTATCCTGCAAGGCACGGTGCAAAGAGGCCGAAGAAGAGGGAAACAGAAAAAGAGGTGGGAGGACAATATTCGAGAATGAACTGGCTTGACACTGAGCGAAGCCATGAGGGTTGCTGAGGACAGAGAAAGATGGAGTACGCTGGTTATATTGTAATAACGCAATTATAGGTGTGGGTGTGTGTGGGTTTATTTCCCTCAATGTTATGTTATTATTCCATTGCTGTCACGGTGTTTATTGCCACTATGAATCCATGTCTTGTCTTGCAAAGCGACAATCCACGTTTTTCTTTTTACAAAATAAAGAATGCATTGACGCGACTTGACTTGATTAAATGATCATCTGTGGTGCCCCAACGACCTTCCGGTTTATGGGATAGGATAAGTAGTAGTAGTAGTAGTAGTAGTAGTAGTAGTAGTAGTAGTAGTAGTAGTAGTAGTAGTAGGTAGTAGTTAGTAGTAGTAGTAGTAGTAGTAGTAGTAGTAGTAGTAGTAGTAGTAGTAGTAGTTTTTTACAGTTTTTACTATTCTTCAGTACAATAGTCCAGACTGCCAAAACCCGGTACTTTAGCGACAGAATTACCAGCAACGAAACTTGTAAACAGTTGTTCGACATTTGCAATCAGCTAAGGGGTAAGAGCAATGCAACATCACTCCCATCCACGCATCCACCATGTCAGCTCCCAGATGTATTTTGTAATTATTTCACACAGAAAGTGGCTGACATAAGGGCCGCTCTTGATAGCCATGAGATCCCACTCATTAACCCATTCTCACCTTCCCTCACTACCGCAAAGATGGAAGTTTTTCAACCAATAACAGAGCAAGAAGTCAAGAAAGTCATCTTAAGCTCAAAACCAACATCTTGCTCTCTTGACCCCATTCCTACCCCCATGTTGATAGAGAATCTTGACCCTCTACTCCCGACCATTACCCACATTATCAACGAGAGTCTGTCCTCTGGTGCTGTTCCGTTTGTGCTCAAAGCGGCTGTCATCAAACCCCTCCTTAAAAAGCCAAGTTTAGACAAAAAAAGATCTAAAGAACTATAGACCTGTTTCAAACCTCTCCTTCCTGTCCAAAGTCATAGAAAAAATTGTTCTCAAACAACTGTTTGCCTACCTATATGATAACGCTTTACTTTGCCCCAACCAGTCTGCCTACCGACCCTTCCACAGCACTGAGACAGCCCTCCTAAAGGTAACCAATGAACTGTTGCTTGTCTTAGATAATGGTAACGTCTCCATTCTCACCTTACTAGACCTCTCAGCCGCCTTTGACACAGTCGACCACCACATTCTCTTTAACACTCTTCAACACTACTTTGGAATCTCTGGCTCGGTCCTGGCTTGGTTCCACTCATATCTTTCTGACAGATCACAAGTAGTCACTGTCGATGGCTGTTTCTCCAGCATAGCAGACTTGGTGTGCGGCGTGCCTCAGGGTTCCGTTTTAGGGCCGGTGTTATTCACTCTGTACACCAAGCCACTGCTTCTCCTGCTCGGAAGGCAAGCTGTTGAGAGTCAGTCATTTGCAGATGATACACAACTTTATAAATTCACTGCCCCCTCTCTCATTAATTCCACTGTTCAGACTTTGGAGAACTGCATCACAGACATTAAGTCATGGATGACACTCAACAAGCTTAAGCTTAATGACGATAAAACCGAAGCCCTCCTCATTCACAAGCACAACACCTCCTTTTCACTCTCACCTCTCCCAACATCGCTTACAGTAGGGACAACAAACATTCAGTTCTCATCCTCAGCGAGAAATCTCGGCTACATTATCTCAGATGACCTGTCCCTCAACAACCACATCTCCAACGTCTGTCACTCTGCATACACGGCCATCCGCCAAATCAGCTCCTTTCGCCACTATCTTACAGTCACTGCCACCAAAACCCCAGTCTGCGCTCTCGTCCTTTCTCGTCTTGACTATTGCAACTCTCTCCTCGCTGGCTCCCCAAAACACATCATTGACAAACTACAAAAGGTTCAGAACTCAGCAGCTAGACTAGTATTCCGAGCAAAGGAACGCGATCACATCACACCTCTACTACATTCCCTTCACTGGCTTCCTGTGCAAGCACGCGTAGAGTACAAACTCTCTGTTCTCTGTCACAACTTCTTCACAGATTCTTGTCCTGCCTACCTTGCTGATCTACTGTCTGTCTACTCCCCTTCACGCACTTTAAGATCTTCTGCCGACACTCGCACACTCAAGGTTCCCGTCACTCGCACTAAGACATACGGCCAACGTGCATTCGCTTACTCCGCACCCAAGCAGTGGAATTCCCTTCCCTCCCATATCCGCAACATACAATCAACACAAGCATTCAACAAGGCCCTCAAAACCCACCTCTTCAAACTGCATTATTCAGACTGATTTGTATCCCGCTGCCATTCTCTCCTCTTTTGTCTCTGTCTGATCCGTAAGTGTATACACGGCTGTAAATATTTATACTGTTTTTCTTCCTGGGTTTTAGTTTTACCGGGCATATAAATACCTGTGAATAGGTTTTTGCTATTCTATTTCTGTCTTTTTTGTCATTTATGTACATAGTTGTAAATAGTCTATATCTGTCTTTTTTGTCATTTGTGTACATAGTTGTAAATAGTTTTTACCTTTACTGTTCCGTCTTTTGGTGTATCGTAGCAAAAGTGATGTTTGATCGAGTGCATGTATTTTTTATGTAATGACTATGTAAAGCGTGGTGAGTCTGGTCATAGGCTGGAGTACCCGCTATATAAAAATCCGTTATTATTATTATTATTAAATGCATGTTCTATTACACTGGCGCCAGTATCTCTCTGAATAGCGTCACTCTCTCTATTAACTATAGTATTATAAGTACTCAGACTCTGTGGTAGCACAGCGGTAGTCCTGTGGGTTATATCATGTGGGGTTCCTCGGCGGATTGTATTCAGTGATTTTCCAGGACACCCTCTCTTCCTGTAAGAGTGTGTCTCGCACACAAAGTCCTAAAGAAGTCTTAACAAACTGCCCATGCCTGTACAGCCGTGCGCCATAAGTTTATAAACAAGTTTTTGTCTCTCTGTAGATAACAGCGTGAGTATCGGACACTTGACAAAAGCTTTTATCTGTTAAGTTGTTTTGAGTTGTTTTATTGTTGAATGGTGTACTCTTTTATGATGGTCATTGGCAGCATTGTATATAGTTCTAGATTTATTCCCGTATATTTTAAAATTGACCCGTTTTAATTTGGTCACAGATTATCTTATAACTCCTGTTGTATGTGTGTGTGTGTGTGTGTGTGTGTGTGTGTGTGTGTGTGTGTGTGTGTGTTTCCTAGCCCGTTGCCATGGCCGAGGATATAAATATCTCATTTGATGCCCTCCTCCTTCACCCCCACCTCATCCCCATTAACGAATAAAGTCTGGGTGTCGGACTATGCGCCCAAAGGCTGCAAGTGGGCTCCTCAGGCGGCTTGATTTAGATCTTGTACTGGCCAGCGCTTTGAGCAGCTCTTGAGCTGGAAAAGCGCTATATAAGAAGAATTTATTAAATAAATACATAAAGGCCAAACGGCCGTTTTGATAGCAAAACTCAAAAGAAAAGAAAGAAGGAGCATGCAGACAGCACTCAACTCTGCTCACAACCCGATTCGGGCGCCTGTGTTATATTAGGGTACTACTGTACAACCTCCCACTGCTGTTAGGACCTAACCCAAAAACCAGTTACCGAAGAAGAAAAATGAATCCGACGATGATGACCACCCTCCATGCCTACCTGAAGACTATTCCGAAGCTTACGTTCACATCTCCTTACGGGGAGACGGAGTGAAGGTAAACCTCGATCAGCCAGACTGTCCGCTATGAAGCGTTGAACAGGGCAAGACGGATATACAAGTTCAAAATGTTACCTGACCCGCTTCCGAGGAAACCTGAAAATAATGTATTATTGCTTCAAAGTGCCTCTGTGGGGGGGGGGGGGGGGGGGGAAGGGGGGAGGGCGCAAAGTGCATCTGGTGGGGGGGGAGGGGGGGGCAGGGGGATTACAATTGAAGAAATATATAGTTTTAGATTAATGTCTATTTCATGCGAAATAAGGACTATTCGCTTTTAAATATATTCATACATGTTTGTGCGTGTCTAATATTTGCTCAATTTGCATCTAAACGCCACTGTCGTGTCTCAGTATTTTAAAGGTCGTCTGCTATAGCAGTCAATGGCTTATTTCCTTTATGTATAACAGGCGCAAATGCAAACACACAAAATGCAGTGGACCATGACCAACATACTCTAAGGTTTTGTGAATAAACCAAGTAAGAGTACTAGTGGTGTGGTACCTGTTGTATCGCAGTGACCGGTGACGTTATAAGAGAGCCCAATTATAAAGTGCTTGGATGCCCACCGGATAGCTTTCACTGCAAACATTTGAATTATCAGACTTTTCTATTATTATACTCTACTGTAGCCTCTGTAGCATGCAAGTTTGACAATTCAATGTCAAGCTCACTTTACGACAAGAAAGAGGAAGTTACAGACCCAGTCTTCATCACTTCTCTATTTCTCTTTCAGAAAAGCTCCAGCGACTCGCGTCCATCAGCAGTGGCCACAGGATCGTTTGGCGTAGCTATCATTGTCATCGCAGTCGGCATCATCGTCAGCGGTGACGCCGCCTCTTTGGTGCGACGGATTTTCAAGATGTTCGCCAAGACCAAGAAATCACTGCAATGTGCACAACGACAAAAGAAAGAACAAAGCCTAAGGGCGACAAATGATCCTGTAGCACAAGGTCAAGGTCAACGACAGGGAGAAAGTCTTGAAGTGGCGGAACTTGAAAAAGCTGATTTTACCCTACATTGATTTGCACTCGGCGAAGACAGAAACTTCCAAGGGAGGTAACATGAACGGAAGAAAATCTTAGCGTGGGTGGAGATTTATAAAACTACATTTAGCACACACACACGAACACATGCACGCGCTGTACGCAGGCTTACACAACCTGCTACCTGCATGATAGATGCCCATCTTATTTATACGTTGAAGTTCATTCCATGTTATCTAACGTTGAAAGACCTCTAAATCTCGACCCTCGGTATTTTAGTCAAAATAAGCACCACGCGAGGTCACTTATTTTATTAGCCTACTTGTTTAAAATTCCTTTTGGGGAATTGCGTTGGAAAGTATTGATTAGTTCTGGTGTGTTTTGTCCGTCTGACGAAGAGCGCTCGAACATTTTGTAGTGCATTGTTTTGTTTTTGTCCAAATGAGCATTCGTTTACTTTAGGTATCTATTTGTTTTCTCATTACTTGTTTAATACTTGTTTAAGACTGCCAATTTATGACCGTTGATATCAGTCATTTGATATACTTATTAGATTGTCAAGGTTACTTGTAATATCGGTCATCATTGTTTTGACTATAGTTGGTTGGTTGGTTTATTAACGTACGTCTTTTTTCATCAAGATGATAAAGACCATACATACAGATTCACGCATTTAAGCAGACATACGTGAACACATACACACACACAGGTACTATTATACTATCTCTCTAACATAACAATAACAACGTATGTGTGGGGTTTTTGTGTGTGTGTGTTGATTTTCAATTTATTTGCTAGTTCATAATAAGTTTATTTAATGCTATATAATTTATGTCATCATTCTTACATAGCGCGCTTTCCAGCCGAAAAGCAGCTCAAGGCACTGGCCTGAGACAAAGATCTAACGCAATCCGCCCAAGGCGCCCGTTTGCTGCTTTCAGCGCATCGTCCGACGCCCAGACCACTGGACACAATCCTGGATGACCTGAGGAGGTGGGAGAAGGGACTAGTACTCGCTGGGTGTGTATCTATGTACCTGACGCTCACCCGTCTAGAACATGAGCGTCAGGACAAGTCCATGCGAGGGAATGCATGTGGGCATAGACCTTAATATCGGTTTATTCTCTCATCTGAAGGAATAAGGAGCACTCGCCTGTGCATGTTAGTATATTTTCTGCAGCTCCAGTTTGGCTTCGTACCACTGCGTTATCGCTCAACATTCCATGTTTTAACTGTCTCGCTGTTGCTAATTGTTGCAAGGGTTACACCTGGACTGCGGACAGTGGAAGACAGAGTGATTGAAGACCCGATTACATCAACGGAGGAGGGAAAAGAAGAATGATTTTGGAATGTTTGAGGACTGATCAAGATTATTGATAATGTTTCTGAATGTGGTTTCTGAGCCAGTTAGTGAGTAGTTGACCAGAAAAAAAGCACATCGTGCAAAGAAGAGTTTGTAAGGGGTTGAGTATCAAGTGCAGTCCTCCAAACAGCGCCGTCGGGAACTGGTTCAGAACAACAATTGGCGTGCATCAAAAATGCCTACTCTCTCCAATACTCTTCAATATCTTCCTGGAGCGCATCATTTCAGGTGCCCTTTCCAGATCACGAAGTCAAAATCAGCATAGGGGGTAGAGCAATCTCCAACCTTTGTTTTGACATTGATGGATTGGCTGGAGGGGAACAAGAACTTAAACAGCTAGTGCAGAGGCTTGACACCACCTCCAGAGCCTTTGGAAAGAAAATAAGTGCAGAGAATACCCAAATGATGACCAATGGCATCAACACAGACATCGAAGTCCATCAAAGCCATTGGACATGCTCACAGCGGTGAAGAAACAGAAACTCTGATGGTATGGCCACGTCTCCAGAACATCAGGCCTTGCAAAGACCATCCTGCAATGCACGGTGCAAGATATCCGAAGAAGAGAGAAACAGAAAAAGAGGTGGGAGGATAACATTCGAGAATGGACTGGTTTGACACTGAGCAAAGCCATGAGGGTTGCTGAGGACAGAAAGACGGAGTACGCTGGTTAAACCATTATCTGTGATGCCCCAACAACTTTCGAGTTACAGGATTGGATAGGATAGGATAGGAATATTGAGACTTGAGCGGAGCCTTATGATTTTATTGACAAAGAAGTCTGAGAAAACCTGGCGTAGACGAGAAGAGTAAGCAGTGGATGGAAGTGGAGACGCATCAGATTTACGAAGAAGGGTTATTGTAATGTGTATAGTTGCTTGGATGTTGAGCATGCAAGAATTTTGGCACTGTAGTAGGCAGTTTTGGCAGAGTGTACTAAAGAAGCGACAGCTTAACTGGCAGAGTGGAGCAATAGTTTGCGAACAGTGAGGCCTGTCTTGATTCATCGTCTTTCCGCTCTATGTCTCTCACGCTTGGCTTCGAGCAGATGAGGGCCCACAGAGGAGAACCGAGGAGTCAGTGGTCGGTGAGACTCTATGGTTCGTGGCGGAAGAAGGGGGTGTTGCAAAAAGCTTGGATAGAAGTTCATAATCGAAGAGAGATGAATCAACTGCAGCCAGATTCCTTGCTGGGACATAAGACTATTAATTTTGTGCATAATTATTTTGTCATTTTGTTCAATAATGAAAGTAGCATTGCTAATTAATTGTATAGATTGGTATAAAATGTGTAGTTTTGTTTTACCTTTCAGTAAATTTGAATGCTTTAAGTTAAGTCTCTAAAACTATGGTTGATGTTGATGGTATATATTTGTGGGTTTTTTGTTGTTGTGATTGTGATTGATTCCTAATAAAGGGGTTCATTTCCAAAATATTTCTATGTTATTATTGCAAGATAAACGTACACATCGTACACATTCATTTACAGTTAAGGAAAAGGGAAAATGAGGAGGTGGGGGAGAGAGGGAGAGTGTCACTCCATACTTCATGTTATTTTTCATGTTCTGTTTCTCTCTTTTCTGTTCATACATGCACTCACCTACCTTACATTACATTACATGGTTATTGCTTTAGGTCCAGAGGACTCATCCGAGCCAAATCCGGACAAAAAAATCAAGACCACAACTTCGCTGAAAGAGGACTCACCCCTGATCCGCATAAAAGATCTGCCAAAACAACCCTAGTGGTAACACTGAACGCACTCCACCAGCTGGTCACTTTACAATAAAGACATCCCACACAGGGGACGCTGAGGCTATACTCTTAATTTATCCAATCCCCATTTACAAAAACAAAATAGAAGACAAACATCATTATAAAATATCAACAAAACATATACATAAAAAATGCTTACATTGCTAAATAATAACATCATAGGAAGCCCCAGTGACCACCTGGCAGAAAGCATCCTATATTCCCAAGCTGATCCAACACACCTCTCATACAAATTGGGAGTTGTGTTCCCGAAGAGTTTTCAAGAAAAAAGGTAGGTGACTGGTTTGGCGAAGAAGAAGATAGTATAGTAGATTGATAGAACAGAGTAGGAATGAGAAAGAACAAAGGAGAAAGACAGCGACAGTGGGAATTTAAAGCACTACATTTTCAGAAAGTGGGGATACTATTTATACTAAAAAACCCCGACACCCCCACGGGGGGACTCGCCAACCAGCCAAATGGCATGCACAATGAGTTGGGCAAAAGGAGAGAGAGAGAGCAAACACGTACAAGGAAGGAAATATGTTGCACCAATAAAAAATCGGTGATAAATAATGCAGTACACACACTGGAAGTTCATCACTCCAACTTACCTCCCCCCTCCCATCCCAACCTTTGCCCAAGAAGAAATAAGCCCATGTTAAATAAGGCCTTAAACTCTCTCTCTCTCTCTCTCTCTCTATCTCTCTCTCTCTCTCTCTCTCTCACCCACACAGTATTCTCATGATTTAATAGTTAATATTTATTTTTTGATTTTGAAGTTATAACACAAGTATTCAACGCTCAGTTCTGTAGTGCATGCAAAAAGGTTATTCATTGGACAATTAAAATTTGACAGAAATGAATTACACAACAGCCGTTGTTCATACTCCCCAAAATGAGCAACCACACCACCTTACAATGTAATTAACTTTGCTATATGCAATGTAAACCTTCTCATTATAGTGCTCTTCCTGCACACAGAGCTGATCAAATGATCCAGGTGCCGAGGCTTGTCCAGAACTGGCAAACACAACATGAGTAACTGTGGCAAACACACATTGAAATAAACACACACACACACCACCAAAACGAAGAAACATTAAATATACACTACTAATAAGCATTACAAATAGAAATACCGTTAGTGAATACCAACGCTAGACAAGTGTTCAGAATAATTAAATTTGGCAATGATCTCACGGTTTCAATAACGGTGGCTGCAAAATTTTTTTATTTTAGAAGACCCTATGAAAGAACTCTTCTACCTTGATTCCACCCCAACACCTCACACTCCACCACCACTATAATCCCTTACACAGGCCCAGGCTGTTCAAAAAAACAGAACAGCACAAAGAGCAATCTGATGTATTTCCATAGCACTACGTGTAACGAAATTTTTTTTTTTTTTAAATTTGTTTTTTTTGCTGAAACACTAAATGAGATGATGAATGGACAAAATTTATCAATTTGAGCATATATGACCTCATAAAAATATTAATGAATAGCAATATAAAATTACACTTTGAATCTGCTGATCTCACATCCAACCATCATCACAAAAGCTTTCGAGATTCATTGCAAAAATGCCTGGATTTTTTTTTCCTATAAGTGTGCTATACTCATCACTGAATCATCATTGTCATCAGACAACATGGTCACCAGTCAAATGGATAGTGTGCCTATGTAACGCATTTTGTTTAGCTCAAAGAGCTGGGGTCATTATAAGACATGGGTCAACAATTAACAATCAGCGAACACACAAAATAGCGTGCTCAAGGTACGAGCCACACATAGCATGCCTGCGTACTGTGCAACACCATGAGCCACTTAGCCACCAAGACCAGGCTAGCCAATATTAAGAACTAACTTACTGAAAGCAACATGGGTTTAGCCACGCCATTTTCTGTTCACAAGCATTTTATTTGTAATTTTCATAACATTCTGTTCGCATTTCATTATTTAATTACACACACACATAGCTTAAAATCATTGACCTCGGGGTTCAAAATAGAACATTCAGTTTTACATAGACATCAGTGTTCACTACAGACGTTCATATCGACATCAAAATTGTTCATTCGAGTTACTGACACCAAATGCTTTAGTCTCATTTATATCACAGTTGCTGACATTTGAAGAAAGAAAATCAAAAGTGAAATAATGAGTTTTTAAAAACTGCTTTTTAGCCTAACTGCACTGCAAATATTACATACAATGGTTTATTCATTTTCACCCACAGTAACTTTTAATGTTATAATTTACATTGCAGCTCCAAAATCATATTCACACATTTTAAATAACAGGCACAAGTGTTTAGTCACTTTAGAGAAAAATACAAATAATAATATAGAATTTCTTGTTATTCAGAAGAAAAAAAGTAAAAAGCCACAAGGCTGGGCTAACTAATCTAACACACAAATGATAATTGAAGTGTGTGTGAGGTCAAGATCAATTTTGCGGCCAAACAAAAAAAAGTCTAATTTACTCTTAAGATATGATTATTTGCTTAGTTATATTTTAAAAAATATATTTTGGGGGAGGGGAGAGGAGGGCAATGGAGTGGGAGAAGGGGGTGAGGGGGGGAGGTATCTAATAATGGCGAAATTTGAATCTAAACATGTGTTTCTAAAGATCGTCATAAATGCAATACAAGGCTTATCTTCATATGAGCATACTGTCTAGTGTAAAAGTTTGAGGAAAAAAAAAAGACCAGATTTACTTTGACAGGCAAAACTGTAGAATCACTTCGGATGGATAAAAAAAAATTATTAAGGGAGAAAACAATATGATGAGGTAACTGCCTCACATACACAGAAATTAACAAATAAATAACACTGGTCATCACGATAATGAAATCACTTTAGAAAATTAGTTCCAACAGTGACATTGTGGTTGAAGAAAATGGGTGTTATTCTTATGGTTAAAATTCATCAGACTTCCACTAACCCTACCCCCGAACATTTTTTTAAAATAAAAAGCATCATTATGCAATCACATCAGAAGAAAAAAGAACTGAAATAATAAAATGACACTGGGACAACTACCTCAGAACAAGACAAAAAAGTCACAGCATAGCAAAAGTTTTATGTTCTGTTAAGTGATCAGACACACAAATCCACTTTTTTTTACACCAATGATAAATAACATACTAAGGTACATCTTAATTATACAATCGCTTGAGAAAGAAAATGAAAACCTGAATATTACACTTACAGGGACAACATAGGTATACTCATTATCATGGAGTAATTCATGTCTCTGGCAGATGTATTTACATTTTACTGGCACCAAGACAGCAACAGCTGTATCACTATCACTCAACGAGCCCACTACTTCATATTTTATTTCCTACGGTTGACAATACTGTACAATTCCTTTCCTTCGAAGCACAACACTTTATAATTCGTTTCCTCCAGTGCACAATGTTTTATCATTCATTTCCTCCATGCTCTCAGCTTCCCAAACTCTTGGCTTATGGTAGTCAGCTTGACATGTCCAAAATTATCTATTAGTGAAAATATAGCAGGAATAGATTATAGAGAGCAGAAGCTCAGTTGGCTGGGCATCAGACAATGCGCCCAAAGGCTGTTCGTGGGCGCCTCATTCGGCCGAGTTAGATTCTGTGTCAGCCAGTACCTATCAGCTCTTAATCCGGAAAAATGCTATAGATGTAAAAAAGCTTAAATGAATCTCTCAGATTTAAAAAAAAGTGCGAGAACCCACCTACAATTGCTGATCCCAAACCATCTCTGCATTATTATTATATTTTTTAAAATAATAATATTATATATATACTTGGCTTGCATAAGGTGATATAAGAAATCATAGAAATTTTGCTAAATTATAATGCTTAAAATAAATAAATAGGTCATCGTGTGAATGCTTGAATGTAGACCTATATTTAATTTTCTCTACATTGGTTTAATAATTGTTTTTGGTACTTACATACATTGGTGCTTGTATTAAGTTGCCTGTTAAAGTGTTATAATAAAGCATAATACTATATTAATTTTCATAAACTAAGCTTATTAACAATCATGTTTCATACACTCTATACTTCCTTGAACACTGGAAAATCCCAAGAAGCGTCCCCACACTTGTACTGCAGTGCTAATAATAGAACAACATTAACAATAATTATCATTATCTCTCCAACCGAAAGCGGAAAATCTTCCAAAACGGTAAACCCCCTTTCTTTTTACTCAAGGTTATAATATAAAGCCAGTATTTGTTTAGGTTGCAGCAAAGTTCCGTAATGAACTATTCCAAGATGTATACTAGTAGTATCGCACTGTTAACAATGGCAAGTTTCAATTCACAGTGTTCAACTTTTGCAAATAAAAACTGAGAATTGCTCAATGCTTCCATTTCTGTCTGTGGCAGTTGGGAGTTAACAGCATGAAGGTCAAAAGTCATTATATATTTATATATTTATATCTGCTAGGCCAGAAAAAAGGGCAGCTAACAAGCATCTGGATGCATGATGGACATCTTGAGTTAGAGATGTCGAATCAACTGCTATGCAGTTTCACTGTATTGCTATACAGTTTCACTATACTTTAAAACTAGAAGGGCAAAGCCCACATGACTCACATACTCCATTTGGAACTCACAATATTTAACAAGAAAATGAGTGCCCTTGAAAAAACTAAATGAAATGGTGGCATTAAAATGCAAAGTAATACTGACTTTGATCTTTCTATGCTCTTGACCTTGATCTCTGGGTCCAAATACACTCATGTACTATCAAATAAAGTACAGCAAAAGTGTATTATGCCCAACCAAAACGGTGACCTTGGGATGACCTTGACCTTTAGTGACCTTGACATTTGGGTGACCTTGACCTAATGTGAGTTCTCATGCATGTTTGATCAAATAACCCAATGTTGCCGCATTCTATGGGTTAAATAAACAGCCATTCCACTGGACAATGACCTATTTTTTGGTATGGTTTTTGCATCTTCAATATCAACGCAAAAACGGAACATATATGAAAGGTCAATCTATCATCTCTAAATACAACAAGTGTGGACTTTATATCTCTCACATTTTAGGGTCAAGGTCACTTCAAAGAACCTATTGTGAACAATCGTCATTTTTTTATTAACATTTGTTGACCTTGACCTTGAGAAGTCATTCATTCACTGATCATTTACGAGGTCTCATGGGTATACACCATCTTACCAAGTTTGATTCTGAAAGTTGAAACAGGTTCTGAGATATTAATCCACTTACAAGTTTTGCACAGACGGCGGACAGCTGATGGCGGACAAACAGAAGGATGGATGGATAATTTTTCAAGAGGTCATTTTTGGACTATTTAGGATTTGCTTCACACCAAGTTGCAAAAATCTGGAAAATTTTTGTTGGAGGGTGAGCACATTGCTATGCATGACTAATGGATTTAAATGTGTTGGTTATCTCTTCAGTCCATCCTATTCCTCAAATAGCCCACTGATTGAGACTGCTGGCTTGTAGACTTTCGACCCCAAAATGAACACTGCCTAAGTCGAAGTGTATTCACTACAACGGCGCTAAGACTAGACACAGTTCCATTCCATTCTCCTTCACCCACTCCCCAAAGGAAAAAACAAACAAACAAACAAAAACAACCACAACTGCTGACTGTGACAATACTGTGCAGATTGAGCATGACTGTGTGCCACATCAACATAATCATCATTTTTTACCTGTAAAGACATGCATATATGGGTGGATCAGAATAACTCGTTCAACACAGCACTAACATTACTGTGTGTTCTAAAGTCTAAATCCATGGGTTTGATCCAGGCCTAACATGAACACTAGTCTGGCTGTTGAAAGATGAACTTACAGGTTCTAAAACAAAAGCAAACAAACCATCAGTCCTTGGGTAAATTGACACAGATTTAAAATAATAAATTCCAAAACTCATAGCTTTCAATAATTTTATCTCCTCAAATGTTTTAACTAGAAGGGCAAAGTCCACTTGACTTCCATGCTCCTTATGGAACTCACAATATTTAACATGAAAATGAGTGCCAAGAAAAAACAAAATGAAACGGTGGCATTAAAATGCAAAGTAATATTGACTTTGATCTGTCTAAGCTCTTGACCTCGGGATGACATTGACCTCCGGCCCCAAATATTATTATCAAATAAATTATGCCACCCCCAAAACAAACTGGACCTTGGGATGATCATGACCTTCAGTGACTTTGATCTTGGAATGACCTTGACCTTCACATGAGTTCTCATGCATGTCTGATCAAATAACCTAATGTTGCATACTATGGGTTAAATAAGCAGCCATTCCACTATACAATGACCAATTTTTTGTATGTTTTTGCAAGGCCTAAAATGACCTTGACCTTCAAGATCAATGCAAAAACTAAACATATATGAAAGATCAATCTATCATCTTTAAATACAACAAATTTGGACTTTATATTTCTCATAGTTTAGGGCCAAGGTCACTTCAAAGTACCTATATTAACCAACTTTGGACATTCTCGAGTGTTGTCCTCCCACCTCTTTTCCTGTCTCTCTCTTCTTCTGCCTCCTTGTCCCTTGCCTTGCGGAATGGTCTTTACAAGGCCTGATGCTCTGGTGACGTGGTCATACCATCGGAGTTTCAGTTTCTTCACCACTGTGAGCATGTCATCATGTTGTCCAATGGCTTGTGTGATGGTCTGTCGGACTTCGTCGTTGGTGATTGAAGCTATGCACAGTGTTGAGGGATAGGTCTTGGACTTGGATGTCCGTGTTGATGCCATTGGTGCAGTTGGCCATCATTTTGGAAATATTTGAAGCTATGCACTGTGTTGAGGGATTGGCCTTGGACTTTGATGTCCGTGTTGATGCCACTGGTGTTGTTGGCCATCATTTTGGTCTTCTCTGCATTTATTTCCATTTCCTAGGCTCTTGAGGTGGTGTCAAGCCTCTGTACCAGCTGTTCTAGTTCTTGTTCCTCTCCAGCCAATCAATGTCATCCGCAAAACTGAGGTTTGAGATTGCTCTATCCTGTACGCTGACTGCGCCTCATGATCTGCAAGGGCATCTGACATGATGCGCTCTAGGAAGATGTAAAAGAGAATTGGAGAGAGTTGGCATCTTTGACGCAGGCTGATTGTTGTTCTGAACCAGTTCATGATGGCGCTGTTGTGGAGGACTGCACTGGTAGCCTTGTCATACAGGCTTTTTATGACTTCAATAATTTCAGGGCTGATGTTGTTCACTCTCATGGTTGCCCACAGAGCTGCATGACAGACTCAGTCAAACGCTTTCTTGAAGTATCAGGAGTGAGATTTAGCGGTCGCCCGGTCGCCCGAGGCGACTTAAAACCGGCTCGGGCGACCTCACTTTATAGTTGAGCCAGCCCGCCTGGCGACCTAAAAAAAATACTACTACTTGCAGACTTTTAGAAGCTCGGTCCGAAGCGACAGCAATTTTAGGTCACTGTTCGTCTGCTACGAGTATGAAGCATACGCGAGGGTTATTTCCCTTTGCCTACGTCCCTTTTGCGCCAAGCGCGCTGTCTGCTTTGTTTGTGAAAAAGACACTGCTACAAATTACGTGTATTGTCAAGGTGACGGTTGTTGATCCGAAAATGTGGAACTTTATTTCTGGGGTCAACGAACCCCCGCCAAAGAAGGCGAATTCTAGTTCGGAGAAGAAAGAGCGTCACAAAGAGTATGAATCGAAGAGAAAAAGACATTTTCAGACTGCATGGCTGAAACGTTCAGATGGCGAAGATCGATCTTGGCTCATTTTCGATAAAGAAGTTGGTCTAATGCACTGTACACATTGCTGTAAATACGCGATTGTCGGGCTGCCTAAAAACCATGCGGGCTACCTCACTTTACTTCCTAGCTAGCCCGGCGGGCTAGTTAGTCTCCTGGGTTAAATCTCACCCCTGAGTATACAAACACATGATATTTTAGTTGTTGGTTCGGTAGGTATTTCTCGCAGATTATTATGAGGTTGAAAATCTGTTCAGTGGTACTTCGCCCTGCCCTGAATCTTGCTTGTTCTTCAGCTATGATTTGTTCAGCGTGGGGTTTTAACTTGTTGAGTATTATTATCTAGAGGACCTTGCTCGGATGGCTAATGAGGCTGATCGTGTGGTAATTTTCACATTCCTGAAGGTTCCTTTTTTGAGAAGAGTGATGACAAGCGACTGGGTCCATGGTGTAGGCCACTCCCCAGTCTGCCAGATATTGTTTCAGATAATGGTGAGGGCGTCAATCATCGCTTCTCCTCCTACTTGAAGCAATTCTGTGGGTATGTTGTCCACTCCCGCTGACTTCCTTTATTCAGCAATTGCACTGCTGCCTCAACTTCTTCTCAGAGAATTGGGAGGATTTTTTTCTTCTTCTCTGTTCTGGGGACATGCTAGGACACAATCACCAGCAAAACATTGAAATCCAATGTTCAGATATCACAGCGCTCTGGCCATTCATTGTCTCAGTCTTGGGGTTGATTATAATCTTATATGAACCAGGGCTATTACTAGGTTCCTTGATTCAATAATCCCAAAACGTAATTAAAACAACAACATCACCAACAACAGTTCAAGATAATGGGATGTGTACATGAATACAAGTTTAATGTTATTGTCAAAACCACCCAAACTGGCTTGTGCATTATCCACAGTGATAACTAACTTGAGTTGACACAAACGTTCTTTCTTCTTTAGAATAACTCAATAAGAATTCTGATTTCACACAACATACAGAACAAAGCAGGTTTCATATTTCATGAAGTAATGTAAATTGAGTGATGATCGGACAAAATAATGTGGGTTAAACATTTTACAAATCCATTAATAAATGATTTTACACGAAGGCTTGAGACCAGAATGTATAGATTATTGATGCAATACAAACATTCTGCTTAATAGAGCCTACAAACTGTGTATAATGTAACCCTGTAGAATGTGTCTGCTCCAAAGACAATTATATATATGGTGTATCCCTTCACATCAAAAGATGACATAGTTCACTCTCAATCTCACAGCAACATTTAAAATTTAAAAATAAACCTCAAAGCCAACACCCAAAAACCCCAGAGTAATGATGGCAACAACAAAAATCTGAAAATCTGTTGAAACTAGATAGATGGCTTATCAGAGATATCATCAGTCAACGAAACACAAGAAACACATTTTGTGAAGGTTCACAATCCATGAAAACTTCACATCGTTTTTTACAACCGTACAGGAAATGTTCCTTGTTATTGCCAAGCACGCACAGTAATTAGTAGATGTTCTAGCAAAGATCTTTTGACTCCTCCCAGAATGTAAGCAAAACAACGTTTTTGTGAAAGACTTTTATCAACTTTAAATTATGTAACTGAATAAAAAGTATAAATTCGTCTTTATGAAGTAAACTTAAATGATTCCACAAAGACTAACTATCTGGAGAAGACCTGGAACTCCTGAACAGAGTAGACTTGTCAGCTTAGATGCTTGAATACAGTTTTCACACCAACGTGAAGATGATTTGCTCTTGAACCTAGGTACACAGACATCACTGTTTTAGAATATAAATATATTATATCTGATGTCTGATTTGTGCAGAGACACACAGACTTAAAACAAGGAAAAACGTTAGTGACAGAATCAGACATAGGTGTGCACATCTTGGGGCAGAATACACATGCATATGTCGCAGGATGTGTTTTGTGGGGGATTTTCAAACGTACATGTAGGGCAGTGCCTTTTGCTCTCGCCTGCTGACGGAAACTGCATGTCTGGCGCATCCCTGCTTCGGCTGCAAGCGATGCAGATCTTTTCGGTGGAAGAGTTCTCCATGGTGCAGTAGCGGCACTTCCACTTCAAGGAGCTCAAATCCATGCTACGCGACGACTGGCGAGAAAGCCCCGATGGTGACAGCTGGTTGTTCTGAGATGTCATAGAACTGGCTCTCTGGTTCCCTATCTTCAGTAACTTGTCTCTCATCACCACTTCTGATGACGATTTTTCTCTATTTTTTATATCAAAGCTCGAGTCTAACATGTTGGACATGGCTTGCCTTGAAAGCAAAGTTGAGTTATCTGAGCCTCTACTGGCAGAGGCTATCTCTGCAAAACTGGGCTTTTGCTGTGCTGTGCCAGAGTAGCGCTGGAAGGGAGAATCACTTGGCAAAGGGGGGTAGTGCACTGG
Organism: Oncomelania hupensis; assembly: GCA_036898135.1. Lineage (NCBI taxonomy): Eukaryota > Metazoa > Mollusca > Gastropoda > Littorinimorpha > Pomatiopsidae > Oncomelania > Oncomelania hupensis. The sequence goes on along the minus strand of CM072519.1, from coordinate 42,577,914 downwards.
CTGAGACTGTAGCTGTCGAGTGTTAGAAGTCACGAATGAATCTTTCAAGGCTCTGTCTGGCAAAGTCACTACACCACTACTGTTATAATTCATGGGAAATCGTTCAGTCGGTATCGTGGTGTTTTCTACCACAGACAGAGGCGGGTATCCCCCGAGGTTCGCTCGCTGGCGACTGTCCAACGATGAGACGTGTCGTTTGCTGACCTCGCTGTGGGGTGAGTGAAGATCAGGGGTCAACATGGCGGTAACTGCTGTTGCTGGCTGGACGTTGGGTGACCTGAAAACATGCTTTGTGGCTTTAGACAATCATAATGACTATTTAAATGTCACAGCAAAATTGAAAGATGTATGTCACACCAGCTCAATTCCTAATTGAGCAGCACTGTTTAGTGCCTCCACATTTTACTTGCTGCGGGCTATTTATAGCTTGCCTGCACCCTCCATTCCAGTGAAAGGAAAGAAAAGGATGCATCGGCGAAGCTATTTATAGCTAGCCTGGCTGACCTAACCTCAAAATCTAAAAAGCTTTGGTTGAGTGGATGTGATGTTCATTGCTTATCTGTTATGAAGATAAACTTTGGCAATAGCATAAAATAACACAATACAAAAAAAGCAAAAGCTGATTCCGTAAAGGAACAAATTGTGAATATACTACCTGCCGACTCCATCGGATGAGACGAGATGTGCCGGCCTTTGAACCATGGTGGTTGTGGTCTGTCCTGGCGTTGCTCCTGCCATTGTGTTGAGAGGTCTCACCCCCATTCCCGAGCCCTGGTCTTTACGAAACCACTCCCAGTCGTCATACGACACCGGCACAAATGTTTCGTTCTGTTTCCCCATCTCGCTCTGCCGAGCCAGCACTTCCAATGACGATTTAACATTCCCCATTGCAGGTTGCAGGACTTTGTTCTTATCCAAGGGATGTGGAGAGGCCACTTGTAGGTTTTTCAGGCTCTCCCGGAGATGTTCCTCGTGCGTGCCTTCAGGAAAAGATGCTCCTGAGCTGGAGTCATTCTCGTCGATGTAAGGGAAGTTGGCAGCAGGCTGTTGTGGCAAGTGCGTGTTCCTCTGACGTAGGATAGCAGAGGTGGTCGGGTAAGGCCTTAGCGCTGAGTCTGTGTTGCCAGGCGCTGTGTTGAAGGGCGCAGTGTTGCCCTGCCCTGTGTGGTGCTGAAAGGCATAAGGGTTCTGTGTAGCAGCAGAGGAAGAGGCGTGGGAACTGTAGCCTGAAGATCCAGTAAAGGCTGTGGACGGGGCTCCCATCACAGACCCAGCACCCGAGACACCTACACAGAGGATGAAAGGCAATGGATCATCAAAATATAGTTGTAAGGAAAACAGTAACAATGACGATGATGACGTTGATGATGTTGATGATATATTTTCATCTGAAAGGAGCAGGGGAAGCTTGCCAGGGTAACACAATTTTTATTCAGCACTCAATCTGTCAATCTTGAAATTTATAGTCAACATTCAGTGCTTCAGTTGTTTTGCCATTGCTTTTACCACTTTGCCCCGACCCCTACAATCATATAAAATAATGATCAGCAGAAGAATATTGATGATAACCGTAAAAGATCATGAAAATAGAAAACAAGATGGTGATGACTTGACCTGTTCCTTTATTCATTTTAGCCCCTAGAGCTATTGTTCAGATTAGGCAGAAAAATATTCATTAATAATAATGGTTAACAGTAAATAATAATAATAATAAATCATCCTAGGTATCTCCAGTTTCTACAGAAAAAATTAATACGAGATAAAAAGTAGTTTAAACAATAACCAAGCCTTGAGTTTTGTTACATTTGAAAACTGTCCCAGAAGTGTACCTGAGCCATAAGCAGAAGATCTATAAGAAGCCCTGGAGCCTGCAGACTGGGATGTCATGGACATGGTGCGAACACTGCCGTATGTTGAAGGGGGTAAATCCACCTTCAAGCCCACAGACTCATTCATGTTGTACGCCCCCTGAGTGTGTAAGGGGACGGAGCTGTTAGGGGGGTGTGGAGGACCGCCAGCGGAGTAGGAAGGGGAAGGGAGGTTAAAGGGCTTGGCAGTAGTGGCCAGCACTTTGTGAGGTGCAGCGGATGATGACCCAGCGCTGTGGTCCACCACAATGCCCATTCCCATTCCTCCCACTGCCATGAACGTCTGCGTCATGCCTGTTGGAGTTGTCCTCCCCCCGTTGCTCATCCATGCTGAATTGATCGGATGGTTCCCACCGGTCATGGTCTTACCAGGAAGCGTCCCAGTCCCCGGAGCCACCACCTCGTCTGACCCCGATAGCATGACCTTCACAGCATCCTTAAGACTCAGCCCCACGATTCGCATCTTATCATAATACTCGCCAATGTACAGGCACTCCGCGGCTGCCACCTGGCAGTCAAAAGCCACATTGAGAACCACTTCAGCATTGGGCGCATTGTGTAGCTGGAGGAGACTGTCGTCGTCTTCATCCTTCGTGTACCCCACCAGCTCCAGAATCTCCTCCGGCTTTTCCAGGTACGCCCGCACCTTGGTACAGAAGTACCCTCCGTAAGTCTGCAAAAAGTCAGTAAGTATATATGTTTTACCACACAAGTCATACAATGTGCCACTGAAAAGCTTAAAAGTAAACCCAAATGGTAGGTGCTGAATATTAGACCTGCATTCACTTAGCTTAGCTATATAGCATAGTTATAGAATAGCAAAGATGTCGAGGCATTTCAAGTGGTATTTGCTATCTTTCATCTTTTGCTACGGACAGTAACATAACAACAATAATAGTAATACAGGATGCACTCCCTCTCTCTCTCTCTCTCTCTCTCTCTCTCTCTCTCTCTATATGAAATGGATAAAAATACTTTCCTTAGACAACCTTCAAATCAGCTTGACACGAGAAATTGGGTGTACATGATAAAACAATGTCTGGATCATTTTGGTTTTTCAGAGGTTTAGTTAAATGGAGTTGGCAACGAAATATTATTTTTACGTCATTTGAAGCAACGTATGGTAGATTGCTATAATCAAGATTGGTTTGCGAAGCTTAGAGACAGCGATAGGTATATTACTTACCGCTCTTTCAAATCAGTATTACAGCCTGAAATATATTTCACTGATATAACGATAATTAAATTTAGAAATTCTTTTGTCAAGTTCCGTTTGGGTGTTATTGATATAAATGGAAACAAAAGATATAGTAATGTGTCTAATAACTGTCCATTTTGTAACCACATTGAAGATGAAATACATTTTCTTTTGTATTGTCCTAAATATGATGATCTAAGAGATAAATATATTTCCAAACATTACACAAATGTACATCAACCACCTCTAAACTTTTTGTTACAAAATTATAACAAACATATTACAAGATCCGTAGCAATGTTTATTTATTATGCTATAAAAAGACGCGACGAACAATGCAATGTCCGCTCACAAACGATCGTCTTGCAATAGTGTTCCACTGTTACTTTGCTTTTCTATGGAAATGAGTTGAAATGTTTATTTTGCGTTATTGGTGCTAAGCACCTATTTGTTTATTTCCGGCATTGCTTCAATGATTATAGTTGTTTTGTGTTTGACCTCTTGGCGAACAGGCTGGAGGCCTCGTCAATAAAATTGTGAATCTTGTGAATCTCTCTCTCTCTCTCTCTCTCTCTCTCTCTCTCTCTCTCTCTCTATATATATATATATATATATATATATATATATTACACACACACATTTTTTCAGAGAACTGAAAGTGCAGTAATCAAAGTTAGAAGATCGTTATTATAAATGACTGAATGAAAATCAATTTTTATTTTTGAAATTCTAGATTGACTGCATCCAATATCATTATTAAGGGAGTAGCAAAACTGAAGTACCAAACCACCCCATCCCCCACCCACCCTCAACCACCCCAATAAAAACAAAAAACAACAACAAAATAAAACAAAACTCTCAGTGACCTGACCAGTCTCATACCTAAGTAAATATTTCATGCCTGGCTGGGATTGAAACCACAACCTTCGGAACAAGCACTCTAACCAACTGCGCTACAGGCCTCCCCAGTCAGATCAAAACACTTCAGCACTTGCTATGGGTACTATGGCAGAACACATGCTCTCCAAACCAGGAAGCTAAAATGCTAGTTGTAACTCTAGATCAAAGGCTTTCAAATGAAGAAGGAAGTACAACCTATTAATACCACAATACAATATTAGTCCTATCACTGATTTAGTGATTACCATATGCATCACATTACATAGATATCAGCCCAGGTGAGCTTATATACTTATAGATACAGGTAAATTGACTTAGCACTAGCAGTATAAAAAGACGAAAAAGGCCATGAAGCCTTGCTTAACGTTTCTTTTCCAATAGTGAATACGGTATATTTTGGGTCTGTTGTGCATGCAATTTAAGCTTTTCTCACACCAATATAAGAATACTACTCAGTGCTATGATCATGCTTCTCGGGTTATTTTATTTATTTATTTAATCGTTCTTATATAGCGCTTTTCCAGCTCAAGAGCTGCTCAAGGCGCTGGCCGATACAGGATCTAACTCAAGCCGCCCGAGACGCCCACCCGCAGCCTTTGGGCGCATGGTCTGGCGCCCAGACAACTGAGCACAATCCTGGGCAGCCAGGGATGGGGGAGAAGGACCTAGGTGCATGCTGGGTGTTTTTCTTGTCACCGGCACTCACCAGTCTAGGACATGAGCGTCAGGATCTTTAAAGTCCGTTATGATGGAATGTATGCGACACAGACTAGACCTCGGTTTATACTCTCATCCGAAGGAGTAGGAAAACAGGAGTAAAGTGTCTTTCCCAGGGACACAACACAATGGCCCGTCCAGGGCTCGAACCCGGAACCTTCCGATCCACAAGCCGAAGCACTACCATTAGACCACAGTGCCTCCTGCGGGTTGAAATATTTACGAGCTTAATAAATTCACAATAATCAACTTTGTGAGGCAGAGTTACTGTAGTTTCTGTTCATATGGCCAGGCCAGCTCCTACATATTTGCACAGACTTTGACTAGGCTTTGACCTCCCACCCCACCCCTGGATCTGGATAGCCCGCCTGTGGATGTTGATTGGCGGGTGCGCCACAGAAGCCGATGACAACTAGGGTGTGCGCATCTTAAAAAAAAAAATTATAAAATAAATTTTTTAACAGTCCCTGCTCATAAAAACACTTCAGCTGGTCTTTTTGCTGCTGTACCTAGCGGATTTAACAGTCCGTTTGCCCAAATGTAGGCGATGGGTACACTGTCTGTTTAAAACTAAAAGGTTATAATCCAGACGGTTAAAAGATTGATAAAAACACAGGGTCGTTCACACTGGTTTCTGCCGCCCTAATGCTGCTGAGAAGGCGTTGGGCGTGGGCATGGTGACGGTGATATCATCGAGGTTGTTCCACTCGATCACTGTCTTTACGAAGAACGAGCCAACATTTTTTAAAAAAGTGATGGTTACCCCTGACTTTTTGGATCACTTTCTTTCCTTTCCCTGCAAGCACACTGAGCATGTCTACTGACTGGAGATGGCACTATACAAGACCACATCACCATCAACATTATTTCAACATATACTTTGTCATAAAATTAGAACTGATTTTTTGGTAAGATTATAGATTGGACTCCCTCTGCAATAAAGGCCTATTTATGCTTTAAGCAAATAAAGTATCTTCTCTTATCATCTCCTATGATATCTTAGTAATAACCTTGATTATTACAATTTAGACAATAAAAAAATCATTAAAAGTTTAACCATTCCATGTTACCTGACAAAGCAAAAAATGTAGTAGAAGAAATGTGGCCATTTTACATTTTACTGAAGCATTCTGCGATGCACACTGGTGGTTAACAATTATAAATGTCACTTGCACAGCATGTTGGATGGACAACAGTCAATATAGATTCAAAAGGTGGGAAAGGTTAGTGTGTGCTGGTCTTCACCTCCTTCTGTCAGTTGTTGTAAAAGGTGCACACTGTTTTTATTCAGGTGGTAATTAAATTGTATCCATAGTCTGAGTGACTCACCCCATGAAATAACAGCAGAACTTGGTGAATCAGCAATAAAAACTTTTCCCTGATGTTTCTATACACATATATGCAACCATCAAAAATGATTTGTAAAAAAACACAACAAAAACACACACACTCTCATGCAGGCATGCACACACACAAACACACTCCTTTTAAAGTCAGCCATTAATTATTTAATAAACTTAAGTCCAAGCCTCTCAGTCTCACACATATAAAAACTATATATATTATGGACTGCTAAATCCCATTTCTTGGTTCACTGGGCAAGTAAAAAAATTGCCAGGAAAGACAAATCATTAAAATCACTTGCCCAGGGGTATGTAAAAAGCTGTGAATGTAAAACAACATAACTTGATCATCGGCACCAAATTATGTTTACTTTGATCTGCGTAGTAGTCTATAGAAAGCGTGTGTGGAATTTTTGCGTCACACTCTAATCTGATATTCAAGATTCAAGATAATTAATTGACAAATGAATAATACACAAAGAGTGCATTTGGTCAATGCTGCAGCATTACGGCAGATTTGATTGGTCAATGACATCACACTCTAATCCGATATATTATAGCAGAGTTGATTGGTCAATTGTTCAACCATCAGTTTTGAGCAGGAAAGTAATGTTTTGAGCAGGAAAGTTAAAAATGACATGTTGCTTACCTGGAGCAAGCTCTTGTTGAAAACAAAAATTGTTGAAATTTTTTTTTTTAAATTTACCTTATTGTCCCTTTTTTCAAGGGAAATTCTGGGCCGCCCCCCCTGGGGAAAGCGTAGTCGCAGCCTGTGGCGCGCCTAAACCCAACCTACCTAACATTAGTTGTGATTTTGAAATTTTGCTGGGGGAGCAAACCGGAGTACCCGGAGAAAACCCCCGAGACGTTGCCCGAGTCGAAAGTAGATAATATTCGGAGAAACATAACGCCCCGATGCTGGATCGAACCTACACCTGTCAGGCGCCATTGGTTTCTGGCCTGTGGACAAGGCAAGTTAGTCCCGCCTTAGCCCACTTGGCCACAACGCTCACTTAGCCAGGATTTGCCAATATATATCTTGTGTGTGCACACAAACTCACTCCCTCCCTCCCTACACAAAAAAATATGCATTCATGCTTGCTCTCTCAGAAACATACTATGAACACATACACAAACCTGTACCTCTATTAACTTCCTCTTCTTCACCCCACCTTCTTCCAAACACACTTACAACTTTCCCTACATTCCCAATACAGCTACACTTACCACTTCTACCTAGAATGTTTTAGTCATGCCTGTACCTCTTAAGCACTGCCATTATAATCATGTTTAGGCCGCGATATGTATAGTTTATGACAACACTTAACTTGTGCTGTCATTAGGTTATTGTGTGTGTGGGTGTGTGTGCGTGTGCTTTTTCTGCATGAATGTAAAATTATTAGTTATTAGTGATTCTGTATGTTTTGTTTACCATGTTTTTATATTGTTATTGTTTAATCATTTTAGTTCTTAGAAGAAGTGTCTTATGTGAATGTAAAGCGCTCTGAGCTTTCATTAGAAAGGGCCCTATATAAATGTTAATTATTATTATTATTATTATTATTATTATTAGTGATGTGGAATTTAGGTTGTGAATGTCTGTATTTGATTGGAATTTAAGGTTGCTGCTGTGTCATTAGAAATGAATGTGTCTCTGCTAGTTGTGTATATACAATGGATATATTGCATGCTTTTTGCGGGCGACGAGCCAAAGACAAATTTCTGTATGTGATGAACATCAGACAATAAAGTTATATTGTATTGTACCTATACCATGTCCCTCCCCCCCCCTCCCCCCAAGCCATTCACCCCAACATTAATTCCAGCAATTACCTTCAGCAGCCAGAACTCTCGTTTCCATGGCTGGGACAGAAGATGAAGGAGCAGTTTCTCCAAGTTCATAAAGGCAGCCGCCGCTCGGTCACCTTGGAACCTGTTCTGATCCACCGTGGTCTTGATGACTTTGATAAATGGGAGGTACTTGAAGCTGGCTTCCCCACCCTGGTGCTCCAAACAGGTCCGGATCATTCTGGCGATGGACATGACCAATGAGGCGTGGTCCTCAGGCGAGATAGTTGGGGCATGGTGGTGGCGCTTGCGGTACAGTATCTTCGCTTGCTCTAGGTAATCCATTCTTGTTCGTGTTTTGCCGTGTCATATGCTTCACAAGGAAGTCTACCGAATCACCATTTGTCAACAGAGCATTTTCTTTCTAAAAAAAAAGGTATTCTGGGCCCTTGTGTCTTACACACACAATTCTCACAAGATCTCTAGAAAATTATTACCCATTGTTACACTCGAGCAGTACTCCATACAATTTCTTGTCCCTCTGTCAACTCGAAGATGTTTCTGCTTTGTGTTTATGTGCCAATTCACATGGGAGCATTCACTAAATGTTTAGCCCCTCTTCCTCCATTTTCGAAAGCCTACTTTGAGTCTCTAATTTTCAGTCTAAGTGTAGACCAGAGTCAAGTGTTCAACACAATCAAAATTGAACGAGTCTTCAATATAAATGTGTTTGTGAACAAGCTAAAGTCTACTTTTCCCACACCACAACCACTGCACAACTTCAAATAATGTCTATCAAATTTCATCCTCCCAAAAGGGATCAACTTCAAAATCACTACAGTATTTCAATAATATAACATTTGAACAGATTTTTAAAGTTTACAACAAAAATAAATAAATAAATAAATAAATAAACAAATTGATTGCCACTTCTGTACTTTGTGGCTGTGCTGATTACTTTGCATTGAAGTGTTCGCAGTATCAACCTTCCCCTTCAAATTGCAATCTGATGCAAAAGAGCTAAAACCTGAAACCAAAAATAACACTGCTGTTAGAATTTTGAATAATATACAAGCAGCAATAACAACAAAATTAATAATGCACCACTAAAACATGCCATGTATACACCACACACAGACAAAAACACACATTTATGATAAAGAACTAAATATTTTAATAATTTTACTAAACTGTATACACATGCTGTCATCAGAGGATCAAATGAAGACAATTTGCTCATTTTAATATTTTTATTATTTGCTGAATTTTTTTGTGGGGATGGGTAGAAAGAATTAGCACGTTTGCAGGCTTGTGTGTGTTTGTCATAAAAGTTTTTGCGTTAAAGTTTGACTGATTAATGCACACACATGCTGACTAAGAACAAAAAATACTGTGTGCTTGCTCATCAAAAAATGCACTTCACATAAATATAGTCTACGAATAAACAAGCTATGTTTGACATCAAATATATGAAGAATACACAGAGTCCTTGCTGTATTTAACATGAAGTCAAGAATGTTTTTCAGCATGATTATTTATGATGGAGATCATAAAAAATATGCATATACAGTACATTACCTATGCCTGTACTGAGTGAGACACACTTTATCAGCTTGATCAAGACTCATCTGTCTTGCATGATTGCTGCAAACTGTAGGGTTCTTTTTTCTCCCAACCCTTACCCACTTTTCTTCACTCGCCTTTTCCCTTCCAAGCACCATGTTATTTCAAGACATAGTATGAACATGGGGTCGCACTAAGTCCACTAACATGTTCAATTTTGTGTCTCTGTGTGCCACCTGCAAAATTACTTCAACAGTGACCACAGTTGTTGTCCCTTGTCAACAGAATATGTATGAGCCTGTAATTAAAATTTTGCAATAAGCAAAACCATAAGTTATGGTTTTGCTTATTGCAAAATTTTAATTACAGGCTTAACCCACTGCTTGAACTTGAAGTTATCAGACTGTGCACAACTGTATATATCTGCTGGAGATTAAATATGTTGCACTGGCAGAGTCCATCGATATTGAAAAGTGTTGTGAGAGAGTAGGCATCCTTGACACACGCCAATTGTTGTTCTGAACCAGTTCCAGATGACCCTGTTGTGGAGGACTGCACTGGTACTGGTAGCCTTGTCATACAGGCTTTTGATGACTTTAATAATATTAGGGCTGATGTTGTACACTCTCATGGTTGCCCACAGAGTTCCATACCAGACTCGGTCAAATAATTTCTTGAAGTATACAAACACATGATATAGATGTTGTTGGTGCTGTAGGTATTTCTCGCAGATTAGGCTAAGGTTGAAAATCTGCTCAGTGGCACTTCGCCCTGCCCTGAATTCTGTTTGTTCTTCAGCTATGATTTGCTCAGCTTGGGGTTTCAACCTGTTGAGTATTATTTTCTGGAGAACTTTGTTGGGATGGCTGAGGAGGCTGATGGTGTGGTAATTTTCACACTCCTGAAAGTTACCCTTTTTTGGGAATTGATAACAAGCGACTGGGTCCATGGTGTAGGCCATTCCCCACTCTGCCAGATCTTGTTACAGATAATGGTGAAGGTGTTAATCATCGCTTCTCCTCCTCATTAAAGCAATTCTGCGGGTATTTTTTTCCACTCCCGCTGACTTTCCATCTTCAGCGATTGTATTGATTCAGCGATTGCATTGCTACCTCAACTTCTTCTCGGACAATTGTGAGGATTTCTTCTTCTTATCTGCTCTGGGAACATGCTCCATTTGGTGTGTGGTTGAAAAGGTCAGAGCAGTACTCTGTCCATCTACCCAAGACTTCTTGTTCACCTGTAAGGTATATGCCAGATTTGCTTTGGATCGTAGAGACCTTGGGCAGTTAACACTTGTCAGCCGCTTCACAGACTGGTAAGCCTTCTTGCTGTTGTTCTTGTTCAGACTGTTCTATGTTCATGGCATTTTCTATCCAGTTCTCCTTTGCTGTGCGCAGGCCTTTTCGGGTGTCATTGTTCATTTGTCGGTGGGCATCAGCTCCCTGTGAGATGTTCTTTTTCTTCCCTCTTCGTTTGTCACACAAGTCTAAATGTTTGGGTGTGATCCACGGTTTCTTCTGTGGGCGGTGGGGAAGGTGGGTGGAGAGAGGTGGGTGTGTAAGTACATAAGACTCACATTGCTGCATGCACGCGAGTCAAAAACATGCTGTGTACACTGCCGTCTTACTGCTTCAATCACTCTGGTTGTTAGACTTGAATACTATGACCTCTGTACCTCTGCTTTCTCTAATCCACCATACCTCTTCACGTTTCTCCATTTTATCATCTTGATTCTTTAATGTACAAGGCTCACATTGGACTTTGAACAACACTCTTGTCATTGTTTCAAACTAAAATGGATAGAATTTGGCGTATGTTTGAATTATTTGCTGCCTTCAATGCCTTGTGCATTCAATTTCACCTTGCCATAAATCTTTGTTTCCTTTTTTTAAACCACCAACAACAAAAATTGAATTGAATTCCATCCGAATAGGTGACAGTATACACGTTCCAAAATCCAAATAAGTTATCACTGAAAAAAGAGAGCACATATAATTATATTTATGTAACTGTAAAAGAAAAATCACAACACAACTGCTATTTGAAAGGTATAAACTTTACCATTATGTGGAACAGTTGTGGAACATTGAGGTGGAAGGAAACTCCACGCACACATAATTCTTCTGCTTATTTAAATTACATAACTAGGTCATGATACATACAAACTTGACTACAACAATGCAACAATTTGTTTTTCTTCTTCTGCGGACACACCCCACATTATCCACACCTATGTTTTGATTATGCAGAGCATATTATTATCGGGCTGCTTCTTTACACAATGGCTAGAACCATTTAAGATGCAGGCCTACCTTCTGTTATGATTTGACAAGAGTGCTGAAAGCATTGGTTAGTACTAATAGTAATAGTAGCAGTAGTAGTAGTAGTAGTAGTAGTAGTAGTAGTAGTAGTAGTAGTAGTAGTAGTAGTAGTAGTAGTCGTAGTAGTAGTAGTAGTAATAATAATAATAATAATAATAATACAGGATGCTATCATGTTCTTTTTCTTTAATCATACCAAAAGAGTGATGGTCTGAAGAGATCGCTATAAGTATTAAAGAAGGCGGAATAAAAATACATTTTTATTTTTGACATTTAGACTGACTATCTGTGGTGCCCCAACAACCTCAGAGTTACGGGATAGGATAGGATAGGATAGGATAGACTGACTGCATCAAACCATTATTGAATTTGAAGGGAGGGAGGAAACTGGAGTACCCAGAGGAAACGCTCTGTGACATGAAAGGTCTCGCACGTAAGTTTGTCCCATATGAGGTTTAACCCAGCGACCTTCGGCATAGAACTGTGCTACCAGACCACCCAAATGCTTGGCCACCAAATGGCAATAAAAATGGGTTGGAATGACCTAAAACTTGAAGCTCACTCCTCTGATTGTCCTATCCTATCCTATCGTATCCTGTCCCGTAACCCAAAGGTCGTAGGGGCACCACAGATGATCGTTTAACCAGCATACTCCATCTTTCTCTGTCCTCAGCAGCCCTGATGGCTTCGCTCAGTGTCAAACCAGTCCATTCTCGAATGTTGTCCTCCCACCTCTTTTTTGGTCTCCCTCTTCTTCTACCTCCTTGCACTGTGCCTTGCAGAATAGTCTTTGCAAGGCCTGATGATCTGGTGACGTGGCCATACCATCGGAGTTTCCGTTTCTTCACCACTGTTAGCAGGTCATCGTTTTGTCCAATGGCTTGTGTGATGGTCTGTCGGACTTCGTCGTTGGTGATGTGTTGGGTATAGGAAATGCCCAGAAGTCTTCTGTAGCACCTCATCTCCATGCTTTGTATTCTTCGTTGGAGATCTGCTGTGAGGGTCCATGCTTCGCAAGCATATAGGAAGATGGAGATGACAAGGGAGCGCAGCAGTCTTACTTTGGAATGTAGACTGATGGTCCTGTCTTTCCAAATGCCAGGCTTCAACCTTGTCAGGGCAGCAGTTGTTTGTGCGATCCTGGAGAGGACTTCCTGTCGGGACCCATTGTCTGATACAATGGCTCCTAAATATTTGAAGCTATGCACTGTGTTGAGGGATTGGCCTTGGACTTTGATGTCCGTATTGATGCCATTGGTGTTGTTGGTCATCATTTTGGTCTTCTCTGCACTTATTTCCATTCCATAGGCTCTGGAGGTGGTGTCAAGCCTCTGTACCAGCTGTTCAAGTTCTTGTTCCTCTCCAGCCAATCCATCAATGTCATCTGCAAAACGAAGAATGGAGATTGCTCTACCCCCTATGCTGACTGTGCCTTCATGGTCTGCAAGAGCATCTGACATTATGCGCTCTAGGAAGATGTTGAAGAGTGTTGGAGAGAGTAGGCATCCTTGACGCACACCGATTGTTGTTCTGAACCAGTTCCCGATGGCGCTGTTGTGGAGGACTGTACTGGTAGCCTTGTCATACAGGCTTTTGATGACTTCAATAATTTTAGGGCTGATGTTGTACACTTTCATTGTTGCCCATAGAGCTGCATGCCAGACTCGGTCAAACGCCTTCTTGAAGTCTATGAACACATGATATAGATGTTGTTGGTGCTGTAGGTATTTCTCACAGATTATTCTGAGGTTGAAAATCTGCTCAGTGGTACTTCACCCTGCCCTGAATCCTGCTTGTTCTTCAGCTATGATTTGTTCAGCTTGGGGTTTCAACCTGTTGAGTATTATTTTCAGGAGGACCTTGCTGGGATGGCTGATGAGGCTGATGGTCCTGTAATTTTCACACTCCTGAAGGTTACCTTTTTTGTGAAGAGTGATGACAAGCGACTGGGTCCATGGTATAGGCCACTCCCCACTCTGCCAGATCTTGTTACAGATAATGGTGAGGGCATCAATCATCGCTTCTCCTCCTGCTTGTAGCAGTTCCGCAGGTATGTTGTCCACTCCCGCTGACTTCCCTTTCTTTAGCGCTTGCACTGCTGCCTCAACTTCTTCCCGGAGAATTGGGAGGATTTCTTCTTCTTCTCTGTTCTCGGGACATGCTAGAACTTATGGGTCTCCATTTGGTGTATGGTTGTAAAGGTCAGAGCAGTACTCTGTCCATCTGTCCAAGACTTCTTGTTCTTCTGTAAGGCATATGCCAGACTTGCTTTGGATCGTGGAGAATTTGGGCTGTTTGACACTTGTCAGCCGCTTCACAGTCTGGTAGGCCTTCTTGCTGTTGTTCTTGTTCAGACTGTTCTCTATTTCCTGGCATTGATTTTCTATCCAGTTCTCCTTTGCTGTGCGCATGCCTTTTCAGATGTCATTGTTGATTTTTCGGTAGACATCAGCTCCCTGTGAGGTGTTCTTTTTCTTTCAACATCACCATCATACAGGCCTATGCCCCAACATCAGACTATGATGACAGCGAAGTGGAGGATTTTTATGAAAATCTACAGGCGGTCCTTGACCAAGTGCCGAAGAAGGACATAGTCATAGTGCAAGGCGACTGGAATGCCAAGGTTGACCAAGATGAGCACCACAACTGGGGAGACACATGTGGACCCCACTGCAACAACGAGACAAATGACAGGGGTCTGAGACTCTTGGAGTTTGCCAGATACAACAATCTGGTACTGGCAAACACGTTTGGTCTTCACAAAAACTCCAGACGATGGACATGGCACAGTCCTGGCGGGGAGCATCACAACCAAATAGACTACATCATGGTCAAGAAACGCTTCAGATCAAGCATCAACATTGGCAGGACACGCACTTTTCCAGGAGCAGACATCGGAAGTGACCACGATCTCGTGATGATGTCTTTCCGGCTCCACTTGAAGAGAGTAAATACAGCAAAGTGCACTAGACTGAAGTTCGACCTGGACAAACTGCAAGACCCGGAGGTGGCAGAATTATTTCAGGCCACAATTGGAGGGAAATTTGCACCACTGCTCATTTGGGGGGCTGGTGAAGTAGATGTCAACACCATGACCACCACCTTCAACTCAGCTGTGACAGATACGGCCACTGAGATCCTTGGCAAGCACCGACCAAAGAAGACGCCGTGGATCACACCTGAACTTTTGGATCTGTGTGATAAACGAAGAGAGATGAAAAAGAAAAAGAACACCTCTGATTGACTGCCTGTTTTCACTCAACATCCCCATTTTGCACAGGTGGTTTAACTTTTGTCAAGAGCCTCTCATCAAGTGCAGGAAACTTTCAGTTTCATTATTGGTTAAAGTTGTCCACGGGCTAGTAAACATTCTAATTATAATAATCATAATAATCATAACTAATATAACTTTTATAAAGTGCGTTTTCTAAAATCATCTCAATGCGCAATTCAAAAGAAAAATAACTTTAAAAAAAATTAAGAAACACAAAAAATAGAACATTTACAATGAGGGAAAACCACAAACGGATACATATTTAAGATTCTCTCACTCTCTTTCACACACACAACAAAAAAAAAAACAGAAGAGACAAGGTGTGTGGGGCTATTACATACACACACACACACACACACACACACACACCAAGCTACTGGCAGATAACAGATAACAGAACTTTATTTCGCCAGGTGACAAGCACGAGGAATACACTTTGATGTTGGCACACATATTTATACAAAACACAATAACAAAGCCAACCACACCTACGCACAACCATCCACTTGCTGACACACTCATACAAGACTAGGAATAATACTGACTGGAAATTAGTAGAAACAGAATGATCAAATCAAATAGACACACACATCCACACACACGTGCGCGCTCTTCTCCGTTATCTCTCGCTCTCTCAATTCTCTTCTCTTATCTTACACAAGCACTCTACATACATCTATAAATTCTCTCTCTATCACTTCCTCTTCTCACTCTCTCTCTCTCTTTCTCTCTCTCTTTCTCTCTTCCTCTCTTTCTTTCTGTCTTTCTTTCACTCACTTCTCCCCCCCCCTCCCTCCCTCCCTCCCCTCTCTCTCTCTCTCTCTCTTTCTCTCATGCATAAGTCACTGAGATAGTCCGGGATCATCGGGTGCCAGACAAGGAGTTGAGGTTTGTCACTGCTTGTGGAAAAAAACTGTTCTTGAAGCGGCAGGTACGGGTCTTCATAGTTCTGAGCCTTTTGCCAGAAGGAAGCAGCTCGAAGAGGTGGTATCCGGGGTGGGAGGCATCATCCACTATCTTTCTGGCTCTGCTCATCAGGCGTTTGGTATAGATGGAGGCCAGAGAGGGGAGGTCGGTTTCAATGATCTTGCTGGCAGCGGAGACAATATGGTCTAGTTTTTCTTTCTGTTGTTGGGATGCACCCCCATACCACACACAGATGGAAAATGTTAGAACACTTTCTACCACAGAGCGGTAGAACTGGGAGAGGATTTCCTTCCTCAGGCCAAATTTTTTGAGCTGCCTGAGAAAGTACATCCTCTGCTGTGCTCGCTTGATGATGGAGTCGGTATTGAGATCCCAGGTGAGGTCGCAGGAAATGAGTGAGCCCAGAAACTTGAATGACTCAACTGTCTCGCAGGAACAGAGAGGAAGCAGAAATAGAGTTAGAATTTTTAGTTTCCAGATAGGAAAGCCTGAAAGAGAAACGTTTTAAGATTTCTTTTGATGAAAGACAAAGACAGTGATTTCTTGAGAGTGTCTGGCAGAGAATTCGCTATAAGAGGCGCTTAGATATGTAACCCACATGTTTTCAGAATGTATTTTGGCACTTTCAAAAGCTTTGGTCCAGAAGTTGGAAGATCGCGAGATGGATTGTAGCTTTCCAATTTGGATGAAAGATACTGTGGAAGGGTTTCATCAAAATGTTTGAAAGCGAGCATGCGTATCTTGTATTTGTTATGTGCCTCAACAGGAAGCCAGTGAAGTTGTTTAAGGAGAGGAGTGACATGGTGGGTTTTCTTTTTTTTAAAGAATAAATTTGGCTGCATGGTTTTGAATCTTTTGTAACCTGTGCAGAGAGGATTGAGGAATTACAGTGAGAGTGCCACTACAGTTCTCAAGCCTAGACAGGATCATGGAGGACGCTAACTTTGAGGTACTTCCATCAGACAGAAATGATCGGATGGAGAAAATCTTGCAAAGATGAAGATTGCAGTCAACAATAGAGGAAATTTGAGTGTCCATGGAAAGTGTTTCGTCCAGATGCACTCCAAAACATTTGGCAGAGGACTGAAAAGGAACTAATGCTAAACCAATAGTAAGAAGTGTTTTGTATTTAACTGAGGAAGTCGAATGTGGTCTGCAACAGCAAGATGTTCAGTTTTGTCTTCATTGAGTTTCAACTTATTTTCATCCATCCAGGATTTGATGTCAGAAATGCATGAAACTGAGTAAGGAAATCAGAAGGAAGAGCAGCTTTCTGAATTTCAATGTCATCAGCATACCTGTGATGTCAAATTGATTCTGTTGGATGATGTCAGAGAGAGGTTATGTATCCAATGAAAAGAGCAGAGGCCCCAGCACAGAACCCTGACGTACGCCAAAACAAAGAGGTACAAGTTGAGAAGCATTGCCATTAATAGTGACTGATTTTTGGCTTCTGCTGGGTCACTAAGTCCAGTGGACGAGTTACTTAGAAATTCTTGCTTTTGGCACTCCCTCTTGACATTAAGTTTCATCCAGGCTGTTAATGCAAACTTGTGTATAGGGTTCTAGTGGATCAGAAGAAATAGATTTTATTAATATTCAAATCCTGCATGGTGTCTACTGAAGACAGCTTAGACAGAAGTGTGCATGCATTACATAATTGGTGGAGGTCGCACTAATTAAAATTATTTTTAACCAAGACAAGTGCCACAATTTTTTGCCTGCCTCTCGAGTCTGACAGCTTTTATGTGCAGTTTCACCAAAAATGTTTAACCGTTCCATTTATTTTGCAAGTCTGTTTTCACTTTGTCCTGCATAAATATTTCCTCTTGCTGGAGAGCTCCTGATTACAACACTAATGATGAGAATCAATAGGCTGGACTCTTAATCTTAGCATACACTGATACAGGATAATACAAGGAATATTAATATTTTGCTGTGGTTGTGGTACTATTGTTAACATTCCTGTTCTTCAATTTCTTCACAGTATCCTAGTAACTTGAGTAAGGTTTTGAATACACAGGTTTCAGCCCTAATGTTACAACAATGAAGCTCAAAGACCCTCATCAAAATTTATTTCTCATTTTGTGGAAATGGTAGTTCTTGAGAATTTTTGTTGAGGTACCCAATCTTTTACAATAAAAATTAAAATGAATTATTTTGATTTTAATATTTATTATTTTATTTATTTCATTGTTCTTATATAGCGCTTTTCCTGCTCAAGAGCTGCTCAAGGAACTGGCAATGCAGGGGTCTAACTGCCCAAGGCATCAACTTTCTTTTAAAGTTGCTGATAAAATTGGGGCAATTTCCATATATATATGCATTGTATTTTGTCATTTGGCTGAATAAATTCTGTTTTTTGTATTACGTATTCTGAAAAGTGCATGATATTGCAGGAAGAGAAAACTAAGATGATTCTATTTTAATAACTACTTTGTTAATAAAACAAAAATGCTAAAAGTAAAACAATGAACTATTTTCACTTGTGAAACCGAAAAAAACCATTCATACAATGAAACAACCCAAGAGGGAAATAAGAAAGTTAAATTAATTGTAATATATCCTTGAGGAAATGTAAAATATAAATTCTGGGGTTGTCCTTAATGGACAAACGGAGAAATGAATATGATTCTGTTATACTAAATCGATGATGTTTATTTTGAGCATAATGTACCTTCTTTACAATATGCTACCAACCTTTAACTTTCTTTAGCCCTAATGTTAAATTTCTGAAATTCTGACTGATTTTTTTTTTAGATAATATCTGTACAACTACACGATGATGTTTTAGTGTATAAATAATGGTAATGATGCTTACTACACCAAATTGGCAAATGTTTGTCAAGTACTGTTCAAACTAGATCTTAAAAATTAGACTGTGTAGTTACCAGGTCAAGCATTTGCTATCCTGCATACACAAACTCCTGCAAATTCAAACTTGAACTGGTAATGCTGATGCAAATGCAACATTTTTTTATACAAAACAAATAACAGATGTCTCGTTATATTCTATTATGCATCCATGCAGTTTACGCTATAAGTGCAACTGGTTATTTTTGTAAGGTATTACAATTTATGATTACAAGAAAGAAAATGAAATCTCACACACACACAAGCATGCAAGCAAACAGTTGAAACACCCAAATCTGTAACATTATCCAGGCAGGTTTGATCATCGTGACTACACGTTACAGAAAAAGTACCTGGACAATCCTGTTTCCAACAGCCCACTTAATAAAACAAAATTAGTCCATTTTCCAAATGGTCATCACAAAAAGTGAATTATATATACTTTATACCATTCCGAAGTGTTGTGCAAAAGACGAGTTTGTTTTGAAAGTGACTTTACAGGATACGGATTCTCAGACAGTGAGTGAGACTAAATTTAGTTATACTGACGATTGAGAGACCCTTCTACTTGTTTTGTCGTTTTAATCTAAGATCTTTTACAGAAAACAACTCAATAAATGCTAAAAAAGGTATCAATACCTGGAAGCTTTCGCACCTATGGGTCCATTGTTGAGGAAGGCAAGATAGCGCTTTCTGAGTGTGAGCCAAAAATGTGCATGATTCATTCTTCGCCAATGTTGTTACATGGCGAACTCTCACAGTTAAGAAGTCTGAAATTCGACTGCCGATCCCAATGAACGCGAGGCCTACATGGCACATTTTTTGTCGCCTTTCGTGACATTCTGCTCAATTGAAATGAGCGAATGTCTATCACAATGTACATAAAGAACTTCTAATTCATAAAGAAATCACAGATAACCTGAAAATCACTCACCTGAGACAGAAATTGTCAGTGAATGCGGAAGCCCTCTGATTTGCTCTGTTCGCATCGGATAAGCCTCAAAATGGCGTTAGGGGAATCCCCTAGCCTATGAGTATGATGCACCGGAAGGTCAAAATGCAACTTCAAATAGCAAAACAACGAAAGTAGTATAAAATGGAATAGATATCATATATTATTTTGCTTATAGCCTATAGGCTATCAACCTATATACTCAGAACATTGCATGTTCATGTGGATCTGTGTGATGTTACTATTTTTATATAATTAATGTTCGTTCTATAAGCGATAAGAATTTTCTGAGTAATCTTTCAGTGTTCGGTGATGAACCTTTTCCACTAAAGTTTGTGTTTTGGTAAACAATTTTAAACAAGCACTCATTCAAGTCTGTCACGAATCAACGTTAACACAGAGTCCATGCATCATACTTTCTCCATGGGCAGAAATTGGCGAACGTCAACAGCGCAAAGTACCTAGGAGTGGGAATAACTGAAAACCTACACTAGGACAGGCATGTAGAAGAAATAGCAGCTAGAGCTAACAGGCCCTGCGTGTTTGAATGCAGGAACCTCAATGGATGCCCCACAACCTTCCAGGTTCAATGCTACAAGGGACTAGTGTCAGACCAGTCCTAGACTACGCTCCAGTGATATGGGACGCACACCAGCAACACCTGAAGACCACCCTTGAGGCTGTTCAATGGCGGGCAGCACGTAGGATCCTGGACAACTTCGCAAGCGCCTCTGAGATGGTCGCACATCTCGAACTGGAGCAGCTACTTCTTCCATCTTAACGGACTTTAAAGATCCTGACGCTCATGTCCTAGACGGGTGAGTGCCGGTAACAAGAACACACCCAGCATGCACCTTGGTAAAAAGTGCCATAATAATCAACAAGATGATTGTGGGCATATACGGCAAATCAACAGAAGAACGGTTGACAGAGCATGCATGATGTTCAAGATTCTGCATCGCCTTGTTAACATAGTCATTCCCTTTGGGTTGTGTCAGCCTGCTACTCACACCACCAGAGGACACAACACAAGTTACAACTCCCGCACTGCAGAACGGACATCTACCTGCATTCCTTTTTTCTCTCAGCAACCAGAGTGTGGAACTCACTCAGCGACGAAGCAGTCAACGCAACCACCCTCCCAGCGTTCAGAACTTCAGTTCTTGGAGGGCCGAGAGCATGCTGAGATGTTTCCCCATGCCAACTCTGTACAAAGTTGTTAAAACTTCTACACCCTTATGCAACTGTTTTTAAACCTTGATCGTGTCATGAGCATCCCAAGATTGTGGAGGTTTTCTTCGCGTAGCCAGAGTATCACAGTATCCTGAAGAAAAAGAAGAAGAAGCAAATCTTTCCTCCACATTCCCCCCATTCTTCTCCCTATCACCTCCCAAAATGGAGTGTACATAGTTCACATATATGTACTGCAAGGTGGAAGAGAGTGAAAGTCAAATAACTTTAAAGGCAATTAAGGATGTAAGGAAGATAGACATGATCAAAGAAAGGAAAACAATAAAAAATTAACACGTGAAGCTTCAGTAATGAAATGTCAGCAGATTTTTAAATATTTTATTTCTCAGATCAGGCATAGCATTCATTATCAACAGAATCCAGACACTATTATTGCACTTTATGATATATATTATATATAATTACATATATGCTTGTAAGAGTTATATAACCTGCTGTACGTAGGAGTTTATATTTACCCCCAACATGGATTTTTATTGTCAATCCTCTTTAAAATTCAAATTTGCTTTGAGCTGTCAAGTATTTAAATTCCTTGATACATCAAGAACAGCTTTCGTGCACCACAACATAATTATCAGTGATGATTCATTACAAAGTTACAGAGTAATACAGTGAATGTTAAACAGTGTATAAAGCAGTAAATACAAACTAATGCAAAGCTCATAATGTCACCAATTTTATAATAAACTTTGTGAATTGAAACTATAATTATATTTCCATCACCATTCAACAAAATAATGTATGCACAGATGCAGGGTAATGGCTCCTACATGACTAATTTCATACAATAGTGTCAATTTCATACGGTAATAAATGAAAGGCTTACAACTTTGGTGATGGGTGGGGGGGGGGGGGGAGAGAGGTGGGGGTGATGGGGGTGTTTATTGAACCCATTGTCATGCTCATTTGGCAGTGACCAGATTTTGGAGAGGACAGGAAACGCCATTTAAAAAAAAGAAGTCATAAAAGAATGTCGATTCCTGTGGAGAAAATCTATCACACATCAAGATTTGAACCTGTTATCATGCCCTTCGTTGTGAAGGTACTGGTTTACTATAAGTCATGCATTCATACCCTTCATTGTCAAGATATGTGCACCGGTTTACAATACAAGTCATGCATTTACCCCACCCCCTGTACACAAGGCAAGCACTCTTTCAACCCAGCTATTCATTCAATTTATTTACTTCTCCACACTTTTTCTTTCAGCTTTTCCAATCACTTCAATT
Source organism: Oncomelania hupensis (assembly GCA_036898135.1). Taxonomy (NCBI): domain Eukaryota; kingdom Metazoa; phylum Mollusca; class Gastropoda; order Littorinimorpha; family Pomatiopsidae; genus Oncomelania; species Oncomelania hupensis. Next base: position 42,555,727 of record CM072519.1, on the reverse strand, counting down.
TCAGTTATTCATCCACACTTGTTCTTCAAACATTTCCATGTACTAAATCAAATGAGCGAACAAACATTTGCAAATAACAATTCAGATCACAGCACTAATATAAACCATGTTATGCTATATTTCACAAGACACATTGTATCTGGTTACTGGTACATAATAGTAGGCTGCATGACCATCTGACCGTGGTCCTGCATGATGCTGTGAGCGATCTCAGCAGCAGTGGGCTGACTATGAGCCTGAGTTTGAACCTGCAAACCTCCAGAAACTTCCTGGGCCAGTGTAACATTAATGCAACCTTGGTCTAAGGACACAGAGCCATCAGTGGGGGTGAGCATCATTGTGCCATCAGCAGCAGTCTGAACGCTAATGTATTTGAATTGGCTGGGTCCTGAAGCAGGCTGGGAGTTGTGAAGGTATTTAGTTTCAATGTATTTGGCGTCCACTGTGCTCTGTTGAAGGATGGCAGCTTCCACCACTGATACAAGATTCTGCTGCTGCTGTATCAGCTTCCCATTGCTGGTTTGAATGATAATTTCATTACCTGCAAGCACACAACAACAAAAAACCAACATTACAAGACATCCAAAGAATGCTGAATGACTAAAGAGTAAAATGATTTCATTTCCAGACAATAAATTAATATAATTTACTGCAGGCTCTATTGCTATCCAAACCCCTCCTCATCACCACCCCCACCCCCACACATTTTTTTAAATGTTACATTTTGAAATTTTCTCATCTTGCTGCGAAAATGAAGGGGAAAACAAAGTTTTACATACATGTATTAGCCAAAATCAATTAATTTTTCAAAAGTTTCTGAGCACAAATGCCTAAAAGGCTAAGTATGCAAAATAACCATCAGTACCATCATCATCATCATCAGCCACCTACCTTGTGGGTCATACACCATAATGTTGTTGCTCGCTCCTGCCTGGCTGACGCTTATCACTTGGTGACTGTCATCCATCACTTGGTGATTCTCATTCGTTGTCAGGTGATCGCTCATCACTTGCTGACTAGTCAAGACTCTGGACTCACTAGCTTGATGGTCAGCAAGGATTTTGTGTTCCAAAGGATCCACGTCAGGGTGATTTTTCCTCATATGCTGCTGCAGGTGCCAGTTTTTCAGGTAGTTCTTGCCGCACACACAACAACTGAAGGGTTTGATTCCAAGGTGTAGATTCTTGTGAGCCTTGAGCGCGCTGCCTGTGGTGAAGTACTTGTGACACAACTGGCACTGGTGAGGGGACACTCCTGTGTGCGTCATTTCATGCGCCACTAACTTGGACTTCTCTGGAAAGCCCTGAAACAAAGACACCATTCACCAATTTGTGTGGCGCAATATTACAGCCAATCAGTATTTTTTCTCAAATATTCACTTATATAACATGATTTAAGTCTGCAAGCTCATTTTCATGCACAATGTGTGTTCGAGTGTGTGGACGTTAAGCATGCAGGTCTATATGCATGTTCAACGTATGTGTTGTGTATCAGTCTGTGTGTTTGTGAAAGATCTGGAGGACCTCGTAGTGAACTTTGTCAGGGAACTGCTGAAACTAAACTCATCACCTACACGGGCGCAGATCTTCGCCCCTAGAAGTCAAGGTGGGATGGGCTTGCTCAAACCTATCACGATGTACCATGCTAAGCGCGTCTCGTTCTTACTGTCCACCCTCAATAGCGACGACCACCACGTTCAACATGCCGCACGCCAAAGTCTCAAGCTCCACATGCAGAAGCGGAAGATGCCACTGGCCGAGGCTGGTGAAGACAACTTTGGCGGCTATAAGCTGAATGAGAGGCGAGGACTGGAGAAGAAGAGCCGGGTGTGCAGGGCAAGGTCGACGTGGGTGGAGCTACTTGAGCTCTGCACCCGTCTTAACGGCGATCTCGACTATGACGAGCACAGCGACTCCTACGACGTGAATTTGCCGTCCGCTGGGGAAGGTGAAATATAGGCACGCTACGTGGACCACCGAGAGCTGTACTCGGCAATCTGAATCAAGCGACTGGAGGTGAGCAAGGACCTGCAACACTGGAATGGTCTTCATCGACAGGGCAGGCTTCAGAGAGAGGCACATGGCTTGTTCTGTGGGCCATCTGACCAACGGCAGTGTCAACGACCATCTCGCCAGGTTTATCGCCAAAGGCAGATTGCAGCTATTGGAAACAAACGTAGTCAAAAGTACCTACTACCCAGAAGAGTATGGGCAGGCATGTTCACTGTGCAGCTTTCTGTGGGACACTAACTCCCATGCCTTGAACTGCTGCAGTCTGCGAGGCTTTTACATAGAGCGGCATGATCAGGGTGGAGAACTGAATCAAGAAATCTCTGAAATCCAGCCAGGGCCCAGGGGCCGCCTTAGGCCCAGGTGGGATCCAGGGGCCAAGCCCCGGTAGGGGGTCCATGGGAGCGAAGCCCCCTGGAAAAAAAATGAATTTATGCAATTTTGAAAGTAATTTAGGGCCTCTCCTGAAAGCAAAAAGCACAAAGTAAACATGAATAGAAACAACAACAAAAAAAGAATGTTTTATGCACATGCATTTCAAAAAAGTTAAGAATCTTGATTTGTAGGCCAAACAAAGTTTGAGGTCAACCACTTAAGCAGCACCTCAGCTTCTCACAAGGAGGACGTGCGCGCTTTAAAGGCTACTGTTCCCAGTCGTGGTCGCCTGATTTTGTTTTCTTGCTCATAGTAGGCCTATATAGTAGGCCTTATACTTTATAGCATAGCTCTGTATAACCGTCGCGGGCGTGCGCTTTCCCTGAACGCATTGAATGACCGACAAAATAACTTGGATGCGGCACGGATGTGTTCTGCGAAAAATATATCCGACGAAACATAAAAATCTCGGAATTCAATATTTTTTTCTCGGAAATGCAAATGCCTTCCACGGAAATCCGCGGATTCGAGGAAAATTCTCCACCCTGATGATAGATATGTGAAACTGGTGAGGAAGGAACTGGAAAAAACTGTTATCACTGAACACGTGGCCATGCTCGAGAACCAGCCTGTAACTCTTGATGGAGCCACATACGTGGACAACAGCAGACCCGATTTATGTCTTATCGATCACAGAAACTCGATAGCATTCATTGTGGAGTTTGCCAATCCCTTTGACCCTTTCATAGACAGAGCAATGCTACCAGACTAAGTTCCATAAGTACATGCCGCTATATCTCCTCATGGACGATGCTGGCTTTAGAACAAAAGTCATTGTGCTGTTGATAGGCTCACTAGGGTCTGTTCATAGGCGTGTAGTGCCAGGCCTATGCCTAATGGGACTATCAAGGGGACAGAGTAAAGGGCTGGCCAAATACCTCAGTATGTCAGTGATGATTGTGTCAAGGGGGGTGTGGGCTCGAAGGACTTTCATGTGTCAGAGGCAATAAACAACCAGATCAATATAAAGAGGATTTGATTAATGTGACAACAAAGTGAAATTTATAAATACTTATAAAAAAAAACAAAAAAAAACTCACATATATACTGACTTTTTGCAGTACGTGCGATGAGGGTGGGATAGGAATATTGTATTTATTATTGTATTGGTTTCTTTGTGTTGTATTTATGTATGTGAGTAGGTAGGAGTGGGTGGGTGTAGGGGGGTGGGTAGGTGTGTGTGTGTTGTGTTTCTCCATGTTTTGGTATGGGTTGTGAGGTCTATGTTCCTCTCTGTTGCTGTGGTCTTCCGAGATGTCCTGATGGTTGCTGCCCAGTGATGTATTTGCTATTGTATTGTTTGAATCATGCATTGCGCTTCTGTTCTTTGTACGGAATTGGCAATAAAGTATTAGAAATGTGTGTGTGTTTGTGTGTGTGTATGTTTTTTTATTGTTGTATAGCCTATGTTGTGTTTACTGGCAAGCCAAACTGTTTACTGGCAAGCAAAACAACAAACGTTTCACTGTTGTTTTGGAAATGTTGATTTCTTGACTGTACTATTCAATAACGTTCAACATGTGACAAGTGCATACATAATTATGTTTATGCATACATCATGTTCTTCCTTTTGTATGTGTGTGTGTAAACAATACTTGCATGTTTATTGTGTGTGTAAACAATGTGTATGCCTATTGTATATGTTTGTGTGTTAGGGGTGAGGCACATAAGCAATCAAAGTCAAAGGAGAAGAATCATGAAGAAATTGGGTATGATACACGCAGGAAGCTTATCTGTGAAAGTACAATAGTTTTTTAGGCCAGTTTAGCATGAGAAGAAGGAACATGACACAGTAGTGTTACACATAAATTATCAATAGTCGATTCAGCCCCAAAGCTTGAATCTTGACTCCACCCATGCAGACTGTACACTCAGCAACAAGGCAGGAGTCGTCATATAAAGTTTTTCAACTTCAACCACAAACAATTGCATACAACAGCACTTTCCGAAAATCAGTTAAAAAATCAATGCTCGCAAGCTGACAGTGCATTACTTATATAGTTTCTCAACAATCTAGAGAAGCTTGGAACATTCCAGAATGACCCAATAACACCCAGTCAAAATAAAACTAGTCACCAGAACTACGCAGAATGTTTACGAATTTACATGATTTGACTAGCTATTGCCAGAAAGACATGGAACACTCGATCGAAAATAAACAAGTAATTCCAGAAAATTCTCAACCCTACTACAACAATATTAACCAACGAAAATTATCAACATTATACAAAGCCTTTTCTAGCAACAGCGCAGAATCAAATCAAAGGTAAATACGCCATATTACTGTATGTTTTGCAAAACAAAATGTTCAAACTATCATACGCGTCTTAATCATAACAAGTAGAACATTACATCATTATTGCTTTAGGTCCAGCGGACTCTTCCGAGCCATATCAGGACCGGACAACCCCTAATCCGCATAAACGATCTGCTGAAACAACCCTACTGGTAAAACTGAAAGCTCTCCACCAGCCAGTCACTTTACAACAAAGACATCCCATGCAGGGGATGCTGAGGCTGTACTCTAATTTATCGAACCCCCGTTTACAAAAACAAAACAGAATACAAACATCATTATAAATTATCAACAAAACACATACATATAAAATGCCTACATTGCTAAATAATAACATCATAGGAAGCCCTAGTGACCACCTGGCAGAAAGCGTCCAATCTTCCCAAGCTGAGCCAACAGACCTTATACACAAATAAAGAGTCTTGTCCCGGAAGAGTTTTCAAGAAAAAGGTAGGTGACTGGTCTAGTGAAGAAGAAGATAGTATAGCAGATTGATAGAACAGAGCAGAAATGAGAAAGAGCAAATAAGAAAGACAGTGACAGTGGGAAATTAAAGCACTAAATTTCCAGAAAGTGGGGATACTATTTATACTGAAACCCCCGGCACCCCAACGGCATAACAAGTAGGAGAAAGAGCAAGAAGACTAACAACAACAGCAACAACACCACTAAAAACAATAACATCCACAGCAGAAACAACAAGTAAACAACACTTCTACTACTCAAAAGTAAACAAAAGATACTGTAAAAAACAAGCAAAATTCAGAGATCACCTTTTTGCAATGTGTACACTTGTAAGGCAGATCATTGGTATGTTCTTTGCGCTCATGTCGGACCATGGTAGGTCGACAGTTGAAGCCTTTATTACAGAAACGGCAAGTATACAGCTGAATGCCCTTATGGCGATATGCGATGTGATCACGAAGTTGTACGCTTTCAAAGAACTGGGCTCCACATTGCTTGCACTTATGCCTGCAAAACCACAAACCAGCAAAAGTTCAATGCAGAAGACAAAAGACAAGAACAAGTTGTATATGGTGGCCATATAAAAGAGCGAAGTGGCCAATTAATCCCATTATCAGCATATGAAACATAGTGTAGTGGTAATGTTTCCTACCTATAATCCTTCACTCCCAGGTGCTCCACAGAGATGTGGCGCTGGAGATGAATCTTGGAGATGTAGGCTTTGCCGCAGTGTGTGCACAGTTCAGCCCTCTCCGAGTGTTTCAACAGGTGTCTGTCCAGCTGTCTGTGAAAGCGGAAAGACTTTGGACACTGCGGACACTGGAACATCCCCTCTGCCCCAGCGTGAAGCTTGGTGTGACCACGCAGAGCCGCCTTGGTTAGGAATACCTGCCAATAAGTTTTATTTTAAATAACCTCGGACGCACTGTGTATAATACCTTGAACTGGAATCTATTATATTCCATTCATGATTCAATACACTGTTTCAGTGTTTGTGAAACATACCTCAGCGATTATATGTCTCCAGTTTTTTCCTGTTACATTTTACACTTACAGACATCAATCAACCTAACATATATCTCTTGGTGCAAAAGAATCTCTACCCTAATAGTAAATTAGTAATACATCTTTGGGGTATGAAGACTCTTTACATTTTAAAATGGTGTTTGAAAACTTATAATAAATTTTCTTTAGGGTGTAAAAAATCCTTGCTTTTTAGCATTGTGCAGCCCTTACTAATCAGCTTTCCTTTTTAAAAAAAAAAAAAGTAAGCATACTCTGTGCTTTAAAATAATCCCAACATTAGAAACATGTGCCCTACCTTGCCACAGATGTCACAGATCCCACCAGTGTCCCCATGCTTTCTGATGTGCCTCTGAAGCTTATGGTATGAGTCGTAAGTGCGCTTGCAGATGTTGCACGTGTGAGGCTGGCCATCCGAATGCAGTTCACGCATGTGGCGGTTGATGCTCTGAGTTGTGTTAATGATGACAGTATCACAGATCATGCATGTGAATTTATTGTCATCCAACACCTGCTGAAAAATTATGCCAAAGTCATTTCCAAGATAATACCATAATTGTAATCATAAGGTGCACGCACAATCATCTTTCCCATTGTCCTCAATATAATAAATCTTTTAAAAATTACGTAAAAACAGTTTGGTGGCTGAAACTAAAAGATTCCTGTCAAACAAAAGGATATTATTCAACCCTAAAACAAAATGAACATATTATTAATATAAAGGTAATATATGCGCACTTAATGATAAATTAAATGTGTACTTATAATGCAATTATTTATAGCAGGGAATGTGCTAGTACTTTCATTGTGAGTCGTGTGACTTACTAAATTGGGTCAACAGTCTGTAGTCTGTTTTAATGCCAGAATTTTGACAACCAAATAACAGAAGTGCAAATGCACCAATTTTTGACAGACCTTATTTCTTAATTGTTTTGAGTTTTGTTGAGAATCAGACAATAAATAGCAGCATAGCGATGGTTGCAGCTGAAATCTGTTTGGGCTTTTTGAACAGGTTGCAGCTGGAGTGCTCAAAGCTGTTTTGTGTCAGTCTTAAACATGGTTTCAATAAAAATGCATGCATGTCATTAAAATTGTGTGAAATATGCATAAAACGTGTAAACATGATCCCTGGTTATTATCACACTTGTCTTGAAAATTTTATCTTTTATTTAATACCCAATCTTTTTTTTAAACATTATTACCTTTTCCGCCAGTTGCTGTTTAGATCTCAAGGTCTGGTCAGTAGAGGAACCATCAGTCATGCTCGTGCATGTGGCTTTCTTGCAAGCTGGGATGTGTGTAAGAAGTTCCGCCCCATTCTCAAACTTGCTGCAGCACTTAAGACACTGGAAACTTGACCTATGCTGCAGCATATGTCGACGTTTGAGAGAATAGCTCTTGAAGGTCATATTGCACACCATGCATTGAATGGTACGCTGGTTGCAGTGAGGAGACAGGCTGGGCTGGGAAGAAGAGTCAGCTGTTGCCAAAATGGACTCCCATTCAAAGATAGAATGCTGCCGAGCGTGTCTCTTGATGTTGTACGTTCTGTTAAAGATACCTTTGCCACATATTTTGCATGATACGGTCGTGGGCTTAGGCATTCTTTTACCCTGTTTACCTGGTTGTTGGGACTGTGCCTCCTTTGTAGATGATGTGGGTTGTTTTGCTTCATTTCCTTCTATAGCTGTTGTGGCAATAGCTGCACTGGATGTAACAGCATCTTTTTCAGTATCAGTGCTAACAATGTCATGTTTGTTAATATGCAACTGGTAGTGGTCACTGCGATAAAACTCCATATCGCACACACTACACTTGAAGCATAAGGCCTCTAGATGACATCGTGCATGTCGACTGATGTAGTAGTTTCGATTTCGAACCTCACGATCACACACAAAACACTGAACTAACGGCAGCTTTTTCCCTGTAGAGGTCCTACTCATCTCTCCTTTGGCAAGCAGCATGGACAAAATCCGTTCATATGCTGGCTTCCCTACATCAGAAACAATGCTAGCAATGTTGTTAACACTTTCAGGGCAATTCTTATTTGGTGATGACAATGGAGGTTCTATAATGCAATCGTCAGCGATCAGGAGGTTGTGATCCCCATCTGAAAGAGACTCGGCTTTCACTAGCCCTATGCAGTTGTCAGCGTTTGTGATGTAGTCTATACTGATGCTGCTGTTCTCGTCATTATGCACTGCAGTAGGTGTCTTAGTCTCTGCTGGCAGACCTCCTTTGTGACCCTGCTGCGCCACGTGACGGCGCAGAGTGTGCAAGTATTTGAACATCTTGTTGCAGATCAGGCAGCGGTATTTCTTGATCTTTTCATGGCAGCGATTGTGCTGCTTGATCAGATCCTTTCTGTTTCTAATCTGTTTTCCACACTCGGTGCACTGGATGAAGCGATTGCTTCGTCTGAAAATTTTATGTCGCGAAGCATCTTTGCGCATTTTGGCAAGCTGGGTAGCCACTAACAGCAGGTCATTTTTCAGTTCTGTATCAGCCGTCAATAACACGGCTTTTTCCACTTTGTTCATCATTTTTCCTAGCACCACACCTGCATCATCCTCCTGTTTTCGCTTCTCTCCATCAAAGTCCGCAAAAACACTGTTCTTCTTTCGTGAGCCCCTTTCACTATCATCAAGCTCATCATTGGACTGAGTAAAAGTCTGTGCCATTAAGAGCGCCACCTCTCGCTCTAAACCAGAACGGTTTGAGTCTTGCTCTTCTGGAATCTTCAACGAAGCTAAGGCCTGTTCTGAAATGGTCTGCAATGGCTCAGAGGATGAGATTCCTTTTCCAAAAGATGAGGAATGAATCCTGTCTGATTGTGAGAAAGCAGAGGAAGAAGCGAGTCTGTCATGCTGGAAGGCTGACATGCCCAGTCTGGACTGCGGAACTTTAATGTCCATGATAGGAGGTCCTAGGTGGCGGTTGTGTTTGACAGCAAGATGCTGGTCAATGCTGACATCAAAAGTGTTGATGTCACGACACATACAACACTGCCAGTTCTGCTGCCCAACCACTATGACTGTGTCCATCATGGTGCACTGTACAGTTATGGTCATGGCTTCCGCGCTAGACAGGGACACAGCCTCTTGCTGCACTGAAGCTGGTTCTGTGGGAAGCTGAATGACTGACTCCAGAGCAGCTGACTGGGTTGGCGTCAGTTCAGCAGACAATACAGGATGAGCATTTAGTACAGTCTGCAGAGCACTTGCACCTGCTCTCTCTGATAAACTCACCCCTACCACGTCTGTGATCAAACTTCCAGCATGCTGTACTAACCCACTGCTGCCTGCTGACGCAAGAAGCTGAGTCAGTGCAGGATCAAGATCATGTGTGGAACTGAGGATAACATTGTCTCCGGACGACACTTGTCCTAAAGATGACGGATTGGTTGAAGAGAGGAGAGAGCCAGAGTCTGAAACTAAGGCAGCGTTGGAAGGTGCCTGCAGAGTGAATCCTTCCGGTAGAGACACGGTAGTGAAACCTGACCCATCGTGATCCTGAAGTTTGTGGAGCATTTGTGCTGCCAGGGTGTCCTGATGGTCAGGGTAGTAAAGGCCCTTGTTTCTTTCCATTGTGGAACTGTACAGGTCACCTTCTGCTCACGATGTTCTTGCTTCAATTCCACATCTGAGTAGTTATTTTTCAAACTGGAAAAAAAAAAATCCAAACGATCAATCATTCGCCACTGATATGGGTAAAAACACAAGGAAACAGAAATGTCTCAATTTAAATTAGTTCTACAGTCAAGCTACTGACCAATTCCAGTTTTACATACAAGCAATAAGTAGGCATACGTGAAAATTGTGTTCGCCCATGTCCAGTGGGAGTGGGGGGTAGGGGCAGGGGGTTGGAGGGAATAGGGGAATTATATAATCAGGATTATTATATGCCCACATGAGCGATAAATAATAAGTGCAAAGCCAGTTTTAACTGTAAAATTTCTGTAAATTCACCTTCACTTAATTCTTCTGGTCGGCAATCATAATAATTAATATCGATCTTGATCATTCTAAGATTTAGATCACCGACGTTGCTTACTACTAGGGCGATGCTGATGGGAAGGATGGATTCAAGAGGAGTAGGGGTAGGAACTGAGATGGTCCGGGGGCTTCAGAGTGCTATTGAGATTGTTATTAATACTACACCCACTGACCCCTGAGGCATTACAAAGACCATAACAAATCACAATCACAAGGAAATAAAATAAATATTGAAACAAAAGTACATGTAGCAAATGCAATTAGGAAAAGTGGGCACCAATGTACTTGAAAAAAGAATGATAACTGTTTTATATTTTCAAAAGTTTTTTGGAAGAACTTTGGCCATGTAGAGTACTGCAGTCTTCTCAGTTTGCGTTCAACAGCTGGCAAGCCCGAATTGACCCAGATAACCTGGTTACACAACTTGTGGACGCACGAATACATGATTGGCTTTTATCATAAAGAATAAACAATACTGTACATGTAACAATAAGTCAACTAGTGTCGGTTTATAAATTCATAATGTAAACTTTCAAACTATTGTCAAATATTGACTCAAGTTCTAAACTTTGGAATGCGCACGTTTTGAACGTTGCAATGACAGCGCCATTATTATTCGCTTATTTCCTTACCCAGAATTATAAAATTGCCCGTTAAATGGCCCACAACTATCGTACTTTACTTTCAAAACACAATAGAACCGATTAGTTTCCAAATCACTTACCTGTCGTCCGCTCTTCGACGGGCGAAACTGTGTTCAAGCAACTTGCCAACCGTGTAGGTTGCTCGAGGGCGACAAAATGGCGGCTCGATCTCAAGGGGCGAAACTCTTGCCGGAAGAATGTAAAACTGAACGCATCCCAAGGTCGTCGTTCCAGTAGGGTGATGATAATGATGATGATTATGAAGGTGAAAGTCATACATGCGATCGAAAACGCTGAAGATGGATGGGGACGTGACGGAGCAACTGGACAATTTATTTCACCATCTTTATTTCCAGCAGCTTTTAACATCCACTCAAACAACAAGAACAAAAATCCACAATTCACATATCAATTATGGGTAAAGTGAATAACGGATTAATATCACTTAGTTACAGCTGCTTTATTTGTTCATCTCCTCCATGACTGTCATTGTACAAATTTATTCAGCTACCATACATCGATCAATGTACATTTATGCAAACTAATTTACATAAAATATAGATTGCATAAAAACAATTAACTTTGTTATCACAAAAATACTAATACGAGATGTTATTAAAATGCGACTTAAGCTATGTGCCATGTCACACATCAAAATAAAATTTAAAATAAAATAAAATATTTAAAAGAAAACAACAACAAACTAATATGCTTTGAATTTAATATAAATTCACTTTATCGATGTGTTGTCCATTTTTCAAGTTTTATTACTAATGATTTATGTCCATAGCTCCATATGCTGCGGAATTCGTCAACACAAAAGTGGCAATAGCATAAACAACAATGCACACACATACACACCAAGCATAAGACAAATAACACAATAAAGTCTCATAATCTAAAAATGCATACAATGCTATTGCTTGTAACAAGTTTAAAAAATACATATAACACAGTGGTATACTTACTGGCATGACTGCACACAAAAATGAAACAGTAACTGATACTTCTGTAAAAATATCTTTGCCGATACAGCTTTCCAAACCAGTACTGGGATCACTTAGTATTCTTTTCTTAATTATTCCCTTCTTGTATTTCCAGACAGTATTTAAAAATACTTTGAAAAAGCTGAAAATCAGAATGAGTCAAATGTCGATCAGTCTGTCCGTCAGATGTCGTATCTCAAGAACCACAAAATGGATTTAAACCAAACTTTACAGCAACATTACTTGTGTTAGTGGCCAGGCTGCGAACTTGTTTTTTCCAACCTAGTTCCAGTCATTCGCCGAAAAAGCAATTACCGAAGTCGAACGAAGCTCTCCGAGTCGAGAGAAGCTATCCGATGTTTTACGAACGAATGCTGGCAAGACTACGTGAAACCACAGGCAGGGAAGTAACGTCTTTCGTAGGCCTCAATTACTTACTCTACTACGTACGTATGTAGGAGGCCCACGAGTTTACAAAGACGAAAGAAAAGACTTCAGAGCCTGTGGTGAAACATCCGTGCATAAAAATAGCCGCTGTTGCTTCCAGATCTAATTCTATTTCGATCTGCACAGCTTCAAGCTCTAAGTCAAGTCGAGATTCGCATTTCGAAGCAGTTAGTATTATTATTATTTTACATGTATGATGATTAATATACTGACACAATTAGTAATAAAGAGAAAAAGTAATACATAACACATAATGCACACATACAACGATTTCACATCTATATCAACAATAAAACCATGACAAAACTTCAAAGCGGTATGGATACGTTGATGTCCCTTCAGCACAAGGCAAAGCAAGTTTATAATGGTCTAAAAATACCGTCACATTTGTATTGCAAGCACCAAAGCAATTATTTATTTAAATAATATTATTCTTTTTAACTGATACAGTAAATTTGTTATATGTATTTCAATGATATGTATTTTAATGAGAAACACGTATTAAAAAAATGTTGCGTGGCAGGCGGAAATTTCCATAAATCATCTGAAAACTTTGGTAAATCTATAAGAAAAAATAACCAGTAACACCATCTGAATATTTCGGGTTACACCCAACTTCAGCAAAAACAAACAAAACGTCACTGACCATATTTACACCATTGAGCACGCACAGCAGCACACTATTCCTTTTTTTTTTTTTTAAAGTAGGAATAATAATAATAATAATAATAATAATAATAATATTAAATAAATAAATAAATTACAGATTTAACTAAATAACTATACTACTACTACTACTACTACTACTACTACTACTACTACTACTACTACTACTACTACTACTACTACTACTACTACTACTACTACTACTACTTCTACTACTACTACTACTACTAGCGAAGTTGAGGTCTTGATTTTGTGGTCCTGATTCAGCTCTTTGCAGTCCGCTGGACCCTGTAAGCAATGAATAACTAACTAACTATTAATTTAACTCTGATCTCGAGTTATAAAAAAAAAAAATTCGCTTAGCCTACTCGTTCTTCACCGGAAATTTAAAGATTCAAATATTATAAAGTATAGACCTAAATATTATTAATTAGAATAGATATAGTTTATACGTTTATTTACGTATAAAACAAACAATACAGGTCTAATAATTATATTCAGCTAGTGAGCTTCTTCGCTGCGCGAAGATTGACTTATAATAATTCTATAATGTAGATTAAGCCTATGTATACTGTATAACAGTGTCTACTTGGTTCTAGGCAGGAAATGGGGAATGTTATTATTAGCCAACTGCTGAGAACTAACAAAATGCAAATCCAGGAACGCAACTATTAAATATGGTCGATAATAACAAAGTATACGTTGCGAAATGCTAATCTGTGTACATCGAACAGAATTAGAAGCAACAGCGATCATTTTTAATGTCAACTAGTCGTAGTCATGCAAGCATCATTTCGTAACACATCGGAGAGCTTCGTTCGACTTCGGTGATTGCCTTTTTGGGCGAATGACTGGAACTAGGTTGGAAAAAACAAGTTTGCGGCCAGGCTCCTGTGCTCAGGTCACTGGTATCACTTTGTTGCTAAACATGAACAGATTTTACTTGAAATGTCAAAATTGGCAGAACTGATTTTGTTGCATTTTGGTATACAGATACATCAGCTCTTGGCCAATCATTCAGTAACAGTCTGGATGTCAGTCGGTTGGTCTGTCCATTGCTCCGAATTTCCCATAACTTGTTTGTTCAAAGCACTGTTTAAAACTTTTTAACCAGACATCAACAAATGACTAGATTGATCGATTTTGATATTTTAACTATGGCTCAGCCTTTTGTGTCCTTTATCATTGCTCTTTCTCAAAAGGCAAGGTCACAAAATTCAATTATATTATAAAATCATCTAGCGTTTTATCTCAAAACTGGTTAATGGTAATTATCTTGCTCGCAGATAGTGGCCCATCATTCAATGCTTTCATTTTGCTTCTTTGGGATAAGCTGAGTCACAAAATCACCATGAAAATTAACACCTTTGAAATTGCTGAATTTCAACTATGTATGCGAGTGCCTGGAAAACAAATGTAAATGGCTTGCCATGTTGCTAAATTGGTATAATTTTCATCAAACATTCATTGGAATGGGTGTTGGCATGTGGTCTAGTAGTGCAGTTGGTAAGGGCCCTATTTTTTGTGTGTGTGGAAATGTCATTTTTTAAAATCTCAAGGAACTATTTATGTGACTTTAGAGTTGTACAAGACTTTTGAGGTCACAGAGGTCTTGTCTTCTTTTGCTTCCTCCTCTCCTTCAGTAAATGGCAATGGAAACAATACAAATTCTCAAAAATAAAACTCTGAATTCCATGCTATCTTCTAATAGCCATGTCCTTAAATGCATGTGTTTGTTTGATGAAGGTTTGTTGATATGTGAAACTATGTGTATTGATCAAGGGAAGTGAAATTAGCAAACAAAATAAAGTTCAACATCAAAAAAAGTATTTCTGACTTGGAGATAAAAAAACCATTAAGGAGCGGGTATTTCAACTGCCAATTTAGAAAGATCGAGAAAAAAAAAAGGAAGAATGATCCCCACAAAACCTGTACCTGCTACCTTAAATACAGATTACCTCTCCCAGCTCTCTTTAATCGAAACAAAATCATGCTTAATTTAAGGTGGTAGTGGGGTGGGAGAATTAAGAAATTAAAATAAAATGATAATAAAAATGACAAGAAACCTGGCTCAACACAGATGCACTGCAAAATACTCTTGCTGTGAAAAACAAAACAATTGAAAACGACATGGAATAAAAAATACTGACACAACTAAATTACTAATACTGAAAAAGGCATTAAAAAAACAACAACAACAACTGAACATAGCTTAACTGTGCATATGATTTAAAACTATGTGGTAGTCAGCAAAACAGCAAACTATTTTAATTTAGGACATTTATTTTGTTGTTTATTCATTGGTGAAAATATAGAAGTTCTCAATACGTTATTCCACAAATCTAAAATAGCAGTTTCTATAAAAAATAATTTATTTTTTTTAATTGCATTACGTAAGGCATAGATGCATGCATGTGAAACAAATGCATGAGTGTTAAAAAAATATCCCTCTTACAACTGCTTTCTTGACAGAAGTATGAAAATGTACACCTTTCACCGTTGGTAAACAACTTTGCAATCAAATTATATTAAAAAGACAGGCTTGCATTGCTGCATGCATTTGAGCAGAACTATGTTACACAGTCTTGAATAACTCAGAATATTTTGAGAGGGGAGATCCAAAAACCATTGATAACTGAGGAGGTAAAAATTTTACAAACCTGCTTGTCAATGGTATAATGAACACTTGTTCTGTGATGTAAAATACACAAGCACAATTCATTTTGATTAATGGAAGCTGTGGTTACAAATGTAACCCAATTATATGGCACCAAAGCTTATATTGATGCGAAAGAAAAAAAACTTACTTGAAACAAAAAGATTAACAACTATTATCAAGGCATAAACCAGTTCTTATTGATAATAAAAAAATAAAATAATAAAGAATCAATACAAACCTGTTTGTCATTGTATAATATTGTACATTAAAATAGAACCACACCACTTACCTCAGTATAATAATTCATATTCTACAACTGGGTTCAAAAATCAAAATATTGGAGATCCTCAACAACAAAACGTTGCTCTGCAGTTTTGTCATGTCACTGCCCTTTTGGGTTGTATTAAAAAATATAAATTAAAAAATGTACAATGAGTTAATTAAATAAACTAAAAATAAAGTTATTAAATAATCAAAATATAAAAATAGCACAAACAAATAAACACTCTGTCAAATTCCCCCAAACCTTTGACTCATAATAAAGAGATATTAGAAATCTCAAATTCATAGGGATCACCTACCCACCTCAGGTTGATGCCCATTCCCTTTCTCAAAATGTAACCAAAATTCAAATACTGTAATAAAATCAACCTTTAAATCCAAAATCATTATTAAAAAAACAACAACGTAAAACTAGAAGATAAAATTTAAAATTATTTTAAAAATTCAAGGTACACTTTACCTGCAATATTCTGTTCATACATTACAAGAAGTTGAAGGCTCCGCTGTGACAAAATCACCACAAATCACCCGTCTCATGTGGGTCAATAAAAACCGGACACGAAAACACAATATGTTTACCAAGCACCTAAAGGGTTTCACCATCTACCCTCAGTCTTAAATGTTAAAAAAGTTTTAAAATCTCGAAAATATGGTAACGACGCCAACAGATGATTTGAGCAAATACTGAAAACAATTAGCTGCCTTTTGAAGAATTCATTTGAAACTTTGGTAACTCTCGAATCTACTAATAACTACGTTTAAATGAAAAACAAAAATAAACGCACATCTCACAACAGGAAAAAAAAGTGTTGGCGGAGGCAGAAAAAGCCACAAAACAATCTCTATCATTGTTAATAGCTTGTCAGCTGTCATGAAACACAAAAATGGTTTCTGACCACGCGCTGTAATACGTACACAGCATTCAAATTTTGAATGGGATTCTGAGACTGCAAAATCTTGCGGCCCAATTAAAAAAGACGAAAGAGACTCAAAGGCTTTTCGCACATAAAATAACTACTCATACTGTGATCTCATCAAAAACTGCACTTCACAACACATCACACACGAAACAAAACACACACACATTAAAAACAGGATGTCAGATCAATAGCTTCCCCCCTTTTTAAAAAAAAAACACCACAAAAACGAAGATGACGTCTTTACGACATGAAGAGGAAGATCTTTTATAACTTTCTTTTGGAAAGAAAGAAACTATTTTTCAAAGCAGTCTTCTTTTTTTTAAAGTTAAATCATATGACATAACCTGACAAAAAATTAAACAGAAAAGCATAAAACCTATCAGAAAAAAAAGCTGAGAAAACAGCAGGACCAAAATTTCTGACATCCTTAACAACATGGAAAAAAAGTCAAGAAGAAAAAATATGAATGAACTGAGTTTATTTCAAAAACGGGATCCCCAAAACAAGACAAAAACATCAGTCAAACTTGATTACAGAGTACAGATCCGAAATTGAAACAATAATTACCAATGCACAACGTTCCAAATAATAATATAAAAAGTTCCAATACCAACTATAACTTTCATGTTAATAACATAATGATCAAGTCATCTTCTAGATACAAATATATACACAAGAGAGAAAATTATGCACTGATGCTTATCTCAATGAATAGAATGCAATCAGAACAGACCCAAGACTTTTCTGCTTATAAGACTATCATGCAAACATTGCATTACTTGTGCTGCGATGTAGATCAAAATAATCAAAATGCACTGTACTGCGAAATGTTGGGAAGGAAAATGTTTGGAATGTCACCTGTTCACCATTCATACTGTAAACTAAATCAAAAGGAAATGACTACAGAATAAGTAAATTGTATGAAGTGAATTTTCTTTTTCTTTTCTACAACACTGGTATAGATAGTCTTGACTTAGAGGGACATGGCAAAAATGGTGTCTACTGTCCAGAAAATGTGTGTCCATGATTAAAAAAAACAAAAAAAAAAGCATCTTTATTTGTGTGATCCTGACATCCAAGGCCAAGCTGATCATTCAGGAAATTGGCCTTGAAATTCCAATAAGACTTTAACAATGTGAAGAAAAAAAACAATCTGGCTGGGACCCTAGGAAATCTACAGCAGAAGTAACAAAATTTATTTACGCAAAGTTGCAAATATATGAATGAGCAACCAAAAACATACATATAGTCTGTCCTGCATCAATGCAATGTCAGCACAATCAACAGTTTTACCCTACGGTCAGTACTCTACATGCAAAATCTCATTTTCTTTACAAAACAAATTGGTTTTGTTAAGAACTTTACCCCAGTAGGATATGGAAACATTTTCTCTACAAATAAAAATGAGCAACAGACAATAGATGATTTTTTTTTAAATTCAAAATTTAAATCAAGTAATAGAAGTGGTGACAAAACCAAAGGAGCTGAGTGATGTAATTCTTTTTTTTTTTTAAACTTGCAAGTTAACTAAAGCCACACAACTTAATCAATAAGAAGTTCAAACACCACATAAAGATGACATACATTATTGTCTTAACTACAAAAATGCAATTTTGGCTGCCATTTTCTATTATCAGAAAAGCAGCGATCAGTCATCAATTTTATCCCCATAGAATTACAAATCACTAAACAGAACTCTGTGCTACAATAAAGTTCAGATGATCTTCTTGGGTTGAGCAGCCGCAATCAGTATGTTGATTCATTTGTTGCTATCTACTATGCTATGCTGCTAGAACAATTCAGAATGTTATTATAGTACTCGGTCCAAATTTACCCACATGTATAAGACTATTGAGGTCACCGAGGGTTTCCTCCGGGGAGTCCGGTTTCCTCCCTCCCTTCAATAATGGTACAGGACGCAGTCAATATAAAAATTTTCAAAAATAAAAATTCGATTTTCTTTCCGTCTTCTAATAGCGGTCTCCCTGCCTTTACACCACCTGTTTGAGTGATAGATGTGTATTTGGTGTGTGTGAGGGTGGATGAGACAGGTGAGCATGTATGTTGGTATAGATCGACGCGCTTTGAGCCTGATTGATTTGGGGAAAGGCGCGTATATAGCATCCTGTATTATTATGAAGTGATTTCAGTCCACTTCAGAAGTTCAAGTAATACTGTACATTCATCTAACTGATTACAAAAGCGATATGATGAAAACAATATTAAACAATGACAATAAATAATGATGACAATATTAAATGATACTGAAGACAAACAAGAAAAAAGAAATAATGTCAAAAATAAACGAAGCTATCTAAAACAACAAATGAATAATACTACAAGATTAATAATACTATGCAAAACGTAACATGCTGTGTTCATGGTAATAACAATGTCACAGTCTAAAGTCACTTATTTAATTTTTGTGTGTGATCATGACTATCATAATCTCCAAATGTAAAGGCATATATATTTTTTTTATATAGTCACCTATATGGATAAAATTTGATTTTTCTTTGTGATTCGACTTATATGATCACCATAAGTACTCACTTATTTTTTCGTTTAAATACACTTCCCCCTAGTGGGTTGAAAGTCACACTTATACAAGAATGTAGTTTGACAAATTACTCACCACAATTTAAAATAAAATGTGAAGGTTGCTCTCTGTCTTGCAAGTCACATACTTTGAAATGAGACAAGAGAGATAGTAGAACTGATGGTAAAGACTAAATGTAAAAATTGCAGAATAACTGAACAACATGTAAATTTAGTCGAAAAAAATCTTTAGTCAAATTAACGTTTTTAGTTTTTAAAAGAAACAATCCAAAGTCGCTGCCACTGTTAAAGCAATGTTGTATCAATTTTATCCTTGCTGCAAATATTGCAAAGTCCTTTACATTTTCAAACAGAAGAATCAGGGTATTAAAAAAAAATTTTTTTTTACACACATTTACAATAATAAATTGTTTTCAAACCATTTAGGCAACAATGTGGTCCTTTGTCAAGGCATTAAAAATAAAAGTTGCATTGGCATTCTTACTATAAAGACTCAGTTCACAGTGGATATGCGAAGATGCCTCAAACGTCGATTATTTCTTGGCAGGGGTGGTCTTAGTTTCAGTCTTCTTTGCAGCAGTCGAGGATCCTCCTTCCCCGTTTTTGGCATCCCCCTCCCCCTTTTCCTCTTCCTGAAATCAAATAACAAATACATGTCCATGTGAGCGCACGCACGCACACACACACAAGATGTATTTCCAAATACTGAAACAGGAAATTTCAAGGATGTTTAAAAATACAATAGGGAGGAGTAAGGATTGGGAATGGAAAATTATATTCAAACAAGAATATGTTTCCAAAACCAAAAGGAACGTTGGAACGAGACAAATGAAGGAAATATTATTTAAATGCACTCAAATAGAACATGTAACAGCAGACAACATGATAACAAACATTTGAACGCAACAATATGTAAGACCAACTTTCTCACAACAGATAACGCAGTTCCTAAAAAAAAAGTTAAAACACAATACAGTGGAACCTCTGGTATACGACCGTCCAAACTCTGAGAAAAAACAGTCTTATAATAGAGGTGGTCTTATACCGGAAACAAGGGGGGGGGGTGGGGAGGAGGGGGTCAGGCTCGGAGGGGTATTAGTCATAATTTTCACTATCACCAGCATGTATTCTTTGACAAAGGAAACTGTAAAACATGTTTCATTTTTAGCTTTGTCTTTTATTCACAACTTCAAAAATTGAAAACAGTCGAACCACTGCCAGATGCGTTCATCCAAGTCTGTCAGTGCAGAAGCTCTCAGTTTTGATGTTTCCCTTTCGCCACTTTCTCCACTCTCCCATCGTAGTTTCACAGATTCCTTATCCTTTATGATCAACTGAATTTGGGTCTTCCCAACGTCTAAACTTCTTGCAATAGACAAACAACTCTCCCCATTTTCACTTCTTTCAATCACGTTTATTCTCTCTGCCATACTCAAAACGTTCCTCTTGCGCGACGCCATTTTGACAAGCCAGTGTAGGCGAGTAATGTCCCTTATTTGCGAACCGAAAATAGCAGACAAGAGCAGGCGTGCATTAACATGAGAGAAAAAACGAAAGGTACAGACAACAAATTAAATGATATCTGTTTTCAATTGCCCTAAGACGGTCGTATAAAGGGCTTAAGACACTGTCACTGGTCGCATAAACGAGGTTGTCGCATACCAGAGGTCATTTATTATTGCGAATATTGGAAGTGAATCCGTCTGAAGTTTTCAGTTCACATAACGGAGGGAGTCGTATACCAGAGAGACGGATACCGGAGGTTCCACTGCATTTATACTACACCTTTATCTGAGCCAACACCGAGATGAAAAGCAGAAAAAGATACTTTTTATGTTATGGTACACTGCAATATAAAGCCCAATAAGGGACATCACTCCTTTACCTTTGCGGGTGTTGCAGTTTCCGAGGTGCTGTTTATGTTAGACTTAGTTTCTTTTGATTCTTTAGACACGCTGTCCTGAAACGGCCAAACAGTGAAACTTGCAAAACAAACAACAAAAACAACAACAGAGGCAAAAAAAAAAAATAAATAAATAAATAAAGCTTACAAACAGAACAGACTCAAATTAAAATTCTCCCTCATATCTGTTCATCATTTAACATCAGCATAGATTATTACCACAGATAATGTGAGCAGGTGAGGCACAGAAATCATATTTGATGGAGCCCTTTCCACAAAAATACATCATGCTTCAACATTCATTTACACCGTGGCGTATGGCAAAGCAATCAAAATATTATGTTAGTGACCCTCCAGAAATTTCTAAAATATTCTCTGTATCAAGTGTGATCTCCAACTAATTTGAGAAATAAATGTATTACTGGTTAAAGTGATGCTTAGCAAAGCCCAGATTACAAAAATTTCATTTTCAATCTAAAAACACTAAACATAATATCAATTTTCAGCTTAATTTCTAATAAGACTTATGCCTAAAACAACCCCTCCATGTTAAAATATATAATTTCTTAACAAATCCCCAAGTGCAACACTCTATTGCATGACAATAGATAATTTATCTCAAAACCACCAAATGACCTTACTCTCACATTCAGTTTTGCAATGACTATCAATTTCACCAAGAGTGTGCTTCTTCACTTGCATTACAATAGTCGATGGATGATTACAGATTCTTGTGAAAACTTGAGATATCATATCTTCATTAATATGTTTTAGTTTGTTAAAAACATCATCCCGCAAAAATGTGTAGCAAAAATATGATAAATTGTCAAATAACCTTGAAGTGACATTGACCAAAGCACAATCAAGCCCTTCAGCAAGTTTTAATAAAATAGAATATTGTGAATGAACAAACACATGCACATTGAAATTACTAATAATTAATGTTATCAATATGTAACATAGGCCCCAATCATCAATGCAGCGGTTGTCAAAATAAACATACAAAAAGAAGCAGACAAAGTGAATGCAAAACTTTAGGCGCAAACGAGTCAGCAACTCTAAACATCACTCTACATATTACGATCAACAACAAAACAAAAGTGAGCAATAAGAATGACAAGTGCTCTTATCAGACAAAACTATCTTGTGCAAACGGTACAACTCCAAACGCCTGTAAATTGTATTCTTCAAATAAATTTAAAAAATCAAAATGAATAAAAACAGGATTTTCAAAACACCAATCTGATAGTGATACACCTCCAGTAATAAAAATAATAGTTTTGTGAACATTGTATAATTTTAAAACAGTTGGGGAAAGTATGCATTCTTGAGCCACACTTTAACATCTTCCTAGAGCGCATCATGTCAGATACCCTTGCAGATCACAAGTCAGCATAGGAGGTAGAACAATCTCCAACCTCCGTTTTGCGGATGACATTGATGGATTGGCTGGAGAGGAACAAGAACTTGAACAGCTGGTACAGAGGCTTGACACCACCTCCAGAGCCTTTGGAATGGAAATAAATGCAGAGAAGACCAAAATGATGACCAACAACAACAAAGTCATCAACATGGACATCAAAGTCCAAGGCCAATCCCTCAACACAGTGCATAGCTTCAAATATTTAGGAGCCATTGTATCAGACAATGGGTCCTGACAGGAAGTCCTATCCAGGATTGCACAAACAACTGCTGCTCTGACAAAGTTGAAGCCCATTTGGAAAGACAGGACTATCAGTCTACATTCCAAGGTAAGGCTGCTGCACTCCCTTGTCATCTCCATCTTCCTATAAGCTTGCGAAACATGGACTCTCCCAGCAGATCTCCAACGAAGAATACAAAGCATGGAAATGAGGTGCTACAGAAGACTTTTGGGCATTTCCTATACCCAGCACATCACCAACAACAAAGGTCGACAGACCATCACATAAGCCATTGGACAACATGATGACATGCTCACAGTGGTGAAGAAACGGAAACTCCGATGGTATGGCCACGTCACCAGAGCATCGGGCCTTGCCCAAACCATCCTGCAAGGACAGTTGCAAGGAGGCAGAAGAATAGCATAGCTGCCAACTTTCTGGAAATTAAAACATGGATCTATTGAGGGCGCGCTCAGCGCTCCCAAAACAGCTAGGGTGGTCCAAGGGCATGCCCCCCCCCCCCCCCCCTCCCGGAAATTTTTTTTCAATGAAGCAAAATGGTGCAATCTGGCGCTATGGGAGCATAAAATTTCAAACTGATTTATGTTCAATTTTACTCTCAACCTTTCACTATTTTAGAATTTTAAAAAATCTTTGGGTTTTTCGACGCTGCAGTTGTAAGCCAGGGCTCGAAATTAGTGGGGGCCCGGGGCCAAAAACCCGCAAAGTTGATTTCGGGCTCGGAAAGTTGAAAAACGAAGGGCCCGCTTGGCCCGCAAAATAATTCGTCTGCTACAGCTAGCTCTACTCGGCAGTTTCATATTTGGGCCAAGGGAAGCAACCCACACCGGTCAGATTTTTTGTTAGGTTACTCATATTAAAATTTAATGATGTGTATTGTGCAATACTCAGTCACAAAACTGAAAAGTATTATACAAGAGACTCACTTGATTTTTTTCTATTTTGTTTAATGGCCATTTCAGGCTCACTAGTCACTGGAATATGTGTGTCACTGAATGTGTGTGTGTGTGTTTTATCCCCTTTTTTGTTGGTAATGTTTGAAAATGAAAAAAAAAGGCAAATAAAAATGACATAACTCAGCAAAACTGGAAATTCAATGGTGTTTATTTTAGATTATCAGACAAATTGTACTTTCTACTTATTATATTGCATATTGTGAATAATTCTTTTGTTTTTGTTTGCATTATTTTTCAAGTTGGGCCCGAAAGTTGCTTGTGGGCCCTCAAATTTTTCAATCAAGGGGCCCGGTGGCCCCCAAAGAAAAAAGTTAATTTCTAGCCCTGTAAGCCGAGGGTTTTTCTTGTGTTCCTCAGTCTTCTCGTGACCAACAATTGCTAATCTGCCTTCATAGCTGACGTTTATGGTGCATTGGCACACTTTGCAAAATGCACTCTACGAATCATCTGTTCTGTTCAAAATCTTTTCTGTACGTTTCAGAAAACGTGGTTTTCAATTTTGGCTTTTTCGGCCGGTCTTTATTTTTTTCAGAAGCCATCACACCGATAGGTCTAGGCCTAATCGCACAACACAAAGCTAGTACGCTAACAAAAAGCAGGAAAAAAAGGTTAGTCCCGCACAGAATGCATCAAGACTGACTTCCGGTTTCAAAACTATACTTTCAGTTTTGCTCGGCTTTGCTTTTAAGAATCTCGTCTAGGAGAGAGAGGGGAGGGGGGGGGGGGGGGGGGAGCGCGGCGCTCGCGAGCTAACGATTATACTTTTAAATTAATAATTTTACTTTCATAATGGTGTCAAACAAACAAATAAATCACACACACATGTAATTTAAAGTATAATCTTTATTTTGGTATGCATATTTTATTAAAATATAACGTATTAAAGAAGAAAATAGAAGTTAAAGTATCATGAAAAACGGCCCTGAAAGCAGCACAATCACTGACACGAGGCCAGCTTGGAGTACCTAATATGTTCAATATTAATACAAAAAAAGTGAAATTTTGTGAAAAAGACCTTTTTTGACTAACATTTGTTAACCCTGTGACCTTGCAGTGAAATCCTTCATTCACTGACCATTAATGAGGTCTCGTGGATATACACCATCTAATCAAGTTTGGTTGTGATAGGTTCTGAGATATTAATCCACTTGCAAGCTTTGCATGTCCAAACAGCAGACGGCGAAAAGATGGTTGAAACAATTTTTTTTAATGTCTGTTTTGGTCTATTTAGGACTTATCTTGCAAAAATCTGGACATTATTTTTTTAAAGCAAATAATTAAGTAATAATTCAGCACAGCCTTGTCTTTCAATTCCAAAATCTAATAATAATAATAACTGTGCGAACCTTTGTCTTAAAGATGCTCAAGCCGTGTTCATCATGGCAGTGTTGACACAAGGCCCAGGCAGTGTTGAAGCGAGCGTCACAAGACGCACAGTCCAGTTCCAGCGGCTCTTGGTCAGCTGCAAATGATCAGTTTATAGAGGATTAACATTTTTTATTTTAATCAATTCATCACTTTTTAAACTCAGGGACTAGTTTCTCAAAATATTGTCAATGAACAATGTTTGCATGTTACTGGTGTTCATTTTTGCTAATTTCATCAATTGAAGAATGAATTCAATATTTGAACTGATTATAATAATATAACTCAGTACTCTGATGCCAGAGGTATGTCATTCCATATGTTTAAACAGAATAATGTAACCGACATCGCAAAATTGTGCTTAATATGCATTTTACATAGATGCAGAAATACAAAACTGACACCTAGAGCAACCCTAGTTTTCAGCAACAAATACAATTTTGAAATAGATAATGGAGGCGAATGATCTTCCAAATGACAAGTTCAAGCTTGATGTAAACCAGCAAATTAGTTGAGCAAACTTCTAACTTTAAAATACCAATTAAAAAAAATTCAAAGCTCCCACATGATTCAGATTTGTACAGTGCTACCTCCCTATTAGGACCTTCCCTATTATGACTCCCTCTGACTTAGGACCGAGATTTATCTGATGAACAAGTTTATATACATATATCCTCTTTATTCCGACTAACTCCCAAACCTGACTTACGACCTGACAGTAGTCACTTTTTATGACTCTTTTGTGGTAATACAATTTTCTATAAATAAAATAATGATCAGTTTGTCAGCAACTGCTCGTATGCTTGAAGTTTACCGACGCATTTGGAGAGAAAAATGAACTTTAGTAACCCTTTGACTTTTCAACAAAGATTTTTTTATCAGCAAAGATGGCTACTGGAGGCGTTATAAAAAGAAAAGCACTATAGTTGGAGGTGCATGTTGAAGTCATTCATCATAGAGCGAGAGGCGAGGCTCAAATATTTATTACATAATCACTCGGTGTTGGAAAACCCCAGATTCAGTGCATAATTAAAGAAAATGTCACCATTCTAGCAAGATGGAACAGCAGTGAAAGTGCAGATCAAAAGTTATTTAAGATCCGAGGTACTGCATACACTGACATCGATGAAACAGTGATTCTGCCAAGCTCGGAATAAGAACATTCCCATGATGAGAAAATTCAATCAGGAAATTGGTTTGATGCTTTCTGTGGAGACAGGGTTATTATTTATTGTGACCACAATAAATGTTTCCAGACCAAGCAGATTTGCTACAATTTTAATTCTGTAATCATGTTATTTAAAATTAAATATAAGTTCCATAACTTGTTGAACTCTCTATGAAGACCCCCCCTCTATTAAGACTACATTTTCAACGATTTCTTAAAGTCGTAATAGAGGGAGCACTGTTCAATACTTATAAATTTAGAAGCGCCTGTCATGAGTAAAGATTTAAATACACAAATAAATAAACATCAGACCCCAAATCACGACTCAGGTTAGTAGTAGTAGTCAATGGTGTACCTGTGACTTTGGGAGGATTGGTCTGACACTGACAAGAGGTGCGAAGACGGCACGGAACCTTCTTGTGTTGAGCCAGACTGTGTAGACTGGTGAATAGCATCTTGCACACCCCACAAATCAGAACGTCCGTAGTCACTGATGACACCGCTTTGCATGTGACCAACAAAACTTATTCATAAGACTATTACACATACAAACAAGCACTCATATATATCAAGAAGTTGGGATGGTGAAATGTGTCTATTTTATCTAATGTAATCATCCGACCATCCATATATGTGTGTGTATATATATATATATGTATAGCGAGAGCGAGAGAGAGAGAGAGAGAGAGAGAGAGAGAGAGAGAGAGTGAGAGAGAGAGAGAGAGAGAGAGAGAGAGAGAGAGAGAGAGAGAGAGAGAGAGAGAGAGAGAGAGAGAGAGACCCTCTTTCAATTCCATGTGCTTCTTTAGCTCAGCCCAGCTCTCCTTGCGCATTTCGACCTTTACCAAAGGTCTTATCAGAGGAGGTTTATCCATGAATGCTTAGGCTACACTGTCCACCTTTGAGAGCAGGATAATTGCCTTTCTTGATGTTTAAAGCAACTTGCCTAGCCATTTCGAGAGAATTTATAATAAAAGTCTTTATATATGGATGGAACAATTTTCATGGAATAATTTTACATACATATTTCAAAGACTTTTAAACCTTATAAAAATAATTATTATTATAATTATTTTAGGTGATTTTTGTTGTCTGTAGTTTTGTTTTCACACCGCTCCCAAAAAAAAAAGAAGCAATAATACAAAAATTTAATAAATAAATAAAATTAAAAAACTAAAATATATATCTATATTTGTGTGTGTGTCTGTGTGTGTTCCATTTTAACATTCACAATTTCTTCCTGAAGAAGCTTATTGCAAAAATTTCAAAAAAGGCATGAAAAAAATTACAGCTAGTCTTGTGTATTCTCTTCTTGAACTAGATATATTTTTACTTTATTAAAACTATTAATCCAAGCTCTTTGCAAGGAGCAGAGCATGTCGGCAATACTAGAGGTTCTGAATCGACTATTATTTCTTCAACTGGAGAATTTATCCTCTTTGCTGGCCCTCTCACAACTGCCTGGAAGAACAAAGGAATGGAACAACTACAGAGAATTCACCTTAAATTAGAGAAGACAACTCGAGAGCATTTTCTTGAATCGATGCAAGGAAAATAAAGTGGCACTTACAGCTGCTGCTAGAAGCTGACTTGATGGCGTTGACACTGGTCCTGCTGACAGTTGCTGTAGCTCGCTTGACAGCAGCAGCAGCAGCAATTTTGCTTGCGGCAGAGAAAGGTGCAGGCCTGACTGCCTGCCGGATAGGGCG
The DNA here is from genome assembly GCA_036898135.1 of Oncomelania hupensis. NCBI lineage: Eukaryota > Metazoa > Mollusca > Gastropoda > Littorinimorpha > Pomatiopsidae > Oncomelania > Oncomelania hupensis. The sequence goes on along the minus strand of CM072519.1, from coordinate 42,527,576 downwards.
ACCAGAAAGAGGAGCCTAATTTTTTTTTTAATTAAATAAAAATCAATAATCAAGAGCTTTATTATTGAAAAAAATCTTATTAATATAAGCTACATATAAATACAAAACATGCAGCAACATTAACTTAGCCTGCTAAATGTTACCCACACAGCAATGTAATAATTAACCCTCTTTGTCCTGACAAACCTAGTAAGTACAAGATTTTAAGTCTTATGTCAAGGGAAATACTGGTACCATCATTAAAAAAATAAAATACAAACTGTTTTATGAAACTTTTTACATTTTTGCATGTAGCAAAGACATTTTTCTTTAAGAAAATTTTTTTTATTGTGTTTTTAGAAGGACATGGATTAAAAAAAAAAATCCAAATGCCAAATTTCACTTTAAAAAAATTAAAATAATAATTTATGGCTCATCTTCGTCACTTGAAACATCGGGGGTACTGACCGTTGAAACATCTAACATGTCAAAATTGCTTTCACTTTCTTTTTGTTCAACTAAATCTTCTGGGTCAAAACCTTCAAAAATGGAACCACCGTCACCTCCATGATTGTGAATCCGCCAAACTTATCGTTCTCCATCTCAAAAAGGTGGTAAAAAATGTTTGATGTCTTTGAAAATGTGCAACTCTTTCACTACACTGTGACATTTTGCGTAGAAATGGGGTCAAATGGCAGTTTAAACGCTCGCGAGATAGAGACTAAGGCATTGACGAGATTAAAACGTGATATAAACAAAATAGAAGCGCCCGTTTCTACCATGCGGATTTCAAATATTCTTGTACGTTGCAGGATTGCCAGCATGTTATTTTTTCCCGAAGGTCCCCAAACGTTGGGAGGACAAAGAGGGTTAACAGGAGAATTCTACTATTCTAAAAAAAAAAAAAAATCACCCTGCAATGATACTTCAACTCTGAAAAGAAGAAAACAAACAAAAACTCTACTAACGGATAAAAAAAAACTGACACGTAACCACCCACTCCCTCAAACTCTATAATTTTTTCCTCTGCCACACTACACACCTTGTTACCGCTGTTGGCCAATGTGACTAGGTTGCTGCGTTGCATGGAAGGGTTGCTGTCCTGTCGTGGTCGTTTGGCTGCCGGTGGCATAACAACGGGACTGTGTTGCATTGGTGGACGCCTGTGAATTCATCAAGCCATTTCAATAACAATCAGAGAATGAAACCTCTTAATTGACAAATAAAGTTGTAAAACTTACAGAAGGGAGAGGTTTTGGAGGACACCCTTGAAATTGAATGAAGAATCAACCCAATTTCAATAAATACTAAAATAGTCTTTGTCAAATTACCAATTTTAATATGAATCTTTAAAAAACAAACAGTTAAATTTTGCGAAAAATTGTCATTTGTTACTAACATTTGCTGACCCAGTGAACTTGATCTTCAAGTGGTCATTTATTCATTGATTTTTGTTTATAGGTCTCATGGACTATATAATACACCATCCTAGCAAGCATGGCTACCTGTTTGCAATGAATCTAAAGAGTGACTCAATTCCATTTTACAATTTAAAGGATTTTTTCACTCCTTGTTAAGCATTTTAAGGAGTGGGAAAGTTAAGATGGACAAATGCAATGATTGATAGTTTCGTAGTAAAACAAGGGAAGCAACCACTGCATACAATGCGTCACAAACCTACATCACATCACACTATGATGTCATTTCTAAGCAAAACCTGAGAATTTGGAACTTTGTCATTGGTTGATAATACAGAACATAGAGCTACCAATGAACATTGAGCTAACGTTTCATTCGCATGGCAGTGCTAATTTTAGATACAATTCTTCCCCAAATAGTAAACACTCTTCACTTCCTCGGAAACAAGTTTTTTTTTGCCTCAATCAATATCACGTTCATGATCTTCTCACACCATAGATTTTTCCGGCGTGTTTCAACACCTATTGTAACATTTAAGTACTTCGTACTTCTCACGGTGATTTAAAGGTGTGATTTTGGCTTTGAGGATTTAAGGCAAGATTATGCCTGATCTCGGAGTAATGGGGAGCCCTGTTAGCAAGTTTGGTTGTGATTTATCATATGAAATAAGTTCTGAGAAATTAAGCCACTTGCAAAATCTGCACGGACGGCGGATGGATGGACTGATTGACGGACTGAATTATTTTTATTTCTTAATATCATTTTTGGACTAATCGGGACTCATCTCAGGATTAGCAAAAATCTTTTTTTTGGGGGGGTGGGAAGTGGGAGTGGAGAGAGTACACAGGCTCGCATTGCTAAATACATGTGAGTTACAATATAATACAATTTTGAACTTCCTGAACTAATACTGGAAAATGTTAACTAACTTACTAAGCAGCAAGCGATTACATTAAAATAATCCGCTAATATTTGTTTCTTTTCTAGTAGCGGAATTGATTATGTGCATGCACAAGTATATCAACTAACAAGTTAGTATCTCGTATTGCCCCCAGTCGACGTGCGGTGGTCCCGTTGCCCTTGGTTTTATCCACAAGCTATCCCAAACCTAAAAATAGAATAGAGAATTCTGGGAAATCTGTTCAAGGGAAGTAACTGATAACTAGCTACGGTTGAAGTCATGGTCGCCATTTTTCGCGAAGATGTGCTGGCTGAAATTAAACGAAAGTTGGGAGAGGAACTGCATAGTTTTGGTAGTGAACAAAGGCTTTGCTCAATTATCGAAGGAGAACACGATGGATTTATAGAAACATGCACACATATATGTGAGCTCAGTGCAGGCGATCGTGAGTCGCTTCGATGTGATGGTTCATTTATCGCTTGCATCACACTCTATAATGCACATGCAAGTTCTGTCAAAGATATGATGATTTGAGCATATGCTCGATTCCGTACCGATTGGAAGGTGGGGTGGAAAAATTCAATCATGGTGATGATCAATCCTATTTTGCAATGGTGGTTAGGCCTACTTTATTGACTGTATGGTCACGGGTACTTACCTCTTGTATTTTGTGTGCTTTTTGTTCTGTCGGCCTTGAGTGTTTGCGTCGCCTTGGCTCGTTGTACTTTGTTGTGGTCTCGCTCTCTTTTGATTTGTGAAAGCAAATTCAAATTACATTGTTTTTTAGCAGCATGCGAGGTCAAATTAGACGAATTCAGATCTAACCAATCTTCTTGTGACGCCATTTTGCGTGTGTCTCGTATGCCATGCACTAATCGCGAAGAGTCCTGCCGACGTCATTTCAGAAAATGATTTCCCTACCCATAACTCCCCTGGGTTTTGAAGTTTCTAAAAAAATTATTTTAGGCCGACGACGCTATGGAGCGCAAAGCATGTAAAGGGAAGCAACCGGTTGTACGCGCACGTCGACAGAGACATAGAAGGGAGATGCTAACTTGTTAGTTGATATACTTGTGGTGCATGGAATTGTCAATATGATTGCAGTACTTCAGAGTCAGCTCAGTCACATTTGTAAAATAGTGAATTCATATATCTGGGCTTGTAAAGGTCTGGAGTCAAAAAGGAGAAAATTGGCCGGGCCAGAAGCTGCATAGGAGCTGGTATGACGTCCCCCCTTCCCATCCGCTCCCTCCATCACTGTGCGCCGAAGACGAATTTTTGCATTTTAATCGTGCATTTTTGATGAAGAAAAAAAAATACATTAGTGAAGAAAAGACTACCTTGCTTCTAGCTTGCTTCCTCACAGCCGAACTCTTAAAATAGCCTGTCTTTGTCGATGCACCGCTTACACTTACAGCCATTAATCACCAACAAAGTCCAACTACAAATTAAAGTGTAAACACGCACTGGTGCTCAGCTGACAGTCACTATTCACCAATAAAGTCCACATTTAGTTTTAAAATCTTCATACATTCTGGTGCACAACCCAAGATTTAATCTTGAAACTGTTTTCACTGGCAATGGTTAAGTTGTTATGTTTGAAGAATTTGGAGAGATTGTTTGTGGCCGCAGTTTCTCTGAACAGGTTTCCGGGGTGCTTTACCAGCACTGACTGAATGCTGGGCGCCGCCCACTGGCTTTACAGAGTGTGCATCAGCAACACTGACTGAAGGTTGTTGTCAAACTTGACTGAAGGTTGTTGTCAAACTTTCTTGTTCCGTGGAAAACTATACTGTTCTCAGTGGAAATATTTTTAATTAGAGGAAATTCTATAAACCGCAAAAAATTACATGCTTGATATGTACAGTTCTTCAAAATCACAACGGAAAAACACTCACCTTTCAGCTGGGCCGCCCCCACCAGGACCTCGCTTCTGTGGAGCTCGGTGTTTCGGCTCTGACACAATGTTCAAGTCTGCGGAATGGAAAATAGTCAAATAAAAACACAAAGTCATACAATTTCGAAGAAAACGGGGTGCTAAAACTAAAAACAAAAATTTGTGAAACTGCCCTTTAAGACTAGGGCACAATCAGTGATGCACATGTTTTGGGACCCTAATTGGACATGATGTCCTGAACATAAAAAACCAATAGGACATGATGTCCTGAACACAAAAAAGTAATAGGACACAGGCATTGTTGCCAAAAAGTTTTGTTGTTTATTTCGTAAAACTGAACAGTAAAGAGGCACTTCGAAACAGTGAAAAATCAATTCTTAAAAATGTAGCGTTTTCTCTTGCTTGCCCACTTCTTTACAATCCGGTGAAGATACTCTTTTAAAGCTTTTTTTAGTGTACCCCCTCTGAGACATCCAGAGATTGAATGTTTTCTGCTTTACTGTCTTTCAAAAGCTGCATAACAGAGCCAAATTTCGCGAGAGGCAGATTTTCTTTCATTAGCCAGTTTACAGCTCGTGCTGTGGTTATCATTGCCTCCTCTTGATTTGTCAACATTAAATCCTCACAAGCCTCTTCATTTTGTTGCTCTTGGATTGCTAGTTTGTGACTAGCTGTAGTCAAATGATCTTCCAATGCACTTTTTAAAAAGTTAACGCAGCCGCGAGTAAACGAGTTTTTCGCCTCACCAGAACTTTTAAATACCATACACTATACAGAACATGGCCTTTTTTTCATCGTCAAATGTTACTCATGAATACTGACTTTACTGTGATTGCCATGCCTTCTGAAAAACGCAATCAACATGAGTACTTGTAGGCTGACTCGAAGTTGACGGTTTCTCGGCCTCGCGACCATCGGCATCGGAAGAATCCTCCAGATTGTGTAGGCTCTGCTTCGTTTAATGTGCTGGGAAATGAATTACCCGCAAATAAGGCGGTTATTGAGATTTGGTTTTTATGCGCCTTCAGTCTTTTTTCGCATGCATTTCCGATAATTTCGATCGAATGTTTGGCTTACCAAAAGTACAAGTACAACGCCAACACAGATCCAACGTAAACTCAAGTCGCGAGCTAGCACCGATTGACTAAAACAAAGCTGTATATATGTTTAAAGGGCGCTGGTTGGCTGTGTTGCTTTGTGATGCGGGATAAAAAATAGCAATCCCACGCAGGCGATGACAAGGGAGATAAGGCAAATATAAGTTTCAGCATGAAGACGAAGGTCCCGGGACTTGTTTGGTTTTTCGTCTAGCGCTGCATAAACGTTTCGCCCTCCCCGCATTATACGCGAAAACTATCGGACACGTGTCCGACTCGCCATCGTTTTAATCGGACAAGGTGTCCGCCTCAAGGTTTGACAATCAGACATTAAAAAAAACCAAGCGGTCAATGTCCGGGGTCCAGGCAACTTGTGCATCACTGCACAATAATAGAAATCTTTTGACAGCCTGTCCACAACTTCAAAATCAAAGTGAATTGGCAAAAATGTTTCTGTCAACGATGGCAATAACAGGGTCATGAACATAAAACTTCTTTGGAATAATAGCGGCAATTACTAATTGAAATTACCAGCACTTACCTAAGGCCTGACCAGCATACATGTTTCCATTTTCAAAAGCAACAGCACGCCTAGCTTCACCAGGGTGTCCAAACTGTACAAATGCATAACCTTTGTGCATTGAGATGCCAGTCACCATGCCGTAACGACGAAAAATGCCATCGACATCTTCCTTAGCAAGCACAAATGTATTCAGATTTCCAACAAAAACCCTCGAGTCTTTTGAAACAAAGTCATTTGAATTTGTAACATTGCTGACTTGTCCCGGTCCCGGTAGTGGAGGTCCATGCATTCCAGGCCCAATGGGACCAGAACCACGTCGCATCATTTTTGTAGAAACTGAAACATGAAAAATTCACAAATTTTAGATGGTAATGTATCAACGGCAACGCACTTGACTCTTGAGAGTACACGTGAGGTGATGCTGACTGACAGCGACGGTCGTGCAGCAGATTTGTGCAATATGAACTAGTCAATAACGCAAAAGGCAATGAAAACATGCTTACAAATCCAATGCAAAATTAAGATTTGAGAATGACCTTTCGCACAATATACAAAAAATTCAACGTACGTTTCTTAGATTATCCACAGAACCTTGATACAATTCGTTCCTATTTCCCACAAAATTCCCCAAGCTCCGAGGCAGGCAGATGGCGCATACTATTTCCGGTTTATACAACATGGATTGCAAGAATGTTGCACATAAATGTTGAGTTAAAAAAATCATTTTTTATAAATTCCAAAGCAACAATAAAGACACTTTCTTGAGTCAGAATAAATTAAGAAGTTAAAAAATATAAATAAAAAAATTAATTTCCAAGTGCACTCCTCAATTTGTATCTAACCTAGGCCTAAACTGAGCAAAGCAACTCGTCGCTAAACAAGCATGTGCTAAACTTGACGGTGATATAATGCTACGATAATATGACACTGACTGCCTCGTGTCGAATCCTAATGAAAATCTTGCATGCTCGATAATTCCTTTTAAAACGACTTTTGCGAGGATGTTGTTACTAAGGTAAAGTTTGTAATTTAGAATTTGCTTCGTTATGGTTTTGATTTCTCAGGTGGGTCGCATGCAAAAGACTTCCAATGACGATGAACTGTCGTTTGTAATTACTAATAGAACTTATTTGAAGTTTTTTTTTGTCGTAATTAAAGATATTTTTTTTAAAAGGTTACATTGTTCCAAAAGTCATTTACTATTTGTGTGGGGATTTCTTCACACCAAAGAACGTCTATATGTATATATCCTATCCAGTAGGCCTATCCTATGCTATCCCGTAACTGGAAGGTCGTTGGGGCGGTTTATAGGCGTTTCGCCGGATGGTCGATTCGCCGGAAAGGCCTGGTCGATTCGCCGATGGTCGATAATTCCATGTAATTCCATGTATCGATAATTCCATGTAATTCAATCACTTGTAGACGGACCGCTAGCCCTAACCCGTTTCGAGCGGTATATGTGTAGCACTGCCTTATCCTACCCGTCGAGGCACTGCCTTACCCTACCTTTGGACGTTTCGCCTGAAAATCTGATTGGTCGATTCGCCGGATTCGGCGAACGTGATTTCCGGCGAAACGACCATGTACCGTTGGGGCACCACAGATGCAAGCTTTACTATACTTTTTTTTTTCTTCGCTGCTTCCTGTTGGGGGGCATCATCTTGAATTTAGGCCAAACTATCCAATCCGATGCCCGCTTGTATGGCGCACAACTCCATGTCACAGTGACATGCTCAGGTAGACAGATAATTGTAAGCATGACCATAATTAATTTTTGCTTTTAAATCTGTCCACAGGTTCATCAGATCATAGTCTTGCCAAAGATGGTGTATGTGAGCGATATGGACTGGTTTTTCCAAGGCGTATTTTAATACAATAAGAAAAGACAGGTGTGCCCTCCATCTGGTTCAGCCATTGTCGGCAGCTTCTGTTGCGATACTTGGTACAACTAAGTCTTGTTTGTATCTGCCTCTTCACTTCATTCTTGGCATAACCCTTCACAGCAACAATGAGTCTGAGTGTACTTCGTCTGGCTGTCAGACCACTGGCTAATTCAATGGTTAGGACTAAAAAGAAAATTTTTGCTGCAAAAAATCTCCTGTATACCAACACTATTATCACCGCTGGCCTGTCCATAACAGGCGATTTGATGCAGCAGTGTTACCAGGTCAGAATGAAGAAGGAGCGCAAAGGATTCGACCTGCTGCGGACTTGTAAAGTGGGCATCACTGGACTGTTGATTGGGCCGTTCGTCCACTATTGGTACATCTTCCTTGACCGCTGGCTACCTGGTCGGACACTGCGTGTTCTTGTTAAGAAAGTGCTGGTGGATCAGCTCTTGTGCTCCCCAATATATCTCGCCCTCTTCCTTGTCACTATGGGATACATGGAGAATAAGAGTGCATCGGAGTTCAAGGACGTTGTCAAGGAGAAAGGGTCGGTGCTGTATTTAGCCGAGTGGGTGATATGGCCACCGGCACAGGTTTTCAACTTTTATTTTCTTCCTACTAGGTACCGAGTGCTGTATGACAATACTGTCTCCATGATCAGTGACGTGGTTTGGTCGTACGTGTGGTATGAGATGGATAAAGATGATAAGGAAACTTTATCGGTTTCTGCTGAGGACAAAGAGGGTTACAACATGAGTGACTGCAGGACTGTGTTAGACTCACAGTCACAGATTGAAAGTATAGCATGTTGTTGATTAGATAAATTGTGTATTTGTACATTAACAAAAATTTAAAGTACCTAACAGGCAGAAGATAGAAGGAGAACAAGTGGGTTTAGGGATCTGTCGAAGGTGTGTGGTTTTCAGTCGGATCGTTCTTTTCATTTTGTTAAACCTCAAATTGAGCAGACATTTCATAAGCGACAACGTCACTTAAGTGATGCAATTTCAATGCAGGTACTGGTTTTGTTTGTCTTAATTCATGGTGAAGGATGAATTAGTGCTCTAACATTGTGCAGAGAAGAGATTCTTCCATAATTTTTGAATACCTAATGCCAATGGGTATTTTTTTTTTTAAGATTAGACTATAGGTGTACATCCTCTGAGAAAATTTTGGGAATTATATACATTTTTTATACTCTTTTATTGTAGTTTTAAAAATTAAAGTCTTTTATTGTGTTATTTTTTTTAAAGGTTTTTACTACCTAAATTTGCTAAATAGTGTATCACTTTATGACTTTTACAGATGAAAATAAAAATTATTAAGGAATACTGCTACGCCTACGGAGTACTACTTTTTGTATTGGATTTGGAACTTGGAAGACACGGAAAAGTTAAAATAGTGTTGTGAGATATATTTTATCCAAGATGTAGAGAAAACTAAATGGCATTTTAAAAATACCATGCCAAATAAACAAATAAATGTTAGCATTAATATGACTTATTACGATCCATTAATGCTACAACTGAACGAATTCTGATCTTAGCTGTTTGTCGTTACAGAAGAAGCAAAAAGATAATATGTTTACATTCTATTTTTCTTGGGATAATAATGAAAAACATGTACATAAACTATAATTCATAAACAAATTTTTTTTTACAAAAAATCACCCTGTGGGGGTGTTGGGCGTTTCTGTATAAATAGTATCCCCACTTTCTGGAAATTTAGTGCTATAAATTCCCACTGTCGCTGTCTTTCTTCTTTGTTCTTTCTCATCCTTACTCTGTCCTATAAATCTACTTCATGTATCTTCTTCGCTAACCCAGTCACCTACATTTTTTCTTGAAAACCCTCCCACAACTCCTCATTTGTGTAAGAGATCTGTTGGGTCAGCTTGGGGATATTGAACACTTTCAGGGGCTTTCTATGGTATTATTTAGCAATGTAGGCATTTTATATGTATGTGTTTTGTTAATATTTTATAATGATGTTTATATTCTATTTTGTTTTTCTAGAAGGGGTTAGATAAATTAGAGTGTTATCGTTAGAGTTGTTTCCGCAGATCTTTTATACGGATCAACAGTGAGACCTCTTTCAACCAAGTTGTGGTCCTGATTTGGCTCTTTGTGTCCTATAAACAATGACTAACTAGTAACTAACTAACCAACCAAAAGAATGACCCCCGTTGGGGTGCCAGGGGTTTCAGTATAAATAGTATCCCCACTTTCTGGAAATGTAGTGCTTTAAATTCCCACTGTCGGTGTTTTTCTAATTTGCTTTTTCTCATTCCTGCTCTGTTCTATCAATCTGCTATACTATCTTCTTCTTCGCTAGACCAGTCATCTACCTTTTTTCTTAAAAACTCTTCCGGGACAAGACTCCTTATTTGTGTATGAGGTCTGTTGGATAAGCTTGGGAATATTGGACGCTTTCTGCCAGGTGGTCACTAGGGCTTCCTATGATGTTATTATTTAGCAATGTAGGCATTTTATATGTATGTGTTTTGTTGATAATTTATAATGATGTTTGTATTCTATTTTGTTTTTGTAAACGGGGGTTCGATAAATTAGAGTACAGCCTCAGCCGTCCCCTGCGTGGGATGTCTTTATTGTAAAGTGACTGGCTGATGGAGAGCTTTCAGTTTTACCACTAGGGTTGTTTCAGCAGATCTTTTATGCGGATCAGAGGTTGTTCGGTCCTGATTTGGCTCAGAAGAGTCAGCTGGACCTAAAGCAATAATCATGTAATGTAATGTTAATCACTTAATGTAACCAAAAGAATGGTAATTTAGACAAAACAACTTAACAAGACAAAATGACACAATGCAATTGCATTCTAATAGTATAAATTATAATATATATACTTGCTATACAGCTACAAGTTTTAGTATGGTTATTTCATTAGAAAATGCAGATGAATGGATCAATGGCTGTTAAATTTGTAATTTGTGTTTACAAACTTGTAAACTTTATCACTTTGCCATGATTATGCAAAAAGGTGTTGATTCATTAATATTAAGTTTGATGCATTGAATGAAAAAAAGCTGCATTTATTTTGAGATGTGTCTTTCATATAATGATATAGACACACATATAAGCTAGTTATCACTGCACATTCATTCGTTGATATTAGACTGTGGTATCAGTTGTCACTGTGATGATGTGTTATTTACTTCTTTCTATGAATGAGAAGGTACATGTGCTTTGTGTTATTGCATTCATTATAATGTACAGGTACATATAGTGGGCAATTACATGAATTATGCCCTTTAGGTCTAGGCAAGATGAATGTGCATGGATCTGTAAATCTGTCAGCATTTATTGTTTTGCATAAAATGTGTGAACTGCATAAGACTATTTGAAATTAATAGCATAGGATTTTGTTGTTGTTTTATTGTTTTTAAACTTGCCTCAACTCCCTCTCATCCCCCTAATCACCCCCTACCTTCACACTCCCCCCTCTCCATCTAACCACTCCTCTCCACATCTGTACCACTTTTTGTCTTGATTCCATTTGCGTTTGCATCAGATGTGCAAGCCGTTGCATGCAATGTGCACTGTGATCTGTCAATTTTTCACCCCCGTTGGGGTGCCGGGGGTTTCAGTATAAATAGTATCCCCACTTTCTGGAAATTTAGTGCTTTAAATTCCCACTGTCGCTGTCTTTCTCATTTGCTCTTTCTCATTCCTGCATTGTTCTATCAATCTGCTATACTATCGTCTTCTTCGCTAGACCAGTCTCCTACCTTTTTTCTTGAAAACTCTTCCAAGACAAGACTCCTTGTTTGTGTATGAGGTCTGTTGGATCAGCTTGGGAATATTGGACGCTTTCTGCCAGGTGGTCTCTAGGGCTTCCTATGATGTTATTATTTAGCAATGTAGGCATTTTATATGTATGTGTTTTGTTGATAATTTATAATGATGTTTGTATTCTATTTTGTTTTTGTAAACGGGGGTTCGATCAGTTGGGGTGAAGCCTCAGCCGTCCCCTGCGTGGGATGTCTTTATTGTAAAGTGACTGGCTGGTGGAGGGCATTCAGTTTTCCCACTAGGGTTGTTTCAGCAGATCTTTTATGCGGATTGGGGGTTGTCCGGTCCTGATTTGGCTCAGAAGAGTCAGCTGGACCTAAAGCAACAATTATGTAATGTAATGTCAATTTTTCATCAAAAGGTGCCTAATAAATCGTATGACATTGTTATTATTCTTTGTAGGTACAGGTGTGTATATATATTGTGTGAACTTGCAGTTTAAACAGGGGGCAAGGTATAAGTTGCTGGCCAATAACAACATTATATTTTATTAATCAAAGGCAATACAATATAATGCATTACAATGCAATACGATACATATTTAATATCCAACTTTATACATTACATATGTAAAAGTGGAAAATTGTGTTTTTGGCATGGGCACAAAACTTTACATAAAATAAATGATTGAACAGTAATAAAATTGCCCATGCATACAACAATCATACCAGGAGGCTCAGCTGACAATACTCTCTCTCTCTCTCTCTCTCTCTCTCTCTCTCTCTCTCTCTCTCTCTCTCTCTCTCTCTCTCTCTCTCTCTCTCTCTCTCTCTCCATCTTGCCTCATCGTGCCACAGAAAACGTGCACACACACTGATCTAGAAGGACTGTGCGGTAGTCCACTCTCCTGAAAATGAACATTAGGCCAACCAGAACAAATAGACCAATGATGAGACAGTAGCAAATATCAAGAACAGTAGCACATAGACCCATCAAGGAGCAAACTACTCAAAGTGAATTTGGACATTTAAGTTAATATAGTGTTTAGGTGATTATGTATAGAGTAGAGGAATTAAATGTGTGATATTTACTGTTAACAAGTGGCTGGACTACCTATGTTTCATAGCCGTGCGAGAGCTAGTGTGTCGGTGAATCTGTGATGATATTCTGTGGAAGATACGTTTATCTTACTAGGGGGTAACTAAGACTTATTGATAGATGGGCGATGTGCTACCACTATCGATCGTTCTTTTACCAGAATTCCGAAAGTTCTGTGAGAGACAGATCACGGCACTTTGGTCACATAAAATTTATATTTGTTCTCGGGAATTTTAGTATCATTTGGCTCAACTTGAGAACCGGTAATGACTAATCAAAAGACTAGATTATTATGTCTCGAGAGAAGAAAACTAATAGCTACACACAATACAAATAGAATGACACCAGTCGTATGTATGTAATTTCACTTTTTATATATTCAACACAAACTTTAACATTTCTGCATTAACCGATAAATTAATTAGTAGTATAGTTCAACGTGCTGGGAAAGTTCTTTAGCAGGTTTCCTTCATCATTTGCTAACTGCGGTTACGATTTTCACTGTTCGTAGTTTACTAAATGTTCTGGTTTTCTAGTTTCTCGAGGGTAGGACTCAGTTCATTTGCGGGTGACTTATCTACTCTGGTGGTGAGTCGGGTCGCCCTTGTAGCTGTGGGGTGCGGACGTGGCCAGGTAGACTCTTGATTGTTCTCCTTTGGTGCCACGGGAGCGACGGTCAGGCGTTCATCTCCACAAACCTTATGATGATCCCAGGGCCGACCTGTAAAAGTCAGAGCTCTGGCTACAGTATTCTCATTAGCTATAAGTGTGCGGTCTCCTCTGCAAAGTGTCTATAGCATCAGACACCTGCAGGGTTCCCATATGCACAATTCGATTCGAATCTTAAGGCTAAGATACATCAATCCACATGCATACTGTCTCAGAAACAATAATCTGTTTCTGTAACTATATATATCAAGAACATATTATTAATACATGGCAATCAATATACAATAAACATACACTTATCAAAACTACTAGTATCTTACTTGTAGACTCTGGGACTCGTGAAATCGTCTTTTACGTCTCTAGCACTCTCTTGATGAGATGGAGATAGACGGACACTGCAGTTTGTTCCTTTGGTCGACCCTCACAGCTTGGCAGTTCGTTTGCGACTGACTAGCTGAATTTTGGTCCCCAAAGATATGCAAGAGTTCCTAGTAGTCTTCTGACCAATCGTTTAGCTCTCGTTTTCTTTAATCTCGCATATACGGGATTATAGTTCTGATTTGAATAGTTCCCCACCTACACTATTTCTGACACGCATAATTCCTTGAATAGGAGTGTCAGCTGTAGAGTGGAGGATAGATGCGATAACGCTTACGCGGAGTCTAGGCTACTTAGTGTCTCCGTACTCTGGTCATAGTGAAGTGGGCTATTTAACGGGGACGAGGTTATGGTCAGTTTTGGCTTAAGTATGCTATTTAGTCTTGGATCGCTAAGTCCGTTAGATGGTATCTTGTGTGACTGTCGGTGTGACTGTCTCAAGGAAGTTAATTTGACATGTGTTGGCTGCTTTTTAGATAACTGTTGTATTAATGTCCAGTTTCATTCGATGGTATCTATTTTGCGCTAAGCTAATTTCCTACATTGTTGTCGTCACTATTTCTGCTGTTACAGAATCTTTCACACATTGCCGGTATCATTTATCTATCTATCTATCTATCTATCTATCTATCTATCTATCTATCTATCTATCTATATCTATCAACCATTGCTTGATTTGTAACTTTGTGAAATAGGAGTACGAGTATGCTATGCTGTGTGTGTCTGTGTGTGTGTGTGTGTGTGTGTGTGTGTGTGTGTGTGTGTGTGGCGATGTAGAAACGCCGTTATTGTTATACATTGGGTTAGGGTTAGCTTCCAAAAATGGACACATTTTTAAAAATGTCAAAACAACGTATGAGACCTTTCATGAAAGTCATTGATTGATTGATTGATTTATTGTTGCTTTAGGTCCAGCGGACTCTTCCGAGCCAAATCAGGACCGGCATGAAAGTCATAACAACGGCGTATTAATACGGTTGTGTGTATGTGTGTGTGTGTGGCTAGGTAGAAACGCTGTTATTCTGACATACACTTGAACCTCTAAGTACTTTCTTTTGACGGACCCCGTTATTTTGACGTCAAAACAGTGTTCCGTTAGGGTTAGGGCGTTTTAGGGTTTGGGTTAGAGTTAGGGTTAGGGATAGCTTCTAAAAATGGACACATTTGTAAAAATGTCAAAGTAACGTATGTAGAGTTTCATGAAAGTCATCACAGCGGCGTGTCTACACGGTTGTGTGTGTGGGTGCGTGCAAAAAACAGATCCCAACTCAACACGATTTGTAAATGTGTATGGAAACACATTTAATTGATCAAGCCATCTTGTTGTTGATTGATAGCTTGATGTTTGGTTGTCCATGCTGTTTTGTAGTCTGTGGATTTGTCAACAATCTGGTACTGGCAAACACGCTTGGTCTCCACAAAAACTCCAGACGATGGACATGGCACAGTCCCGACGGGGAGCATCACAACCAACAGGGGCGGATCAGTTAGTTTTTGGGGGGGGGGGTTTCCAAAATTCGTATAAAAAAATAAATAAATAAATAAAATAAATAAAATATATATATATATATATATATATATATATATATATATATATATATATGTAGTATTTATTTTATGTTTATTTTTATTTTTATTTTTATAATTGTATTCTCTCTCTCTCTCTTTCTCTCCTTCTTCTTCTTTCTTTTCCTTTTTTTTTTTTTTTTTTTTTGGGCTGGGGGGGGGTTTCCGGAAACCCCGGAAACCCCCCCCTCGTCCGCCCCTGACCAAATAGACTACATCATGGTCAAGAAACGCTTCAGATCAAACATCAACATTGGCAGGACACGCACTTTTCCAGGAGCAGACATCGGAAGTGACCACGATCTCGTGATGATGTCTTCGACCTGGACAAACTGCAAGACCCGGAAGTGGCAGAACTATTTCAGGCCACAATTGGAGGGAAATTTGCACCACTGCTCATTTTGGGGGGATGGTGAAGTAAATGTCAACACCATGACCACCACCTTCAACTCAGCTGTGACAGATGCCGCCACTGAGATCCTTGGCAAGCACCGACCAAAGAAGAAGCCGTGGATCACACCTGAACTTTTGGATCTGTGTGATAAACGAAGAGAGATAAAAAAAAGAAAAAGAACACCTCACAGGGAGCTGATGTCTACCGAAAAATCAACAATGACATCCGAAAAGGCATGCGCACAGCAAATGAGAACTGGATAGAAGATCAATGCCAGGAAATAGAGAACAGTCTGAACAAGAACAACAGCAAGAAGTCCTACCAGACTGTGAAGCGGCTGACAAGTGTCAAACAGCCCAAAGTCTCCACGATCCAAAGCAAGTCTGGCCAATGCCTTACAGAAGAACAAGAAGTCTTGGACAGATGGACAGAGTACTGCTCTGACCTTTACAACCATACACCGAATGGAGACCCATCAGTTCTAGCATGTCCCGAGAACAGAGAAGAAGAAGAAATCCTCCCAATTCTCCGGGAAGAAGTTGAGGCAGCAGTGCAATCGCTAAAGAAAGGGAAGTCAGCGGGAGTGGACAACATACCCGCGGAACTGCAACAAGCAGGAGGAGAAGCGATGATTGATACCCTCACCATTATCTGTAACAAGATCTGGCAGAGTTGGGAGTGGCCTATACCAGTCGCTTGTCATCACTCTTCCCAGAAAAGGTAACCTTAGGAGTGTGAAAATTACCGCACCATCAGCCTCATCAACCATCCCAGCAAGGTCCTCCTAAAAATAATATTCAACAGGTTGAAACCCCAAGCTGAACAAATCATAGCTGAAGAACAAGCAGGATTCAGGGCAGGGCGAAGTACCACTGAACAGATTTTCAACCTCAGAATAATCTGTGAGAAATACCTAAAGCACCAACAACATCTATATCATATGTTCATAGACTTCAAGAAGCCGTTTGACCGAGTCTGGCGTGCAGCTCTATGGGCAACAATGAAAGTGTACAACATCAGCTCTAAAATTATTGAAGTCATCAAAAGCCTGTATGACAAGGCTACCAGTGCAGTCCTCCACAACAGCGCCATCGGGAACTGGTTCAGAACAACAATCGGTGTGCGTCAAGGATGCCTACTCTCTCCAACACTCTTCAACATCTTCCTAGAGCGCATCATGTCAGACGCTCTTGCAGATCATAAAGGCACAGTCAGTATAGGGGTTAGAGCAATCTCCAATCTTCGTTTTGCGGATGACATTGATGGATTGGCTGGAGAGGAAAAAGAACTTGAACAGCTGGTACAGAGGCTTGACACCACCTCCAGAGCTTATGGAATGGAAATAAGTGCAGAGAAGACCAAAATGATGACCAACAACACCAATGGCATCAACACGAACATCAAAGTCCAAGGCCAATCCCGCAACACAGTACATAGCTTCAAATATCTAGGAGCCATTGTATCAGACAATGGGTCCCGACAGGATCGCACAAACAACTGCTGCCCTGACTAGGTTGAAGCCCATTTGGAAAGACAGGGCCATCAGTCTGCATTCCAAAGTGAGACTGCTGCGCTCTCTTGTCATCTCCATCTTCCTATATATGCTTGCGAAGCATGGACCCTCACATCAGATCTCCAAGGAAGAATACAAAGCATGGAGATGAGGTACTACAGAAAACTTCTGGGCATTTCCTATACCCAACACATCACCAACGACGAAGTCCGACAGACCATCACACAAGCCATTGGACAACACGATGACCTGCTCACAGTGGTGAAGAAACGGAAACTCCGATGGCATGGCCACGTCACCAGATCATCAGGCCTTGCAAAGACTATTCTGCAAGGCACAGTGCAAGGAGGTAGAACAAGAGTCAGACCGAAAAAGAGGTGGGAGGACAACATTCGAGAATGGACTGGTTTGACACTGAGCGAAGCCATCAGGGCTGCTGAGGACAGAGAAAGAAGGAGTATGCTGGTTAAACGATCATCTGTGGTGCCCCTACGACCTCCGGGTTACGGGACAGGATAGGATAGGATTTGGCAGCGTAGTTTTGTTTTTATTGTGTTGGTCGTATTTTTGTACTTTTTGTTTTATTTTGTAAGTTGATTGTTTAGTAGGTGTTTTTTCTCCATTTTTATTTTAAATAACTATCTTTTATTATAAAACTTGACCATCGGGAGACTATTGTTTTATATGGGGTTGTTAAAAAAAAAATTATTGGTTAATATTGTTGTAGAATGTGAGTTTGAAAGGGCATGTGTGCGTGCTCTTCCATAGCACATGTGACAAGACTGCGTGGCGTTTATTTTTAATTTTGTATTCAAATCAACAAATCTTTATTGCCATCAAATGCCATCTGTGTCGCATTTGAGTAGATAAAAGCATGCAAAATAAACCACAATTCTTACAAATAAACACTTATTATTATATTAATTTTTTTTTAGATCCATTCGTTTTTCTTACCCCAAAACATCTTATACACCCCAATCTACCTGTATGCCATAATAAAAATAGAAAAACAAACTTTGTTGTAGATAAATTCATTAAAATACAATACAAGAAATACAGTATGTTACTTTTGAGACGCGCACGATAGTTTTTTTGGAGTTACTTGTTTACTATTGACCGAAGCTTCGCGATAAATCTAGTGATGGCTGGCCGATTCTTCTATCCTAAGTAAGGTTATATGACGAAAAACAGTGTATAGTTCCGGTGACGAGGTTTATTTTGATTGGGTGATATTGCGTCATGCTGGAATGTTCGAACATTTTTTCGATTGCAGAGAGACTATATAAGTAACGCACTGTCACCCGTCAGAGTATCAGAGTCTCCTCTCTGAAAATCCTTACGGGAAGAGAGGGGACTATAAACTGATAAACATAACATAACATAACCGTCAGAGTCTCCTCTCTGAAAATCCTTACGGGAAGAGAGGGGACTATAAACTGATAAACACACAACACACACCGTCCCCTAGGAGGGGCCGGGTAGCTCAGTTGGTAAGAGCGTCTTGCTAGTAACCGAAAGGTCGCTGGTTCGAATCCCGGATTGGTCAACGTGTGATCATATTATTTTCCCCTTTACCAACAACTGGCCCGCTGGTGTCAGTATAAATCGGTCCAGTAGTCACCATATGCGAAAGTGTCGTGTGACTATAATCTACAAACAACCCGTCCCCTATACGCTTAATGTGTCCGGGGACGTAAATTTACTCAAAAAAAAAAAAAAAAAAAAAAAAAAAAAAGACTCCCTATAAGTCCCCTATACGCTACTGTGTCCGGGGACGGTAATCTACCTAACGAAACGAAACGAAACGATCCCCTATATGGAGGGGCCGGGTAGCTCAGTTGGTAAGAGCATCTTGCTAGTAACCGAAAGGTCGCTGGTTCGAATCCCGGATTGGTCAACGTGTGATCATATTATTTTCCCCTTTACCAACAACTGGCCCGCTGGTGTCAGTATAAATCGGTCCAGTAGTCACCTATATGCGAAAGTGTCGTGTGACTATAATCTACATACAAACAACAAACATACGATCCCCAATCGTCCCCTATACGCTTATTGTGTCTTTAATGTATATATTGTCGAAAGACAGATATTAGAGATAGAGTCACTCAAAACACAGCCCGTGTGTTGTGCTCCATATTGGAAAACTGTTTTTTATTTCTGTTATCTGTAGAGTATTGCGTCAATGATCTTACGTCATAGACATGTATACGTACTTCCGGTATTACAATTGTATTTTCACTTTCGTTCTGGACATTACATTCCTCCCCAAGTTATTAGAACAAAAAAAAAAAACAATATTGAAGAAACTGCAATCAAAACCATTTCAAAATTTCAAAGAGCTGTAGAATTATTTTGTAAATGAGTTAAAGCACAGTGTAACTACATATTTTCAATGTTATTCAAATTTGCTTATCTGTATTCTTGTCTGTCATAATTCACTCTTGTCTTCATGGAATTATCAGACTAGTGAAGTGTATAGCTATCAATATCATTTAAGTTTTATAGTCTTTTAAATATGCTGGTGGACGGCGCTCTCGGGTGGGTTTCGCTGATCGGGAGTCATCTGCTCTGCTTGCTGCCTTTCTCAGTGTAGGCTGTACTTGATGTCGTGTCTCTGCAGTAGTCTCAACAGATTTCAGCGGGGTGTTGGATTGAGATGGTGAAGTATGGGTCTCAGTGTTTTCTTCCTTTTCTGAATCTTCTTCTTCTTCCTCTTCTTCTTCGTCATTAGCCACGATTGGTTTGAAATGGGAGGAATTTCTTACAATGAGTTTTTTTCCTCTTCTCGCAGTGATCATGCTGCCTTTGGTTTCAGTGACGATGTATGGGTGTGGCGAGAATGGTGTGGAAGTTTTGTTCAATTTCTTCTCCTTTACCAATACATGTTCGCCTGGTTGTATGGTGCATGGTTTGGTGTGCCGTTTTGTGTCAGCGTATTCTGCCATCTTCTGTTTGCTCAGGGCATCATTGTAGAAGATGCGTGATTTCACAGTTGTAGGGTTTGGGGTTTGGGGAAAAGGGGGGTTGGGCAGGCCGATATGCATTTTTCTGCCTGTCAGAGCTTCGTATGGAGATATGCCAGTGGAACTGTGGGGTGTTCCTCGATAGTGTCTCAGGAATGTGGGGAGTTGTATTTTCCAGTTCAGATTGGCGGCACATGACGCTCTGACGTGTTTGTTTAGGGTGGACATGAAGCGTTCAGCCTCGCCGTTGGCTTCAGGCCACAGCGGAGTCACTTTCCGATGTTTGATGTTGTGTTCTGCCGCAAACTGTCGAAATTCATCTCCACTGAAAGGTGGACCATTGTCCGTCTTGATGATTTCGGGAAGGCCATGTCGGGCAAAGATTGAGTCTAGATGTGGTATTACGACTCTCGCAGATGTGCTGGAGATGACTTCCACTTCCGGAAATCGAGAGTGTTCATCGATGACAACCATAACATAGTCTCCACTTGGAAACGGTCCAGCAAAATCAATGGCAAGTGCCTTCCATGGTTGGGATGGGAGAGGAGTAGTGATGATCGGTTCTCGTGTCTTGGGTCCAGGGTATGACGCTTGACACGGGATGCAGGACTTGACGGTGTCTTCGACCAGCTTGTCAATGCCAGGGAACCACACTTTTTCTCTTATGCATTGTTTTGTCTTGACAATTCCTTGGTGTGACTGATGCGCAATATCAACAATCTTCTTCTGTAATGCTGTGGGGATTATCAATCGGTTTCCTCGTAGAATGAGGCCATCAAACACGGATAGTTCTTCTTTGAACTTCTCAAATTTTGATGCATCATTCCATTGACCGGTTTGGATCGCCGTCATCACCTTTTGTAGAGTTGTGTCTTTTTGAGTGGCTGACTTCACTTCTTCTGCTGACATCGATTTTGGAATGTTGTTGTAGCTGATGTATCTCACATACTCTTCAGCTTTGTTGTCTTTCCTTGGTTTGTTTTGTGGGTGTCGGCTGAGAAAATCAGCCGGATTGAGATCGTCTTTTCCTGGTTGGTAGACCAGCTTCATCTCGTATGGCATTATCCGCAGGCGCCATCGCTCGATTCTGGCTGTTGTAGGTTTCTGACTGGTCATGATGCCAAGTAGTGGTTTGTGGTCTGTGACCAAGGTGAATGGTGCACCGAATATGTAGAGATGGAAGTGCTCGACTCCAAAAACTACCGCAAGCATTTCCCGGTCTGTCTGGCTGTATCTTGATTCCACCT
Source organism: Oncomelania hupensis (assembly GCA_036898135.1). Lineage (NCBI taxonomy): Eukaryota > Metazoa > Mollusca > Gastropoda > Littorinimorpha > Pomatiopsidae > Oncomelania > Oncomelania hupensis. Next base: position 42,506,294 of record CM072519.1, on the reverse strand, counting down.
CGGTGAGGGCTCTGCTCGCATAGATGACTGGTTTATCATCTTGTGTCAAGATTGCTCCAAGTCCGACCGGACTGGCGTCAACTAAGATTTTAGTTTCCTTGGCCGGGTCAAAGTATGTCATGACATGTGTGCTTGTCAGTGTTTTCTTCAGTTTGTTGAAAGCTTCTTCTTCTTCTTGTTTCCATTTCCATGGTTGGTCATTTCTCGTCAGCTTTCTCAGGGGTTCCGTCAGTGTTGCATAGCCAGGGATGAAACGGGACATGTACTGAGTAAGTCCGAGGAAAGAACGAACTTCACTGACGTTTTTGGGAGCTTCGGCGTTGATGATCGACTTGATCTTTTCCGGATCAGCTGTGAGACCGTTTTTTCCGAAAATGTGTCCAAAGAAAATAAGCTGATCTCTGTTAAAGAGACACTTCTCTTTGTTGAGCTTTGCTCCATGGTCTTGAAGTCGTTGAAGTGTTGCTTTCAGTGCTATGTCATGCTCTTTTTGGCTTTTTCCATGCACGATGATGTCATCGGACAAATTGCGGGCTCCAGAAATGTCACTCAACAGCTCAGATATTGTGTTTTGGAAAATTTCAGATGCTGCATTGACACCAAATAGGAGTCGCTTGTATCGTCGCAGGCCTATGTGTGTTGTGAACGTGGTGATGAAACGACTAGATTCTTCAAGTTCAAGCTGATGATATGCATTTGTCATGTCTAATTTGCTGAAGACAGTGGAGCCATTTAGATCAGAAATCAGGTCATCCAACGTGGGCATCGGATGTTTTTCTCGTCTGATGGCTTTGTTTGGCTCACGCATATCAACACAAACACGTACTCCTCCCGTTTTCTTTGGGACAACCACGATGGGGCTGACCCATGGGGTTGGGCCGTCAATCTTCTCGATGATATCAAGCTTTTCTAGACGCTCAAGCTCATTCTCTACATCTTTGCGGATATGGAAAGGAATCCGTCGGTGTTTCTGCGTAACCGAGGGAGTAGTGTCGTCAATGTGTAGTTTGATCTGAACATCTTTTATGTGTCCCATGGCTCCATCAAATAAGCTAGGGAATTCATCCGGGATGTTATAGTGGGTTGAAACCGCAGAAAAGGCAAACTGAATCAATCCAATTGATTGTGCTGTTTGTGCGCTCAGTAGATTGCTTGTTGTGTGTTTGTTGTTCTCAACAACGTAGAATGTGGCTTGAACATGAGTGTCCTTGAAGACAAGGTCGGTGGAGAAATGACCTTTCACTGGGAGTGGTTGTTTGGAGCCATATGCATAAATCAAAGGAGAAGGACCACGCAACCTCACCTTGGGACACACCTGTGTGAAAGTGTCACTGCTCAAAACATTGACCGTTGCACCTGTGTCTACAAGAAATTTCACTGGAGTGTTGAATATAGGGATTTCGACGATTGGAGTTTTCTTAAATCCGAGTCCAGGTTTTGATGAAACGGTGAAAATGCTTTCATCACTAGATGCAGAAAGGTATTCTTCCTCTCGAGGGTGAAATGTAGTTTGGTTTTCATTGTTATATGAGATTTGCCTGACTTTGTTTGAAGATCGGCAAACTCTCGCAAAATGCCCTATCTTGTGACAAGCTTTGCATTCTTTTCCTCGTGCAGGACAGCCTTGTGACATGTGCCGTGTGCCACAGTTGCCGCATTCATGCTGTGTTGAACGATGTGTAGTAAACCCATGGCCTCGTGAATCACCTCTACCACTACGACCAAAACTCTTACCTTGATTGCTACTGGAACTGTCACTGCCTTGCGTATGATTGCCTCTGTTATGACTGAAACCTCTGCCACCTGTCAGAGAGTTGTTGTGTCGTTGAAAACCACCACCTCTTTGACCGCCTCGTCCTTTTACAGCATTAACGGATGTACCCCCGTTGTTGCCTGTATTTTCGATCTCTGCTGCTCGAATGTCTGACAGTTCGAGAGCACAAGCATCGTCCAAGATCTGTTTGAGAGTCATATTGTCTTTGAGAGCCTTGCGTCTGATGCGTGTTGAGCTACATCCTTGAATAATTTGAGACAGAAGTTCTTTCTCCACGTCTGCAAAATCACAATTTGCTGCCAGCCGCCTGAGACGTGTGCAATATGTGCCAATGTTTTCTCCTTCCAACTGTTTCGCCTGCCTGAATTTGAATGTTTCAAACGATGTATTTTGTTTTGGGGTGAAATAATCCGTCAAAGATTTCTTGAGGGTGTTATACTCATTGGAACGCACGTCTGGCGCAGTACCCGTTGTCACTCCATTTCCTTTTTGTGCGTCTGTGAAGGAGTCGTAGATTTCATACACCTCGTCACCGGCGTAGTGTAAGAGTAATGCTTTTTTTCGAAGGTCATTGTTGATGTCCATGGCCAAGAGAAAATTTTCGAATTTCTCGATCCACTTTTTCCAGCGATTTCCTACTGTGTGCGAGTCAGAATGAACGTCAAAACGTTCATATGAGGGTAGAGTCGTCATCCTGAAACTTCTTTTCTTTGATCCTCGTCGCCAATTTAATGTATATATTGTCGAAAGACAGATATTAGAGATAGAGTCACTCAAAACACAGCCCGTGTGTTGTGCTCCATATTGGAAAACTGTAAATCTGTTATCTGTAGAGTATTGCGTCAATGATCTTACGTCATAGACATGTATACGTACTTCCGGTATTACAATTGTATTTTCACTTTCGTTCTGGACATTACAGTGTCCGGGGACGTTAATTTTATATAAAAAAAAAAAAAAAATCCCCTATCCCCTATACGCTCCATGTGTCCGGGGACACAAATCTACCCAAGAAGAAGAAGAAGATCCCCTATACGCAATGTGTCCGGGGACGGTAATCTATCTACGCAACGTATCTACGCTCCCCGATTCCCCCTCCCCCCCTCCCCAGTCCCCTATTCGCTCATGTGATGCGGGACTTTAATCTACCTACCTAACCTAACCTTGTGAAAAAGTGATTGAGAGAGATTTATGATGATTTTTGATGATGTTCTTTGAAGTGATTTTCGGAGAGTGATCTTGTATGCAGTTGTTGATGTTTGCTGAATAAAGTTGGACAACTTTATACGACGACTCCTGCCTTGTTGCTGAGTGAACAGGCTGCGTGGATAAACGAATCTCGAGTTACACTTTTCAAGATTGAAGCATCGTGGCTGAATCAACCATTAACCGTGTAACACAGTAATAATATTGAACAACAAAGTAAATAAAACGTGTTAATAAAATATCACAATAACAGCAAAGGGAAACAATTTAGTTTAAACCACAGACCAGCCACATATGGGACTTGTTTTAAGCGTTGGTTGCTGTAGTTGTTAGTTCACGAGCTGTAAAGCTCTGATTTTGGCTTTGTCCGTCCGTCCGGAGGGGATATTTGCGCACTTTTATTCAAAAATAATGGACGAATTTTTTTGAAACTTGGTATTCGGTTAGGAAATACAGAACCCTACCAGATGACCAAAAAAAACAAACTTGTATATTTAAACAGTTTTAAAAAAAAAAGAAAAAAAAAAGAGGGAAATGACGATGATAATGATCTACTATATATAGTTATATTTTTTTTTAAAATAAATTATTTCAATACTCTCTAAAGTTAGTCATGAATCAATATCACACCTGAAAATTAGACTGATCCCTCTTTAAAAAAATAATTTCTTAAGCTAAATTGAATTAGAAACTTAATTTTAAATGATAGTGTGCAGTTTGTACAAAAAAGAATTCGCACAAGAGTACCATAGAGCTTAAATTACCTTGTCATTCCACTAAACCACCATCTCCGCTTACTTCCCCTTAAATCGATGTCAACAAGAGCAGCCATTTTCTCATATCCTGAATATCACCAAGGTAAGTTTTGACGGGACATTCTGCAACAAGTTTTGATGATTGCCTGATGTGTGCTTTAGTATTTGGCACCTACTTAGTAATTCCTTTTGCAATGCTTTTTATTGCGCAGCTTGCTAAATTTAATGGTTGTGCAGCAAATCTTCTTCGAGACAGCTGTCACTCGGAGGCGAGGTGCATTCAAAAAGACAAGACGGAAAAGGCATTCAGATTTTTCCTGCAGAAAAACAATACAAATAATATTAGTTGTACTGCTTCTAGCTTTGAAAATGTGTACAGCTTGATAGTCTCTTTTAATGTTCTAGTTTGGGGTTTGCCAAAAAATGTATATTGCGTGAAATTTGTCAAAATATTAATATTAATGATGGCATTGATTGAATGATTGATCAATTTGATGCACATCACTTTTGTTTGACTTTCGCTCTCCTTCTCTTGATGGTGACCAACTTTTAAAAATTGAATGAAATGCACATCCTGTTGGGTTTGCACCTTTCCCACCATTCCTTGTTCGTTTGTGTGTGTTCCTTTTCAGTTGTTAGGTGTTAATGTTATGCCGTTATGGTGATTAAAAAAAAAAAAACTGTCTTAAGGGTGGAGGAGTTGGTGGGGGGAGGCCTATGGGTGGGAAACAGAAACAAACAGCCATTCCGCCTCATTCACTTAAAGCACATACCAAGCTTCCAATCCAACAACCCAGTGGAAAATTACATTCGCAACAACGACAAATGCTAGCTGTTACAAAGTACCACATTGTAAGGCAGAACAATACAAAAAGTTTTTTTTCTTCAAAAAACAATAATAGCTTGGAACCACCTAGACTGTAGAACAGTGCACTCAGACAGTACTGAGGCCTTCAAGTAGGTTCTGGCATCCATACGCCAGACGCCAATGATCACCAAGCTTTGTACCTCATCTGTTGCCAATGCCAAACATCTGGATGAAGCAATGTATATAATTTATCAGAATCAGAAACTGAAATGCGCAAACTCCTTCAGATGAGAAAATAAGCCGAGGCCTAGTCAGTCCACTCTTGCACTCATTCTATCACTTGGACTTTAAAGGTCCTGACTCTCATGTCCTAGATTGGTGAGTGTCCATTACACGAATACACCCAGTAAGCCTTAGGTGCCTTCTCCCCCAACCTTGGTTGCCTGGGATTGTGCTCAGTCATCTGGGCCTCAGACTGTGCGCCCAAAGGCTGCAAGTCGGCGTTTAAGGTAGCTTTCAGAGTTAGATGGTCATCCTGTAAAGTCCAGCACCTTGAGCAGCTTTTGAGCTGAAAAAGCGCTATATCAGAATGATTAAAATAGATAAATATGACCAATTTATAAATTACAAATTGTTAAAAAGTGACCGTCAGCCAGCTGCTGATTCAGTGATTGGTTGGCAATAACTAGGTGTCGTTGTTCCATTCTTATTATAATTAATCAATGTACAATGATTGCTTTTAGGGTTAAACCAGGGTGGAGGTTGTTGTAGGGTTAGGTTTGTTGTTTGGGTGGTACAATTGTTGACAACGTCACCAATCAGCAGCTGGCTAACACTATAACTGTCACCTTTACCAATTCGTACCAGTAGTTAAAAAGTGTGAGATTTGTCAATGAAAATTGAAAGAACAGCTTAATAAAAATTAATTTCTCTTGAATGTATGCTAATTTTGGGCTATAGGTCATTAATTTGGTGTGAGTGTCTGGAAATACATTTGAATGGATTGCCATCAGTTGCAGGGTGGAATGAGTTGACAAAACTACTGACTTCCTGAAGCTGACAGCATGGCTGTTTCAACCACCAACAAAACTACTCAACCTCCCCATGAAGATCCTGTGACATCTGACGACTTCAGTGATATTTTCACCTTGCTTTGCCAGAAACAGAGCAAAACTGCCATCATATTTTCAAGTCGGGGTTGGGAATGCAAGAAATGCAAAGTAAAACAACGCTTTAGCAAGAATGCGGTGGACAAATTGAAAACCCACTTGATAAAAAATCATGGCGTGCTTTCAGAAAAGGGACAAGAATTATTACTTGTGAAATCTACCCAAACCCAGAAGCAAGCAGCAAAGTCATCAACTGTGAATAAAAAAATCCGCAAATGCAACCCAACTGAAAATAACTTAGATAAAAGTGATGAACCAGCACGAATTAAGCAGTCATTGAGTGATACTGAAATTTTGACTACTCCAGCCAAACAGTCTTCCAGGGATGCTAAATGTCACAATGTTGTGGTTTTGTCAGATGTGAACCCTGAAGACAGCAGCAAGCTTTCTGCAGGCACGAGCCTTCTTCGAAAACCTCACCATCATGATTCAAAACAAATTCCACTCAAAATCGCTGACCAAATTTATGACAAGGAACTCTTAAAAGATAGAAAGCAGCTGACATTTTTAAAACAGAAATTGAAAGTAAGCTTCAAGTTTAGATGCCATTTTGCAGATTGTACTGCTGTGTTTCCAGGACTGAGTTTTCTGATAAACCATATCAAAGTAAAGCACAGACAGAAAGTAAGATACCACTGTCATCTGTGTAAGAAATGGCACTGGTCTTCATCTTCGCTTGAGTGGCATGTCCGACTCAAACACGGAGAGAAAGAGAGTTGTAATAGACGGAGGAGGACAAGTATTCAAAGACGCAAGCAGCTTGAAGCATTGAAGAAAAATATGCATAATGCTCACAAAACACTTGGACACAAACATGAAGAATGTTCAATCTACAACGATGTCTATATTGAAGGAAAACTGGATTGTCCTGGTCAATCTACAAGTTTGTCATCCTCTGGATCCGGTCATAAAGAATGTAGAAAGTTGAAAAGAAAGAACCCAAGCATAAAAAAGTTGGAACGAATAACAGTAGCAAAGAGAATGTCTTTGAAATTGGTGACAAAAGCAAAAACTTTGAAATACGAAACTCTGCTGAAACATTTGCAAAGAGAGGAAAGTGTACGTTCTGGTGATTGCGGTGTTCTTGATATTGGAGAAAATTTTTCCTCATCTAGTAGGAAGAATGACGCAGCTCAGTTATCGTCAAAAGCATCATCATCTTTGGAAGAATCAGGAAGGACATCACTGAGAGGAAACTCTAACCAGGAATTGCAGGAAATATGTTTACAGCAAGTGAAGCCTCAAACATTGTCCAAAACCACAAGTTGTTTCGAACAATCCAAGAAAAAACAGCTTGACAAGGGAGGAGAAGAAGTCGATAAGATTTCAAAATCAAGAAAAGTAAACATTGAATTGCCTTCTGGCAATAAAGTGACTGTAGAAGTTGACAGTCATACAGAAGGATCAGAAAATGGGAAGAAAATGGGAGTCGCCAAAAGTCTTGTTCGTGACCGAATCCAGTCTACCTCTGACAGAATTCTTCGTAAGCGACCGGCAAGGAATTCCAAAGCTTTGCTTGAGGAATCAGCTTGGTATGAAAACTTTGGGAATGGATGTGAAGATGGAAGTGATGAAGATGATGACAATCAAACTGTGACAGAGGAGGAGGAGGAGGAAGAAGAAGTTGCTTACAAGCCTATTAATGTAGCTGTATGCAGTGAGGCAAGGTTTGACAGGCTAAGTTCTGTGGCGTGCGGGATCTATCAAAAATATTACGAAGACTTAACATTAGTTAAAACAATGCATCAATGTGGCTTTTGTAAACACACCTTTGTACAGAAGGCAGGGGCAGAAGCGCACGTCCAACATTACTCTGGACAGACTCCAATGGGTTGTTTGGCCTGTGGACAAAACTTTCATAACATCGACCTCCTGAACTACCACAAAGTCAGAGACCATGACGATGGTTCAGTCATTCCATCATGCATGACTTGCTGCGTACGGTTTCCTAACAAAACCAGTCTGTTGGATCATCTGGCCAAGTTTCACACCCTCTCCAAAGGCCTTGCGCCATCTCAGCTTTACGTGGATTCCCTAGCCACAGAAAAATGTGAAGTGTGCAATGTTAGCATCCCTAGTGAACCCTTATTAGTGAAAGCCCATTATTCTTCTGCTCATAGTGCCATCAGTTTTAGCTGCACCGAGTGTAAGAAAGTGTACAAACGCAGATACATGCTTCATATTCACAAGTGGTTGGAGCATGGTAGCAACATAGCATCCACAATCACCCCGCCTCTTACTGGACATTTAATAAACACGTTGGAGAATGACAAAGGCAGAATCTGCTCACTTTTGGAAGAGGAACAAGTGATTTGCTCCATGCCGAAGAAGTTACACCCATCATATCAGATCCTTCTGCACTTCAAATGTCACATTTGTGGACAAGAACTGGAAGATGTCCACGAGGGAATTTTGGCACATTTCTTGGCTCACCTCACCAAGCTAGGGTTAGCGAGGGATGATAAAACTGCGCTTCAGACTGCTGGGGTGAGAATTTTAGTACAGCTTTCATCAAACACTTCCACTGCTCAGAATAACTCAATTAATTCTGATCAAACTAACATTATTACAGCTGCTCGAAATAACATTGTTGTGGGTGCTGTTGCTCAAACTAGCATGACAAAGAGTGGTGAAAATCAATCTTTGCTGTCTGGGGGAGTACAGAAACCGGTTTTGATCAACTTAAGTGAAGGCATAGGAGAGTCAATGCTGAAGCAGATATTGCCACAATTTCCACAAGCTTCTAATGCTGTTAACACTTTAGCAGGAGATCAGACTGCTATTGTTAGTAGTTCTGTACCTAATGCAGGTACTCGCCAGAAAGAGCAATTGTTACTGCAAACTCCCGATGTGGTACCAATGCAATCAAAGAATGCCCTAACGCTCGCTTCTAATTCTACACTGTCCACCACTGTGTCTACGCAACAGTCTGTGGGTTTGCAGGGTCAGCCCCAGTCATCTGGTTCTGTTCCACCTTCTGATCTGCCATCTAGTCAGCAGTCTGTTCAGCTGTGTGTGCAACCATCTAGTCAACCATCTCTCCAACAACAGACTGTTAGCGTTGCTGCTGTTACACATTCTGCACAACAAACTCAGTCATCTGCTATTTCACTGCAACAACCCTTGACAACACAACCACCCAACATGATAACAATAGGGGGAAAGACTTTCATCATCATCAGCACTCCAGCATCATCAACGTCTGAAAATAATACTCTGCTGATGGGAACTTCTGTGGCGATGCAAAATTCCAAACCTTCAGTCAAAAATATGGAAGCAGTGACAAGCCAGAAAGCAGCATCAGAAAATGGAGCATTACAAAACATTGGAATAATGCAAAATTCAACAGCAGCCAATGTGGATGAAACAAGAAATAGCCAAATATCATCAGAAAGTGGTTTGACTGTAAAGAAAATTTCAGCAGCATCCTCAGACCATGTAACAGCTGCTAAGAAAAAGCAGCGATCATCAAATAATGCTGTAACTGCTAAAGGGAATTTGGCCAGCAATCATGCCACAAAGAGTTACCCTGCTACCTACCACAAGTACAGGGACGTATACAAGAAGTGTGTGAGTTCGAATCTCCCCACATGCCAATTGTGCAATCACCCATTCCCTGATGAGGAGTCGCTAGCAGCCCACATCGCTCATTACCAGTCTCAGCAGCCCACAGTGTGCATAGTGTGTAAGCTGCAGTTTCACAACATGGACTTGCTGAATGTTCATATGGTGTTGGAGCACACAGAGGGTAGCACGCGCAGCAGTTGTTTCACCTGCAAGAACGTCCGCATCCTTAAATCCGCCTTTATCGACCACGTCTGTCATAAACACGCTGCGTCCAAGGGCTTGACGGCGGATCAGCTCCTCCTAGACTCCCTGACCACCATTAAATGCCAAATCTGCTTTGCTCACATTTTGAAAGACGAGAAAATCTTGGGTCTTCACCAGCGAGTGCACGAGTCAACTAAAATTCTGTTACCGGATGACACAAGAGGAGTGTACAGTGTGTCAGGCCTAGAGTGTGGATTGTGTAACAGGCGTTTCAAGGACAAATACCTGCTGTTGTTCCATGTCTTGTTGGAGCACAATGCTGATGATCTGCCCACTCAAAACAACGGGCCTTTGGATGCAGACACCAGAGCCAAAATCACTCAGGTAGTGTTTTAGACTTGCATGTATAGCAATGTAAGTTTATGTATCACAGCGACTCAACCAAAGCTTTTCAGATTTTGAGGCTAGGTCAGCCAGGCTAGCTATAAATAGCTTTGCCGATGCTTCCTTTTCCTGGAAGGGGGGAGGAGGGGGGGGGTGCAGGCAAGCTATAAATAGCCCGCAGCAAGCAAAATGCGGAGGCATTGAACAGTGTTGCTCACATAGGAATTGAGCTGTTGTGGTATCACCACCCCCACCCCTCTCTATTCCCCCCCCCCCCCCAAAAAAAAAAAAAAAAAAAAATCCAGAGATTTTTGCATTTTATATGTGCAGGATGAGTCCTAAATAGTCCAAAAATGGAAAATTTTTTTTTTAAAAATGTGTGTCCGTTGTCAGGACATGCAAAACTTGCAAGTGGATTAATATTTAAGAACCTATTTCAACTTTCACAACCAACTTGTATGTTGGTATGTTGATGTATGTATGTCCATGAGACCTAATAAATGATCAGTAAATGAATGACTTCATATGTGAGTCATATGGGCTGTGCCCTGCTAGTTCTAAGTTATTAATATTGAACTTATGATTCTTTGATGCATGATAGATATCAGTGAGACACACATCCTATGCAGATTTGGTCAATCTCGAGGTCAAGATCATTGGAGCTGTCCAAAGTCAGTATAGGTACCTTGAAGTGACCTTGACCCTAAACTGTGAGATATATATAAAGGTCAAAAGTTAGAAATGATAGATTGATCTTTCATATTTGTTTAGTTTTTACATTTATCTTGAATTGAAAGTCAGGGTCATTTTAGGCCTTGCAAAAATATATATACAAAAAATAGGTCATCTTTTTTTTTAAATCATACAGTGGAATGGCTCTTTTTAACCCATAGTATGCAACAACATTGGGCTATTTGATCAGATGTGCATGAGAGGTCACGTGAGGGTCAAGGTCATCCCAAGGCCAAGGTCACTGAAGGTTAAAGTCATCCCAAGGTCACAGTTTTTTTGGAATAATACAGCTTTTGCTGTACTTTATTTAATAGTATGAGTATTTGGAACCAGAGGTTGAGGTCATCTCAAGGTCAAGAGCATAGAAAGATCAAAGTCAGTAATACTTTGCATTTTAATGCCACCATTTCATTTAGTTTTTTTTATGGGAACTCATTTTAATGTTAAATATTAATATTAAAATATTGAGAATTTTATGAGTAGCGTGTAAGTCATATGGGCTGTGCCCTGCTAGTTCTAAATTAGTAATATTGAATTTATGATTCTTTGATGCATGATAGATATCAATGAGACACACATCCTATGCAGATTTGGTCAATCTCAAGGTCAAGATCACTGGAGCTGTCCAAAGTCAGTGTAGGTACCTTGAAGTGACCTTGACCCTAAACTGTGAATATATAAAGTTCTAAAGTTAGAAATGATAGATTGATCTTTCATATTTGTTACGTTTGTGCATTTATCTTGAAAGTCAAGGTCATTTTATGCCTTGCAAAAACATACAAAAATTAGGGCATCATACAGTGGAATGGCTCTTTTTAACCCATAGTATGCAACAACATTGGGTTATTTGATCATACATGAGCATAACAGGTCAGGTGAAGGTCAATGTCATCCCAAGATCAAGGTAATTGAAGGTCAAGATCATCCCAAGGTCACCCTAAGGCTAAGGTCACATTTTTGGCATAATACAACTTTTGCTGGACATAGTTTATTTGATATTAGTATTACATGAGTGTATTTGAAGCCAGAGGTCAAGGTCATAGTCATATCATAAAGAGCATGTGAGTCATATGGGTTTTACCCTTCTAGTTTTGAAATTACTTCATATTTTTATTAATATAAATATATTATGATTAATTTAATTATTTTGATTATTGGAGAAACTCTTCATCATCTTACCTGCATTGTGGTATCCGAAATCTTTAATACAGGTATGGCCTAAATAAGATCCATCGGGCGACATAGATCATCAGGTGTCTCATTTCACGTGTATCTTTTAGCTAGTTATGTTATTGTTCTGATTTCCCTTTCTTCCTACTTCTTTACAATCTATTTTTAAAACAGTTCACATAATTATCAGACGTTGTTTATAAATTCCCCATTTTCCCTACAGATGGTTGAGGAAGAACAAGTAGCCAAGGCAGAAGATGGAGACGGAGTGAGGCAGTTATGGTGTCCCATGTGTAAAACGGAGCTGAAGAACCGCAGACTGGAGATTCTGGAACACATGGCGCTTCACTGCCACAAGATACTGGGACAAAGCGCTCAGCTCAGGAAGCGACATGGGCTGGACAAGAGACAAGTAAGCGGTTTAGTCATTGTTAATAATTATATTTTGCTAACAATGATTTATTCATCATATTATATATTATTGAAATTTATTTGTATAATATTATAAATATTTTTATTCGTTGGTAATCTTGATCATTTATTGATGTCTTTGCTTCATTGATTATTGTATTCACGAATTTGTGGATGTGTGTAACTTATATTATTTATCCATTCGTATAATTTGATTTAATCTTGCCTCAGTCCCTTGATTTTCACCAAGCTCAGCTGATAAACTGAGGAGCTGAGAGCACAGTGACATGACCATCTGTATCTATGGCACACATCCACACATGGCCATCTGTATCTATGGCACACATCCACTAATGGCCATCTGTATCTATGGCACACATCCACTAATGGCCATCTGTATCTATGGCACACATCCACTAATAGCCATGCGTTTATTGAGTCTATTCTAACCTTTTCTTTTATCTGTTGGTTCAAGGGATTGAATGTGAAGAGCAAAAATCAGTTGTGTGGAATAGAGAGTGTGTGCAGCAAGATAGTTGGCAAGAAGCAGGCGACTCTGGAACAACTGTTCCACAAAAGAGCCCTCAGCAAGGCAGTCAGAATTCAGAGAGACCCTACCCACCCACTTTCCTGTCTGTTTGAACTTCTCCCATCTAATCGCAGATTCCGCTGTGTACTAATGCGTACACAGCGCTACAAAAACACCTTCATCCCTACTGCCATATCAATGCTAAATGAGGCCAATGCCAGACCCTCAAACACAAGACTGTCTTGATGTAGGAGTCTCCCAACTATCTCGCTGAGTGTATACATGTTTGTATGAAGACATGCGCGTGTGCATGTTTGTGTTTGTGAGTGTGTGTATAATATGTGTGTGTCTACTATGAATGTCTGTAAACCAACTTTTAAAATACCATTTATGTGCTTTACCTGTATTTTTTGACAACTGTTATAATCAGTCAACAGTATTATTGCTTATGTTGATCATAGTTTTATACAGTTATATATTGTTGACCTACTAAGACTCATATTAAACTGAGATTATTTATCTAACACTGTTGCAACAAAATAATTTTTTATAAGTCCAGAGTGGTAAACTATCATATACACTATGTTTGTATGTATTTTTATTATATTTTAACTGTCTAAAAAGGGCATTGACATACGTGTGATAGAACCAGAGTTTGTGGATAGGTGTTTGAAGGAAAAGATGAAGTGTAAGAGTACGCAAGTGATTAGATTTATAGAATGTATATAAATTTAGTATTGATTTTGTAGCTTTGTTAAATGTTATAACATGACTGTTTTTAATTATATGTTTTATATGCCTGACATACATTGCTGTGAAGTTCCTTATGGGATAATAAAGATTTGTTGTATTGTATTGTATTGTATCTGTATCTATGGCACACATCCACTAATAGCCATCTGTATCTATGGCACACATCCACTAATAGCCATCTGTATCTATGGCACACATCCACAAATAGCCATCTATATCTATGGCACACATCCACAAATACAATACAATACAATACAATACAATACAACTTTATTCATCCCAAAGGGCAATTACATTATAAGTTTATGAGGCAGCATAAAGAAACTCAAAAAATGTATCATAAACCATTTTTGAAAAAAACAAAAAAAAACCAAAAAAAACCCACATAAATTAAAAAAACATCACACAAGCACACACACGCGAATCAAGATCACAAGTGATATCACAAAAAAGTCAACAAAATTCAACAAGTTGATTAAAAAGTGCAGCCAGTACACATAGCTACTAAAGGGAGACTCACTATATAACAAATAAGATCCCCAAAGTGCTGAAAACTAAAATAGCCATCTGTATCTATGGCACACATCCACAAATAGCCATCTATATCTATGGCACACATCTACTAATAGCCATCTGTATCTATGGCACACATCCACTAATAGCCATCTGTATCTATTGCACACATCCACTAATAGCCATCTGTATCTATGGCACACATCCACTAATAGCCATCTGTATCTATGGCACACATCCACTAATAGCCATCTGTATCTATGGCACACATCCACTAATAGCCATCTGTATCTATGGCACACATTCACAAATGCCATCTGTATCTATGGCACACATTCACAAATGCCATCTGTATCTATGGCACACATCCACAAATAGCCATCTGTATCTATGGCACACATCCACAAATAGCCATCTATATCTATGGCACACATCCACAAATAGCCATCTATATCTATGGCACACATCCACAAATGGCCATCTGTATCTATGGCACACATCCACAAATAGCCATCTATATCTATGGCACACATTCACAAATGCCATCTGTATCTATGGCACACATCCACAAATAGCCATCTGTATCTATGGCACACATCCACAAATAGCCATCTATATCTATGGCACACATCCACAAATGCCAACCATGGGCAGCAGAGAAGGGGAGATAGATCTGTCCTATCATTCCCTCACTCCACTGGGGACAGCAGCTAATAGAGATTATATCCAAGATGTTATCAATAAACTCCAGTCCACCTCTTTAGGCCAGCCACCTTTATCACTTGTGTTTTACACAAACCTTTTGTCTCCCTTTGATGGTTCTATTTGTTGTGGCATAAGTTAACAGAATTCAAATATCAGAATAAAATGTGGGGGCCTGTAGCATATTGATTAGAGTACAGTGCTAGTGGTTGTGGGGTTGATCTCCTCCCTTAAGAAGTTAAATTTGGTGTTGTGTGCCGACAAACTAAATATCAAAGGATTCAGCACGATGCATCCTGCAGATGCTTTAATATTTTATGTTATCCTAGCGAAATTTTGAGTGGGATTTGGTGCATGAAGCTCCATAATTAATTTGAGTGCTAATGTATCCCCCAGGTGAGCCGGCAGATATACAAGTGCCCTGAATGTCAAGAGGAGATCGTGGATAAAGGTCAAAGGGTCAACTTTCATCGTCTACTGCATGGACACATTGACCAGCTTAACGCTCACCTCCGATGTCGTCTGTGTCCTGCCTTCTTCTCGCTGCAAAAGCAGCTCAGGCACCACGAGAAAACCAATCATCAGCAATATTTTGACGCTCAGGGTTTGTCTTTATTTACCAAAGTTTGTTTATTTTTTGTTTTATTGGTTTTGCAATTCAACACTCACATCATGTGTTTCTTATGTTCTACCTGTGTCTCCTGACTTCAAAAACAGCACCTTCAGAAAACTGATGATCAACAGCATTTTGATGCACAGAATTTTATGGTTGCAATCAGAATGATTTTTCAGTTCTTTTTGAGTAAAAACCGCTAAACTCTCATACATGTCCAGTGTTGGACTTGATCTGCATTTTTGTGTGTGCTGCAACTGACACAGGCATCAAGTAAAACCTCCAAATTGTAGTCATTGTAACTGGATAACTCTGCACCATAGTAAAGAGTATAGCTGTAACCGAGTGTTACAAATAACAGCTTTACTTCCCAGCAGTTAAGCAGTGCCAACCACAATTAGCATTTGGATGGGTGTGGGCGACCGGACCCCTGATTCTCAGGCATACCATTTTCCAAAGTGTTCAACTTTTAATGAAACTCCTGCCACTCTGAACTTCAAAATACATGTAATTGTTGTTTTGTGTTTGGGCAGGAGAGTACACAGGTATTTGTGAGTGCTGCGGTGTACAGTTTGCTGACCGTAAAGCCATGGACAAACACCAGAAGCTGCACTCCCAGACCATCTACAACTGTGATCTCTGCAATCGGGGCCTCAAGACGCAGGAGGCTTTGGACACACACAGGGCCAAGCACAAAGCGGACAAGTACTGCTGTCCCACTTGCGGCGAACAGTACATGCACAAAAACTCCTTAGACAAGCATATTAGGGTGAGTAACGATGACAGTCGAGGAAAGTGTCTGCCTGTAATAATAATTATTGTTCTAATAATAATTAATAATAAATATAATATGTTGATTATTTATTCTGATGATGATTGATGACAAGGTTGATTTGTATAGCACACATATGTAGCAGTACATTGAAAAGCTATAAGGAGTGAGGGATTTGTATTGTTCAGTAGATGAGTTTGTTTTGACTCTAAGTCTAATCACCATCCTCTATTCCCTCATGAATAGGATATTAAAAAATCGTTGCTGCTATTTAGTAACCTTTACCCTAATAAATTTCTATCATCTTTTAAAATGTATATATTAAAAAGTATAATGTAGGTGAGGATAGATGCAGTATACTAGCAGAACAAACAAGCTAAGTAGACAAAAACAAAAAGTCAGTTTATAATGCATGAACACAGGTAATGCGTGCATACAAAGAAAAAATACTATTTACTCATCAATGGGTTGTTTAGTAATCCAGTTTTAATCACATAATAACTTTTTACAAGTCACAGCACACATTGTTTAGGATTATCACTCCAGTACCCTCCCCACCCAATGCTGTTATGACTGTAGACTGGCATTGCCCACAGCATGCTGATGAATTTCAGCAGACACAAATGACCCATTGTTCGTCATCATCCAAACCTTTCTGCATCACTATTTCATTCATAAAATCATCATCAAAAAGTAACCACGTTGCGGTCTCAGCATAAAAAGTACGACCACATGGTGATGCCATGTTTACGACCTGAAATTTGCAAACTAGGCTATTAGGAACAAAGAACGTTGCCTTCGCTTTTTCCATAAATGCATCCAATCAGAGTTTGCAAGGCCTTTTTATGTGATGGTACCCAAAACCGATTCTGATTGGTTACAGCTCTTTATCATGAATATTCATTGAGGAGTTAAATTTAGCAGTTAGCTCAAATATCATTGCACTGCGTGCCAGAGGGTCAACCACACTGGCTCAAGCCGTACGCGTGCTGCAGTGCTAGACGCTTAATACTGCAGTAGCACAAATCAGGTTGCGATGCGAGAAAGTAATTCTGCCGCAGTTCTGGTTTTCAGTGTTAACTTTTGTTTAGCGCAGAAACTTGAGGTTTTGAAAGAAAACTACCATATTGGTTCTGCGCACTGAACTTAGGTACTTGCTTCGGTTTGTTTAGATAAAGTGGCATTGATTGTGAAACTAATGGCAATACATAAGCAGACATCATCCATTTCAGCACATGCTTTGGGAGCACTATCAGCAGTGAAAGCATACGATATTCTAAATCAAGATATCTTTTCTGACACTTGTTGAATTGTGTCTTAATGTTTCCATTGTGATGTAACCCTGTCAGTACCAGGCATGGAGACAGTATTAATATCTACGCAATGCTAGTGTGGATTACTTAACCCAACACAACAAATGTTAACTCAGCATCTCACATCGTAGCTTTCTCGTGTCCTTTTCACCGCTGGTAACCGTGACTTTATAGTGAGCGCATTATAGGGAGCGCAGTTGGCTCAGTGGTGTATACAGTGGACTCAAATGTCAGGCAATAGCATTGCAGCCTGTACAGGCTGTGGTTCAAACCTCGTTAACAGCCTGGGGTAAAATAATAATAATAAAAATAATAAATAAATCATACTAATAAAAATTATCCTGGAAATTACTGCTCCTTCGGATGAGAGTATAAACCGAGGTCTCGTCTGTACATGCATGTATTCCAACACATGGTCTTTAAAGATCCTGATGCTCATGTCCTAGACGGGTGAGAGCCGGCTACACAAATACACCCAGCACGCACTAGCTCCCTCCTCCCCATTCCGGTCCCCCAGGATTGTGCTCAGTCATCTGGGCGTCAGACTATGCGCCAAAAGGTTGCAGGTGGGCGCCTCTGGCGGCTTGAGTTAGACCCTGCATTGACCAGCGCCTTGAGCAGCTCTTGAACTGGAAAAGTGCTATATAAGATTGATTAAATAAATAAATTAAATAATTAGGGGGGTGTGGTGGTTGTTTTCTGTAGAGGGAGCATGAAAGAATGAAGGACCCGCGATACTCGTGCAAGCGGTGCCCGGCGTTTTACAACGACATCACAGAGCTACGTGACCACATGGCTACCAAGCACGAAGGACGCAAACCCTATCCCTGCCACCTGTGCTCCAACAGCTTTAACACTCGGCCAACTCTGATGCGACACATGCGACGTGAACATGAAGGCCTATCACCTTTTGTTTGTGACGTAAGTTTTCTATCTTGGACACTGCTGATTCTTTTTCTCTTAAGTTAGACTTGTTTTTTTAAATGTTAAACCTGGTTAAAGCGCTTGGTGTCAAGCATGGAGATGCGGCGCATTGCACATTGCCTATTGATCACCACTATCCCAGTTTTCAGCATCGAGCTTTACACTTTTTTAATTATCCCAATGATGTCAGCTCTTGTACATGGACATCTGTGCTAGCTCATCAGCTTCATATCACTGTAAAGTAGTATTTTTAAAATGTTTCAGTTTGCGCTGTTTGTTAGTTTTGGGTTTCCTTGTCTTTTTTCACGGTAGCTGTTCGTCGGCTTCTACCCAGTCTATACGCGTCTCTTCTACTTCGGCGGCCGTTCGTTATAAGGAATGTCGAGTTTCCTCTGTACCTTCCTTCGTTTCCTCCCCTGCCGACATTACCTCTGTTTTGCTGCGTTACGCTTCCGCTCCTGCGCCGCCTGCTTTGTCTTCTACCCTTCAGGTTTGTAGAGTGGTGGTGGTGAGGTGTGGAGTGGCGGTAGTGAGGTGAGGGGTGGCTCCTTGGTCTTGCCAGAAGTGGCCTTGGAGCCGTTTCTGGTCACGGTTACGACCAGAAACATATAAGTGGTCGCCCTAGTTTAGGACCACATAATTTTTCCGGCAGGGATGCCCCGGCTAGTCCGATCAGGCTACCTGCCGAAGCCTTCCCTTCTGCTTCCTGCGGGATTCAGACCGGGTCGGGACTTCTGGCTAATGTTGGCTCCTTGGTCTTGCCAGAAGTGACCTTGGTGCCGTTTCTGGTCAAGGTTACGACCAGAAACATATAAGTGGTCGCCCTAGTTTAGGACCACATTATTTTTCCGGCAGGGATGCCCCGGCTAGTCCGATCAGGCTACCTGCCGAAGCCTTCCCTTCTGCTTCCTGCGGGATTCAGACCGGGTCGGGACTTCTGGCTAATGTCGAGCTTAAAACATATAAAGCACTGCACGCAGTGTTACGTCCAGCTGCGACAGGGGGTGTGGCTTCCGGCTAGTCCGGTTTGTCCCTCACCTCCCCACTCCAGCCCCCATTGCACTCCACTTCCGCTTGCGGTCGTGGGGCGGGGCCTCTGGCTACTGTCGAGCTTGTAACATATAAAGCACTGTTCACAGTGTTACGTCCGGCTGCGACAGGGGGTGTGGCTTCCGGTTCGCCGGTTTGTCCTTCACCTCCCCATTCCAGCCCCCTTTGCCCTCCACTCCCGCTTGCGGTCGTGAGGCGGGGCCTCTGGTTTCCGGTACGGGAGTATGGGTCACTCGTTACCTTCTCCCGTTCCCGGTTTGGCTTCTCCCCCCCCCCCCCCATCCCCTTGGTTTTCCACTTCCGCTTGCGGTCGTGGGGTGGGGGCTCTGGGTTCCGGTTCGGGGGGTACGGTACACCCGTTACCTTTCCCTGTGTCCGGTTTAGCACCTCCCTCCCATCCTCCTTTGTACTCCACTTCCTTTTGTGGTCGTGGGGCGGGGGCTCTGGTTGTCGGATCGGGGGTTTACGGTTTACCCGTGGCCCCTTCAGTTTCCGGTTTGGGTCGAGCATTCCCTGTTCACCCTTCGGTCTCTGCCACTTCCGGGTTCGGTTGTGGATCGGGGGTCCTGGCGTCCGGTTCTGATGGTGCGGTTTTTTCGTTCGTTACCTACTTCCGGATCACATGCACATGTCAATTTGCCTTTCTGTGCGCCAACTTCTGGTTGGGGTGAGGTACACTTGGTTCCTCCTACCCTAGTTCCTGTTGTCACGGGTACGGGGGTGTTGTTATATCAGGCCCTTTCACCTGATGCTCTTTTGAAGACACCGTTCAGCGCGCTGCGGCTTTGTCCTCCGGTGGTGGAGGAGGTTTCGGTGCCCCTCCCACCACTCCATTCCTTCCTAGGTGGGCCTCTTGCTCCTGCCGAGTCTAATGAGGCTTGCCTTGTATTCCGGGCGTCTCCTAGGTTTAACTTTTTTGGAGAATGGGCCTCTTCTACGGCTAGAGGACTTATCGAGGGCGAGGCCTCTTCCTCTTCGTTCGAAAAGATGCCTCGGTTCCCTAGAGCTTCCTCCGTGAGCTCTTTTCTGAGTTCGTCCTCATTGCCCGGTGTTTCCGGGAAGTTCCTCTCTCGGTCAGTGGTCTGGCACAGATAGAGGGGTTTATTGTTAGGTCCCTTGAGTATACTTCTCTCGCCGACGCGCTGCCTGTTGCGCTGTCTTCGGCTGGGCAGGTATCCTGGGACGACATTTCGTTCTTTTCGGTGAGGTCCTTGTTACAGGCCCACTATACCTCCTTCGTTCTGGGTTGCGAATCACAGGCTTTTGCCTATGTCATCCTGCTCCTTGTGCATCGTGACGCTTTCTTCAGCCAGCGTCCCTTTTGCCTCCGCTCTTGTCCTCCTCGCTTCGGGTGGGACCCTTGGTACCCGACTCTCCCTTTCGGTCCTTACGTTCGCGCGCCTGTTCGTGAGGAGTCGGAGCGGTCCAAGTCGGATGGTTTCGCCTTCTGGGCTCGGACCATACCTTCGGCCCCGCCTTTCTTTTCTGACTGGGGTTCGAGGTCGCTCGGTCCGTGGTCGCTCTTCTCGGGATGTACGGGGTGGTATCCCCTCTTCCCGTGGCAGGGTTGAGGTGAGCCGTAGGCGTTTGCGCAGTGGCGCGTTTTCCTCCAATCCTCTCCCTGCCTTTCCACCCCTAGGTGTTCTGTCCCTCCGGGCGGTTGGCTTGGCTCGCCAGTTTCATGCTTGGCTCGGCCTCCCCTCCACCAGCAGTTGGGATCAGGAGGTGTTTCGGTCGGGGTTCGACCTTCATTGGGGTTCCTCTCGGCCCCCTTTCCGTCGCTCCCCGCCTTTGTTCCGCCCCCGTTCTCCTGCTGAGGCTCAGTCGCTTCTGGACTCGGAGGTCATAGCTCTTCTCCTTTTGGTTTGTTTTGCAGTCCTTGGATTTCACAAGGATTGCCCTAGTACTCGCTACTGTAGTTCGCGGACTCAGGGTGCGGTTCTCTGCTTATCTTGATGACCGGTTGGTCAAGGCTAGTTCTCACGTTCTCTGTCTGGTGCACACCAGTCTCGTTCTCCTTTAAAGGCGGCGCTTGGGGTTCTCTGTGAACCCTCTCAAGTCCGTGTTGTCTCCATCTCCGGTTTTCAACTACCTGGGGTTGTCGTTCGTCACTCGCAATTGGTCGGCCCGCCCTTTAGCTCGTC
The DNA here is from genome assembly GCA_036898135.1 of Oncomelania hupensis. Taxonomy (NCBI): domain Eukaryota; kingdom Metazoa; phylum Mollusca; class Gastropoda; order Littorinimorpha; family Pomatiopsidae; genus Oncomelania; species Oncomelania hupensis. The sequence continues at coordinate 42,484,801 of CM072519.1, read as the reverse complement.
AGGTGCAGAGGCTTCCGTCCCTTCTGCTACCTTTGGAGAGTTAGGAGGTCGTTTCAGCTAGATTTCTGGCCTCCCCTTTGGGGTCGTTTTGAGTCGGTGGTTTCTCTGGTTCCCCTCGCGGGAGTTCGCAAGCGGCCGATTCAACGTTAGAGCCTCCTTTGGTGGTTAGCTTTTTTCGTTTGTACGCTTGTAGCCAAGCATACAGCGGCTCTGTCATGTCTTAGCCGATCTTCTGAGTCGCCCTCTTTGTATGTCCACTCGGTATGGACCCTATCCCTCTCTGTTCTTCATCCGGTTTGGGCGGAGTGGCTTAAACCTCTGTTCGATCTTTTTGCCACTCGTTACTCTTCCAGGCTCCCCTGTTCGTGTCGCCGGTCACAGACTGCCTGGCTTGGGCGGTGGGCGTGTTGTCCTTTTTTTGGGAGGGGTTGGAGGCTTTTACCTCCCCTCCATTCTCCCTCCTTCCGCGGGTTCTCAGGAAAGCCGAGGAGGAGTCCCTTTCTCTCATTTTCGTGGCTCCCTTTTGGCCAGCTCAGCCCTGGTTCCCCGATCTCCTTCGCCTTCCCCGGGGGAGATTCATTCTTCTCGCTCTCGGGGCGAGATCGCTTCTGCAGCCTTGATCCGGGTTTCCACACGGCAGCCCAAGCGTCCTCCGTCCTCCAGCTTGGCTGTTGTCCGGCCTTCTCCAAGAGGTTTCTGGGCTTCGGGAGGCCTCGGCTGTTCCCGCTTGCATTCTGCTTCTGTCTTGCCATGCTCGAGAGGATGGCTTCGTGGTGTCGGTTCTGTGGTCTCGGCCCTGCTTTCCTGGTCCTCTTCTTCAGCCTTTTCTAGGTATCTTTGTTTCAGTTGAAGTTGCTTCCCTCCGTCCTTTTCGTGCTAATCTGCACTTGTGAGTCATGGTAGAGTATGTGACATTAATATTAAAATTTTATCCCTAAATTTATTATTAATAAGCATACTTACCATGACTCACTTTTATGTCCCTCCCACCTCCCCGCAGTTCCAAATAAGGAATGAGGGATATGGACTTCTGCTGTGAGCGCTTTGACGCGTGTTCTGGCACGAAATGCACGGGGAGTGTGGTACAGGGGAAGCAACTCTAGGACTGTTTTCACTTTGTTTACTTCCGTTAGAGAGACACTCTCCTTAGCAACGCCATAAACATTGCACTTGTGAGTCATGGTAAGTATGCTTATTAATAATAAATTTAGGGATAAAATTTTAATGTAAAACAGAAACTCCCCCTTCCCCCCCACCCCCACTGCTCTTCTGCCCTCCCCCATATACACCTTGCCTATGCCCTCCTCAATAAAAAAAAGGAAGTAAATTCTATTTAGAGTTCGATATAATAAATCCTAGATAGATATAAGATAATAAATTCTGTATTGCTCTGTTAAATGTTTTTTTCCTGTGCCTACTGCAGGTTTGTGGTCAGTCGTTCTACGAGAAACACATCTTGAAACGACATATGGTGGTTCATGGAGCACCGGAACCTTTTACCTGCCCCTATTGCCAACGCTCCTTCTACAGCAACATCACTGTCAGGAAACACATCCGCAAGGTAGAGTGACTAAATTCAGTTGTAACAACACTGAAAACACACAGAATTTGATATTTAAGTGTTTGCCTGTGAGCATAGTTTGAAGTGAACTTTTGTCTACCATTTAGTAAACTGTGTAACAATTTGAAAACTGTGCATATCAACAGGCTATGTTTTTAATACCCTTCCGTTTTCAGCAGTATAATTTGTGATGTACATTCTTCTATCTTTGCAGTAAGATTTGTGATAATATTGGTCTGATCGTCCTACTGCATATGCAACCAATGAATATACAACCAAATGTCCAGGTTTATTGTAGGACAGAGAAGGGTTGGGCTTTTACATTCAGGCTATAAAGTATTCAGACTGATAGTGAGAACATCATTTGGATAGCAAAATTCTTCAGTTTCTGGTTGTCGACACAAAATATATCCTATTTGATGTACAGTGTGTGGCAATGGAACGTTTGTTTCGGTGTGGCAGGTCCACAAGGAGAGCCTCAGCCACCTATGCAGCAACTGCCACCTCAAATTCTCCAGCCATGAGGAACTTCTCAAGCACAACAAGAGCTACTGCTCCTTCAAACGCAAGGAAAAGAAAGGGCCACAGGCTAAGAAACAGTCGCAGCAAGCTTCCGCTTCAAAAGTGCTGGTCCGATCTTCTCACACTCGTCATTTACAACAACAACAGATTGCGTCTGTATCAGTTACTGCTCAGCAACAACCTGGATTGTTCCAGCATGAATCTGAGTCATTACTTCAGCAGCAGCAGCAACATGGATCAATGCAGCAACTGTCTGGGTCTCAAGTTCATCAGTTATCCGGATCGCAAACTGAACACCAATCTGGGTCACAAATTCAGCAGCTCTCTGGGTCAATGCAGCAGCAAACTGTATTTGTTCAGTATCAGCCTGTCGGGGACCAACAACCATCCAGCTTCACCCAGCATTTCCCAGTGTCTGCTCAACAACATCTGACTTCACTGCAGCAGACCTCTGCACACGTCATCCATGCACCTGGTCCCTTTCATCAGCTGCCATCTGGTATGTTGCAGCAATCATTTGGTCAAGAACAGCAGCATTCCAATACATTGCAGCATCAACCAGTTGTTCACTCTGTTTATGCATCTGGTCAAGCCTTCCAAGCTTCTGATCCTACAAAAGAGCAATCTGGCACACTTTTGCAGCCAGTTCAAGTTGTTACACCATCTGGTCAAACAATGCAATCACCTGATTCATTTGTCCCAGGTCAAATGACACAAGCATCTGGGCAAATTGTCCAGCTGCAGTCTGGTCAGATCTTTCACACTGCTGGTCAGATTGTCCAGACACCTAGCTTCTTTCAGCTGCTGTCTGGGCAGATTGTACAAACATCTGGTATTTCACAGCCGGCTCCTGGCCAAATAATACACACACTATCTAGTTCCCAAGTTCAGACAAAACCTATTCAGATAGTGCAGACACCTGGTCAAATGACTCAGGCTGCATCTGGGACAACAGTTCATGTGGCAGGGCAAATCGTACACACTTCATCCAGTCCCATGGTACAGCCAGAATCTGGTCATATTCAGACAACCGGTCACATGACTCAGACTGCAGCTGGTCAGGGTCAGGCGATCTATGGTCCAATTCGGGAAACTGGACAATTGGTACAGTCACCTTCTGGTCTGTTGGTTCAGCTAGCATCTGGTGAACTGGTGCAGGCTTCATCTGGTCATACAGAAGCTGTTTATCATTCGCAACCATCTGCTCAGATGCAGGTGCAGTATGCACCTGATCTAGCTTCACTACAGTCGGTTCCCATGCTAGCATCTGCAAATCAGTCGCAGCCTGAAGTGGCTGTGAGCTCTAGTGGATCTGAAACTGTGCAGCAAAATTCTGTGTCATCTGAGGAGTACAACAGTGCCATTGATGCCATGCTGTCCATCAACAAAGCCGCCAGCATTCTGTGCCACAAATAGATGTTAGGATTTAATTTTTTATCTGCTGATGTGAATTTTAGGCCCAATTGACTTACAAACTTTGCTAATGTCTAAAATGATGCCCAAGTTTCATCACAGCCGACACCTAGCCTCCCCAGAGAGCATGGCAATATCAGTGAATTTTGCTAGCATCATTAGCAACAAAATGGCAAGTGTTCAGTTTCAAGAGTGTTCAAATTGCAGACACCAAACATTATTACTCATGATAAGACAATTATAGACTAGGCTATGTGTAATCGTGCATTGCTGTATGATGATTATAGTGGTCACACATTGCTGAGACCCACCGCCAAGCTCTGATGTTGTTACTTCCGTTCCATGATTTGTAAACACATAGATCTCTGTTTACAAAATACGTTTGCACTTACACAAATACAGCAAGTCAAGGTGAGCCAGCAAGCTTAGTTATTGTCACAAGGCTGACTGGCTCATTTTACTGCAGCATCTTTCATTGCTTACATTTGACTGAACCAGTTTTTGAAAATAATGGATTTCTCTCCTGTATACATTACATGCATGTATACATTCTGTAACATTATAAACATTACATGCATGTATACATTCTGTAACATTATAAAGCACCCCAATCAGATGTCAGATGGATGGTTTCTTGGAGAACGTTTTATAACTCTAAAACATGGAAATGGCACCATGATGTGCTATACACAGTTCACATTGATTCTATTTTTAGCCACATTGATTCTATTTTTAGTTACATTGATTCTATTTTTAGCCACATGTAGCAAATTATTGCTAGATCTACAAACACATTGAATTTATTGATTGATGTAAAAACTAGTTTTAAAATTAAAAGCTGTATTTTTTAATTTGTTGTCTGAGGAACAACACACTCACTCTGTATTTGAAAAGGATCAGCCAGATCAGACTGAATCCTTCACATTGGACCACTTCACCTTTAGATAGACTGCATGACTTTTTAGCCGGTATTTGGTGAACAGCCCAGTGCTTTCCTTTCAGCCCCCTCATTGGAGTGCCGGGGGGTTTCTGTATAAATAGCATACCCACTTTCTGGAAATTGAGTGCTTTAAATTCCAACTGTCGCTTTTTTTCTCATTTGTTCTTTCTCGTTCACTGTTCTTTCAATCTACTATACTATCTTCTTGCGCACAGCAAAGGAGAACTGGATAGAAGATCAATGCCAGGAAATGGAGAACAGTCTGAACAAGAACAACAGCAAGAAGGCCTACCAGACAGTGAAGCGGCTGACAAGTGTTAAACAGCCCAAAATCTCCACGATCCAAAGCAAGTCTGGCATATGCCTTACAGAAGAACAAGAAGTCTTTGACAGATGGACAGAGTACCGCTCTGATTTTTACAACCATACACCAAATGGAGACCCATCAGTTCTAGCATGTCCCGAGAACAGAGAAGAAGAAGAAATCCTCCCAATTCTCCGTGAACAAGTTGAGGCAGCAGTCTTCGTTTTGCTGATGACATTGATGGATTGGCTGGAGAGGAAAAAGAACTTGAACAGCTGGTACAGAGGCTTGACACCACCTCCAGAGCTTATGGAATGGAAATAAATGCAGGGAAGACCAAAATGATGACCAACAACACCAATGGCATCAACACGGACATCAAAGTCCAAGGCCAATCCCTCAACACAGTGCATAGCTTCAAATATTTAGGAGCCATTGTATCAGACAATGCGTCCCGACAGGAAGTCCTCTCCAGGGTCGCACAAACAACTGCTGCCCTGACAAGGTTGAAGCCCATTTAGAAAGACAGGACCATCAGTCTACATTCCAAAGTAAGACTGCTGCGCTCCCTTGTCATCTCCAGTTTCCTATATGCTTGCGAAGCATGGACCCTCACAGCAGATTTCCAACGAAGAATACAAAGCATGGAGATGAGGTGCTACAGAAGACTTCTGGGCATCATTTCCTGTACCCAACACATCACCAACGACAAAGTCCGACAGACCATCACACAAGCTATTGGACAACACGATGACCTGCTCACAGTGGTGAAGAAACGGAAACTCGGAAAATATGGCCACGTCACCAGATCACCAGGCCTTGCAAAGACCATTCTGCAAGGCACAGTGCAAGGAGGTAGAAGAAGAGGGAGACCGAAAAAGAGGTGGGAGGACAACATTCGAGAATGGACTGGTTTGACACTGAGTGAAGCCATCAGGGCTGCTGAGGACAGAGAAGGATGGAGTATGCTGGTTAAACGATCATCTGTGGTGCCCCTACGACCTACGGGACAGGATAGGTTAGGATAGGATCTTCTTCTTCGCTAGACCAGTCACCTACCTATTTTCTTGAAAACTCTTCCGGGAGAAAACTCCTCATTTGTGTGTGAGATCTGGTGTATCAGCTTGGGAATATTGGACTCTTTCTGCCAAATGGTCACTATGGCTTCCTATGATATTATTATTTAGCAATGTAGGCATGTTATATGTATGTGTTTTGTTGATATTTTATAATGATGTTTGTATTCTATTTTGTTTTTGTAAACGGGGATTCAATAAATTAGAGTATAACCTCAGCGTCTACTGCGTTGGATGCCTTTATTTTTAAGTGTCCGGCTGGTGGAGTGCCTTCAGTGTTACCACTGGAGTTGTTTCTGCAGATCTTTTATGCAGATCAGGGTGAGTCCTCTTTCAGCCAAGTTGTGGTCTTGATTTTCTGGTCCTGATTCGGTTCTTTGCAGTCCGCTAGACCCTGTAAGCAATGAATAACTAACTAAAATTTCATTTCAGCATCCCTGTATTGTAAGTAAGATTATGCCAGTTATTTGTTACACTTGTCAGGTTTTTGTAACAATGATTACGTGTGTGTGTGTGTGCGCGTGCGTATGTGTGTGGCTGTGAAAATATAAATGAAGAATAGAATTAAATATAAAGTTATTCATAGACAATTATTAATTAACCTATCAACGATTCAAGCTGTGTTGCCATTATATTATATTTATCAGTACAAAAATGTTCTTTCTGAAAATCTGCCTTTTGTTGTTGGTTTTGCTTTGTTTTGTCAACAAAATTGTCTTTAAACGCTGAACTTGTTTTGGAGGTTTCAGGTGCTTGAAATGATTATGATATGTTTTAAAAGTGTTTGTTTCATCGCCATTGGAATGTTGCTTCTCTCAACCCTGGGGTCTCTCAAAACAAATTTGTATTGTAAAGCCTTGTAAATTTAAATTGTCCACTACATACCCCACCCTTGATAGCATGATGGAGCAGAGTTATCAGATATTTAATCATGCATACATAATATATATAATGATGCATGTTTCTGATATTTTTGTGTCTTTGAGATTTGAAATTATTCAAATCGTATTGTTTATCGAGAGCTTTTTTTTAAACATTTTGTGTGTGCATGCAACAGATTATTAATATTATTATTATTATTATTGTTAAAGACTATAAGTTTTGAAACTTTTATAATTACATATTATATTTTTTAAAAATGTGGATGTAGTTTGTTTTTGTTCACATTTATTTCTTGTTATTAAAGAAAATTTTGTGAAAGTCTTTCAAAAAAAAAAATTAGAGTTGGGGAGGGCAAGGGTGTAGAGTTGGAATTGTTATTAAATGACATATAGATTTAAAAAAAAAAATTATACTGTGATTTTTTTCTACAAATCGGTTTCTTGTTATTGGTTTTGAACATTGTATCATTTAACTCTTTCAAATCATGATGATATAGAACACCGCGTAGCTATTTTCATAGAACATCAATTCATTTTTTACATCATCTTGGTGCAACTTTCTGCGGTGAGAATTGGTACTGTTGTTATTACTTTTTTACAGTTACTATTGTAGTATGTAGTAATGAAAGGTAGGGCATGTTGATATGGATCGCGTTATGCAGTGGATGGTTACATTACGTGGATGAGCGATTTCAACTTTGATGGACATTACCTTGGTAGCTTAGTTGTCTCCCTTTACCTTTCTAGCTCTATGAGGCTATCCTATCCCGTAACTCGAAAGTCATTGGGGCACCACAGATGATCGTTTAACCAGCGTACTCAATCTTTCTCTGTTCTCAGCAACCGTCATGGCTTCGTCAGTGTCAAGCCAGTCCATTCTCGAATGTTGTCCTCCCGTTCGTTTCGTTAGGTAGATTACCGTCCTCGGACACGGAAGCGTATAGGGGACTATAGCCTCTTTTTCTGTCTCTTCTTCACCGTTGAATATTGTGCTCATATTTGTTTCCCTCTCTCCCTTGTGTTTCTTATTATCATATTCCTTTTTTTTTTTGTTCATTCTTTCTTTTTCGTGTTTAATCTTTCTTTCTGTTTATGTATACCCCTGTGCTTGTTGTGTCCCTTGTAGTTTTTGAATTAAAATATTATCTGTTCTTGTTTTGTGTTCTTTTTTTTTTTCTTCATAAAAGATTCATGTATTATTATTATTATTAGTAGTAGTAGTAGTAGTAGTAGTAGTAGTAGTAGTAGTAGTAGTAGTAGTATTCCTGATGTGCTTTTAACAGATAATGGTCCGCAGTTCACAGCACATGTATTCGTCAACTGCTAGACTATGGTTTTCAGCAGCCCATACTTTCCTCAAGCAAATGGAGAAGCGGAGCGAGATGTGCAGACAGTGAAGAAGATTATGAGATAGAAGGATTTCGATATCGCCATGCTGAACCACAGGACGACACCGCACTCGGCAACTGCAATCAGTCCGTCCATCGCATTGATGAGGAGACAACTCCGCACTAAAGTTCCAGTCATACCACGGAAGCTGAAACCAATCACCGTTGATGACCGGGCAGTGAGGAAACACGATGCTATGGCGGCCTACTAGCGCCAAAACCTGATAATTACAATTATCATGTGATAATTACAAATATCATGGGATAATTACAATTATCAAGAGATAATTACAATTATCATTGAAAAATTACAAATATGTTTGTGGGATCATGTTTAATTTTCAGTTTTGGCTCTATCAATCCGCCTGGAAATGCGCCAAAACAGAAAATTGTAATTATCACATAATAATTAAAATTTCCACTTAATAATTATAATTTTCACGTGATCATGCTTCATTCTGGTAAGGCGGCTTACTAGCGTCAAAACCTGCAAAACTTACTTGTATCAGTGTTAATTACTAATTTTTAGTTTGGGCCACGCTTTACTAGGGCCAAACCCCCAGGCGTGCTGGGAACACTGCTGCGCATGCGCATTGCACATCGGGCCACGCATGCTCATCTTGATATTTATAATTTTCAGTGATAATTGTAATTATTTCTTGATAATTGTAATTATCTCATGATATTTGTAATTATCAGGTTTTGGCGCTAGGAAAGCGTGGCAAATACTGATAATTATTAATTAACACTGCGGATTACGATATCTCTGTAAATTACACAGAACACGTGATAATTTCAATTATCTCGTGATAATGGTAACTCTCTGTTTTGGCGCTAGGAGGCCGTCATACGATGCAGCAGCAAAGTAAAGCTAACTTTGATCGAGACCTCCCCCGCCCCATCCTTCCGGCTGGTGGATTGCCTTCAGCGTTACCACTAGGGTTGTTTCGGCAGATCTTTTATGCGGATTAGGGGTGAGTCCTCTTTGGTCTTGATTTTGTGGTCCTGATTCGGCTCTTTGCAGTCCGCTGGACCCTGTAAGCAATGAAAAACTAATTGATCGAGACCATGTGGCAAGATTGTTGGGCCAGCAGACAGCAGTGGGCGCACTTACAAGATCCAGACTCCAGATGGAATAATTCGCCGCAACCGATGGAAACTTCAGTCATCTGCAATGCTGCAGCCTGACGACGAAGACGATGATGTCTACATCCCCGAAAAAGAAGAACATGCAGTACAACATGCACATGGGTTCTTACCTCCTACTCCGCCTCCAAGCGTGTTGAGTCCAGTTCCATCTCCTATCCCATTGCGCAGGAGTGGAAAAAAACAGAAGGAAAGCTGTTCGCTTTGTTGAACAAAGTTGAAGTTCTTCCGGTTTGCTCCCCCAGCAAATATTTCAAAAATTCACAAATAATGTTAGGTAGGTAGGGTTTAGGCGCGCCACTGGCTGCGACTACGCCTTACCCGGGGAAGGCGGCCCAGAGTTTCCCGATAGAAAGGGATAATAAACTGCAGCAAAATATTACAATTGAGTGCGTTATTGAAATGCTGATAGCGTTCAACATGTTTTGTATTAATTTTGTATTAGTGCTTACAAGAAATCTCAAGTAGGCCTACATCAGTTTTGTGTATTCAACGTTCGTTTTAGTACAAGTTGTGAGCAGTTTTGAAAATATTCTGGACACTTAGAAGCAGCAAGAAATTTTAGCTGAAATATGAAATTATTCAACTGAAGTGATTGAAGAAAATTATTGTGGAAAAGAAACTGAAAGTTTACAGTGATTAATATTAGAAGATGCAGTGCATTACATTAAAAAAACAAACAAACATACGCTCAGTGTCAAACCATGCAGTCCATTCTCGAATGTTGTCCTCCCACCTCTTTTTCGGTCTCTCTCGTCTTCTACCTCCTTGCACTGTGCCTTGCAGGATGGTCTTTGCAAGATCTGATGACCTGGTGACGTGGCCATACCATCGGAGTTTCAGTTTTTTTACCACTGTGAGCAGGTCGTTGTCCAATGGCTTGTCTGATGGTCTGTTGGACTTCGTCATTGGTGATGTGCTGGGTATAGGAAATGCCCAGAAGTCTTCTGTAGCACCATGCTTTGTATTCTTCGTTGTAGATCTGCTGTGCGGGTCCATGTTTCGCAAGCGTCTAGGAAGATGGAGAGGACAAGGGAGCGCATCAGCCTTACCTTGGAATGTAGGCTGATGGTCCTGTCTTTCCAAATTGGCTTCAACCTCGCCAGGGCAGCAGTTGTTTGTGCGATCCTAGAGATGACTTCCTGTCGGGACCCATTGTCTGATACAATGGCTCCTAAATATTTGAAGCTATGCACTGTGTTGAGGATATATAATAAATAATAAAAATAATTACATGAAAACTGTGTTATCACATTCAAAATATATCACTTTTTAAATTAATTTTGCAGACGCTTACATAGGTTATTTTTTAAAGAAAATACTGTGTCGCAATGTTTACACTCCATTCAGAGAAAGAGAGAGATCTATATAACACTCTTGAAAATGCAGATTTCTTTCATCAGTTATGTGTGAGAGTGTCTGGAACAACATTTGAAGGTCTTGTCATCATGTTGTGATTTATCACTATATATTTTTACAGGTAAACGAAGAGGGTTAAAAGCCAGAGGTATGCTAGTGCATCTGTGTTTGATGATGGTCATGAGGTAGAGGAGAAGAAAACAAAAACAGGGTGGAGAACAACTGAATCAAGAAATCTCTGAAATCCGGCCGGGGCCCAGGGGCCAAGCCCCGGTATTCGCCTCCTGGAAGAAAATGAATGTATGCAATTTTGAAAGTAATTTAGGGCCTCTCCTGAAAGCAAAAAGCACAAAGTAAACATGAATAGAAACAACAACAAAAAAAGAATGTTTTATGCACATGTCTTTCAAAAAAGTTAAGAATCTTGATTTATAGGCCTAACAAAGTTTGAGGTCCACCACTGTTACACACAAACTCCACATTTCCAATTTTACTGGGCACACGGTTGTCTATTTTTTTAAAGCTGTAAACAGGCAAGAATTTTTATAATTTTAGAGATATTTAGGGGTACGTTAGTAAAAACACCACATCTTAGGTATTAGTGACTAGTGTATAGATTTAAATGAAATAAAATGCAAAATGAACAGAAATAAATTCTCTTTTGATTATCTACATTTTTCTACTTCTCTTGTCATGTCTTGTTTTTTTATTACTCCATGTGTATTAAAAAAAAAAGTTTTAAAAAGTCCAAAAAAGCCCCCTTCTGTTCTTCACTTTCATGCCAGTCTGAAAGATCGTATGCATGCACACTTCTGACACTAATTGTCTAATGTCAGTACCGATCTCTTCCTCCGACTCCAAGTCCATTTCTCTCACTTTAATGTCTGATAAATGGAAGCCTGTAAACTCCCCTTCATCAGTTGAAGAATCCAAACAATCCATTTTAGACACACACACAATAAAATTTGAAAACAAAAATCGGAAAAACGAATGCATCACAGAGAAAACTTGTGGAAATGCAGTCAAATGTTTTCACAACAGAATAAAACGGAAGTCAATTGCCGGAAGTCTCGCAATCTTTCAAACAACGCGAGAATATAACCACATGGTTGATACGGACGCTTTTGGACGTTTTGCCTGTTTAGACATTCGGCCGCTTTTGGCCGCTATGCCCAGTAAAGTGTAGCCCCTCAGCTTCTCACACTCGGAACTCAATATTTTTTTCGCGGAAATCCGCGGATCCGCGGAGAATTCTCCACCCTGCAAAAAAGATGTAGCAGTGGTTGGTGGTAAAAGACATGCTGATGGTGATGGTGATGAAAAAGAAGAGAGAAAGTAGAAGCACAGGAAAGCACATTAAACCGATGAAAAACAAAAACATCCCAAACGACAAACAACATAATGAACGTCACAAATCGATGTAAACACATTTATTTGAAAATCCAGTACGCTAACAAAGAAACGGTAAACATTTCCGAGTCTAAAATAGTAAAAAATTATCTCGTCACACCAAACCGGAAATTCGCTCTTCTATCACACAGAAACTAAAGAATAAAAACAAAGGGGAAACCAAAGTATTTTTCATCGGTTTAAATCGTCGTCCTCATCATCATCATCAATCATCAACGTGAATCAACATCATCATTAAAAGCACCGTTGCCGTCACAGTCATCAATCATCATCATTATCATCAACATCCATTCTCATCGTCAATCGTTTGTCCTCATCGCCATTAGTGCACCGATGGGGAAACAAATCACAATAAGCTGTAGATCATTTGGACATTGGACAAACATTTTATAATAAAAGATTTGCTGGCAACTGACACAATCCTTAGACTGTAAAGGTCGTAACGAAATCGTGAAATTGCCAAATTCGTGAAATCGGCAGCTGAGATTAAATTGGCAATCTGTTGCCGAGAACGCGAATTCGCTGAAATAGTGAGAAGGAATTTCAACGTTGACAAATTCGTGAAATAGGCAGTCGATTTCACGCACAGAGTTAAAAATGTATTCCGGAAAAGCAGTTACTCAGTCAGTTGTCACAATAAAAAGTAGATCAGAAACTAAATAGATACTTGTAAAGACACGAACAGACACTATCCATCACGTAATTATTATGATGTCAGACAATGTATCAATGCTTTTTACATCAACGTTGCCGACTTCGTGAACTCGGCAAAAGCGTCGATTTCAAGAAATCGACATCCGTTTTCGAGAAATCGTTTCCTATTTTACGAATTTGTCAACTTTGAAAAGTCTTTTCACTATTTTGGTAACAACCTGGCGAATTCGCGGTCTCGGCAAGTGATTGCCAAATTTCATGAAATCGGGAACTCAGCTGCCGATTTCAGGAATTCGGCAATTTCACGATTTCGTTACGACATATACAACAAATAATTTCCATCGACAGTAATCACAAAAATATGTTTTAGACTAAATAATATTTCGTGACAGTATGGCTTTATAAGGAAGATTATCATTTTTGTCCCACACTCAGTTGAATATATTAATTTCATAATAAAAAACCGTTCTTCAATTATACATCAACACACATTTAAATATTTTAAAGAATGAAGCAACAGAATAAGAAAAATGTATCATTCATTCACAACAAATATAATTATACAAAATGTCCAGCACATTCAGTTTAGAAACGACCATCTTACATTACAGTTGAATATAATTATCATGATACAAATTTGATACATAATATTGTTCAAGTTACTGGAATGGTTTGATGCTAGATTTCGATTCTTCAATTTACCCTTGTATTCTTGCAACATTTCATACTTTGAAAGATGACGAAGAATGTATATTGAAAGCAAACCAACTTCCAATATTCCAATGAAATAAACAATGTGACAACTTTGATGTATAATACGTAAATGATAGGTCATTATATTTTAAATTAGTTTTATATCAATACAAATATTACTGTTTGATGCCTATGGTTTAAAACTTGGGCCCGGTTTTACACATACATTTTGAATAAAACCGAATATTTGTGCTTTTATCTTACACATTATGATAAAGAAACAAATTCCACCTCTAAGTAAAAAAGTAGTAAAAGTAGAATTTTAGATTTATTCTGTTGGGTAGTAAATTAAAATAGCTCCGGATATTTTTAAATAGCATCAAAACATCTCACCTTTCACATTAAAATCATATAAACATCCACAGCAACTCGCCGCCAGTACAATACATGTATAAAGTTGTGTTGATGAATTAACAGTACTACAAGTAGTTTTTCATTTTAACATAACGGGTAGAATAGTAGTAGCTCCTACTATTTCTAAACAAAATTAAAAGAACTAAGCTTCATAATTTAAATTGTTAAAAAAAAAAGTCCTAAACAACTTAACGTCAATACATTTGAAGCATCGATAATATTAAAAAAATGACTTTTAAAAAATGGTATCTGTGGGTAGCTCCTGCCATTTCTAAATACACATGTAACGAAATGGCGTAGCCTTGGTTAGGGTTTTGTGTGTATGAAAATAAACATGATCAGATGAGGAAAACGTCATGTTTGATCTTTCACTTTGGCTATTCCACGAGACGCTATACATTTACAAACTAACACGTGTAAGATAACTTACTAAGACAGAAAATTAGCGATGATAAGTTTCCTGTAGTTAGAATTTTACTGAGTCCAGCGGGCTGCAAAGAGCCGAATCAGGCCACAAAATCAAGACCACAACTTGGCTGAAAGAGGACTCGCCCTGATCCCCATAAAAGATCTGCCGAAACAACCCTAGTGGTAACACTGAAGGCACTCCACCAGCCGGTCACTTTACAATAAAGGCATGAAGTAAAAATTGTAATTATTATGCGATAATTACAATTTTCAGTTTTGTCGCATTTCCAGGATTGCTAGAGCCAAAACTTAAAATTAAACATGATCACGCGAAGATATTTCTATTTTTTTCAATGATAGTTGTAATTATTATCTCTTGATAATTGTAATTATCCCAAGATATTTGTAATTATCAGATTTTGGCGCTAGTAGGCCGTCATCTTGAGTAAAGATACAAGCTATGACTCTAGGTCGTTGGCGGAGCCTAAAGTGACGTCATGATGTAGAACTGAAATCACAGTCAGATGGGTCATAAAGTTAGACTGACATGAAGGAGCGAGTGACTAGTGTTAGATCAATAGTACTGAGTTAGATCTAGGACCAAACTGCGCCTTGGGAAATATGAGGATAAGAACGGGTGCAGGAGAGGATCAAGAGAGGGGAGGGTGAGGAAGGAGAGGGGAGGGGAAAGAAGGGGGGGGGGGGGAGGGGATGAACAGGATGAAGAGGGAGGTCTCAATGAAGAGATGGGACTCGTAACGTCGCTGAAACGTACATCTTCCAGCCTGCGTGTTTTAATTTTGTTTGTGAATTATTTTTTTGGACTCCGGACTTGGTCAAGGTAAACAATAATATCATACCAATAATATAAATATAACCCCCTCTCAACTAATTTCACCACTACCCGGTCGATCACACAATAATAATTTTGTAAAACCCTCATATTTTATTACAGACATAGTGAAAAATTACTTTAGCATGTATGCTTTAGCTTTCATGCCTTGAGCACTGCTCTTTGGAAAAAAAAGCTGACAAACAAATTAACTGATAACAGTGCCATCTACTTATAGACACACAAAAAATCAATAATGTAGATGTATATTTTAATTATTTATTTATGTAATCGTTCTTACATAGCACTTTTCCAGTTAAGAGCTGCTCAAGGCGCTGGCCGATACAGGATCTAGACCTAGCCGTCCACTGTTTATTCAACGTTCTAGCAGTGAATACACCACCACAAGCCATTGAAAACGGAAGCTGTATCAAACAACCAGTTACCCCTTCAACCCCCCCTCACTTTATCCGGCTCCCATCACCTCTCCCCTCTCATGACAGAAAAACCATTTACTCATTGCTGTCAATAAATAATCCATAATGACAATACTTTATAAATAATACCCCCAAATATTCCCGTCATGCAAAACTAACATGGCGCGGGAGGGCAAAACAGTAAATGGTGTAGCATGGAAAATAACACAAAAAGATAGCAACACCCTTATAAATGCAGTATGCAATGAGCGTCGAACATCAAATGTCTGCGGTTATAGTTGGACATAGCGACTATCTATAAACTCTGGTAAGCTCAACATTATTTTGTTATGACAAATAAATATACAATTCCAACACGTTTTCATGAGGAAAAATAATTCAACCTAACATTTCTTATCAAAACAAAAATCAAATATTAAATTTCAGTTCAAAATTTGTTACTGCAAACCGTCAAATTTTAAACAGTAAGAACTAGTCGCAAAAACAAAACTACGACAGAACTTTAAATTAAAACAAAACATGAAAATATTGAATACAAAGAAACAACAGTATAGATTCGTATTAACAAAAAGGGTTAAACATTTTTTTTTAAACACGATTGTTTTTCTTTATTTTTATAGACAGGTAATTGACAAAGTACGTATGGAAAATTACAAAATGATAGGGGATGGATAAATGAAAGCATACTCACAATTAATAAAACCAGTGAATAGACCGAGAGATGAAACAAAATAGCAAGAAAAAGAGAAGAGAAAATAATAAAGAGCCGTATGCAAATCATAAATATTTGTACATGGGAAATGAAATAAGTAGGAGAAAATTATAATTTTACATTTAAAGTATAAACATATATAAAATCATTTATCTATTATGTGCGTTAAAGAAACTTATTTTGATCTGAAAAAAGTAGAGATTTTTTTTACTTACAAAAATAAATCACTATCGTCAGCCTTTTTCTCCTCATGATCACACTTGTTTTTATCATATAAAGTATACATCTTTCTAGTTACTAAAGCAATACATCATCATCGTCGTCATCATCGTCGCCATTACAATAAATAAATAGTAGAACGCGAAAAAAGAGTAATCATCATCACAATAGTTCGTTTTTAACATAAATATGACACCACAGGAGTGTTAAAATCAACGACATATTCAATCATTTTTTTTTCGATCAACCAACCATTCCAATAAACTCGAGATTCGCTGCTCCCGGATGTGACTTACATCGGAATTTAAAAAAAAATTGAAAGGAAGAAAGAAAGAAAAAAAGAAAGAGCTTGTGTCGTTCATTTTACTTTGTGTGGAAAGTACACACTACAGCATAATAGTAACCACAGTCTCTGTTTAAACTTTGTAAAACAGACATTCATCACCCTTTCATCCCTCTTTTTTCCTCCCTTCAATGGAACAAAACAATATATTTTTTTTGTGAAGAGGGTTTTTTCTTTTTAAAGAAAATAATGAGGGGATCAAAATGCAGAGTGAATGAATAATAATTGTTTATTATTAACTCTCTATCTAGAGAAGGTAAAGTCACGTTTAAACTTGAGCCTCAAAGTACAGATGCACCCAGTTCGTCCTTGCACTCTTATTACCTTGAGAGAATCGAGGCCAACATAGAACACAGGGTCGGGTGCAGCATTCGGTTGGGTACACCTCCATTGTAGCCCCCGAAATAGCATTCAACCGCAATCTTTCGTTCTTCTTGTTATTAACATTTGAGCCTATTAAACGTTTCAAATTGAAATCATTTCTTCTTTTTCTTTTGCTTTCATCTCTTAACAGGGTGCAAATTATTCTGTCCTAAACACAAGAGCTACAATTCTGATCAAACACATAATTTTGTTTCATCTATTCTATATAAAGTCTACACCAGCTGTTAGGTAAAGTCGATAATATCTCAGAAATACAACTATCTTCAAACGACAACATACATTTCATACACTACAGTGACCAGAAAGATAAACAAAACAAAACGAACAAACTACTAACGTCTAACACTATTATAAATTCAACCGTTCTTAGATATAATTGTTCAGTCGCGATTCCAACTACGATTCGTGGAAATACAGGGTCATTACTCAAGTTGGGCACTTATAGCGGATACTCGATAGCTAAGCGGTAGATGGAACACAGCCTAAAGCCCAATTCAGACCTACCTATCTCATTTACCCGGTCACACGCTGCAATAAGTTGTACAACAAGCTTGCGATACAATTTCATGCGAATCTATCGTAGATTCAGAGAAAAGAACATGTTCTAAATCCTGCGATGAAATCCTAAGTTCATACCAACCAGAATGTGCTGTGCGTCCTTGACCGTGCGACTGAAGAAATGGCCGCACCCACCATCGTCTCTGTCGGCTTCTTTGTTTAATTTTCTCGTCATCTGCTACTAAAACAGCTAAATATGGCAAGCAATCTCTCTCTCTCTCTCTCTCTCTCTCTCTCTCTCTCTCTCTCTCTCTCTCTCTCTCTCTCTCTCTCTCTGATTATTTTGTTCTGTTATCTGGCGACTTAAACGCCCGTACTTCAAATGTTGCGCTGAGAGTAACGACTCATGCTAACGTTTTTGAAATCGCGGATGATGATGATGATGTGTTAATTAGAAATTCTCAGGACTCTGTGTTGAACAGTTTTGGTAAATCACTCATAAGTATGTGCACTGCCTTGGAATTGTGTATATTGAATGGTATGTGTTCTGGCGACCATGATGGACGCTTCACGTACATTTGTGAGACTGGCAGCAGTGTCATTGATTATTTTTTAATGTCCTTGGAACTATTTGCTACCGTTTCTGATAATTGTATTCTTACTGTTTGTGATAGAACTGAATCTGCTCATATGCCTGTTGTTTTGTCAGTCGAATTCCCTAAAAAAAAGTGTAACTGATTTAAATGCAAATAAGAACTTATTGTTTGTTGACAAATACATATGGAACTCAAATAAAAAAGTGGTTTTTCAAAATATGTTTATTACACCGGCGATTGCTGTTAAACTGGATGATGCTGTTGGTGCTATTGATACTGATGTAAATGCTGCACTGTTTATGCTTAATGAATGTTTAAAAGAAGCTGCACAGTGCATGAAAACACGAGTATGTGTGAACGGGAGAAGAAAGTTAGGGGAGTGGTTTGATGATGAATGTAAATCGCATAGACGACTTGTGCGTAGTTCATTAAAGAAATTCCGTCGCACTTTGCGAAATGAAGATCGTGTGTTGTTTTGTAAAAATAGAAGGGAATATAAGAACTTGCTTTTTTGTAAAAGGAAAATGTACAATCAGAAAATGATCGAAACTTTAATTGCTTCTGTTAACAACCAAAGAAATTTTTGGGATACTGTTCATAAAATTATTCCTAAACGTACTTTTGTTAGAAATAAGATTTCTGTTGATGACTGGTATAAGCATTTTAAAAATCTGCTGGAGAAAGAAGATGTATTGGGTGATGATGTTTTAAATGATGATGAAGACAATGACTTGTATAATGATTTATTCTTTAATCGTCCAATTAGTGCAGAAGAAATTTTACTAGCATTGCGTAAACTAAAAGTAAATAAAGCAAGTGGCCCTGATGGTATTGGTGGTGAATTCTTTAAATTTTCGGCCGAATATATTGTGCCTTTTCTTGTAAAATTTTTGAACGCTCTTTTTGATAAGGGGTTGTACCCTGACAGTTGGACTGAATCAATTATTTTGCCACTGTACAAAAAGGGTGATGTAGATAATCCTAACAATTATAGAGGTATCAGTCTCTGTAATGTTAGTAGCAAAGTATATGGGTTTATCATTAATAAACGGATACAAACATGGGCCGAAGATAATAATCTAACTGGTGAATGTCAGGCTGGATTTAAGCGCGGCTATTCAACAACTGATCATTTATTTACACTGTTGTCTTGTGTCCAGAAACAATTTCTTAAGAATCGCAAGTTATACGTTGCTTTTATCGATTTTGAAAAATGTTTTGATTCGATTAATCGCAATCTATTGTGGCCCATATTGCTTAAGAACGGCGTGAAAGGTAAATTGTTTTCTTGTTTGAGAAGTATGTATGTGAGTGTAAAAGCGCGTGTACGATGTGGTGCAGAATTGACTCACTCCGTTGTTTGTTCTCAGGGAGTGAAACAAGGGGATATATGCAGCCCTATTTTATGTTCTTTATTTATTAATGAAATTGCTATAGAAGTTATTAGAAAAGGGCGCCATGGTGTAACCTTTACTATCGATGCTTTTGAACTTTTTGTACTTCTCCTAGCAGATGATGTTGTTCTGTTCTCAGAAACTGTAATAGGCCTCCAAAATCAGTTAAGAAATTTACAAGATGCAGCCCACACATTGCGTCTAAAGGTAAATTTGGGAAAAAGTAATGTTATTGTGTTTAGAAAAGGGGGGTATTTGGCTGCTAGAGAAATCTGGTATTTTGAAGGGGCTATTATGCCTGTTGTAAATGCTTATAAGTATTTGGGTATATATTTTTCAACAAAACTTAGTTTTTCTGCTGCATGTAGAGATTTGTCAGCTAAAGGCAAAAAAGCATTATTGTGCATTATCCAAAAGCTGCGTTTTCTCAATAACCATTCTTTTGATGTATTTATAAAACTGTTCGATTGTCAGGTGCAACCGATTTTGCAATATGGTTCTGAAGTTTGGGGTTTTGAAAAGGCTGCAAATCTGTGTGAGAAAGTACATTTGTTTGGTTTAAAGAAATTCTTAAATGTAAATTTACGTACTCCAAACGATTTTGTGTATAAAGAATTGAACAGGTATCCAATAGTTATTAACTCTGTTGTTAATTGTCTTCGATACTGGGTAAAACTGATGCAAATGCCTGTTGACAGAATCCCAAAGAAGGCTTACCTAATGCTAAAAGATCTTGACTCTCGAGGAAAGAAAACTTGGGTCTCTAATGTGAGAACTTGTTTGTATGAAAATGGTTTTGGTTTTGTATGGCAAGAACAAGGTGTTGGTTGTGATAAAGTTTTCTTACGTCTTTTCAAACAGCGTTTAGTTGATTGTAGATGGCAAAGCGTAACCGCTCATCTGAATGAAAGTGAACGGTTCTCTACTTATAGATCCTTTTGCTGCCCACCAAATCAAATTCCCACGTATCTGTTTTGTGATATTAATCGCCATTTAAAATATATTATGAGCAAGTTTCGCTTTGGCGTCTCTGATCTCAGAGTCCATTATTATAGATATAGATATAATCGCCTGCAGGACTTGATTTGTCCATTATGTTCTGTTGGAACTGAAGACGAAATACATATTCTTTTTTGTTGTCCTTTCTATGAATGTTTAAGGATGGAATTGATTCCTAGAAAATATTATAGAAGGCCTAGTGCATTTCATATGCATCTACTTTTGTCTTCAACAAACATGAATATCATTAAAAATGTCTGTATATTTTTGTATAAAGCTTTCAAGGCAAGGGAAATAGCGCTCTCTTGATTATTATGATATTGTGACCATTTATTAGTTTAAACAATTTTTTTGTTTGTTATAAATTGTGATGTACATTTTGTGTGTTTCACACATCCCTTCCTGGTGGGGTGTGCCCTAAAGGAATAAAACACGTTTCCACGTTTCCACGTTTCTCTCTCTCTCTTTCTCTCTCTTTCTCTCTCTTTCTCTCTCTCTCTCTCTCTCTCTCTCTCTCTCTCTCTCTCTCTCTCTCTCTCTCTCTCTCTCTCTCTCTCTCTCTCTCTCTCACTATCCTTAGAAATGCTCGAACTCAAACTGGAACTGTTGGCCATAGCTTTCACAACACGTAGCAACAAGAGGAGACGTTTGTTTGTTTGTTTGTTTACTAAAATAACGTCTCCTGACACATAAGCGCATGGAGGACTAGGGAGGAGATGGTTGCTGGTGGTTAGATTAACGTCCCCTAACATATAAGCGTATGGAGGACTACGAGGAGACATTACATTAGCCTACATAGGTAGATTAACGTCTCCGGACACTTAGCGTATAGGAGACTTTACGAGGAGACAGGCAGGTAGATTAACGTCCCCGGACACTCTAGCCATATAGGGGACTTTGAGGAGACCATGACGTAACGTTGGTAGATTAAAGTCCCCGAACACTTGGCGTATAGGGGACACTTGGGGAGACCTTTCTTCTTTCTTTCTTGTGTAGATTAAAGTCACCGGACACGTGGCGTATAAGAGACCATGAATAAACATTGAGGTTTAACGTCTACACTCACCATTGGCGATATGGCAGACGGGAACAGGTAATAGGAGACCACCACAGGAACAAGGAAAGAAACTTATGAGCGAGGCGCAGCGAAAACCAACTTCCGCCACTGTTGTGTGGAATTAATTTGAGCATGCGACCGGTTGTTTTCTTGCGATCAGTCCCGAGATTAAATCGCATGGAACAAATTGTATGATTTCATCGGTAGGTCTGACTTATAAGTCAATCTTTCATTTCATGTCTGTTCACACATTTAGGCGATATTAGACAAAAATTAAAGTTTTAAACACAACTATTTAAAAACAAAACTACAACCAGTCTATAAAAGTCTACTAACAGTATAAGTTAACCGGCCGGAGTGCTATTTACAGCTTAGCTATTGATGATTCCGCTACGGGCGCGCCACTTGAGTAATGGCCATGTAGCAAAAAGAATTGACACGTCTATTAGCGTCTGGGTTTGTTATTCATACTGATCAGGTTTCATACTCGTAATAGAGAAACATGAAGTCTCAGAAAATGACCACGGCGAATGAAGACATCTCTGCCTAATAATTGTTGTGCTAAAGACGTTCACAAAACGTGATGATGTGTCCACTGTGTCACTTCAAGGCGTGGAGCACTAGAACTTAAGGTTTAATGACACTTCATTGATGATCAGATTCACAAATCACAACAAACATATGAAAAAAAAAAGTGTCACTTCGATGAGGTGTCAGACGACGCTGACGCGTAGAGCTCTTTTGTATCTTTTAGTCGTCGACGGACGTGACGTTGACCGCGATAGGCGAAGCCATGGAAACACACGAGTCGTCCACCTCGGGGAACGAGAAGATTCTGTTGGAAAAAACAAAAACACAAACCCCTCAACCCAAATGTGTCATTCCACCAAAATTGACCTTGAAAAAGGCTATAACAGGCAAGTTAAAATTCTAGCTAACTGCTGACTTTGGCTTAGTCCGGTAGAAATTCTAGCTCTCGGCACCCATTAAGATGTAACTTGATCCAAAGGACTCCTCTAAATTTGATAATATGCTTAACTTAACAATTCAATGAAAATACCAATATCGAGTTGGGTGTACAATGCTTAACTTAACAATTCAATGAAAATACCAATATCGAGTTGGGTGTACAATTCTTTCGGGCAAGATGCAAACAAGGAATAGTAGTACTATATACGTTTTGTGCAAATATAAATCCCTTTCTTCGATGGGGTAAAAACCAAAGTCAGGAAAACCTCATCTAATGTTAGTAATCACACAATTCTATAGAAATCAGTATAGTCAAACGTTTGTTATGACAAAAAAATGCAATCCAGTCATCCAGGTTTCTTTAAATACAACGAATGAAACCTTTCTATAAAAATAAATGTAATGAGTAGCTGAAACGAACCATCATATCCTATTTTGGGCATGAGGTAACAGCTTGGACCGAGTCAGAAAGCCTATTCAGTCACTTTAGTCACAGAGCTAGCCAACATCACTGCACTGGTTCCCCATCCATAACGGGTATTGACTGCAACATTGCATGCTGTTTTTTTCTACCAGCGTTTCCGCTTCTCTGGTTTACAGTTACAACTCGCATTGACTACAACATACGTTTGCCTCGATACTAGATTCTTTCAATTTGCTGCCTTACTTTCAAGCCCGCTTAATTGAACACAAAACGAATTCCCAATTCTACCAGTCTTTTATCTTCACTGGCTCTCTACCGAAGCTCGTATGGAGTACACATACTCTCGTTCCATCATCAAAATCCTATGTAGTAACCGCATCGAAACTTTACAAAAGTTGTACATGTAAGTAGGTTTTATTTTTACTGTCTTCAGATTAAATATGCGAATTCAGTTCGATGCAAAGTTAATATACTCTGTTTACAAAACAACTGACTTTGCACAGCAAAGTTTACCCACAAATCCAAGAAGGATACTGTTGCAACGATCAGCCCCCAAACGATTCTACAGTTAATTTCAACATCCAAACATTCTCTTGTCTCCACCATTCTTAACACAGCCAGCATTTAACAAAAGCCTAAAAACATAACACTACTATATACTATGGTATAATGTGTTTAGTTCTAAGATTCAAATGTAGAAAAATAATAGATAAGAAGTAAGAAACAAATATTTTATTGAATAAATGAATGAAAACATGTATATCACATACCAAATTTCTACTTCCTAGGCAAGCTCACACCGACTACACATTATAATTTGTTCTACTCTTATAGTGGCAATTATTTTACTTACGATTTTAATTAATTAATATATATATAAACTTATTATTTTATAGCATAATATAATAGAAAAAAGGAAAACATGCAAAAATTAAAAAGACAAATTCGAGAGAGAAAACAACATCAAAGGAATGATATGCAAAATTGAAATTCCGAAAACAAGTTGCGTCTTCTTCCTCCAAAAGATGTTGACCACAAAGACGATACTTGAAAGCACAAGCATTACCACAGGTTACATGATATAGGCTACATCAATAAACACACTATCAGAGAGAAATGAAACGGGAAAGATTAGGCGGAAAATGCAACACGGAATCACACAGCCTAATCTACACTTCCAAAAATGTGTGAACATTTAGAAGCTCAAACTCCAAAACTCAATAGACAAAGTCAAAATCAAAGATTAAAAAACAAAAAACTGAACTCAGAAATGTGAAAAATGAAAAGTTAAACAAAAAAAAGGCTCACTACACTAAAGGGGAATACAAATCATCCACAACACAAAGTGAAGTGAAAGTGCAAGGGGCAGTTACTTCGCGTGTCCATTGCAGAGCGAAGCGTCTGTGGTGGAGGAGTTGTCGTCCTTGCTGTCCTCGGAAGAGATGCTTCCTTCCGTCACTCCAAACTTGACGCAGCTGTCGTTCACGTGCACCGTTTCTGTTTCCTCCTCCCCGCTGGAGGATCCGTCGTCCACTCCTTCGTGGTCATCCTCCACGTGTACGGCGGCGTCTTCAGGGTCCAGATGGTCCGAGGGCTTGGGCCACTTGTAGCACAGGTTGTTGCACTTGTGCTTGCTGAAGACGGCCTTGATACCGGCCTTGCCTTTGTCCGTCGCTCCAAACAATTTGTGCACAGAGTGCAGGCACGGCGTGGTCAGCGTGTAGCCCTTGTCGTCGCTGTGCGTTCCCTGAAACACCACAGATACATACATATCAATGTGCCTTCAATTGCTCCACCCCTGTCAGGACATTAAGCGATTTTGTATTCAATCCAATCTTCAACGTGAAATCGGTGAAATGAAGACGCTTGTAAACACGAAAATGCAAACTGTGTTTCCAATCCGTACTTTAAAAGGAAGGCAATTAAGGCTCTTTAGTGTCTTAAAACATCCAATCAACCTTAATTTGCTCAAGAAAGAGTTTCCGTTGTCTCCATCCTAAAGCATGAATTGAGAACAAAGATGCCTCTAGTGTTACCACCAGTTCTTTCTGTACTTTATTTGGCTCTCTCTTCTGTTGAAGTTTGAAGTAAATACAAACTTGTTCCTATACGCGTTACCATTAAAAATTTTTTTATACTGGCTCTTCGTTAATTCTTGAATCGAGTATAAACGCTTGTCCATGCAACCAGCTGTTAAGTGCGAAGAAAATAACAATCACGATTCTTATAACAATGAAACTGCAGACAGCACAACAACATTTTCAACACTATTAATACTGGAGGATTATGAAGTGGTAAAGCACGTGCCATTTCTTTCAGAAATTCACACAAGTTTGGCAGACAGCTGAGGTGACAGCTATTGCAGAGCGTGATGGCGAGTGAGGCTTTCTGCTGATACTGTGATAGTAACCAATGATGACAAAAATTACTATGAACGTGTAAAATGATTGAACAAGCCATCCTGGCTTACCTGAAATCCACACATGACGAACTTCTGTCCTGACTCAATGTAGGAGTAGTGAATGAAGGCATCAAGTGATGTGGGGTCCTTGCTAGCTCTGTCGCCGTTCTTTCGTAGAAACAGGCAGAACTGTTCACACACGCACACACAGACAGAGAAAGAAGTAGGTTACTTTGAAACAGACAGAATTGTACACACAAACCACACAGAAAGAAAAAGGTTACTTTGTTGTTGTTTTTTGTTACTAGATAGATAGATAGGTAGATAAATAAGATAGGTATATACATGTAAAGATAGATAAATAAAGATAGGATAGATAGGATACGATAGATGGATGGATAGAAATAGACAGATAGCAGGGCTCGAAATTAGCGGGGGCCCGGGGCCAAAAACCCGCAAAGTTGATTTCGGGCTCGGAAAGTTGAAAAACGAAGGGCCCGCAAAATAATAATTCGTCTGCTACAGCTAGCTCTACTCGGCAGTTTCGTATTTGGGCCAAGTGAAGCAACCCACACCATTTGATCATTATGCATCTGCCCCCATCCCCAACCCCATCCCCACCCCCCCACCCCCCCCCCAAAAAAAAAGATCTCTGCCTGTGTTTAGATCTAGTCACAGTGTAAATCATAATGTATTTGTATACAAAGATTGTACACTGGATTGTGTTTTTCTTTTAGATATATATATATATATATATATATATAGAGAGAGAGAGAGAGAGAGAGAGAGAGAGAGAGAGAGAGAGAGAGAGAGAGAGAGAGAGAGAAGTGTTTGCAACAGACTCACTCACAGTAATAGTATTGTGTTCGTTTTTTTTTCGTTTTTTTTAAAGTTATTGTATTTTTAGTTTACTTCTGTTAACTCAAGTGCACATAAGTGTAATATGAATAGATGATTGAAAAAAAAAAAAGGCAAAATCTGTTTGTTTTAGTTTAACATGAAGAGTTCTGTTGTTTAGTTCCCTTTCATGGTTTTGTTTTGAACTTTTGTGCATTGAGGTAAGATTTTTTGTTAGGTTACTCATAATAAAAATTTCATGATGTTTATTGTGCAATACTCAGTCACAAAACTAAAAAGTATTATACAAGAGACTCACTTGATTTTTTTCTATTTTGTTTAATGGCCATTTCAGGCCCACTAGTCACTGGAATATGTGTGTCACTGAATGTGTGTGTGTGGTTTTTTTTCACCTTTTTTGTTGGTAATGTTTGAAAGTGAAAGAAAAGGCAAATAAAAATGACATCACTCAGCAAAATTGGAAATTCAATTGTTTTTATTTTAGATTATCAGACAAATTGTACTTTCTACTTATTATATTGTCAATAATTCTTTTGTTTTTTGTTTGCATTATTTTTCAAGTTGGGCCCCGAAAGTTGCTTGTGGGCCCTCACATTTTTCAATCAAGGGGCCCGGTGGCCCCCAAAGAAAAAAGTTAGTTTCTAGCCCTGGATAGATATGACAGATAGATAGATAGATAGATAGATAGATAGATAGATAGATAGATAGATAGATAGATAGATAGATAGATAGATAGATAGATAGATAGATAGATAGATAGATAGATAGATAGATAGATAGATTACAAAGCGTCCAATATTTCCAAGCTGATCCAACAGACCTACCACACAAATGAGGAGTTTTGTCCCGGAAGAGTTTTTTTTTTAAAAAAGGTAGATGACTGGTCTAGCGAAGAAGAACATAGTATAGTAGATTGATAGAACAGAGTAGGAATGAGAAAGAACAGAGTAGGAATGAGAAAGAACAAAGGAGAAAGACAGCGACAGTGGGAATTTAAAGCACCAAATTTCTAGAAAGGAAAGGATACTATTTATACTGAAACCCCCGGCACCCCCACGGGGGTGATAGATAGATAGATAGATAGATAGATAGATAGATAGATAGATAGATAGATAGATAGATAGATAGATAGATAGATAGATAGATAGATAGATAGATAGATAGATAGATAGATAGATAGATAGATAGATAGATAGATAGATAGATAGATAGATAGATAGATAGATAGATAGATAGATAGATAGATAGATAGATAGATAGATAGATAGATAGATAGATAGATAGATAGATAGATAGATAGATAGATAGATAGATAGATAGATAGATAGATAGATAGATAGATAGATAGATAGATAGATAGATAGATAGATAGATAGGCAGGCAGCAAAAATAAACCCTTCACCGGCCAGTAATCAGCCACCGAGGGGAGGGACGGAGGGAGGATAGAAGAGAGGGTGGAAGAGAAAGAGCATCTCTCTGTGTGTGTGTGTGTGTGTGTGTGTTGTGTGTGGTTGTGTGTGAGAGAGAGATATATAGAGTTGGTTGGAAAGAGAGAGTTGGAGGGACGGAAGGAGAGAGGGAGGGAGGGAGGGAGTGAGAATGTAACCCGGTGTCAAAAGTAAATAATAAAAAAAGGTTGGTTTGTACAAACTAGTAATGCACAAGTGTGTTGCAACCTCCAGGCCACGGAGACGTGTATGTGTGTGTGTGTGGGGTGGGGGGGGGGTGAGTGTGTGAGTGTGAGTGAGATCAAAGCTTCCAGCTGCACGTGCTCTCATAGCCACGTGTCCTATTTGTTTATATCATAGCCTACATTGCGTCCATAGATTTATTTTACCCGAAAACTATATTTCCCCTTCCCTGATCATCCCCTTACCCGCTAACACAGTCCCCAGTTTTTCTAACTAATTCTGGGGACTGCGCTAGCGCTGCTCCACCCTTTTTAAAGAAACTGAATACGCTGCCAACTTGTGAAAAATTTCAGAAAGGTTCATAATATGTAAGTCAACGAAGAAGTAGCATACCCATCTGATTTGAACATTTAAAGTTTACAATACAAAATACTTGCCTTTGGTGGATCAGAATCATTGTCATCGTGATGTGTGAGGTTTTCCTCGATCAGCACCCATTCCATCTTGTCTAGATGTCGACTGTGTCGTAGTAACAGGGCCCCAATACCAAACTGCTCCACCGTCGACTTCAGTGGCAGTGTAAAGTTGATCTAGCAAAACAGATGAAAGATGAAAATGAAATAAGTATAGGCTGTAGGTACAAAAAGAATATACCATATAACGCTGTCCATTTCCATCGTCTACAAAAAGAAGAACATACAGAATATCGATAAAATAAAATAAGATTAAAAAATATGTTGTTTATTTCCAACTTCTGCTATTGAGTGAGGCAAAAAGAGGCTAAGAAGAATAAAACATAGACTAAGGCAAATTTTCGCAACCTGTCCATTAGACAAACACGAAAACATTAATAGCTGAAAGAGCAAGAAAGAAAGCAAGAAGAAAAGGAAAGCAGACGTAAAAGAAGAAGAAGAAGAAGAAGAAGAAGAAGAAGAAGTAAATGATACGGGCAGGGAACTGGGGAGAGGGGGGGGGAGGGTAGGGGAAATAAGCTTTCGGATGAAATAAATCTATGCACGCAATGTAGGCTATGATGCAAATTAATATGCCATGTAGCTATGAGAGCACGTGCAACCAGCTTTGATCTGACACACACTCACACACCTAAACTTACACATATACACACACACATGCACGCAATAATAATAATAATAATAATAATAATAATAATAATAATAATAATAATAATAATAATAATAATAATACACCCGTCTCCCGGGTCTGGAGGTTTGCAACACACTTGTGCAATAGTTTATACAAGTAAACCTTTTATTTTTGGTATTTACAATCAATCAATCAATCAATCAATCTTTAATTTAAGGTCTGTTCACACATTTAGGTGATATTAGACATTATTGGTATTTACTTTTGACACCTAATAACATTCTTCCCCTCTCTCTCCCTCAAGCTCTCTCTCTCTCCAACCAACTCTCTCTCTCTCTCTCTCACACAACCACACACACAAAGATGCTCTTCTACCCTTTCTCTCACTTCTACTCTCTCACCCCCCCCCCTCTCTCTCTCTCTCTCCACATACACACACGTTCTCTTTCGTTCTGTCGGTCTTTCCTCAGGTTTGTACTCTTCCCCATCTTCTCTCTAACGCCGCCCTCTCATCACACTGCCCATAACCTTATAGGCTCACACCAACATGCCCTCACCCCCTCGAGCTCCGAATCTCCCTATTTATTAATATCTTCCTCATTCATGCCCCCCCCCTTTCCTTTCTTCTCCCAGCTACTCCCCCCCCCTCTCTCTCTCTCTCTCTCTGTCTCTCTCTCTCCATCTCGTTCTTTCTCTTCCTCTCTGCCCTCGTAATAATGTCCTCAGTCGCACAAACGCACCTAAACTAACCCACGCACAAAGTGTCACCAGTTTCTCTCAGACCCAATTTCAAATTAAGGTAATTTTATTAAAATAATAACTTCGTGGGGCAGCATGTCAACGTCTTAACGAAGTTCGGCTGCACTTTGTGCAACCCTATTAAGTCGAAGGTAATTGAAAACCGGCGAAAACACATTTCATAAGGGGTGGGTTGGGGCGGCAATAGTAGGCACAGAGAGGAAGAGAGTGTGTGATAGAGAGAGAGCGGTGGGCTGGAGCTGAGAGAGAGAGAGAGAGAGAGAGAGAGAGAGAGAGAGAGAGAGAGAGAGAGAGAGAGAAAGAATAAATCCCGGCTCACAGTTTAAACATTTCTGGGTCATGCGTGCGTGTGGGTAGTTACTTTGTTTATCACTACCACTTCCCCACCCCATTTGTACTGCCCCCAACCCCTCTCTATATGTATTGTGTTAATGTTTAATAAGTGTGCGAGTGCGTCAGGGAGCGCTTTGAACTGTTCCTTATTAGGGAAAGCGCCTTATAAATTTCCTTACTGTTATTGTGGTTATTATGATTATTATATAGTTATATATTATTATTATTATTATTATTATTATTATTATTATTATTATTATTATTATTATTATTATTATCATCATCAATCAATCATCAACATCATCATTAAGCAGCTAGTTTCATACATCTTGGAAAGACTGGACCATCAGTCTACCAATACATTCCAAGGTAAGGCTGCTGCGCTCCCTTGTCATCTCCATCTTCCTATACGCTTGCGAAACATGGACCCTCACAGCAGACAAAGCATGGAGATGAGGTGCTACAGAAGACTTCTGGGCATTTCCTATATCCAGCACATCACCAACAACGAAGTCCGACAGACCATCACAAAAGCCATTGGACAACATGATGACATGCTCACCGTGGTGAAGAAACGGAAACTCCGATGGTATTGCCACGTCACCAAAGCATCAGGCCTTGCAAAGCCCATCTTGCAAGGCATGATGCAAGGAGGCAGAAGAAGAGGGAGACAGAAAAGGAGATAGGAGGACAACATTCGAGAATGGACTGGCTTGACAATGATCGAAGCCATGAGGGTTGCTAAGAACAGAGAAATATGGAGTGCGCTGGTTAAACGATCATCTGTGGTGCCCCAACGACCTTCGATTTGCGGGATAGGGTAGGATAGGATAGATTCATACATCTTCGCTACCTAACCTTGTAATATGAAAATAAATTAGCATATGATTTTTGTAATCAACAAGCCATACAAACCTTTTTGTTTAAATATATTTTCCGCTTTTGAAGTATTTGGCTAAGCTGACTCTGGCAGAAGTTCAAAGGTTCCAGAGGAAATGAAACCTGCCAAAGGCATGGACTTTTCCCCACAATCTTTTTGAATGTGGGCTTTGAGGATAAGTCACATATATATGCTTGCCAAAACACACGAAATGACAGCAACGTACACAAATACAGGCGCGCAAGATATGAGAGCTACACCACAGATTAAACAGAGGAAAAAGTGAACTATACTATCATATCCTATCCTATCCAATCCCGTAAACCGAAGGTCGTTGGGACACCACAGATGATCGTTTAAACAGCGCTAATTCATTAAAAGGTATCGTATTTCTTCCACCACCCTCCCACTCCCACCTTTTCCTTCACCATCCTCTCCCACCCCAAGGATGGCTTGATGGTACAGTGGATTAGTCCCCGGTTTCCTATGCCGAAGATCGCGGGTTCGAATCCCGCAAGGGGCGAACTTATGTGACTTAGGTACGAGACTATTCAGGTCACCGAAGGTTTTCTCCGGGTGCTCCGGTTTCCTCCCGCCATTCACTAATGGTATTGGATGCAGTCAATCTAAAATTTCACAAATAAAAATTAGATTTTCTTTTCTCTTCTAATTGCGACGTTCCTTTACATCATATGTTTTAGGGATGAGAAGGTTTTTGTGTATGTAGGAGTGTCTGTGACATGTGAGCGTGCATGCTGGCTACAAATCACCGCGCATTGAGTCTGATGTAGGAATAATGTGCGTATAGCGTCCAGTATTATTATTAATATTGAGTGTAAGATTAATTGTGATTCTACAAAGGCAGGAGAAGCTTAGCGACTTATGATAAATTATGATTCTACAAGGGCAGGCGAAGATCAGGGACTGAATAGAAATAACACCCCCCACCCCCCACCTCCGCCCTCCCCTTTGCAGGCTTCACATAGAACCAGACGATAGAGGAAAAATATAAAGTTCAGTCGCCAGACCAGACACACAAATAAATCTACCTCGAGCGCTCGATCGATCGATCGATCGATCGAGAGAGAGAGAGAGAAAGAGAGAGAGAGAGAGAGAGAGAGAGAGAGAGAGAGAGAGAGGTGTAGGGGGAAAAAAGGAGTGCCCAATCGTTCAAGATCAAAGGCGATTTCAACAACTCAATGCAAAGTTAGCCTGATTAATCGATCTCTGCACAAAATACAACAACACATCCAAATATACATATATAAAAGCAATTAAAAAGCAATCCAGTTTGATCAACCTCGCACATTGTTCGACAGGTTTAGGTCAATTTGACTGCCAACACTTCTCGCGCGCCTCTGTGTGTGTTTGTGTGACAACGATCCTTACCTTTATTTTCTATATTCATACCAATTCTTTTTTCCAAGCTAAATACAGTTTAGTTTCACTGAATATTCTTTGTCTAAGCTAACGAAACTTACGCACTTAAAATCCTGCGTCATCATCGACACAAAACTCAAATAACTGTTCTTTTAACTGCCATTTGATATCGCTATTATAGAAGTCGGAACAAAAATCAATTTATATTTTTGAAATTTTAGATTGAGTGCGTCATATATCATTATTATTTTTAAAAAACAAAACACCAAACAAACAAACTGAAATAAACTTTTGTTTATAGTTTTCTTTTCCCCGCTGAAAATTAAAGAACCTTCCAAACCTAATTTCGCTCCATGTTATTATTATTATGCAACGCTATTGCATCTATCTGTGTCATCGACTCTACGTGTACTTGCGATCTCTTTAGTTCCGCGGAAATCGAATGGTTCGCAAAACAAACTGTTCGGCGAACTGGAATGACTAATCGATGTCAGCCAGAACAATACCTTTTGTCTCGAGAGAAATTATTGGCTATCAGAGTACTTGCGATTTAATTGGTTGGCCAGTTGAAGTTAGAAGTCAGTTTTAAGGACGTTATTCTTCAGAATTGTTCTTGTAGCCCTAGGGTCGTTACCTCAGTGAAAGCATCGCAGCCGCAGAGCAGCACACACACACACACACACACACACACACCCACACACACCCACACACTCACCCACACATTACACATAACTCAATAACAATAATTTGACATTTCCAATTCTTCTTGGCAAGATTAGAATTTGGGAGTAAGAGCTATTATATTATAATTACATTATATTATATTAATTATATTATATTATATTATATTATATTATATTATATTATATTATATTATTAGCGTTTACCTCTCTGAACCGAAAACAAAAAGAAAAAGAGAGGGAGTGAGAGATAGATAGAAAGAGAGAGGGTTTGGTAATTGGTGTATGTTGTATGGAAGAAACTGAGACGGACTACCAGAAAAATCGATCAAACCTTTACCGCAATTTCATCACAAATAAAGGTTGTTTGTGTGTGTTTGTAGGTTTGTGTGTGTGTGTGTGTGTGTGTGTGTGTGCGGGTGTGTCTGTGAGTGTGTGCGTGTGTGTGTGAATGTTTGCGCAAACTGCCATTGTTGATCCAGCTCTAGGCCCATTTTGCAGGAGCTGATGTTGTTTAATGGAAAGCAGAATTACATTTTAATTTAAACACACACGCTGTTTTATAGTTTCTGCAAACATAAACAATTACCAAACCCTCTGGAACTAAAACAATAAATTTATCGTCAGTACGAAAGCACGCAACTCAGACATATATTTACACACACACACACACACACACACACACAACACACACACACGCACACAAATACGCACACATACACACACACGTACACACACGCAAACACATCAGAATTAAAAAAAAATACACATAATATATTGTTTTTTTAACAAGGAAAAATTCTGAGGTTTCCTTTTAATGCGTATAAGAAAGAACGAACGAAACTGCCCTTGACCACATGGGATAGCTCAGTGGTCAGAGCGCACCACTTTAAGTGCGTCTTGGGCGACGTGGGTTTGAGTCCTGACTTCAGCAAACTATTGTGTGATTGCTGGATATTATTGGCCAGTGCCTTGAGAAGCTCTCTGAGCTTGTAAGTGTGCTATATAAAAGCAATCTCTTTCTTTATTTTTCGGATACAACGTGTTACACGGTATTTATCAATAGTCGATTCAGCCCCAATGCTTGAATCGTAAGTATAACTCGAATTCGTTTATCCACGCAGCCTGTTCACTCAGCAACAAGTCAGGAATCGTCGTTAAACGTTTCCCAACTTTATTCAGCAAACATCAAAAACTGTATACAAGATCGCTTTCCGAGAATCACTACAAAGATCTTTTAAAATCACTTTTCAAACAGACAGTGCATTACTTTTATAGCCTCTCTCCAATCGGGAAAAAATTCGAACATTCCAATAATTACACCCAATCAAAACAAACCTCGTCACCACAAACTATGCACTGTCTTAGGTCACATAATGTTTACGAATCGATTTGATTCGACCAGCTGTTACCCGTAAGATCTGGAAAATTCGGTCGATAATAAACAAGTATTTCCAGAAAATTCTCAACAATATTGATCGACAAAAATTATCAACATTATACAAAGCTTCTTCTACCAACAGCGCAAAATCACATCAAAGGTAAATACACACTATCACTGCATGCTTTGCAAAGCAAAATTATCGGATCTATCGTGTGTATCTCATTTGTAACACATCGCCACGTACCATTCCCTCTATTGCAGTGGGATTAGAGAACTTTACATCGACCAGCGAAACTTGGTTCGTAGTGATCCCTTTGGTTTCCGGTTATGCAATCGGGAAATCCTTACGAACTTTTCTTCGTGCCTGCGGTTTTGAAGCGGCAGCACCTTTAATTGCAGACGAAATTGTGTTCGTCCTTATCCAGGGGAGGTAAATGCCATCGTAACTCTCTAATTTGAGGAAGCTGTTTTTCTCGAAAACGCACGAGTTTAGATTTGGTTCATCACGAGCTGAAACCAAAGAATAGCGAGGTTTTCTGCGTAGTACAAATGAGGAAGTCGTGACCTTCCGGAAGCGCAAAAGTAATGACGTAGACTGGGAGTTTTCCTACTAAAAAGAACTACGAACCAAGTTTCTGTGCTTTCTAAAGCTGGTAGCCGTATCGTAAGCAAAGGAACCTTTCATGCAACTGCTGGTTACTCTCATGCTGGGTGATAACAGCAGTAAGTGGCCCGCGTTGCGTACAAAGCCAAACCTCCAGTGTGTTAATTTGGGTGACAAACAGTATTAACTCGTGTTTCAGTTTCGTACCAAGAGGAACTTTCGGTGTGTTGGCTAGTTTCATGCTGGGTAATGACAGCCAAGACAGGTGCCAGTATCATACGAAGCAAAACCTTCTGATGATGTCGCGGCAATGAGAGAACAGTGTCGTACATCAATCACAATTATAAAGGAGATACGGCAGTACTTTCAAGGCGGTGATGTGCTATATAGTTTGATTCTGGGTGACAACCAGTATTGGAAAGATAGGGATGAAAGTGAATGCTACATCCCGCAGACAAAAGCAATTTTACAACAGAAATACCATAATATTACGTAGCCTACTTTAAAATAATACATTATACGGAGAACAGGATCAGGGAAAACTACCCAAAGTAGTACTGCGTGTGTACGTGCGTGCCTGCGTGTATGTGTGAGCGTGTGCGTGTTTGTGCGCGCGCGTGCGTGCATAAAATAAAAACTTTAATTTGTAACACTTCACGCTAAGCGGATATAAAAATCGCAGGGAACACGAAAAACATCCTTGTCCACCACAAAGTGTTACCAATACAAAGGCCAACCATTAACATTCAACCAGGGGGGGGGGGGGAGGGGGGGAAAGGGCGGTTCGGAAAACACAACACGTCTCGCCCTTATACAATTTAAATTAATTAAAACCTTAACGACACAGATTGTATTTTATCACGGTTACGATTGAAGCTTGTTGGTAATTTAAAAAAAAAAAAAATCATACACACAAAAAAATTCGCAACAGTAACAACAAATAAAAGGACGTTCCTATCCTATCCTATCCCGTAACTCAAAGGTCGTTGGGGCACCACAGATAATCGTTTAATCAGGGTACTCCATCTTTCTCTGTCCTCAGCAACCCTAATGACCTCGCTCAGTGTCAAGCCAGTCCATTCTCGAATGTTGTCCTCCCACCTCTTTCTTCGGTCTCCCTCTTCTTCTACCTCCTTGCACCGTGCCTTGCAGGATGGTATTTGCAAGGCCTGGTGCTCTGGTGACGTGGCCACACCATCGGAGTTTCCATTTCTTCACCACTGTGAGCATGTCATCGTGTTGTCCAACGGCTTGTGTGATGGTCTGTCGGACTTCGTCATTGGTGATGTGCTGGGTATAGGAAATGCCCAGAAGACTTCTGTAGCGCCTCATCTCCATGCTTTGAATTCTTCGTTGTAGATCTGCTGCGAGGGTCCATGTTTCGCAAGCGTATAGGAAGATGGAGATGGCAAGGGAGTGCAGCAGCCTTACCTTGGAATGTAGACTGATGGTCCCGTCTTTCCAAATGGGCTTCAACCTTGTCAGGGCAGAAGTTGTTTGTGCGATTCTGGAGAGGACAAACTGTCGGGACCCAACGTCTGATACAATGGCTCCTGAGAGATTGGTCTTGGACTTTGATGTCCATGTTGATGCCATTAGTGTTGGTGGTCATCATTTTGGTCTTCTCTGCACCTATTTCCATTCCATAGGCTCTAGAGGTGGTGTCAAGCCTCTGTACCAGCTGTTCAAGTTTTTGTTCCTCTCCAGCCAATCCATCAATTTCATCCGCAAAACGGAGGTTGGATATTTCCCTACCCCTTATGCTGATGGTGCCTTTGTGGTCTGCAAGAGCACCTGACGTGATGCGCTCTAGAAAGACGTTGAAGAAGGTTGGAGAGAATAGGCATCCTTGACGCACACCGATTGTTGTTGTAAACCAGCTACCGATGGCGTTATTGTGGAGGTCTGCACTGGTAGCCTTGTCATACAGGCTTTTGATGACTTCAATAACTTTAGGGCTGATGTTGTACACTCTCAGAGTCGCCCCCATAGCTGCATGCCAGGCTCGGTCAAACGCTTTCTTGAAGTCTACAAACACATGATATAGATGTTGTTGGTGCTGTAGGTATTTCTCGCAGATTATTCTGAGGTTGAAAATCTGTTCTGCTTCCCTGGCAAGATTGAAGCCCATTTGGAAAGACAAGACCATCAGTCTACATTCCAAGGTAAGGCTGCTGCATTCCCTTGTCATCTCCATCTTCCTATACACTTGCAAAACATGGACTCTCACAGCAGACCTACTACGAAGAATAAAAAGTATGGAGATGAGGTGCTACAGAAGACTTCTGGGCCTTTCCTATACCCAGCACATCACCAAAGATGAAGTCCGACAGACCATCACAGAAGCTATTGGACAACACGATGACCTGCTCACAGTGGTGAAGAAACGGAAACTCCGATGGGATGGCCACGTCAACAGATCAGACCTTGCAAAGACCATTCTGCAAGGCACGATGCAAGGAGGTAGAAGAAGAGATAGACCAAAAAAGAGGTGGGAGGACAACACTCGAAAATGGACTGGTTTGATACAGAGCGAAGCTATCAGGGTTGCTGAAGACAGGTAAAGATGGAGTAAGCTGGTTAAACGATCATCTGTGGTGCCCCAACGACCTCCGAGTTACGGGATAGGAAAGGAAAGGATAGGATAGGAAAATCTGTTCAGTAGTGCTTCGCCCTTCCCTGAATCCTGTTTGTTCTTCAGCTATGATTTATTCAGCTTGGGGTTTCAACCTGTTGAGTATTATTTTCAAGAGGATCTTGTTGGGATGGCTGATGAGGTTGATAGTGCGGTAATTTTCACACTCCTGAAGGTTACCTTTTTGGGGAAGAGTGATGACAAGCGACTGGGTCCATGTTGTGGGCCACTCCTCACTCTGCCAGATCTTGTTACAGATAATCGTGAGGGCGTCAATCATCGAATCTCCTCCTGCTTGAAGCAATTCAGCGGGTATGTTGTCCACTCCCGCTGACTTCCCCTTCTTCAGTGATTGTACTGCTGCCTCAACTTTTTCTCGGAGAATAGGGAGGATTTCTTCCTCTTTTGTTCTGGGGACATGCTTGAACTGATGGGTCTCCGTTTGGTTTGTGGTTGTAAAGGTCAGAGCAGTACTCTGTCCATCTATCCAAAACTTCTTGTTCTTCTGTAAGGCATATGCCATACTTCCTTTGGATCGTGGAGACCGTGGGCTGTTTAACACTTGTCAACCGCTTCACTGTCTGGTAGGCCTTGTTGCTATTATTCTTGTTTAGACTGTTCTCTATTTCCTGGTATTGCTCTTCTATCCTGTTCTCCTTTGCTTTGCGCATGCCTTTTCGGATGTCATAGTTGATTTTTCGGTAGGCATCAGCTCCATGTGATGTGTTCTTTTTCTTTCTCATTTCTTCGTTTATCACACAGATCCAAAAGTTCAGGTGTGATCTACGGTTTCTTCTTTGGGCGGTGCTTGCCAAGGAGCTCAGTGGCGGCATCTGTCACAGCTGAGTTGAAGATGGTGGTCATGGTGTTGACATTTACTTCACCAGCTCCCAAAATGAGCAGTGGTGCAAATTTCTGTCCAATGGTGGCTTGGAATATTTCTGCCACCTCTGGGTCTTGCAGTTTGTCCAGATCGAACTTTAGTCTGGTGCACTTTGCTGTGTTTACTCTCTTCAAGTGGAGACGAAAGGACATCATTAGGGAGATCCTAGTCACTTCCGATGTCTGCTCCTGGAAAAGTGCATGTCCTGCCAATGTTGATGCTTGATCTGAAGCGAGTCTTGACCATGATGTAGTTAATATGGTTGTGATGCTCCCCGCTGGGACTGTGCCATATCCATCGTCTGGATTTTTTTTCGAGACCAACCGTGTTTGCCAGTATCAGATTACAGTATCTGGCAAACTCCAAGAGTATCAGATCCTGTCGTTTGTCTCGTTGTTGCAGTGTGGTCGACAACTGTCTTCCCTGTTGTGGTGCACATCTTGGCCAACCTTGGCATTCCAGTCGCCTTGCACTATGACTATGTCCTTCTTAGGCACTTAGCAGCCTGTAGAAGTTCATCCAAATCCTCGACTTCGCTGTCGTCATAGTCTGATGCTGGTGCATAGGCTTGGATGGTGATGATGTTGAAATGGGCTGCTCTCAGACGGATGGTGATGAGTCTACTGGAGACAGGGCGGCGACCCATGATAGCGGCTAGAATGTCTTTGTGGACCAAGAAACCAAAGCAGTGTTCTCTCTCGCTGAAATAACGCTTGTGGCCTTTGTCGGTCGTTGTTTCACTTAGGCCTTTCCAGCGCAGTTCACTGATACCTAAAATGTTCCATCGATAGTGGTCCAGCTCGTGGTCCAGTTCTTCTTATTTTCCCTCAGCAGTTAGGGTCCTGACATTCTATGTCCCTATGACGACGTTGTCTCTCGTGCGGATCCTGCTACGTTGACCATCAGTAGCACACTTATCACCTCCTCCCTGGTGGCCAACGGAAGTCTCGGTACAAGGACGTTACTGGTCGCAAAAAAAGTCAATAAGAGCAAATTGTAAACAACGAAGTCACCTCGAGTTAATTTGTTTTCGAAAGACGTTAGAAAAAACAGTCAGCAGAATTGTTGTCGTATTGGCTACCCTGCTGACAAAGGACGACATTAAATCCACAACAGATATATATATATATATATATATATATATATATATATATATATATATATATATATATATATATATATATATATATATATATATATATATATATATATACATATATATATATATATATATATATATATATATATATATATATATATATATATATATATATATATATATATATATATATATATAGACATGAATTGTTCTTATGTGGGGCATTTTCCGTATTTTTGAGTTTATTGTGGGGCATGAAAAAATTGTGGGGCTTGTAAAACGCCCCACAATTTTAACCTGTTTACAATATTGCCGCGGGTTTGCTGATTACTGTCCTGTATAGATCTCACAACAACGTTTTATATAAAATTGTACCCAAAAAATAATTGGATTGCCTCCCTTGCTTCAAAACTTTTCAATCTGTCCGCCATGGTGACTTTGCCATGGTGATTTTAATCTTCAATGTGAAAGGAGAGTTACCGTTCTTGATTGCAACGAGAATGGCCTCGCGAAGATTCAGCGAGCCTGTGCTTAAACCGGTGAGTGGAAATTTGTTATACTAGTACAACACTAAGTTTGAACAAAATTGGTCGATGTAGTTGTTTATCTTTCAAAGCAAATTGTGTTTTTAACATGTCGGCGAAGGTTCTTCTTCTTCTTGATGTTGAGGGCCCACGATCAAGGCGTCGATCATTCTGGCTCCTATGGGTTGATGAGGGGGTTTGCGGTTTCACTATATTTTGTGTGCTGTTGCAGACTAACTATCTTTATCAACTGTACAACTATTTTCAAAAAGTATTTACATAGTCCAATGCCATAGTTTGTAGCCACGTTGGTGTTTTCTGGCTGGTTGTATGGGGAGTGGTAGGGATGAGGGAAGGTGTTAGTGTCTTGGAGAGTATCAGGAGCTGGAAGTTGGATGGGAGCAGGCTCTTGGCACAAACGTGCCAAGTGTATTAGCCTCTGCTACATCTTTTGGCAGATTGTTCCAGTCTCTGATGGTCCTTGGCAGAAAAGAGCAGCCTCTATATTGTGTTCTTGTTGTGATGAGCCTAAACTGCTTG
Source organism: Oncomelania hupensis (assembly GCA_036898135.1). Classification (NCBI taxonomy): domain Eukaryota; kingdom Metazoa; phylum Mollusca; class Gastropoda; order Littorinimorpha; family Pomatiopsidae; genus Oncomelania; species Oncomelania hupensis. Next base: position 42,444,073 of record CM072519.1, on the reverse strand, counting down.
TCGTGACCTCGTCGCTGTCGAGAGGGGAGAGGGATGAGTTTTTGTTGAAGGCTGGGGCAGTGGGCTAGCCCATTGTTTATCTTAAACAACATGGAGAGTCTGGCTAGTCGTCGTCTCTCTTCCAGTGTTGACCAACCCAGCGTCTCCAGCATGTTGCTAACACTTGACGTGTTTCTGTATCGGTTGAGGACAAAACGTGCTGCACGCCGCTGGACTGCCTCCAATCTGTCGATGTTCTTCTGGGTGTATGGGTCCCAGACGTTAGATGCGTATTCCAGGATTGGTTGTACAAAGGCTTTATAAGCCCTTTCCTTTACACTGGCATTACTAATCTTCAGGTTTCGTCTGAGGAACCCAAGGGTCTTGTTTGCTTTGTTGCATACATTGTCAATATGATCGTCCCATTTGATTTCTCTATGAATTGTAATGCCTAAGTATTTAACTGAGGAAATTGGTTCCAGAACATGGCCGTGCAGTTGGTATGGGTGGTGTAGAGGGTTTCTGCTCCTGGTGACGGACAGAGTCTGGCACTTGGCAGGATGGAACTCCATGTCCCAGCTCTTCTCCCACTCAGCGAGGTGGAGGAGGTCCTGTTGTAGCCGGTCTTGGTCCAAGCTGTTGCAGATCGTCCTGTACACCGCCGTGTCATCAGCGAACAGTCTTGCCAGCGAGGACAGCTTCTCAGGCAGGTCATTGATGTACGCTAAGAACAAACAGGGACCCAGCACCGAGCCTTGAGGAACGCCGGATTTGACGCTGACGAAGGAGGAGCTTGCGCCATCCACCACTACTGCCTGGTACCGGTCGCTGAGGAAGCAAGAGATCCATGTTTTGGTTGTGCCCTTAATGCCGTAGCGCTGGAGCTTGTGTAACAGCAGGCTATGGTTGACAGTGAAGCACCGGTGCGGTGGGTCGCTATTTTTCATTGAACTTATTTTACTAAGTCTAAGGGGTTTGGTCTAGGTGCATGAGTAAACGCGTGTTCAACTACGCATTGCATAATGTTACAGTCTTCTTCTTCTTCTTCTTCTTCTTCTTCTTCTTCTTCTTCTTCTTCTTCTTCTTCTTCTTCTTGGATTGTAGCACTACAATAACATTTTGATGACAAAGAAGACACCTTCGCCGATGTTTTCAACGCAACAAAAATCGTGATTTGTTTTGGGAAAGTGACATTTTTGCTACTACAGTACTAGACTACACGCAAAAAGCCGAGGCACTTTTTCGGTATATCTCTAAAACTCTAACAAGGTCTACGCCACAGTTCATACTTAAACGCCATTTAGATTATGTCTACTGCATTTCATTTTAACTCAAAAGGGCACAGTCGCTAAAGGCTCGTACATGTTTTGTAGGCCTACGTTTTGCTTGTCAATCGTGGCAGCCATTTTCGATGGTCAACTTTCAAACAATCATTTACACTCAATTTTCCACAGAAAATGTTTATTAGGGAATCCGATGACAGATGAATTATTCATTTCTGCTTTTATGCGGGTATCGTTTGGAATATTACTACATTTAATGTAAATCAAGCTGTTTTTCACTACCCTACCTAACAGGAAAATCGGCACACCGATTGGCTGAATGGCTTTTCCTAGCAGAAGTCTTGTTTGCGCTTTTTCACTATCGTACGCTTTATGATTAATCACAGAATTCTAAGTTTTTCTTTCAAAAGTTGATAATTGAATGGTGTTTAAAGATAAACTAGGCGTACAGTTTGTTAAATCTACAGAAATAAACCAAAAAGCTGTATCAGAACAGTAGATAATAGTGATATTTATTTAAAATTCCTTTTAATATAGGCCTACTCCCTACTGTACTGCGTTGCTAACATTGTTGTGTAAATAGACTATTAAAAAAAGTTTTTCTTTGCCTTTGGTTTATTGGTTTATTACAATGCTGTGACAAAAGGCTTTTTTAACTTACTGCTTTGGATTATTTTTATTTGATTAGGCTAATTATTTCATTTATTTATGTAATTTTTTATTTCATTTTATTTATTTTATTTTATTTTATTTATTTTCTTTTTTTTTGGGGGGGGGGGGGGGTGGGAGGTAGGAGGAGGGGGGTGTTGAATTTGTATCTTTTTTTTCAGAAATCTAATAACTATATTAAATCAAAAAGTGAAAGAAGAAATAGTTTCCAATGGTAAAAAGCCGAAGTTGCTGTGCATAATTTATTCTCGTTTGTCACTAGCCTACGGTAAAAAAATGTATGTACTCTCCTCCCTCCCCCCTCCCTCCCGTCGCAAATTTGGAATACCCCCCCCCCTCCCCCCTCTGAAGGCCTTGATCCGGCCCTGGCTCATCAGAGAGAGAGAGAGGAGAAAGAGAGAGAGAGAGAGAGAGAGAGAGAGAGAGAGAGAGAGAGAGAGAGAGAGAGAGGATAGGGGGCCTAGTATAATGCAAAACGAACCACATCCTTGAGAGTAGATAATGATCTAGGCTTTGGAGACAGAGGAGATAGCACGCAAGAAGTAAAAATGTTAGTCCCCTGTACTTCTTACTAAAAGGGTAACACTGTATATATATAATATAGGCCTAAATATAAAATTTCTTTTTTTTTACTTTGTTTACACAGTGGATCGTACATGCAAAGTTCAGCAGTGGTTGAAGGGCAATCCAGCACAGACCTGTGATGAAACATCTATGGAATCGTTGGTAAGAAACATGTTGTCTAGGCTACTGTTGTCTGTTAAGTTACTTTCTTCTTCTTCTTCTTCTTCTTCTTCTTCTTCTTCTTCTTCTTCTTCTTCTTCTTCTTCTTCTTCTTCTTCTTCTATCACCATCGTCAGCAGCAGAAGCAGCACCAGCAGCTTTATCTTCCTCCTCCTTCTTCTCCTTTTCCTCCTCCTCCTTATCATCATCATCATCATCATCAACAACATTATAATCATCATCTTTTTCTTCTTCTTCTTCTTCTATCATCATCGTCAGCAGCAGGAGCTTTCTCTTCCCCCTCCTCCTCCTCCTACTCCACCTCCTCATCATCATAATCATCACCATCTTCTTCTTCTTCTTCTTCTTCTTCTTCTTCTTCTTCTTCTTCTTCTTCTTCTTCTTCTTCTTCTTCTTCTGAATCAGAAACTTTCAGATAACCGTTTTTTACTAATCTATCAATAGGGATACATTGTCCTTGCTAAGAAAGCAATTACCAGCAAATCGATGCATGTATCTCCAAGAAAGAAAAAAAATTGTTCACGGCAATGACATTTAAATTTACATTGGCTTACTCTTGTGAAGGAAAACTACTTGCTACATGCCAAATTTTTTCCTGTTTTAACGCCCAGCAGACAAAAATTAGAGCTACTCTTTATTGTCTAACTTTAATGTGCATGTTTATACTTTATTTTTATTTTATTATTATTAATATTATTATTATTAATATTATTATTATTATTATTATTATTATTATTATTATTATTATTATTATTATTATTATTATTATTATTATTATTATTTTATTATTTTTTTTAATTCAGCCTCCTGATTGCTCAGACGATGAAAGGCTTGACTTTGAGTTCGACCCAGAATCAGAGTCGGAGGTGAAGTCGGTGATGGAGTTGGTGATGGCACATGACGGTAATTTTGTTAATATTCCTGAGAAATAATATTTTGGTAATTTTCCTGAAAGACTGTAAACAGTGGAATCTGCTGGACACACTTTAAGGGTTTTGTGTTTATTCAGTTGTGGTTTGTCTGGTTTGTTTCCACTAGATCATTAAGGCCATAGAAGTAAACTGGTCTAACTTGACTTTTTCTTGTTCAGAAAAACTACCTCCAAAGGTTTTGGAAAACGTATGTCGGGACACATTTTACATCATTTACTTCACTTACTTTAAAATATGTCTGTGTGTGAATTGTAGACACTGACATGTATTTGGATAAATTATGATGTCATGCTATTGTTTTTCATATGTATGCTTCAGTTCATCGGTATGGTTATATTCCAAAAACTTGTACTATTAGTATTACCTTGGGTTGTTTTTTTAATGTGAATGAATGCTTCAGTTCCTCTGTATGTTTATGTCCTGAAAACTTTTCGTGTACTGTAAATTGTTCATGTATCCCTTTATAAATGGGGCAAGGGCTAGATGTAAAGAAGCACCCCTGCTTACTCTTCACCCTGAGAATAAAAAGATTTTCTCTCTCTCTCTCTCTCTCTCTCTCTCTCTCTCTCTCTCTCTCTCTCTTCTATTTTCTTTCCATTTTTCCATTTTTCCTTCCTAAATTTGGGTGGTTTGCATCCAAGTGCAATACTAATTTTCTTATTTTTAAATTTTGTGTGTGTGTGTTTACAGGTGCTGCGGATTGGACGAGGAGAACTAACAGTGGTCAGGCGCCCAAGTTCTGTAGAAGATGCTAAACGTGAAAACTATCTTCCTTGTGTTCAATGTAAAGGGTGGATTTTTGAAAACAATTTATCGCTACATTCAATCAATCATTTTATTGTCCGGTTTACCCTATACCCTGTACAGAGGCTTGACACCACCTCCAGAGCTTATGGAATGGAAATAAGTGCAGAGAAGATCAAAATGATGACCAACAACACCAATGGCATCAACACGGACATCAAAGTACAAGGCCAATCCCTCAACACAGTGCACAGCTTCAAATATTTAGGAGCCATTGTGTCAGACAATGGGTCTCGACAGGAAGTCCTCTCCAGGATCGCACAAACAACTGCTGCCCTGACAAGGTTGAAGCCCATTTGGAAAGACAGAACCATCAGTCTACATTCCAAAGTAAGACTGCTGCGCTCTCTGGTCATCTCCATCTTCCTATATGCTTGCGAAGCATGGACCCTCACAGCAGATCTCCAACGAAGAATACAAAGCATGGAGATGAGGTGCTACAGAAGACTTCTGTGCATTTCCTATACCCAACACATCACCAACGTTGAAGTCCGACAGACCATCACACAAGCCATTGGACAACACGATGACCTGCTCACAGTGGTGAAGAAACGGAAACTCCGATGGTATGGCCACGTCACCAGATCATCAGGCCTTGCAAAGACCATTCTGCAAGGCACAGTGCAAGGAGGTAGAAGAAGGGGGAGACCGAAAAAGAGGTGGGAGGACAACATTCGAGAATGGGACTGGTTTGACACTGAGCGATGCCATGAGGGCTGCTGAGGACAGAGAAAGATGGAGTATGCTGGTTAAGCGATCATCTGTGGTGCCCCTACGACCTTCGGGTTATGGGACAGGATAGGATAGGATAGGATTACCCTATACCCAATGTTTTATCTCATCTTATTCAATAATCTGTAGATATTTAGCAATCGTTACATATATAAAATTAAAACTTACAACAAACGAGGGGAAAATGATTTGGTAAAATGTGAATTTTTTGTTGCATTTTACCATGCCATATTTTGATATATTTTTTACTTTACAAGAATGCAAGTTTTTGTGTGCATGAAAATCGTTTCTTTTGTTTTACTTGAGTGGTAAGGGAGAATGGTGTATAGGGAAGATGCACTTAAACAAAATACATAAAAATGTACATTGAAAGTACCCTTTTCAATACCTAAGGTGCTAGTAATTTTGTGCCTAAAATGCCTTAGATGTCACAGATTTTAACCTTTATTTAAAAAAAAATTTAACCCATGTAAATGCCAATTACCTAAAAAGAATATTTGGCATATTTGTTTTGCATAATGATCTGCTGTAATAAAGTTTAAAGTGAAAATAAACATTCAGTAAAAGTTTTATTTTAAAATATCTCTCTCTCTCTCTCTCTCTTTCTCCCCCTCTCTCCCCCCCCTCTCTCTCTCTGTCCTTCTTCTTCTCCTTTCTTCTTTTTCTTCTTCTTCTTCTTTTCAAGTTTTCTTTACCTTAGTTATTGAAAAAAAATCGGATTACTCATTTCATGTTTAGTTCGTTGCCAAATTTTCAGCCGATTCGGGTCAACATAATAATAAATGAAAAACAAACCGGGTTGGTGGGGGACATTTAAGGAAGAGAATAAGTATTCATAAGAAGACACTAAGTAGAAAGTAAAAAGAAAATAAATAAATAAACTCAGCCTTAATCCATACATTAATGATGGGGTTTAGAATGATTTCATTATGCATTCATTCACTTCTTCATTGATTTATGCAATCCTGCTTCGTTCATTCATTCTTTAATAGTTTACATTGTATCGAGAGCAGAGACATACACACATTAATTTGAATAAAAATGTAGCAGATGAAATATTTAATTTCCAATGATCAAAAAATGCATGAAACATTCATTCACACTGCAATTACACAACAATAAATTACTTTCTTCCTTTTCCCATTCACATAATAATAATTAATAATAATTTATTTCATTTAAACATTCTACGCCTTTCCCTCAGGAGAAGCTCAAAGCGCAGTTACAGCCAGCCTTAACTAAATAATCAAGGAACATAAAAGAATAAAAGCATCAAACACAATACCAAACACCACAGTATTAAAATATAGTCAAACACACCCACTCACTCTATGTCTCCCACGCATACACACACACACACACATACATACACACACACACACAACCACAACCACACACACAATAAAATACAAAAGCACAATAAAATTGTCTATCTCTATCACCACAGTATTAAAACATAGTCAAACACACCCACTCACACACCCAAAGACATACACACAATAAAATACAAAGCACAATAAAAAATTGTCTATCTCTATCACCACAGTATTAAAACATAGTCAAACACACCCTCTCTCTCAATGTCTCCCACGCAGACACACACACACACACACACACAATAAAATACAAAGCACAATAAAATTGTCTATCTCTATCAGTATACGTGCATTTCACACAGAAACAGAAACGAGCAATTTGCTTAAAAACGCCATGGAACAACTACTATGATCAGCACAAAAAGACACCACAACACAACACCTGCACAGACACTCAAGCAGCCAAACACACCTGGGCCACAACGACGACGAAGATGAGGAAAACAGCGACGATGACGACGACGATGACGACGACACTGAGAAAGAAGATGACAACGGTGACGATGATATGATGAGGCTGATGACGACAATGATGATGATGACGACCATGATGACGACGATGATGAAGGTACGATGACCACAAAAGAGGTTGAGGACGGCTGGTAGGCAGGAATTTATTTCAAGAGGTGTTCATGGAAAAGATGTGTTTTAAGTCTAGATTTGAATGCAGATAGAGTAGGAGTGTCACGGAGAGGCTGAGGCAAGGAATTCCAAAGTGTAGGAGCAGCAAAAGAGAAAGAACGACGACCATACGTCTCCAGCTTGATGCGTGGCACAGAAAGGTGACCAGCGTCAGCGGAACGGAGAGATAAATGGCCCACAACATGTAACATATAATGGCCCACAACTAGCAACAGTAGGCCTATATATATGCCTCATAAACAATTCTATTATAAAAAGCCCCACAATGCTCTACATTTTGAAATACATATATATATAATGCCCCTCAAACCAACACCAGACAGAAAACCCCACAATAGGTTTATACATATAATGCCCCACAACTAGCAACAATATACATCTGCCTCATAAACAATTCTAATATAAAAAGCCCCACAAAGGTCTAATATAAAAAGCCCCACAAAGGTCAACATTTTATATATATATATATATATATATGTAATTATATATATATACATAAAGCCCCATAAAAAAATGCCCCACAAACCAACACCAGACAGAAAACCCCACAAAAGGTGAGGTTCATGTATATATATATCTATATATATATCTATATATATATATATATAAACACTTTTAAAACGACAACATGTTATCCACTCAATTTGAATTGCCAAATTTTCGGTTTTAATAACCTTCTTCAGGGCATTACAATGTCAGTGTGATAATGTACAAGCGTTTTACCTATTACTATAATTCATGACTATAATTCATAAACCACACATATATACTAAGTGAACATGAATACAACTCTATTATAAAAACCACCACCACACACACACACATACATAATAATTAATATCTATACTAATAATTAATATCTATACTATCACAACCAACAACACACACATACTACAACACACACACATATAATATACCACACACAACACATACACACATAATATACCACACACACACTACCCATACACATACATAACCCCCCACACACAACACACACATATAGACAACACACTCAACACACATCACATAATATCATACACACAACACCCACACACACACATATATATATATATATGTATAGAGAATATGTAAAGTATATAGTGGAAAAACAATCACTTTAAATCCATAATCAACCAACATTTATAATAAACATTTACAATAAACATCTACACTACCACTGCACCATAATCACATAACCAACTCTTACACAAAAAGAATAAGATCTATAATAAATACAACTCAACAAAACTACTACTAAAGTTTAAAAAAAATGTAAAAAACCACACACACACACCCACACACACCTACACACACACACACACATACACCAGCCCCTACACATTCTAAACACAATCAACCTATCCTACATAAGTATACTCAACTTAAGGATATACATAAAGTTCTTTATAACACTAAATATCCAGTTTAACAGAGTCTTTTAATCCCGGTAATGAATTCTACTTCTTAACAACACTCCAAAATCCCGCCTCTCATTACCCCCACTAAGCAATGTACCCAGGTTAGCCTGCCAAAAAATCTCTCTCTGTAGCAGTTGTTCTTCTTGCTGAACACACTCAATCCCAAATATTATCAAATAAGACAGAGTTGGATCTTCCGGATGAGGAAGGGAATTGCAATGCCGTGCTACCCTACACTTTTGGGATTTTCCTGTCTTGGCATCACTTTTGTGTCCAGCCCACCTCGATTTCAAATTTACAGTTGACCCACTGTAAATAAAATCCTTGTGCTCATTACACAATACCACATACACTGTGTTGGGAGTACTACACGTCAAATGTTGTTTTATTGTCCAACGCCTATTATCCCAAGGTGAAACAAACTGCCGGACTTGCTTCGAATGCGCACAAGTATCACACTTCCTCGAACATGGAAAAAATCCCCCTTGTTCACATGGCCCATGCAGGACCTGACTACGGGGAACTGTTGGTTTGTAGATTTCACCCAGGTTAGTTCTTCTTCTAACTGCACCTATCAAACACTTTTTAGGGAACAATAGTCTGTTTTGAGGGTTCTTGTATAATAACCGGAGAGTATTCTGTATGATTTTCCCTTTGTTAGGTACTCTCGGGTCATACTTCGTAACCCAAGCAATCTTCTTACCTTCCTTCTTCTTTTTCCTACTCTCAAGCTTCAAAATTTGCTCTCTAGGTTTGCTCGCACCTTGTTTCAGGTCTTCAAGAGCCCTACGCTCCTCCCATCCCGAGATAACCAAATAACGGGCATATTCCTTTATCCTTAGTTGTAGTATTTCATCATTTGAACAAATCATTCTCAGTCTTCTACCCATACCTATTGCCAATCCCTTAAAAACTGATGGTGGATGGCAAGAATGAGGGGGCAGGTAGCTGTGTGAGTTTTTTGAAAATACATCTGTCTCTATCATTCCTTCTTCTGTAATTTTAACCTTCACATCAAGATAATCTACTTCTTTGCCACATGATACCGTCCAGCGAATATTCTGAGGATGCAACAACTGTAGATGTTCCTGGAATTTGACCACATCCTGGACGTCAGGTAATATGGTAATCCCATCATCTCTGTACCTACTCCAATTCAAGTACTGTAGTTCCTGTTTCAACTTCTCATCAGATAACAATGATGTTAACAAAGGAGTTGGTGACTTATCTACTAACTTCCTGTCCAATTCACCCATAAATATGTCAACATATATATATTACTGTTTTTGACCCAGTCGCACTGGCATGTCAATCAGTTGTTTAGCTCCTCCTTTGGTGTTGATCTGTGCTCCGAGTGAGAAATTTATGGACAGTGTTTATCGCCTTGCTACGAGTAGTTCAAGGTCAATACGATCTTAAAAAACGGTTAGGAAAAATAGAGGTACAGAAAGGATGGAGAGAGAGAGAGAGAGAGAGAGAGAGAGAGAGAGAGAGAGAGAGAGAGAGAGAGAGAGAGAGAGAGAGAGAGACAGAGACAGAGAGAGAGAGAGAGAGAGAGAGAGAGAGAGAGAGAGAGAGAGAGAGAGAGAGAGAGAGAGAGAGAGAGATAGATGCATTAGGAGCTGTTTTAGTGTTGTTTTTCTTGCAGCTGCAGTTATCGTATCCAGATGCAAGTACGTTTGTTTTCTTAATTTCGTTTTCTTTTTTTCCAATACAACGTTCCATCAATTAAACAGTGTATAAATAGAAAACATAGAAACATTTTTTTTAAAAGGTAATACAGCTAAAGGAAGAGAGAGGGCTGATGCCAGTACGTTAATAACCGGCTTACTCGAGTAAGAGATTTGAGAATACAAATGGTTCAGCTGTAGAGCCTACATCAGACATTTTCGCCCCACTCTCACCCCTTCCCACCCCAACAACCCCCACCCCACACAGTTGCATACAAAAATAATATTTAGATGCATAAATGTTCACTACATGGAAGAAAAAAAATCCCTAACTACACGTGAATTTCTAAAATAAATAGTGATCGATTGCCTAAAGAAAAATTAAATAAAAAAGAAATTGTGTGAGGGCAATTATAAAATGAGGGTTATCAAACGCATTTTTCATTTAAAACTCAGCACCCTACCACATACACACCAAGTTTCACAATAATCTGATCAGTAGTTTGGGAGAAAACGTATGATCACATTGTACTGTGTATAAGGGCTGAAAGGAAGGATAATCCATGTCCACAAAGGACGTAAGAAGGAGTGTCCCATCTCCCTATATAAAATCTCTGCTTGAGTGAAGGAAAACATACACAACAAATGCGTCTGCGCGCGCGCGCGACACACACACACGAACGCACGCGCATACACACGAACGCACGTGCACACACGCACAAACACACACACGCACACACACACGCACGTCGGAACTATGTCACTTTATGAAGACCAATAACTTTCACCTATTATATGGAACGGATGAAAATGTCAACATGTGAAGTTCGATTGACAAAACCTAAGGCAAAATTCGACAAGATAAAACTAGAATTGTGTGGATGATAATGTGAATGTCAATAAATTACTGTGGCACGGCGAAAAACAAAAGTGTTCAGAGAGAAGGTGGAGGCGAATACCATAGAAGAAGAAGAAGAAGAAGAAGAAGAAGAAGAAGAAGAAGAAGAAGAAGAAGAAGAAGAACGCGTTTGAGGAAAAAGCAGGATTAAGAATAAAAAGTAGGGTTTGGTTTGAGAAAAACAAGCAGGAATAAGAATTTAAAAAAATGATTTGCTGAATGTATGTCAACAAATGCCAAGAAGATTCAATATGTAAACCGAGGACAAAGAAGAAAACTAAGAATGGCTTCCACCGAACTGTCACAATGAAAATGTCAAGGAAGTCCCATTTCCCCAGGAACTACAGCAGACAATCGTAATTACCTTATGTCTTAAGGTCGCTAGTCCCAAGTTCCATTTTCGAGACAACAGGGGTTGAAATAGACTTAAGCCTAACAGTGATTGATCATTCGATAAAAATTGTTAGCTAGTTACCCAATGTAGTGAAAGATTGACTGAATTGGTGAAGGCGTGAGTGCAGATTTATAAAGCCTCAGTAATCATCCGAAATGGTAATGAGGGCAATGAATGTTTTTCCTCTCTGAGTCAATTCTATTGGCTACCACTAACCAGATGTATCAATATTTATCGTCCTTAGGTCAAGCCGGCTTGTGAGGGTGGAGTCAGTGGGTTGGATAGAGAGGAAAGTCCAATGAGAGAGTGGAGGACAGGGGTTTAAACGTGTGTGTGTGTGTGTGTGTGTGTGTGTGTGTGTGTGTGTGTACGTGTGTGTGTGAGAGAGTGCGAGAGAGAGAGAGAGAAAGAGAGAGTGAGAGAGAGAGAAAGAGAGAGAGTGAGAGAGAGAGAGAGAGAGAGAGAGAGAGAGAGAGAGAGAGAGAGGGGGTAATATGATGTGGAGTGGGGCTGGGCTCAAAGAATGGAACAGAAAGTTGGACAAACAACAATCTATTCAACCAACAACACCAATCAAAGAACAAACCATCCCTGCACAAGCACATAACCACACAGTTCCAACCTCCCTTCCCCTCCCTCTCTCCCAACCCCAAATATATCTAGCCAAACCTATTATTAGACAAGACAGCTAAAACAGGCACATGTCCTACCTTATCTGTCTGTTCGGTGACGAGTTTGTTGAACTTTCGCGCGAATTTTCTAGCCATGACGTTTTTGGCGATCTCGGCGTCACACATGGCTTCGGTGCCGGGACAAGAACGAAACATCTTGACCACAGCATGTTCTCCCTTGCGAGGGCCCTCGCCTACACAATACAAGTCAAGTCAAGTCAAGTCAAGTCGTCAACAAATCTATATTATCCACAATGGAGAATGTATACAGCACACTGCATCTCGGCAAATACAGACAATGTTTTAAAACAATTAAAACGTACGTCTAATACATAAGATCACAAAATAATATCTACTAAAACAACTAATACAGTACGATGCAACACAATACATTAAAGGTTTAGTGGTTGAATTGCTAGCCTGGCGTGGAAGATGTAGACGTTATCCGGGTTCAATTCTCTAACGGTGACGTGGGAGATTTTCCATAACAGGAGTCGACTTCCCGTAATGACTGTTCAAATCACCCCCGTGTTACCTCTTGGCCAAGCTAAAAAACTTGGCCACTGTTTCATAACGGACTTTAAAGATCCTGACGCTCATGTCCTAGACAAGTGAGTGCCGGTGACAAGAAAACACCCAGCATGCACCTAGGTCCTTCTCCCCCATCCCTGGCTGCCCAGGATTGTGCTCAGTTGTCCGGGCGTCAGACCATGAGCCCAAAGGCTGCGGTTGGGCGTCTCGGGCGGCTTGAGTTAGATCCTGTATCGGCCAGCGCCTTGAGCAGCTCTTGAGCTGGAAAAGCGCTATATAAGAACGATTAAATAAATAAATAAAAAGGTGTGTAACAGGCTTAAATGGGCACATATCAGTGTAATTATTAAATTAAAAAAAAGAAAAGAAATCCACGAATTAAAAAGAAATGTTCAATTTTTTTACTCACCTTCTAGATGGGCGCGGTAGATCTTCTTTCTGGGTCCTTTGGCCGAGGACCTAGTACTGAAGGACGCTTTGTAGTTCTGTCCTTTGAAGTCAGGGCACGAGTTCTTGGTCTCGCTGCGAAGGTGCAGCAAGCTGGCTACTGACAAGCTGGACATGGCTGAGTTCTGTCACTGACGGGTTAACACAGCTCTGGGAACACTTGGATAAGCCTTTTGTCTTTGGTGCGGAATGTATGGTAACACTTTGTCCAAGACTTAATTTTAGAGTATCTTTTTTTCTTTTTCCTGTTAACGATTTGTCCTCTGGAATAAACAGCAAAATGGCGGATCACACACCGCTGTTTATTTTTGTTTATTTTTTTTAGTTCTTGGAAGGAAGCGGGTTAACTATAAACCCCAAACATTTGATTAGAGATCTCTGGTTTTTCCACCTGGCTATTTTTCCAGTGGTTCGAATAATTTTGCAAATAAATTGACTCAAGACGTCTGGTATAATCTATCACAATTATCACAACTCTTTGGCACAATCAGAAGAAAGAAAATCTGATATTTCACACAAATATTACCAATGAGCATAACAATGTACAGATTATCACAATTGAATGTCAACAATATGGACGTATCAGCAATATTAACAAAGACAACAAATCAGCTGCATCACGAACTTTTAGAATTTCCAACAGAAGGCACGCTCACTGTCGTAGGTAAGTTAATTATTCGACAGTAGGAGCTGAACAACAAGTCAATGCAGAATTGTACGGCTTCACCACAAAACGTCGCAGGTTCGTGTGCAAGTCTCTCGTATACTTTAATTTGTGAGATGCAGTCCTCTGGATGTCGAATTTAAGTTACATAGCGACATGACTTTCTCCTGAGAGAAAGCCACATGGCCATTTCTGTCTCCAAGTGGTTTATCTGAAAATAGAAAGAAAAAAAATATTAGAAAGGTGACGACGACGACGATGAAGAAGAAGAAGACGAAGACGAAGAAGAAGAAGACGAAGAAGACGAAGAAGAAGAAGAAGAAGAAGAAGAAGAAGAAGAAGAAGAAGAGAAGAAGAAGAAGAAGAAGAAGAAGAAGAAGAAGAAGAAGAAGAAGAAGAAGAAGAAGAAGAAGAAGAAGAAGAAGAAGAAGAAGAAGAAAGAAAAAAGAGAAAAAGAAGAAGAAGAAGAAGTTAGTTATTCATTGCTTACACTCACAACTTACAGAGTCCAGCAGACTGCAAAGAGCCGAATCAAAACCACAAAATCAAGACCACAACTTGGCTGAAAGAGCACTCACCCTTAATCGTATTAAAGATCCCCTGAAACAATCCTAGTGGTAACACTGAAGGCAGTCCACCAGCCGGTCACTTTACAATAACGGCATCCCATGCAGGGGACATTGAGGCTTTACTCTAATTATCGAACCCCAGTATACTAAAACAAAATAGAATATAAATATCATTATAAAATATAAACGAAACATATATACATATAAAATGCCTATATTGCTAAATAATAATATCATAGGAAGTCCTAGTAACCATTTGGCAGAAAGAGTCCAATATTCCCAATCTGACTCAACAGCCCTCATACAAAAATGATGAGATTGGGAAGAGTTTTAAAGAAAAAAAGTAGGTGACTGGTCCAGCGAATAAGACAGTATATTAGATTGATAGAACAGAGTAGGAATGAGAAAGAACAAAGGAGAAAGACAGCGACAGTGGGAACTTAAATCACTAAATTTCCAGAAAGTGTGGATACTATTTATACAGAAACCCCCGGCACTCTTACGGGGGGGAGAAGAAGAAGAAGAAAAGGAAGAAGAAGAAAAGGAAGAAGAAGAAGAAGAAGAAGAAGAAGAAGAAGAAGAAGAAGAAGAAGAAGAAGAAGAAGAAGAAGAAGACTGCTCTTTTCTCAGAGACAGCTTCTGATCATGACAGCTTAATTGTTCATATAAGGTCTACTACTCGAAAACACTTTACTTAAAGAAATGGGAGTAAATGGTGATGTAATTCCGTGTTTTGGCATCAGATGCAAGATAGTTGTTTCTCATTTGTGAAACCTGGAGAAATATTCACGCCTAGTTAGTAACTTCGCCATCAACTTCTCTGTACAATAGCACTCACCAGTAACTTCCCTGTATAAAGACATTAGCTATTACCGTCCCTGTACAAAGAGATTAGCTATTACCTTCCCTGTACAAAGACATTAACTATTAACTATCATATCCTATCCCGTAACTCGAAGGTCGTGGGACACCACAGGGGACCGTTTAAGCAGCTTACTCCATCTTTCTCTGTCCTCAGCAACCCTCATGGCTTCGCTCAGTGTCAAGCCAATCCATTCTCGAATGTTGTCCTCCCACCTCTTTTTCTGTCTCCCTCTACTTCTGCCTCCTTGCACAGTGCCCTCCTGCATGGCACAGTGCAAGGAGGCAGAAGAAGAGGGAGAGATTCCCTGTACAAAGACATTAACTATTTTAACTTCCCTGTACAAGGTCGTAGTACGCATATTTACTGGTCTTTTGTTAATATTAATGATTCAACCCACATCCGTCACGTCGGGATCTAACTCAAGGCGCCAACTTGCTGCTTGCTGCGCACCGTCTCACGTCCCAGACTACTATTACTCTTACTAAAACTACGATAATGATGATGATGAAGCTGCTTCTGCTGCTGCTGCTGATGATGATGATGAAAACGACGATACGACGATGATTACGACTAGTATAATTATAATTATGAGAATGATGATGATGACGACGATGACGTCGACGACGTTGATGATGGTGTTGTCGTTGTTTGTTGTTAGTGGCTGTGGTGGAGTGAAACCCACACGTGGGCACATTAATTAATTTGATGTACAACCGTTGCATGCTGGTGTTGTGAAAAATGCGCTGAACCAACTTCGTCGTAATGGGATTTTGCACAATCGCCATGGTAACAAATTAATGTCCAAATGGAGCGCAAAATTACCGAGAAGATAAAGCGCAAAGGGGAAATGGGAAGGAAAGGGGAGGAGAGAGAGAGAGGGAGTTGGAGAGAGAAAGAGGAAGAGAGAGAGGAGAGAAAAAAAGAGATTTGGGGAAATTATTTCGTGATGATGAATATTGGTGGTGGTAGAAGTAGGTGGTGGGTGTGGATGTTGTAACGATAGAGAAGAAAATGACGACGACGTTGAAGATGACAGAATAAATCGTCAAAATGCGACGATCGAAAACTATACATACATATTGCAAAGAAGTTGGGGAAGCGTTCTAATAAACGAACATAACTAGAATGGCGTACTTTAACGCCCGTGTTTGATACAAATTGTTATTCTCCTAAAGGCATAGGTTGGTGACAGATACGCTTAATGAACAAAGCAAGACCCAACATTTCTTACCAAGATGACTAGAATGAACAAATGAGAATCGAAAACAAAAGCACACTGAAGCCAATTCCACTAATTAAATGCGACAGAAACCAGGAAAATTTAAAAGGAAGACAAATTACAGATTGTTCTAGGAAGACCATTAAATTATTTTTGGCATTTGTCAAAGTTGTTTACAGACGCTGTGAGGTTCGAGTACACCTTTTTAAAAATGTCCAATACAAACACACACAACCAGGATGTTGATCTGTCCTGTGAATGGACAACGTGAGCCTTCATATATGTGATATTTACAAGTTCCAGATGTGATTAAGGGTAAAACAGGCGATAAACATTACCTTGCAGAATAGTTATACACAGACTAAAGTCTGAACAGCGCAGTTTAAGATGTTTACAGGTTTTGAAATCCAGCACTTGAATGTCCGTGTGTTACACGGTTATGTATCAATAGCCGATTCAGTCCCGATGCAGGAATCTTGATAAGTGTAGCTCGAATTCGTTTATCCACGAAGCTTGTTCATTCAGCAACAAGGCAGGAGTCGTCGTATAAAGTTGTATAACTTTATTCAGCAAACATCAGCAACTGCCTACAAGAATCGCTTTCCGAAAATCACTACAACTATCATCATCAATAATCATCACACATCACTCACACAAGCAGACAGTGCATTACTTATATAGCCTCTCTGCAATCGTGCACAGTTTCGAAGATTCCAGCATGACGCAATAACACCCATACAAAACAAAACAAAACCTGTCATCGAAACTATTGTCTTACGTCACTAGGTTAGGAGAATCGCTTAGCTATTACCAGATCTATCTAGAAGCTTCGGTTAATAAAAAAAACAACTCACTCCAGAAAGTTCTCAACTATCAACATCATACAAAGCCCCTTCCAGCAACAATGCAAAATGATCAAAGGTATACACTCTGTTATTGCATGCCCTGCAAAACAAAATGATCGGATTTACCCCGTGCGTCTTAATCGTAACATTAACACCGTATTTAATACAAACTGTATATAGAATCAAGTACTATTATTATTTTTTTTATTATAATTTTTTTAAATATTTTTTTTAATTATGCAATGTATGTCCGAGTATCTAAAACTAAGCATAACAGTTATACTGACAGCGCAATGGTATACAACATAACCAGTCCAGTCTTGGTGAAATCAAATGTAATAGCACCAGCCTTCAAAACAAAGAAAGAAAGAAGGACCACTTTATCTGTGTTTTTAGGGATAGCTTGAAGGAAGTATCGGCAAGTAGCTTACATCTGCCATACTGAAGTTCAAATCAAAATTATGAGAATCATATAAAATATAATAATGTTCGTCTGTCATTCACCTTTCAACGAAAACTACAAACTGAAAGACAAAATCATTGGACAAATAAAGCCGCTACCATTGTCAGGATGAGAGGAAAAAAGTATACTGAACTTACCTGCAGTAAATTACATGTTTGAAACTATCACAGCGACTTCACCATTAATTTTGATTTAGCAAAGGAAATCCTCAGATACCTGAATAGTTTAGTTTACTCCAAACAATACTGCTTCTAAATAAAACCTATACTTCAAAGCAGCAATATTCTATACTGCAAACTCTACAGCTATAACTTAGGCCTAATTATTCCCATTTCCGCTCAACCCAGTGACCTCAACTTCGATTCAACTTTCTTCGTGTAATCATCAAGTTTTTAAACTTCAACTTACTTCAGTACTCTGAAAAAATGCGTGTTGCAGAATTATCCCGTTCAAGGTAAACAATGCAGACCCTGAGACGGTTAAAAACACCTACTGAAAATATCGCTAACGTTACGCTCCTTCGTTATCAAAACCGAAAGCAGTAGAAAGCTGTAGAATGTAAACACTGCGTTGAAGCTTAAGAAGGAAGTGTTTTGGTGCAGTCGGCAGAATAAACTTCAGACGAGGTCGAGGTCGTGTTTTCAAATTAAAAAATACTATATATAGGGCCAACACAACCTCCACCCGCCCCACCCTTAACTTCATGAGCTGTTCCTCTCCGCAAACCACAGCTCTCTCCCTCCCTCACTCCCCCTCCCACCTCTCTCTCTCAACGTTGCGAGGATATGAAGGAAGTGTATTACATTTTTAAAATGTTTTTAACGAAAACTTGAGACGAACAACAGTTTTTTTTTTAAACGAAAATAAGCACGGGCCAAAGACACTTCCTTTCTCGTCCTGCCTCTTAGCCCTTCCCTTCCCTTCCCTTCCCTTCCCATCTCTCTCTCTTCCTCTCTCCCCCCTCTCTCCCTCTCTCTCTCCCTCTCTCTCCCTCTCTCTCCCCCCTCCCTCTCTCCACAAACGTTTTAATCTATTGTATCCTCTCTTCCTCCACCTCACCCCTCAAGTATCTTTCTCTCTCTCTCCTCCCCTCTTTATCTGCACCCCACTTACCTCTGCTCTTTCAGTCGTCGTTGTTATCTACAACTGACGGCACATTTAGGTCAAGGTAAGCCGAGAGGACTTTATACAACAGAACAGTAAAAATAAATAAATAAATAAATAAATTAATAAATAAATAAATAAAAACCAACACAATGAAAAGCCACTCTTTGTTGCTATTTTCATACTACTGAACAGCGGATGCCGGTGAATCATTATTCACAAATTTAGACTGCAGAGCTTTTAATAGTTTTGTTTCGTCGAATCCTCCGCGTAATAATGTACCACACAAGGGTTCAAACCCACTGGGCTGTGCCCTCGCACAGGCTATATTAATATAGTAAGTGCTAGTATCATTCCATTCGTCATTGTTTTCTATGCACATACAAAAAAGGTTAAGTAAAATTAAGATTTGTAACATACAATGCAGTCAAATATATGTATTCGAATGGAATCTCAAAGTTAGCTTTTCCAAATGCGTAGCAGCACATGAAGTTTTAATCCCAGCAAATGCTTGCCAACTTTTAAAAACCAACGTGCACTCTCTCTCCACCCCCCACCCCACACTCTCCCTCCATCTCCCTTTCTCTCCATTTCTCTCTCTCTCTCTCTCTCTCTCTCTCTCTCTCTCTCTCTCTCTCTCTCTCTCTCTCTCTCTCTACCACCAAAGCTCAGTGCACAGGCGCTTGCATCTGGGCACGCGAGCGCCTATTCCTGTGACGCGTGGCCCTTTGGGTATATAGATAATCAAAGGGAGACGCGTCACATGCATCTATATAACCAAAGGGAGACGCGTCGCAGGCATAGGCGCTTGCGTGT
>CM072519.1:42401838-42419338 GCA_036898135.1 Oncomelania hupensis | reverse complement strand
GGGAGAGAGACAGATAGAAATTACAAGAGAGAGAATAAGACATGAAGACAGAGAAAGACATACAGACAGAGAGACAGACATACAGCCAGACATATTACAACCCCAGAACAATGTCAGTAGTGTGTTGAGCGTTTAGAGGCGGCAGGGGGGTTGCAAATGAAATTGGGCAGCTGTTAATTATTTATTTTTAATATCGAAAAGAACAAAATAACCAGTTGTAATGAAAGCCGAAGACAACAATATAATTATGAAACATGATGAATTATAGAAATCTAATCAAGGCCAATGGTGGAAAGCTAACTTCTCTGGTTTATCTGTGTCCGACTTCATCCAATAGAAAATGTAAAACGTCGAGGTTTTGGACACAATTGTGACTTAATACATAAACTGTGCACATATTAAATAGAGAATGCAAAGAAGAAGAAGAAGAAGAAGAAGAAGAAGAAGAAGAATGGAGAAGAAGAACAAGAAGTACAAGCACAAGAATAACAAGAACAAGGGGGTCGGCCGGATTCACTAGACTACAGAATGGGCTTGGCAGACAGCAACAACTTCAACCTAGGAGAACAAGAAGAACAAGGGTCGCCCGGACTCGCTAGACTACAGAATGGGCTAGGCAGACAGCAACAATTTCAACCTAACCTATTTCATGAGAAAGTCACATCGTAACTACCACACCTTTTAAATCAATAAAAACACGATAGAGTCAAATAATGAAATTGGAACAACAACGACACGTGCTATAAGACACAGAAAGAAACCACAAAACACCAACTATAATAACATTCAATGATCAACAAAACAAAGAAATGCTAGGCCTACAGCTGCTGCTACATATCATTTTAGGCTACAACCCACGCGTCCCACCTTCTTTAAATCAATGGACATCAATGGCGAGTGCGGTACAAATATAAAGGCGCAAAAAGTGCAGCCAATAATGGATTTGGCCCAATAGAAGAATAAAATCGCCATCTTGGTTGGGCCGTGTAGCTCAGTTGTTAGGGCGGCTTACTAGTAACCGAAAGGTCCGTGGTTCGAATCCCGGATTGGTCAACGTGTGACCATATTATTTTCCCCTTACCATCAACTGGTTCGCTAGTGTCAGAATAATGTGAAAAGTAGTCGCTTATAATTATGCTCCCGTGTTGGGTGTGACTTTAATCTACAATTAACCTTAATTAGTCACCTTGGTGGACACATTTTGTCGAGAAAGCGCTAGGTCCACAATACAGTACACAGCCTGAGACTGGCCGAGTACCTCTCACAGTAAGCGGAGCGGCCAACGTTTGCCTTAGCTAGTTTCAGCTACGCAGAGTGGGTGGCCGTACAGCTGTTACAGCTTAACGGCAACCTACTCTCTACAACGCCAGAAGAAGAAAAATATCTCACCATAATAATACATCGCACTTTCTGAAATCCATGACTATTATAGAACAACAGCACACACCCAAAACTCCACCTTAATTGGTACTATATCGCAGTTTCTTAAATCAAAGAATGTATAGAACAATAACAACAACTACAACACTCACACAGGTTCCACACACACCCATACACGCACACACACACAACCACACACAAACTAAACAAAACAATGAGCACCATGTGCTGTTACCGTTACATCTCGTACATTCAAACCTACGCTTTACGTGACACATTCACCTTGTTACTATCGGACGCATCTCCTAAAATAAATGACCTCGAAAACAGCCAATAATGAAAATAATAATAATGGAACTTAAAGCAATGTGTTTAAGTTCAGTCAATGATTCAAACACAACTATCAACTATGTATAATCATATGCATTGGTTATTTATAGGTATAAACTAAAGGACTATAGGGCCTACAGATGCTATAAAAGTAATTACTACTTACGATCTACGCCTTTACGTGAGAATCAAACATACACACACGCACACACACACCCACCCACACAAACACACACTACATTCACAACTTAAATCCCTGATTCTGGACGTTAAACAAGTTTCCGGCAATATATGAGACATACAATTATATAACAGCTAAGAAAGTTTCAAGTTTTAAACTGAAGTCTCTCTCTGATCAACCCTCCCCTCCCTCCCCGTCTCTCTCTTTTTTTTGTCTCTCTCTCTCCCTCTCTCCCTTCAACAATCTCTTTCTTTCTCTGCTTTATATCTTTCGAACCATGGAGGTGCATACATACTAACGTTCCTAACCAAAAAGGTATTTTCTTCTCGAAATAATATATATGCGTGATGAAAGTCAATGATATCGATCCATTGAAGACAATTTGGCTGGGGCGGGGATGGGGGTTGGAGGTGGGGCGGTCCGGGGTCCGCTGCAGGCATCGGGTGAGGTTTAGGGGCAATGCCTCTCAACACCCTGAAAACTCAATCTTTGTATGCAGCAACGACACAACAACAACAAAATGGAAATCTGGTGATTTTTCCACACAAAACTTCGGTGACCGAGAATATTTTCTAAATGGATTTACACTGATCTCAAAAAACAACGCGGGAGCCATCGCAATGGGCGAAAGAATACCTTGTCACACATAGCTACTCTGGACGAAATCGATGCAGATGTTGACTCTCTGACAGTGTGACACGGCTCTAGGCAATTCCGTCGCTGCTCGAGTTCTAGAATTTCCTCATGCACGTAGAGAATAGTCTACTATCTGATGACGTGCCACGCTTTTGTAACGCGGCTCTATTTGCGTTATCTTGTGAGAGGTTACTAACTAACTAACTAACTAATTTGTACGGGGAATCGGGCATGACAAACCAAATTATAATCAAGACATACAAATCAGAATCAGTCTCACTGCCTTTCAAAAGGGTTTGCCATGCGCTCAAATAAATCACAATAAACTACAGCTTGTTTCCCTTTTATATACCTTTTTAATAATCTAACTTAATACATGACAATCACTAAACATCAAACCTTTTATATACCTTTTTGATAATCTAACTTAATACATGACAATCAATAAACATCAAACTCGCATGCACATACATTATAACCAACAATACAAGGAAAGTAAAACAAGTCTGTTTGGTCCTTACCCCATTCTCAATGTTCTGTCACCACACTTTTCCTCTCCTTGGAAATATCTACTTTTCACTCTAAGTCCTAACAGAACATCAGGGCCGGAGTGTCGCTCTCTCATTCACTCGTGTTCTTTCTTCTTCCCTCGAGCTCTCGTGTCCCTCCTGTGTGTGTTCTCTTACAACTACTGTCTAAATATTTTATACACCTAATCCTAATATTTCTCTTTTTCCCATCCTAAGCTTAATTCTCTTTAACCAATCCTTAAGCATAGGCAAATCATTATCCTATCCATAAAAGGTAATATGCTGATTCCTCAGCATAAAGGGGCAGGCTAGCAACGCACGGTCATTGGTTCGAGTCCCGGATTGGTCAACGTGCGATCGGTCAACGTGCGATCACACCATTCTCCCCTCTACCCACAACTGGCACGCTATACCATCATAAATCGGTCCAGCTGGCACCCACATGCGAGAGTGTCATGCGACTATAATCTACAAACAGCATACCATTGAACAGACATCACCCCAAGTTCGTAATTAATCCCCATGTCACAGAACGCCAGCCTGTTCCTTTATACCTAAAAGACCCGCTGTTATCTACACGCACCCTGTATCAGCTATCTGCATTAATCTATTCCCAGCATGAGCTCCGAAGCGAATCAACTGGGCAATGCCCTCTGACCATCGTTAATTTTACAACACGTGCTACCAGCTAATTATCTCCCCACTTGCAATCAGCACTGTGAAGATTCATTAAACCCACCACTATCTGAAATATCACCGTACATACTAGGCCAAAAATATTTGAGTCGTATAGACTGATAAGTTCTTTCAACACCTTGGTGAGCTCCTGCCATGAGAGAGTCATGATATGCTAACAATACATCATTTCTCAACGAATGTGGCACTACTAACTGTTTAACTATCCGGTCCTGTCGATGACCAGGCCCTTTTGGGTACCACAAATGATATAGAATACCTTCCTCTAAGACGTGATCTTGTGCGTCCAACACAATACGACGACCCACACGTTGATCATCGGGTAGTATACCTTCAGTCATATATTCAAGTATGGGGGAAGACTGTGCGTCTTGTTGCTGTAAACGTTGGATGATTTTAGGCTCAGTGGTATCAATAATATACACACGTTCTTGTGCCCAACAATCAGTACTGTCAGAAGCTGTGTTAGTGTCTGTATTGACACTGGGCTTAAGTTGCTGTACAGGAAAAAGCTGTGGTAAATCACCTGCTTCCTGACTTTCTTCCCCAGGTATATCAGGATATGTACGTCGAGTAAGTGAGTCAGCATTACCATGAGCTTTTCCCGGTTTGTATTCAATGTCAAAATCATAGGCCTGAAGAAAAATCATCCACCGTCCTAATCGACCAGTGGGATCCTTAGTGTTTTTTAAAAACTGGATGGCCGAATGATCAGTCTTAACCGTAAATTTACGATTGGCTAAATACACACGGTATTGCTTAATTCCTTCTACTACCGCTAAACATTCCCGTTCAGAGATAGACCATTTTCGCTCTGACTCTCTCAGTGCGCGACCACCGTAATTAATCACTCTTTCACGCCCACTCTCATCCACCTGTCCTAGAATGTAACTAATGGCGGTAGACGAGGCGTCTGTATAAAGAATGAACATTTTGTTAAAGTCTGGAAAAGACAATACAGGAGCTGTGGATAGCGCTTCTTTGAGTTTGTCAAACGAAACCTGGCACTCAGTGCTCCATTGAAATGAAACATTCTTAGCGAGCAACCTATTAAGAGGGTTCGCTATTGAAGAAAATCCCTGCACAAACTTTCTGTAGTAATTAGCGAGTCCTAAGAATGAGCGTAAATCGCGCTGTGAGCGAGGCACAGGGAAATTCTTCACCAATGCAATTTTATTTGGGTCGGCGGAAACACCATGTTTAGAGATAACATGACCAAGGTACACCACTTCCTTGACCGCAAATTGACACTTAGCAGGTTTCATCTTGAGATTAGCAGCTCTCAGATGATTGAAAACATCACTCAAATTGTCTAAATGTGTTTGAAAGTCTTTTGAAAACACAATGATGTCATCAACATAAACCAGTGCCGTTTTATAGTTCAATCCGCGTAAAGCGGTTTCCATGACACTTTGGAAAATCACAGGAGAGTTCTTTAACCCAAAAGGAACACGTTCAAATTCATAAAGTCCAGAATGACAAATGAACGCTGTTTTTGCCTTTGAATCCTCTGCTACCGGAATTTGCCAAAACCCGGACATAAGGTCCATCACTGAAAATATGGTGGAACCACTTAATAAGTCAATGCAATCCTCAAACTGCGGGAGAGGATAATTAATTGTAGTGGTTATGGCATTCAATTTACGATAATCAATTGCAAATCGATAATCACCACTCTTCTTTCTGACCATCACCACGGGGGAAGAGTAAGCACTTGTGCTTGGTCTAATGATTTGATGCTGGAGCATGTCACTTACTTGCTTATCGATCTCATTCTTGATATGAGGAGACACTCGATATGGACGTTGTTTTACGGGCGGGTTATCCGCTGTGTCAATATGCATTTCTTGCAAATGGGTGAGCCCTAACTCTGAGATATTAATGGCAAACACATCTCTGTTTGATAAAAGAAATTCAGCCATTTGCTGTTGCTGTTCTTCTGAAAGGTCAGAATTAGAAAGATCAATACCTAACTCTTTCAAATTTGACTTCACTTTAGGTAAATTCTCAGGTGTTAAAGTAACAGGCGCTACCAAAGGTCTGGGAGATTGTGCAATAACCTCACTTACTTCTTCGAGATAGCCAATTACTGTACCTGGTACAACTATCACAGTTGCATTAGTAAAATTTAACAATTTTCCTGTAACCCTTCCTTTTTGTACTTTAGTAACTGTTCGTGCCGGCATTACCCCCCATGCTTTAGCAAACGACTGGCGGGGTGCGAACACGAACGTCTTGCCAGACAAGCTCTTGTTGACACTGAGAGATACTATCATTTCTGACTGTGGAGGAATCTCCGTCAAAGTATCTATAATTGCTTTATCCCGTGTTTCTTCTTTGAAGAGGGAAGTTGCCGTTAGACCATTATACAGAATGACCTGTGCCTTTACTAAATCCACTACTACTTGATGTTGAATCATAAAATCTAACCCCAATATGAGTGAAATATTAATATTTTCCATTACTGCAAAAGTTTGAACCAATTCCATATCTGCCATTACAAAAGGAATGGTCACTTGACCTTTAATTTTAACCTGCGCATTGGCTAATCCTTGCACATGAGTGATAGACGGAGGTTGCATCGGAAAATCCACTGCTAAACACAACTTGTCATAAAGTTCTAAACTCATGCAAGAGAGAGAGGCTCCTGTATCCACTAACGCATACGTAGGTATTTTCTGTATTTGTAGTATTACCCTATTTGACATATCATTGTTGATAATACCGATGGTATGTTTTCGCTCCGGCCAATGCCTCAATTTCCGGACGTTATGACGCCGTGACCGGAGGAATTCCTATTGTGGTGGCTGATATCGTGGCGACCTGCACACAATGTGCAAATGTCCCACCTTACGGCAATTGTTACATCTTGTGTTCTGGTAGGGGCATTGCGACTTTCTATGATCTGCTGCTCCACAACCATAACACTGAAAAACGCGCGATGGATAAGGAGGTCTAACTCCCTGTGCTGTAGCTGTTTGCCGCCCTGTAAAGGGTGGGGATCGATTTGTCCGGTATGCACTGCCTAACCTGGGCTGTGGTCCAGGCATCCGTGCGCGTACGTCACGATCAATATACCGCAGCTGTTGTCTAGGTACATGCTCTCTGTACGACTGATAACCAGCGGTGTTAGTGGCTTGTGAGTAAGGTTGATAATTATTGTGCATTACTTGAGCCACTGTGGCCGATGACTGGTCCAGCGACGCTATAGTAGCTTTGCGCAAGTTCATCATTTCAGAATTAATTTTACTGATTTGAGAAGTTAATTCTTGTATGTTTTTGTCATTGGCATTATCTGTCTTGAAAGCCTCAGCCACTTTTGCATAACGGAGCACATCTTCCAAAGTAGCAGGCTCTCTCTGCAACACAAAGGACTTCAAGGAAGGTCTAAGTCCTCTAACTATCGCCTCCATTATGTCTTTGTCTGTCTTTTTCAATTCACGCCCTAACCTCATCATAAATTGTCCATACACCACCACAGACTCTTCCGATTTTTGAGCGCGAGTGTTGAACTCGTCCAAACGCACCCAACGAAGTGTTTCATGAGGAAAATATCGCTCAACAAAAGCGTCTTTCAAGGCCGCGAACGTAGCGGTATGCTCTGAGGCCAGACTATCGTACCAAACTGCAGCATTGTCTCTCAGAAAAAGAGGAAAAGCCCTAGCTACTCGATGCCTATTCCACTGTTTCAACTCCACATAAAGTTCAAATCTTTTTAACCACAGCATAGCATCCTCACTTTCACTCCCTAAGAAGGCCTCCGGGCTCAAACTATTTGGCAGCTCCATAGGCGTGTCTAATGGTGCATGAAGATATCGCCGCCGGGGAGAGTCTTGAGTGTGGTAACCAGCCCTATGAAAACTATCGTCACCCTCCATGCTTCGGGTCGGCGTGGTTAACTCCCGTTGACCTTGTAAATAAGTGTTATCCTGGTCTTGCAACTCGGATGTCGGACTAAAGACACTCCCTACTCTAAATGTTGTGTCTAAATTCTGTTGATCTAACCTTCCATTTAACATACTATGTCGCAAACCTTCCTCTTCGTCTTGCAGTTGAGACAGTCTATCTTCTATATCTCTTATCTGTGCAGTAGTGTCTAGCACACTCTGATTTACTTGTGCTAATGATTGAACCGCCCGAGGGACCACCCTTGACCGTAAGTGACAAGCGTCCTCCAAATCTAAGGATTCTATTGAACTATTGTCAGCGTTAAGTGGCCGTGGAAAAGTGATCGGCACCTGGAGCGTAGCTTTTCGAGCCTTGGACATTGCTAACCCCGTTTAACATCATTAAAACTCTAAACAACTTTTCTTCCCCTTACTAGTCTTCTCCCAGACCCATCTACAAAACTAAAATCTTCTTGTTGTTTTTTTTTTTTTTTTTTTTTTAACAACAATTCTTTCGCACTTCCCTCACACAGAGTCTGTGAAGTTCTTCTATGTAACCTATCGTGTACCAAGCTCGAGCTGGGAGATAAGCAAACTTTTCATAGAAGGACTCCTCATGATGAAAACTGTCATAGATATCCCCCGCCACCTCGTCCATGACCACCAGCGTGTTTTCGGAGGGATCGAAAAGTCTATCCAACAAAATGCTTTTGATGGCCTTTATGTCCTCCTCCTCTTCGTTAATTATATATTCTTCCCACAAGGTTTGAGAACTCAAATGCTCAAAAAAAATCCTATGATCCGGCGGACAGGGAATTGTAGTGTCTCTTGGTGGAGAATCCCATTCGTCTCCCATCTTACACACTAAAATTTGCTCACTTGAAAATGAATTAATTCAACCAAAATTTCACTCTTAAAATTTACCCTTACAACTTATTATTAAAAATTACTCCGCCTTTGGTCCACCAATGTAACGCGGCTCTATTTGCGTTATCTTGTGAGAGGTTACTAACTAACTAACTAACTAATTTGTACGGGGAATCGGGCATGACAAACCAAATTATAATCAAGACATACAAATCAGAATCAGTCTCACTGCCTTTCAAAAGGGTTTGCCATGCGCTCAAATAAATCACAATAAACTACAGCTTGTTTCCCTTTTATATACCTTTTTAATAATCTAACTTAATACATGACAATCACTAAACATCAAACCTTTTATATACCTTTTTGATAATCTAACTTAATACATGACAATCAATAAACATCAAACTCGCATGCACATACATTATAACCAACAATACAAGGAAAGTAAAACAAGTCTGTTTGGTCCTTACCCCATTCTCAATGTTCTGTCACCACACTTTTCCTCTCCTTGGAAATATCTACTTTTCACTCTAAGTCCTAACAGAACATCAGGGCCGGAGTGTCGCTCTCTCATTCACTCGTGTTCTTTCTTCTTCCCTCGAGCTCTCGTGTCCCTCCTGTGTGTGTTCTCTTACAACTACTGTCTAAATATTTTATACACCTAATCCTAATATTTCTCTTTTTCCCATCCTAAGCTTAATTCTCTTTAACCAATCCTTAAGCATAGGCAAATCATTATCCTATCCATAAAAGGTAATATGCTGATTCCTCAGCATAAAGGGGCAGGCTAGCAACGCACGGTCATTGGTTCGAGTCCCGGATTGGTCAACGTGCGATCGGTCAACGTGCGATCACACCATTCTCCCCTCTACCCACAACTGGCACGCTATACCATCATAAATCGGTCCAGCTGGCACCCACATGCGAGAGTGTCATGCGACTATAATCTACAAACAGCATACCATTGAACAGACATCACCCCAAGTTCGTAATTAATCCCCATGTCACAGAACGCCAGCCTGTTCCTTTATACCTAAAAGACCCGCTGTTATCTACACGCACCCTGTATCAGCTATCTGCATTAATCTATTCCCAGCATGAGCTCCGAAGCGAATCAACTGGGCAATGCCCTCTGACCATCGTTAATTTTACAACACGTGCTACCAGCTAATTATCTCCCCACTTGCAATCAGCACTGTGAAGATTCATTAAACCCACCACTATTTTCCATAACTCATACCCAAAGGTTACACTTTTATCCCGGAACAATTATTACGTCGTTTTTATAGCTCTTGAGTTCCCTCGCGCGAATATGGTACTGGGCTGGCGTGCATGAACGAACTTAAAAGCCGACTTAGACTTAACGCTTCACTAAAACATGCTACTTAAGTCTAAGTCGGCTTTTAAGTTCGTTCATGCACTCCAGCCCTTGATCATTTGGCGATATTCTAGAGAAATGCTGTGGATTTCTTGAGTTCAAAATTGTCCTCACAGCTGTGTCTCGATGGCGTGGCGTTTTCCAACACCACCCATACAGGTCTATAACTATTTTTTCAGCCCTTCAGCTGACAGTGACGGTGGTAATTTCTACAGCGAACACACGCAATTTAACATTTATTTCTCGTCAATTTAATACTAGTCCTATTGTGCTGTCTCTTACTTTGGTTTAAGTCTGTTTTGTTTTTCCACACACTCTCCCAGGTGCGGCTTTGATGCGCATTGTGCGAAGAATATTTCGGGAAGTTCTCTACTTTCTGTAGACGATGTGGATGACGTGACTATCATCATCATCATTATCATCAGCATCAGCAACAGCAGCATAATCGACAACAAAACATCCTCTTGCTCCCCCTCCTCTTTCCCCAATCCGAAAATCTTATTCCAATTCTGTGAAAAGGTCTTTGCGCAAACTCACACAGCCAGTTAAAATGCGTTAAGTAATTCCTATCGCTTCCTTCAATCTTCCATCTTAAATCTATATAAATCGTTCAATTCAGCATCGCTACACCTACAACTAATGACAGGATGAATTTCTTCCACAAGCAACAGACACCTGTTTACCTCACAATACACCTCGTAATTCCGTGCGCAGCTGCATGCATGTAATAATTAATTGTTTATTCTTCGCAGATTTTTTAAAATAATCATTCTCCTAGATCATGTAGCTTCATCCTTCAGTCATAAACCTGCATCTCCACATTACATACTCCATACCTCACTGTCGAAACACATTCATCAACACAGCAAACCAAGCCAGAGAGAGGGAGAGCGAGACGGAGAAGGAGAGAGAGAGAGAGAGAGAGAGAGAGAGAGAGAGAGAGAGAGAGAAGATAAGATAAGATAACAATTTTATATTGCAAAGGTAAAAGAGAACGCGCTGGATGGGCTTTTTACATCTTGCCCTTGGGGCGTTAACAACAATATTAAATACCACTTAATGTTATAACCTTCACATCATAGAACAATAACAAATAATCAAAGTAATAATTTGAAAAAATCATTTTGAAACAATTGAGATCAAATTAATGTTGTTAATATCAATCAATAACATTAACAATTAATGTGCATTTAATTTGTAATGTGTTTTAAGATACGTGTTCTAAATGATGTCAGATTTAGATGCTGGAGTGCGGAGATCTTCAGGAAAGTTATTCCACAAAGTGGAACCGGAATAAGCTAGACTAGTTTTGAAGAGATCAATTCTTGGAATTGGAACATTTAATTTTGTAGACGATCTGGCAGTTTTTTTTTTTGTTTTTTTTTAAAGAGAAGAAAGATAAAAAGGTGCATTGCCAAAAAGGACCTTGCGCATGAAAACCTCTATATTAAATTTTAGTCTGTCGGCAAGAGGTAGAATATTGATCCGTTTATAATCAGTCACCTGGAGAGATTTTTTGTTTAAGAATAACTTTTTTAATTGCACGTTTTTGAATTCTGATTAAAGGCTTCATTGCATTACCACTAGCAGAATCCCAAATAGTAGAGGAACAAATCAATAAATAATTGAATATGACCGGAATAAAACAGTTTACGAGAATGTAAATTTAATAAATGCTTAATCTTTGAAAATTGATGTCCTTTTAGAAATAGTGTTATTAACATTTAAAATATGCTTCACCCAGGACAAATTATTGTCTAAAGTTACACCAAGAAGTTTATGACAATGTACTTCATCAATTATTGTATTACAAATTTTTAATGGAGGAAGTTTTATAGATATATTTTGTCTTTTCTGTCATGTTGTAATTAGCATAGATTTTGTTTTGTCTAAATTGAGGGCCATGTGGTTGTATTCTGTTCATTCCTGTAGTTCAGTAAATTGTGATGAGGTTGACGTATCTGCGTGCGTACTTGTTGACTGGCACATGGCTCGCGGGAATAACGGTGTGTGTGCGTGTGTGTGTATGCGTGTGTGCGCGTGTGTCAATGAGTGAGTGAATGTGTTTGCGTGTGAACATGATATAGAGTAAGGACTGACTTACCTCTCTAGTGATTGAATCCACCATTTTATAAAATGCTGCCTCGTTGTATTTTTTGCATTGAATAATTGTAAACGTTTGTATGGTGTTAGTGTTGTTGTTTTTTCAAAACAGTAATTTTCTAGTAAACTTGTTGTACCCTCTCTCTCAAGATGTTTTAGTCCTCTTTCACTTGATTGTTTTACGGACTTCAATAAAGAAATATATACTACTACTAATATAGTTGCATAGTAATTGTTGTATTGCATGCGAGTGTTGTTGTTGTTGTTGTTGTTGTTGCTATTAGCTTTTTCCTGTTGCCGAAGTTATTTTCGCCGCTGCTGGTGCTATTCTTAATAACATTTACTGCCGCTGTTGTAGTATGAATGATGTTTCTTGCTGCTGTTGATAATGTTGAGGTCGTTGCTGATTGATCAATATTTGTATTAATTAAAGTATCGAATGACACCTGTTTATCTTTGATTAATAGTCATACAACGCCAAAGGTTCGGATGTGTTATTAATAACAACGCTAGAATTGTGGGCCCTTATAGCCCTTATAGTCGGACAATTTCACAGCCCATTCTTACTATCTTACAGCCCAGTTTTAAAGCCCAGTCTTATAATCTTACACAGCCCAGTCTTACAATCTTACATCCCAGTCTTATTATTTTTACACAGCCCAGTCTTACTATCTTACAGCCTAGTCTTAAAGCCCAGACTTACTATCTTACACAGCCCAGTTTTACTATTTTACAGCCGAGTCTTATTATCTAACACAGCCCAGTTTTGCTATCTCACACCCGAATCTTATTATAATACTCAGCTCTGTCTCACTATTTTACAGCCTAGTCTTACAATCCGACAGCCCAGTCTTATAATGTTATAAACTAGTCTGACAATCTTACAGCCCAATCTTGCAATCCTATAGACCAATCTTGCAATCTTATACAGACCAATCTTACAATCTTATGCAGCCTGGTCTTACAATTTTACAGCCCTGTCTTACGATATTATACAGCCCCGTCTTATAATATTATGCAGCCTATTCTTACCATCTGACAGCCCAGTCTTATGATCTTATACTGCCTGGTCTCACAATCTGACAGCCAAGTCTTATAATCTTATAACCTAGTCTTACAATATTAAATCCCCGTGTTATAATTTAGTATTATAATCTTATAGCTACGTTTAATAATCTTATAACTTAGTTTTACCTACAACCCCGTATTATAATCTCATAACCTAGTCTTTCAATTTTTTAGTTCTTTCTTATAAACTTTTAACCTAGTCTTACAATCTTACAGCCCAATCTTATAATCTTATAACCCAGTCTTACAATCACAAAACATAGTCCTACAATCTTGCAGTCTCGCCTTATAATCTTATAACCTAGTCTTACAATCTCGCAGCCCAATCTTATAATCTTATATTCTGCTCTCACAATCTGATAGCCCAGTCTTATAATATTGTAACCTGGTCTCGCAACCTGACAGCCCTGTCGTATAATCTTGTAACCTAGTCTTATAATCATATAACATAGACCTACAATCTTAGGCTCCAATCCTATAATCTTATAATTTTGTCTTACAATCTTCCCGCCCCGTTTCATAACATTGTCTTACCATCTTACACATTCGTCTTACAATATTAAACTTTGTCTTACAATCTTACAGCTCCGTCTTATAATCTTATAACCTAGTCTTACAATCGGGCAGCCCAGTCTTTATAATCTTATAACATAGTCTTACAATCTTACACCTCCTTATAATCTTAAAACCTAGCCTTACAACCCTACAGTCCCGTTTTATAATCTTATATCATAAGTCTGACAATCGTTCAGCCCCGTCTAATAATTTATAACTTGGTCTCACAATATAACCTTATAACCTAGTCTTACAATCTTACAGCCCCGTCTTATAATCGTATTACCGAGTCTTACAATCTGACAGCCCAGTCTTATAATCTTATAAAAGTCTTACAATCTTACAGCCTAGCTTTACAATCCAACATCATTTTCTCTCAAACTCACTCCCCAAAACATCCCATTATATATTACAACAGACAATCAACCATGCATCCCTCATCCAAAATGAAACATTGAAATAATGATTTTTTTTTTAAAATACATAAAAATAATAAAACTCGGCGTGGTGCCCCGGAGCCTGCCCCTTCCTCGCCTGCCTCCCCTCTCCATCCTCTCTCTCTCTCTCTCTCTCTCTCTCTCTCTCTCTCTCTTACACCCCAAACCCGTACACACTCTCTTTATCAGAATGTTTTGGTTGACAATCTGTTAAGACACACTCTCTCTCTCACACACGCACACACACGCACACACACACAAAGTACTAATTGCTGATAGTTCACAAACCGGACAATGAACTTAGAGAACAGCCATCTCACTCAATAACACTATACGGAATTGTAAAGTACTTTTTAAACCTGTGTGAATAGTGAATAATGGATACAAGAAGAAGAAGAAGAAGAAGAAGAAGAAGAAGAAGAAGAAGAAGAAGAAGAAGAAGAAGAAGAAGATGATGATGATGATGATGATGATGAAGATGATGATGATGATGATGATGATGATGATGATGATGATGATGATGATGATGATGATGATGATGATGATGATGATTTACAAGTAAATAAACGATAAATAAAATGTACCCGCGTGGCTTGCCTTAGAAAACAGACAGTACCCATTATAATATAAAGCTTCATATGTCAGGCTTGCCCCTCTTCAGCAACTGTCATTGGAAGCCCCGAGGTTACACATAGTAGAAAACGCCACTATGCGCTTAAGGATTGGAATAACCCATCAACAATCGGGGGAGGAGAGGCGATGAACAGTCTCTTCAACGGAGATGCGCATCTCCTTACATACATAATTATATCCCTGAGCGCTCTTTTTATTCTATTTCTTTTTCTTCTGCTTCACGTTTTCCACGGCGTTCAGGAAGGCGCTCATCGAGGTATCCATCATTTTATCGCTGAAAGTCTCATAAAGCCCGTTGATGCATATGCGAACGTCTTAAAGGTCTGTCTGGTCTACGGAGCGACGTGTTATAAATCTATTTAACTTGAAGAAATTAATACACTTCTATAACGTATGTTCTTATTACACAACGGTTAAACGTTGCATTGTATGCAAGACAGGTCGGTAGAGGTGGCTCTGTAGCTCCGTAGTCGACAGTGCTGAACAGTGCACAAGAATGCAGCAAGTATGCATATTCGAGCCTGACTTTTCAGCAAACTAGTATATTATGTACGTGCACTGCTGGAGTGACCCAGAGTGAAAGCTTGTACCGCGCGCCTTCAATGCCGACTTCGGCTGCGGAACTATTTTGTTGTGCATGCTAGATCTTGTTTATAGGCCGCACTTTTAGCAACTTTTTGACCTAAAAAGTAACTTCTGCCCCCCCCCCCCCCCCCTCCCAAAAAAAAAAAAAATCTTTTTAAATGCTACGTGTCCCAACTTACGTACTGTTGTACATTAATCGATAATTCTCAAGAACTGTCTTAATGTGCATTCATTACATTACGCACAAAATCCCAACAACATCGTAACACTGAAATGTCGACGATAAAAGTATTATGTCACGTAACCTTACTGTAAATTACGCTGACTCGTCGATAAAATAATTATGTTGGGCAAAGAAATGTCATGTCAAAGTTTATTATAAAAAAAAGAAGAAGAAAAGTTTAAATATTATGACATAAAATATTAACCAGTATGACACTTTAACTATCAGCAAAGTTGTTTTTTAAAAAAAAAAAAGAAAGAAAGAAAGGAAAAAATGAATTGGCAGTTCATGTAAGTACGTTCAGTTCGCCCCTGCAAATACTGAGAGAGAGAGAGAGAGAGAGAGAAAGAGAGAGAGAGAGAGAGAGAGAGAGAGAGGTGGGCCAAGGGGGTGGGGATGGACAGAGGGTGGGGTGGGGGTAAAGGTGGGATGGTGGAGAACAGAAAAAGGTACAGATTTAAATTGGGAAGGGGAGGGCGTGTGTGGAGGGGGGTAGGGGGGAAGGGGGAGATGAAGGCAGAGAAACAAACATAATTATATTTAAAAAATCAGCGAGGGTGATACACAAAGACAGACAGACCGACAGATAGACAGAAAGACACACACGCGCACGCACACACCCACACCACACACCTTCTCTCTCCGTCTCTCTTTCTCCAAACCCTTTGTCTGTCTCATTATAATGCATGACATATCACCGTAAAATATCCAAGAAACAGTAAATGAAATGCATAATTAATTTAGCTCAAGGAAACATCAATCTTCTGCGCACTCTCATAAATTTATGATGAGGAGATTGCCGACTCTAAGAACAAAAATAGCCTAGGGAATAAATCATCCTGCAACATTTCTGCACGTTCGGCCGACAAGATTTAATGGACAAGCTGCACTGATTACATTGAAATAGCCCAAGAAATGTGGAGGTCAAGATAATGAGACACTGCAAGAATAATTTTGTTAAATTGTTTAATAATCGTATACATTTGAGCCAAAGGTTTTGTGGCATCGCGCGTTGCAATTATAATAATAATAATAAAATTTATTATTATTATTATTATTATTATTATTATTATTATTATTATTATTATTATTATTATTATTATTATTATTACAATATAATATAACTATATTGTCTGATAAGACCCAGAATGGTGCCTTTCTTCTTCTTCTTTATCTACTTAACAGAAACACATAAACAACCTGCATCTACTGCAAAAAGCAAGCTATAGCAGTTAAAAAATATTTGCGGTTTAATTATATCACCCTTATCATCATCATCATCATCATCATCATCATCATCATCATCATCATCATCATCATCATCATCATCATCATCACCGTCGCTATTACCACCCTCATCATCGCCATCATCATCCTCATCATCACCACCATCATCAAATCAGGTCAATGTAGAAAAACGACGAAGTATGAAATGACTATAGCGGTACGTCAACGATCGGCAACACCTCTTGTAGTGCTCCACCCAACATACCAGTCAGAACAACACAACTAGCTTCAGCAAATCTCCACATGATGCCCAACCCAGCCTGTTCATATTACAAATCACCGTTCAGTTCTCCTTAGTATTCTTTCTTACTCTTCTACACTCTTCTTCCAGCTTCTTATTCTTAGTTTCTCGTCGTCTCCTTTTTCTTCTTCCTCCTCCTCCTCCTTCTTCTTCTTCTTTTTCCTCCTCCTCCTCCTCCTCCTCCTTCTTCTTCTTCTTCTTCTTCTTCTTCTTCTTCTTCTTCTTCTTCTTCTTCTTCTTCTTCTTCTTCTTCTTCTTCTTCTTCTTCTTCTTCACTCTTCTTCGAGATTTTTATTGTCAGTTTCTTGTCGTCGTCGTCTTCATCTTCTTCTTACTTCACATTAATATTATTCTTCTTTCTTCACCTTCTACATTCTTCTTCGACGACGCCGTGGTCGACTTGTTCTTCCTTGTAGTTACTATCCTTCTCCATGACACCAGCTTTGTGTCTAAAACCCATCCAGGCTTTTCGCGCAGTGCTTT
>CM072519.1:42199338-42396838 GCA_036898135.1 Oncomelania hupensis | reverse complement strand
CTGTCCTATAACACAGACCTAGATACAACATTGAACACCAAACTGGGTTTTCTACACAAGCGATCTTGCCTTTGTCTCCACGCTTTCCGCCTCAAGAAAGACACTCACATGGGCATGTGTAGAAATTCAAATATGAAGAGAGAGAGAGCGAGAGCGAGAGAGAGAGAGAGAGAGAGAGAGAGAGAGGGAGGGGGGGGGCAGAATGCGGGTGGAGGTGGGGAAGGGGTTGAGGAGAGGGAGAAAAAACTCGCTTAAAATACAAACTTATTTACTCACAGATCTTTCTGTACTCGCTTTCGTGTTCAATCTTCTGGAAAAAGTCCTCCTTCAAATGAAGTTTAAGTACATGAGACAGACAAAAGCAAATGCCTGCTAAGGACAGCTTAGCCGGCAGACGACAGCAAATGCAATGAAATCAACAACTTCCGGCAAGTGAACAAAGCCAGTTCTCGTCCCGGAAAATCCCGCTAATAAGGTGGGGATGGACGAAGTAGGATTGTAATCAACTATAGAACGGGCATCGCTATTTGGGGAACAAGGGTTAAGTGATTAATAGTATAAGCACAGTTAACAGTTAGCTGCATAACAACCCAGATTAAAAATTACCTTGAATACAAGACAAATAAGAAAACATGAACAATATGAATCACAACGAAACGGCTTGAATATAACCTAGCGATACCCGAATAAGTGAAATGAATGAAGGAAAACTGATATTTTCGTTGTGCCCTGCTTCCAGTCAGTTTATATGCGTCTAAAGAATTTGTTTTCTACCAAATAAATATGGGATTTTCATATACTTAACCCTTTAGGAAATATTAGAACATAATTATATAAAATAATTCAGGCTAGAAATACACGCTTATTTCGCCAACTGTTTCAAATTGAAAGCAGAAACATTACTGCAAGATACAATACAATACAATACAATGTTTTTTTAATGTCCAACTTTCACATTACATAAATAAATGTGAAAATTTGATTTTGGCATGGGCGCAAAGCAGCCTTGTATAAAATAAATAAATAAATAAATAAATAAATAAATGAAAATTACATTTCCATGCATAAAAAAAATCATAAGATCACTAACAACATAGGCCTAGATTCACTCTTGGCGGCAGGATCTTCAAGATCAAGATGAAGGCGGCGTTCCAAAATAGGAAGAAGAAGAAGAAGAAGAAGAAGAAGAAGAAGAAGAAGAAGAAGAAGCTACTATAGTAGTAACAACGAAGGGTTAAAAAGGCATTGAGAATGGCGCAGTAGCGTGTTCATTAGCGGTATCATTATGACCATTACTTACGTACGCAGGCTGTGTGCGCTATAAACATTGCCTGTAATAAACTACACGACAGTGGCGGCCTGAATCAAAGAGTACAGGTTTAATTGGGGTGTAATGATAGAAGGTACTTAGGTACTTGAAAGTAATCACCATTTTAACGTTTCACAGACAGAGAGAGAGAGAGAGAGAGAGAGAGAGAGAGAGAGAGAGAGAGAGAGAGAGAGAGAGAGAGAGAGAGAGAGAGATGAGTGATCTATACATGAACCCCAAAAGCTCTCAAGGAACATTTATATTTTGCAATTTCACCCTGCCACGTAAAAGTGGTTTTTTTCTCAGCATATTTTAAGGAGAGTTAATTTTTAAATAGTTAATAAAAAAAAAAACAACAACAGAAAGAGCATAGTGCGGAAAGAGTCGATATTGTCAGGGTCAATCATATTTTCGTGCTTTATCTACACGTTATCTACGTAATACACTTTAGGCGGCTATAGATCTATGTCCTTGTACTAAGTGCACTATGTTGGTTAAGGAAAAAAAACCATCAACAACAGATTAGCGTAACTCTCGAGCGTTCTAGTGAATTCCACATTACGAACGTCAACCCGAATCACGTATTTGACACGCGTTTCCCCTTAATTCCCACTTGTAGATAAGTGGAGACACGCGTTCTGGTGCAAGCCAAGAGGCGTATAGTAGTGTCTTACAGTTTCACAAGCACGATTTTGTCCTAAACAGTCTGAAATCTCAAAAGCGCCAAAGCCAGACCTGTGCAGTTCCATGTTAATTATTCCCTTTCACACAGCCACGGTTTAAATTTGTCTACAGTGTTGTAACTGATATCACTACAGTTGTTTGTTTCATAGTTTTGTAATTAAATTAATTGTCTAATATCACTGTCGTGAAGAGACAATAAATTCAACCATTGAAATTGAAATTGAAATAGTCTGAAATCTAACCCGTCCACAAAAAAGCGATTCACTGGGTGTTTGTGTGTGTGTTTGCTGTCTTCTTTGTTCAAATCGCCAGCATATATCGCGGGTGTAGAGGAAAACTATTCTAAGTGACATTTTGACCGAAATTGAGTTTTTCCCATGGTTTAAACAGCCATAGAGGGAGGCAACTTCTGTCAAAATATCAGAACTATAGCTTAAAAAATGATAGAGTTATAACCCTTGAAAAAAATATTCTATCTTTGTCGTCAGAAAATGTTTGGTGGAAAAGTATTATATATGGCAGTTAGAGTAGTTTTCCTCTCAAATATTTTCTAATATTATTAGAAAGGGAGGAAGACTATTCTAACTGTGTAAGTTAGAATAGATTTCCTCTCGAAATGTGTCTTTGAAAACGAAGTAAACTATTCTAACTACCTCTTAGAATACCTTTCCTCTCAAAATGGTTTCTTCAAAAATGAAGAAACTATTCTAAGAGTAAGAGTCAGTTAATATACTTTTCCTCTCAAACATTTCTTCCAAAACCCCAAAAATATATTTTAAGTACCGCTTAGAATAATTTTCTTCCCAAACGTCTTTGCTATGAGAACAAGGAAAGTGGCAGTTAGAATACTTTACATCTGAGTGGATTTTTCCATTAGGAGTCCTGCGTGAGAAGCGTGCTCAATATTTTCAGCAATTTTAGTATGAACACTCACAGGGTGTACTTTCTGCTCTGTAGCAGAGCTGGTGTGTGTGTTTCTAACAATGTTGTGACGATTCTAGCCCAAGACAATGTTGATAAGGTGAGTTTACATTTTACACAGACGTGTGTCGGTTTGGGTATGTGTATCTTTATATGCATGGGGATGGTGAGAAAGAAATGACGACACACTATTTAGTATGCCACCAAAATGTCATTAGGCTAGCCTATGCCGTAATGCTAAAGAATAGTACTAGCAGCGTGTTGCTGTTTGCAAATAACCTAGATCTATGCTGCTTTATTTTCAGATGTTTGTTCGCTTGCTTGTTTGTTTCTTTCTTTCTTGCTTGCTTGTTGTTTTTGTCTGATGTCATAAAGAAAGAAACAAGTCTGCATCAGCCGTTGGAAAGTGGCGGGGGCCGAGATGAGACCCATTGGCATCCGGGTGTACTCATAGAGGCCCATAGGAGTGACGAAGGCTGTTTTGTGTTGATCTCGGGGGTCCATGGCGATTTGGTGATATTCACTGGCCAGGTCCAACGTGGAGAAGTATTGGGCCCCAACCAGCGCGTCAAAGGACTCCTGAATGCGAGGAAGCGGATACGCATCACCAACCGTCTTGGCGTTTAGGCGGCGATAGTCGGCACATAGCCGCACGGTCCCATCTTTCTTTCGCACAACGACGATTGGTGCTGCGAAGGGACTGTGGCTCTCGACGATTTTGGTCTTCTCCAGGAGTCCTCTGATGTGGTCTTGGATTTCCTTCAGCTGGTGAGGTGGGATGCGCCTGTAGGGTTGGGCGACAGGCACTTTGTCTCTCGTCCGCAGTTGATGTTGGACGATGTCCGTGTAGCCCAAATCCAACTCGTTTTGTACAAAGGCTTCTCTGTTCTTGTCCAGGACTTGTTGAAGAAGTTCCCACTGTCTGGTTGTGCCATCGAACGTGGGGCAGGGAATGGTGTTCTTGGTGGTCTGTCCTGATGGTGTTCCGATGGTAACCACCAGTTCATTTACAGTGGCGGTGAATGCCACCTCGTCCTTTCCTTGGACATCCCCTACTGTCTGCAGTGACGCCAGTGGAGTCCGGGCTGGAAGGATGACGTCCACCTCTGAGAGATTGGCCACTCACACGTATCGCTGTGAAGCGTCACCGCTGACGAGGGTCGGAACGATCAGCAGACCTCCAGGCAGGGGTTGTGTTAAAGGTGACGCCAGTAGCTGTGGCGTAGGCCGCTGCGTTGAGGTCACTCGCACAGTGGCCATGGCGAAGGGTGGGACCACTGTTTGTACTGCTGTCTTGGCGATGCCTTGGACCAAGGTGTTGTCATGTCGCACTTCTTGGATGGACGCAAACAGGCCTTGAGGTAAGCTGGTCGGACTGGCTGTCATCCACTCTCCCAGGACGTTCATCCCGACCAACAACGGCAGGCGCTTCTTGCGTTCCCTCATGACCGGTTCCGTGGGCTCCCTGACGACCAGGATGGGAATACCAGAAAACGTGGTCCCGTCTAACTGCAGCTCGGCGACCAGGATACCGAAGTAGAGTACCTCTGCGCCGTTTACTGCCCGCAGCTTGAGGTGGGACGAATGAAGGAAAGCGTCACCAAGATTCTCGGTGATCCAGGTCTGCGTCACAGTCGTTACCTCGCTGCCCGTGTCGAGGAGAGCTTGCACAGCTCGGCCATTGATGCGTGCGGTTGTCGTGGGGCATTCGCCAATCAGCCTTTTACTGCCCTTGCCCCCCCCTTCCTCCTCCTCCCGTTGCCTGTGTTTCGACAACGGGGCTAGCAGTTTCCCTGCTGCCCTCGTGGTGACTGTTGTCCTCGTGATGGTTGGACTTGGGGTTGTCTTTGAGGACAGCTCCTCTGGAGGTGGCCCCTTTGGCCGCAAACCCAGCAGACGGCAGTTCTGGTGTCACGTTGAGGAGCCGACTGTGGACGTTGCTTTAGCTGCTGCAGCTGCTCCTTCAGCTCCGCTAGTTGACTCTGTAGAGCCGCCATTCCTTGGGGGTCGGGCACCGGCGTTGCTGTCTGTTGTTGGGTTGTCACGCTGTCGCCGTCACGGTCCTCCTTCTTCAGCCAGCACTGGGCTTCCGCTCTGGCCCGCAGGTAGGAGACATCCTCTCCCCTAATAATGCGGCGGAGCTCCCGTCGAAGGTCTTGTGATTTGAGCCACTCAACGAATTTATCAAGCAGCATTTTGTCAGGGATGCTGCCAACCTTTCTTGTATTGGACCGCAGGGCCAGCTGCTGAAGTTGTTGGCCGTACTGCAGCACGGTCTCTCCTGCTCCCTGCTGCCGGCTGTGGAACATGCTTAAAGTGCTGGTGACTCCCCTCTGTTCGGCGAACGTCTCCTCCAGGACACCCAGGGCCTCCTCTGCCGTTTTCACGTCTGCCCGCTGGATGATCTCCTGTCGGGCACAGCCGCGGAGCGATTGAAGCAGCCACTCCATAGCTGTACCCCCATCCAGCTGGCAGTGGCCCAGGATTCGCCGTGCCCCTGTGTGAAGTCCTCGACCTCATCGCCATCCCCCGTGAAGGTTGGAAGTTTGGGGGGTGGCATCATCCACAACTTCTGCATGGTCGAAGAGGGTGCATGGGTGGAAGAAATGTCATCTTGCGCCGCCTCTGATGTCCTCTCGTGACTGGATGGGCGATGAAGTGTGGTGTCGCCTCTGTGGGCCCCTCCTTCCTGGATGAGGGCAGTCTCTTCGCTCTCGCTTTCCACTGGTCGGTTCCTCAGCTGCCTTGCCTTCTTATATGCCTTCCTTGGGTTTGTCATCTTTCTTGATCCTGCTCGCAGTGCCAAAATTTTTGTAGTGGTGTTGGATGTTGGAGAGAAGATGATAAAGTGATGGAGGCTAGGGTGATGAAGAATTCTCACACATTCTCTCTCTCTCTCTCTCTCTCTCTCTCTCTCTCTCTCTCTCTCTCTCTCTCTCTCTCTCTCTCTCTCTCTCTCTCTCTCT
Organism: Oncomelania hupensis; assembly: GCA_036898135.1. Taxonomy (NCBI): domain Eukaryota; kingdom Metazoa; phylum Mollusca; class Gastropoda; order Littorinimorpha; family Pomatiopsidae; genus Oncomelania; species Oncomelania hupensis. The sequence continues at coordinate 42,390,958 of CM072519.1, read as the reverse complement.
CTCTCTCTCTCTCTCTCTCTCTCTCTCTCTCTCTCTCCCCCCCCCCCAAAGCCAGTTCGTTGATGACTGTTGAAAGTTTTATTCACGAAGTGCATCATACTCAGAGAGCGCAACAGGCAATGCTCCATTTGTACTAGATCGAAATAAAAGTCTGTTTGTGTATTAATGCAGTGTAATTTGACCAGTCTTGTTCACTTTATCAATGCTGTTTCATTTTGGTAGCTGCATAACCTGTTGTCATTATTTTATTAGTGCACTAATAAAATACATGAGTAGTAGTGGTACAAGAGTAGTACATAACGACTTATGTCTAATATGATTTTAGTTATTTTATGTTAATGGTACTTTGGAAAATGAAGATAAGGTTATGGTTTTGTATTTGGTTTGAATAAAATTGGGAACTCGTTTTTGAAGATGAATATACAGTGTTGCTTTCTCGTTCTTTTGTTTGTTACAGAAAACTATTGTAAGTGTATCATGTGTAAGTTGTTTGCTGTGTTTTTTTCCCCTCAGTTTTCATAATTTTTCGAGAGGAAAAGTATGCTATTTGACTCTTACAATAATTTTCTTTTCTTTACTTTTCTCAGCAATGGAAGAAAACTATTCTTTCTGACACATAAAATAGTTTTCCATTAAATTTTCAACATTTTCAATGGAAAACTATTCTATGTGGCAGATAGAGTAGTTTTACTCATACTATTTTACAGAAGGAAAATATTCTAAGTGGCATTTTTTTAATTTTAACAAGATAGGAAAAGATTTTTGAGAAAAGTATTGTCAAAAACAGACCACGATCCATTTATCTCCTACATATATGGGTTTCAGACCATAAAATTACTTTTTATTGAAATAGGAAGATTTTTTGCTTCTCCTGTAAAATTTCAAAAAAGTCACTTAGAATAGTTTTCCTCTAGACCCGCGATATATAGCGCCGGCCATATTGACAGAACGACAGGGTTCTTTAAAACGCGCCGCTGCGGCAACACCGAGGAAGGTAACCACCGATTAAATAATCATTACAGAAAGTCGATTCCTAAGGGGGGGAAAGCTATCGTCGCTAACCAGGTTCTCCAGTACGCCACGCGAACACTAATCACTGAGCCACTCTCCTAGCCTGGAGATCTGCGCTGTACAAGACTTCATCATCGTCATCATCATCATCATCATTATCATCACCACCACCACCACCTCCACCACCACCACCACCACCACCCTCACCGTCTTCATACGCATAAAAATGAAGAGAGAACCTTCACCAGCGATGTCCCACCGAGCTCAAGTGATAGAGCGTTCGCCTGGCACATCGATGACCCAGGCCCGAATACCGCGGTGGGCGAAATAAAACGTGGCCATTTTTCACTGTACATTTTAGCAATATGATTGCTCTGGTGGTTCAGCGTTGATTTAGTCCCTACCCCTTGTTCTCCGGGATGGTTATCCCCGTCTGCCATATCGCCAATGGTGGGTGTAAACGTTAAACCTCGATGTTCATTCATTCACCAGCGATCTAGACTAACGGTTGACGCTGCCGCAATACGAAGTTGGAAAAGGAGGAACGGGAGGGAGAAATATTGATCACCCTGGCCCGTTTGGTTGGGCTGAAATTCTTTGTCAATTATTCATTTTCATAGAACCCCTTAAGATTTAGGCTACATGAACAACGGACTGAAAAGTGAAAGCAGGGCTATGGATATTACACAAAATGGGCGTCTATGGTGGATCTACGATAGCAAAGCGGTAGACAGTACACAACCTTGCATATTATACTTACCATCTACAGCCCTTATTGATCAGCGCCAAAGCCAGACCTGTGCAGTTCCATGTTAATTATTCCTTTTCACACAGACACGGTTTAAATTTGTCTATGTGGTTTGGTATGGAAAAAAAATGTCTGTGAATTTTAAGCAAAGGGATTTATGTTAGACTGACAAAGAATTTCACTGCATATGAACTATGTAAGCTTATAATGTTATACACAGGCCTAAGGTCAATAGGGGTGGGTTGTGAAGAGAAGGGAGGGAGAGGAGGGGCAGACACAAGCAAACGAAAGACCTAAACTCACAGAGAATATATATGAAACTCGTCGAGTGTACTCCTCCGCTCGTTTCAGCTACGCATGCAGTGTGACATAAACTTCGATAATATGAATAACTTTACTCCTTAAAAAAAATAAAAATAAAAATAACAGTGCCCGCAAGACTAGGTAGTCTAGTACTGATCATACACCATGACGTTCGTCTGTTATGTTGAAGAGCGATCAGCCGACGTTATAATAATTATGCTACAAGACTGCAGTAAACATCTATTCCGGCTGGAACACTTCAGACAGTGTATATAGGAAAGGCTTGTTCTGCATTGCCTTTTAGCGTTTTGAGCATCTTCATACTCTGTGCTACTGCCTGAGCTATTAAGTTATATCACAAACTCTAATGAGTTCGCTTCTAAAAGCCTACACTAAAGTTTATCAACAGCCGTGACTACTGACAACAAACACCCTTGCAGGTCATGCCCGGAATGTACTAGACTGACATACTACTAGCATGGGTGCTTGGCAGTGTTGGGGCAAGGTGCATATAGACTGAACATTCTGAGTGAGCCGCGTTTTCAGTTCAAAGAACGGCTCAAAGCGTAAGTCAACGAGATCTAGAATGCACGAAACAGTATAATTATTGTGTTCATCTGTATGGCGCAGGACCACTCTTCTGAACGTGCTCACTGAGTTTGACAAAGCTTAAGATGTGGGTGAGGGTGTGTGAGGAAGGAGACCAACAATCCGAAACACAATTAAAAAAACAATAACAAAAAACATACAACTTATTCACATATAATATAGAGTATTATAAGCCTGTGTGGCTCTAACACTGCTTGCATATGCCTACGATTCCTGGTCATACTTGAGACAGATAAACTAGCTGGAGAAGACCAAGCCAGCAAGCAGCGTTTCTAATATTGAACAGGGTAAATACTGTTAAAAAATAGGTACAGACGCACTCAGCGTGGTTGAAACTCACCGAGTACCCAGCTCTCACAAGTATTATGGTAGCACATTAGCCGAGAGAGGCGAACGTTAGTCTCAGCTACGCAGTGTGGCGCAGACAAAGTGGCAGAGAGACCTTCTTCCTCATAATACTTTATTTTCGTGTTTGCGCACAATTAGGCTACAGTTTCTATAACCCTATTAATGTTACTAAAAGGTTTTCATTTCACTTCCTCTGGGACGCTTATCTATGAGATACAGTAGCGAACACTTTAAAAGTGTCTTCCCAGATAATCATACTATCTATTTGTTTTCCTCCCTTGCACCAAGGAGACTCTCTCTCTCCACTCTCTCACTCTCCCCCCTTCCTGCCCATCTTTCTGTCTCCACGGAAATTAATACTCTCTCATGAATATTGCGGTTTAACGTCGACACCCACCATTGGCGATATGGCAGACGGGGGATAACCATCCCAGGGAAAGAGGGGTAGGGACCTGAATCAATACTGAACCACCAGAGCAATCACACTGCTAAAATGGACAGTGAAAAATGGCCACTTATTATATCGCCCACCACGGGATTCGAACCTGAGTCATCGGTGTGCCAGGCGAACGCTCTACCACTTGAGCTAGGCGGTGGTACACTCTTTCATGTTATTTACATTGCATATTAAAGCTTCGCAGGGGGCCAAATCTCTTTTTAACTACTTCCTACCCTCCCTCACCCTCTCAACTTCCCAACTCTCTCTCTCTCTCTCTCTCTCTCTCTCTCTCTCCATAACCTTACTATCTCTCGCACATCCTCATTTAATTGTTAATTAGTCATAACTCATTAGACCCTACCACCATTCTTTCCTAAAATAAGATGCACAGTTCTCATAATACTTATAGCCCGCACGATGTTTTTTTCTGCTTTCTATAGAAATAATGCTGGGGAAATTCTGATTAACGAGAATCCGTCTTCGACTGCACAGTCATCCTTCACTCAGCGAAACCATCATCGACCATACTTGCCATGCAACTAAAGACCTACAGTGCTGGAGTCCTGTCACACAGACCTAGTTTATAATCCTCCACTGGCTTTATAATGCACACATTATGATAAGATAATGAACAAGACATTTAACTGTTTAAAAAACAAAATACAAGTAAACAAACAAAATACCCACATAAAACAAACAAACAACAAAAAAAAAACATTTGAAAACTAAACATGGAGACACAGAATAATTACGTTCCACTTCAGCATATATTTTGCCATCTGCACTTCCGACTCCAAAATTATCCAAGTAAATAATGCAAGTAGTGCGTCACTAGCCTACACAGACTGATATTGTAGCTTGTGGGAACAGCAAAGGACACAGGATAAGAGACGTTCTGGACTTAAAACATTCAGGTGGTTCTTCAGTACCACACTTGCTTGACTATAAATCGTTAACCCTTTGTGCATTTATTGTGATGTTATAGAAGATGAATGGCATTTCTTTTTTGATTGCTCACTGTATGTTGATTTAAGAGCAAAATATCTGTCTAAACACATCGTTGGTATGAACCTGAGAGATCGTATAATTGTTTGGAAACGTCTGTTGAGTAATGAAAGTGTCGAGATTACGAGAGATATTGCAATGTATGTTTTCTATGCTTTGAAAGAAAGAGAGAGGGTTATGCCTGTGACTTGAGGAAAGCTGATGTGAAAATTTTGTATAATACTTATTGTTTCACATTTCTGCTCCCGATTTTTATTTGCTCACGTACCCACTTATTGTATGTCTACAGGCCGGAGGCCTAATTCTTTTTGACCGAATAAATTTCTTGTTCTTGTTCTTAACTATAAATCCCACGTCAGCATCGTAACTGAAAAAGTAAAAGGGTTGAAGGAAGTAAAACACACCAGATGAAAGGATTCTCTATATATTATCAAATGGCAAACATCGCTTGTGCAGGGAAAGTTGGCCGCGTGTCCATACTGATCCATGTTCTTGTGTCAGCGAATCGGAAATGAAAGACCTGTTTCATCACCACCAGGAAACAACAACTTCCATGGTGATGACGAAGAGAGAGAGAGAGAGAGAGAGAGAGAGAGAGAGAGAGAGAGAGAGAGAGAGAGAGAGAGAGAGAGAGAACAGTATGGTGCAGTACTAGTAGGCCTACTACACTGTACATTAACATAATAATAATTGAGGTCGCTAAGCTATTGAACGAGTACGTAACCGCACTAGGCTTAATTAAATGACACATGTTTTGTTTCGTGCCTGTACTGCAACATTAATGCTTTCTTCACATAAAATATTTTCTAGGTTCCCCTTATAAAAACAAAATCGTTGAATGCTGCATGGTTTTCCTCCGCGTCATGGTGAATCTGTGAATTCAGGCTCTTTTCTCACCGTCTTGAAAAAAAAACCAAAAACCCACAAACAAAACAAGAACTCACACTTACGATTCAACCACTTACTGAGGTATTCATTCAATTAAACCAGTAAATCATCCACACATTTGATTAATAAAAAATACCACTTCTGACACCAGTGAAGAATCTGGCACTGAGTTCGGTGGCACTGAGGAAGCGAAAGAAGAGTGCTTGAGACGGCGACTAGGGAGAACAAACGATCAGAGGTTCATCAACTCAGTCTGTCACTTGTCAGCCTTCTAGAATAGGCCATAGCGCAGAGAATATTGACCCAAACTGTCAGCACCGGCTATCGTTGTTTAGTTCTGCATTCCTGTGCACGAAGAAACGCACTGTAAAATCAACGACAAATAAACACCACCAAACCAGGAACCCCGAACTTACCTTAGAAGACCATAAACTAACTCCGTTCGTAGTCCCCCAAATTTGGTAAAATCCTCACAAAAACTTGGCAGGTAAGTTTATACTTTGGGTCTCTGTCAACTATCATACAACAGCTGATAAGTTTTAGTGAATAAATATCTTGGAACCGATCCCAAAACTGAAGGACACGTACGTAATCTCTGAAAACAACGTACGCAAAATCAGTCTGTACTACTCTTTCAACAGAACCGAATGAAACTGAGCAAAAGCACATGGAGAGAGAGGGGCTAGGAGTGCCGCGATCACGTGAAACGTGAATGATAGCAGACTAGACAAAACACGCCAATGCAGTGAGCGCGTTCGAAATAGGCGTGGCTTGTTGCGTCATTTGCACGCAGAGATGCTATTTTAGGTTCTAATCACAAAAGGCCTACAACTAATGAATGCAAGCGTTGCGTAGGCTTACAGCAGTGGTGTTATTTTTATGTTTTCACATCTGGACGAACGATATTGGGATTCTTGTCCTAAATATAGAACAGAGCATACCCTGACAGCAACCCCAAACACCAAAAACAAGTTTGTTTCTAAGCTCACACTCCTATATCTGTCCAAATGCAAAATCTATTGCTAACTTGGCTTGGACAAAATAAACTTTAAGAAACATGTTACACCGAGTCTACAGGTGTCCCACTGTTCTAATATACAGACATGTAAAAAATATTATTGGTAAACTGAACAAGTCAAAGTACCAGGCTGCAATGTTGCTAAATTAAATTTGATATGTTCGCCTGCTTGACAGATGTTAAATTGAGGTTTTGAAGTTAAAAAAAAATAAAATAAAAATAGAACAGAGCACCCTATCCCCCCCTTCCCCCCTCTCGCTGCCTACATTCGTCAATTCTACTTAAAGAAGGTTTCTGTTACATAAATTATGAATAGTATGTTGCATATTAAAATGTATTTGTGTATGCTTGCCATTAAGTAAATCAAAAATATAGAAATTTTATCGACATCAAACTAAACATAATTATCAGTTTAATTTTAAAAAAAAGAACACAAACAAAAAATACATACAAACAAAAAAATTTAAACACATGAAATTTAAATAACCCAAAATTCATATTTTTTGCTTCTTCTCCTCCAATACCTCTCTCTCTCTCTCTCTCTCTCTCTCTCTCTCTCTCTCTCTCTCTCTCTCTCTCTCTCTCTTTCGTCCTCCGGGTTTTATTACACACACACACACACACACACACACACACACACACACACACACACACACACACATAACGAGCAGGCTCACAGCTAAAAACAAAGAATACCAGTATACACAAAAGAGTCGTGATGGCTACATGACTACATGCGACATAGAACACGCAGTAAAATAAAGAAAGGTCGAACAAATTGTATAGTTAAAACAAACAACCCAAACTAAACCCGCCAATAAGCAAGGACAAGGAAGAACATTATTTATTCCGTAATCATCAATTACAACGTTTTTACAGTCGTCAAAATCTTGGCAAACGTTTAGGAATGGTAACAGATATCTCTGTCACACACGTACAAGGCAATTGTTCCTCAAAACAATACACAGCTCCGATGACAACGAGAGAGAGAGAGAGAGAGAGAGAGAGAGAGAGAGAGGTAGAGATTGTACGTAATGACAGCTAATTCACTGAAATGTTTTGATAGTCTATTAAGTACGATTACTACTTAATTTATACGACTTACTAAATTCCTTGCGGAACCTCGAAGGTCGAAATGGGTCACTGATCCCTTTCTACCGGGTCAATTCAAGGTCACCGAACGCAAGGCCGATCAAAATACCGAGCAGATCACCTGAAATGTGAGGTTTGTGCTTGGAAAATACGCTAATGTGACCAGCGTTTTATAAGCCGCTTTTATAGGCTTAAGATCTTTCCTCAAATCTAGACCCTGTTGGTTAATTAGGGAGACAAAAATAAAGTTTGTGTAGAAAACAATGTACCGGTCTCGCCTAAAGAGATGAAACTATAGTTTATTGACAGCACCATGGATATTATCCTTGTTAAATGCTGTCCTTCTGAGAAAGAGGGCATGATAGGAAAGATTTATCTCCCCTTCTCTGTTGCCAATGGTTTGCATTTGTGGATGTGTACCGGCCATTTCGCTGTGTTGTCAGCTCGTCAGTGTATCAGCGTGGCTTGGTGAAAATCAAGTAACTGATTTTTTTAAAGCGTAGGAAGACGCCCGAATGAAGTTCTCAGGAAAATAAACCAAACCCATCTTCCTGCGTAAAAGTCGGCCTGTCCCTTATTTGGCTGGTTGGCAACAAGATGGGAAAGTACCTAACCTTTGAAAGAGAATTCATGGCCTAAATTAGTTTTTAACAACCATTGCATATAATAGTTCTGTAACTAAACACACCTGTTGGTTAATTAAATTTTTTTGAGCTTTTAAGTTGTGAGTAGGGTGTGTATGTGTGTGTGTGTGCGTGTGTGTGTGTGGAAGTGGCCCCACCGTATGATTCTTTTATAAACACCTGCTGTAACCAGAAGTTTTTGAAGCACATGCTTAAACGATGCAGGATTCCGAAAAAGAAACAAACAAACAAACAACCATAGTTTTGGCGATTGGATCTTTGGGGCTATAGCACATGAAGTTTGTGTCTGGACTGCTGCTCATTGGACTATCATGGCGGCAGGTAACGTCTGGCTCGATACCTATCATCAACCAGTGTCATGATCGTCATAGGTACCAATCAACCAGTGTCAGGAGTGTCATAGGTACTTATCAACCAGTGTCATGGTCGGCTATAGAAGGGTGTGGGAGAGGAGAAGATTGAGGATTGGGGTGGCGTCGTTGACGAACTGTGCAGAGTTCATTACAACATTATTAAAGTTAATGTTTTGGTTGTAATAAAGTTATCGAAATGTGTGTATGGTTTAAGATTTTTCTGTGAGTAGACCTTAGAATATGAATGTGTGTGTGTGTGTGCGCGTGGGTGTGTGTGTGTGTGTGTGTGTGTGTGTGTAGCTTCGTCAGAGTAAACAAATACCTGCGTTTACGGAGGTAGAGCTGTGGTGAAATTTTACCAGGTTTGCCGAGTTAGGGTTTAAATTAAAGGTGTCATAACATTACGTGTTACATCGACAAACAAATGTTTATGCTTTCAACAAACGGAAATTAGCCAGCATACAGGAAAAATATGAACACGTGCTTCCGCAATAATGTTTGTCTGGTTTCTCCACATGCGGACCACACACGTGATCCTTAGCTGGAACGTGCGGGAGTCACAGCTGTCAGATGTTTATTTTTAGTTTTTAAAACTTCGATAATAAAATAATATGCAAAATTTTGACACCATGTTTCGATAGAAAGAAATGACAACACCAGTATGAGCAGGAGGAGAAAGAGATAGAAAGGACGAGGAGGAAGAGAAGACGAAGTAAAACGAAAGCAAAAAATTAACACAGTGAGGGAGAGAGAGAGAGAGAGAGAGAGAGAGAGAGAGAGAGAGAGAGAGAGAGAGAGAGAGAGAGAGAGAGAGAGAGAGAGAGAGAGAGAGACAGAGAGAGAGAGAGAGAGAGAGAGAACAAGGGAAACAATCTAATATCAAAAACAAAACAATCACTTGCGTTACCGTTCTGTTACCTCCCTTTACTTCCAGAGAACATTTCCCACATTCCAATAACAAGCATAGCGAACTTTAAATTTAAAAAAAAGGAAATATTGACACTCAAATAATTCATAAAACACACAGAGAAAAATAAACTACCCTGAAAAACAATAAATATAGAAAAAAAATCTAAGAACAAAAGGTACTTTACCTAAAGCGAAATAAAATTTTGTTGTAAAATTGTATAGGTCAATATGATTGAAATACATGTCTGTGACGGTTCAGTTGCATTAGCTAGTCACTGTACATAATACAAAATATCTGAAAACTCCAATAAATTACAAAATGTTATTTTGAATCAAACAGTATCGCTGCTCACTCGTAAAGATTGTTTAACGGATTGTCTGGTGTAGAAAAAGAAACATCAGTTCCCGAAGGAACACGCAAAGGCAATTTTTATTTCTAAACTGACAAACCCACTATTAAGCACGTTCAACATCAGTTTATAAAATAACTTGCTGGCGGAGTTTGTCAAAACAAGGTAGAGGAACTGCTGGTCTGTCCAAGAAATGCCTTCTTGTTGTAGAAAGTTTATTCAGTGGAATAAAACTATAACTGTGCTTCATCCATATACTTCTACCACAAAGTCGTTCAAATGACACCTTCAATCACTCCCTAAAAATTTTGCAGAGGATGCTCTCTTGAACGTACACTTCGAGTAAACTAATCCCGTTTCCATCAAATCAAGCTGAACATGCACAACTGAAAGGCGAGTTAAACAAACAAAGAAACAAAAGTGTGCCAAGGGAAATAAATAATGGGTACACTGTTATATAGTTCATACGCAGTTGCCTACCTTCAAACAATCCATTATAGTTCTATGCATGCACGCTGTCTCGTTAACTTCCACGGTCTTCCGTTTTCACAGTATGGTGGTGTGACTGTATACATGTTCTATTGAGCATGTGAATCTGTCACTGTTGTGTCATGTGCGTGTTACGGACAGTGACAAGGTGTCACGGTAGCAGTGTCTCAGAGGTCCTCCAGTGCCTCGCCGTTCTTAGGCTGGGAAAAGAAGGAAGCGAGTCGTTCACTGTCAGAGAAGAACAGCTCCATCAGCAGTCTCAGAAAGACGAACACGACCACAACAATGACTGTCGTCTGATCCCATCCCAGCGTGTTCTTCAAGTCCGTCAGGTCCTTTCTCCTTTTCCCCGTCTTTATTTTCCCCTCCTTTTCCTTCTCGGAATTTTCCAAGGACTCTTCGTATTCGTCATCATCGTCTTCATCTTCGTCGTCAGTGAGAAGATCCTCTTCATCGTCGAATTCATCGTCGTCTTCGTCCTCGTCGTCAAAGTGGTCTGTGGGTGATAAGCCTCTGGGAGCCTCTCCCACCACTTCAGGCAGGCGGACGTTCTTGGTGGACTTTTTGCCCGCGTCATTCTTGTTGGGACGTTTGAGGGCGTTTCCAGGCTGGTCCTGGTACGTCACCGTCTTGCGCTTGGCAGACGGCGCTTTCTTCTGGCTGCAGTCTTTCAGGAAAGGGGACGACTTCAGGATGGGCGGAGCCAGAGTCTTGGAGGCGTAAATGCTGACGTCGATATGCTGTTTGGTACGCATGAAAGAGGAACAGGAAGGGGTTGAGAGATAGTGGCCAATGTTGTTATCCAGGCAGACGCTAGGAGTCAGGGAGGTGGAGGACTGGCTTTTCTCAATCTTCCCGCCTTTCTGCTGCACCACCATGTATCTTTTAATTATGTTATGTTTGTACAGGCTGCTGGTGCTGCTGCCGTCGCTTCTATAGACCGACCTCTCTGAAGAGTTAAACAGCGACGTGCTGCTGTGAACGCTTTTCACAGTCCTGGACTCTGGGTTTGGGTATGGGCTTCCGCTCCTCAGCACGCTTTCCATCGACGGGCTTGTGTTACCAAGAGGCGTGTCAGCTTTAAGAGACAACTCGGATCTGGCGAAAGGGCTCTGGCTTCTAAGGAACATAGGCGATTTTGAAGGTGTGTGGTGGTGTTGTTTCGGAAACCACTCAGGTTTTGGATAAGGACTGCCGCTCCGCAGAACCCCGTCGTAAAGAGGGAAAGGGCTCGAGCTCCTCAGAACTGGATCAGGGTTGACGAATGATACTGAAGGTTTAGGTCTAGGATTGGAACTGCAATCCACCTGGAGATTCTTTCCCTGTTTCTGTTCAGTGGCATGGCGGTCAAATGTGTGACTTCCTTTGCTGCAGTGTGGGTCGGACTGATCGGCTTTTCGAAGACATCCTGAAAGAGGTGTTAGCAGTATTATTAACCTATCATCATCATCATCATCATCATCCAGTCCTCTTCAACATCATCATCATCATCATCATTCATTCATTTATTGCAAAATTACCAATGTTGGTTCCAGTAAATATTTCATTCAAGATAGAGCGAAAGGTATTATATCTAGACGTAGTCTCAAACTTACCATCGCCGCGATCTCCTCGGAGATTGGCTATGCCTGCTGCAGCGCTGGACGTTTCCGGTGGGGAGAAATGTAGGCGATGCTTGGAGCTAGGAGAAATCTCCGTTGAAGTGTGCGGTCTCTGATCGTCGCCCGTCAAAGACGACACAGGCGTGGAAACCCAAGAATTGGATCTGGGTTTTCGCATGACGATAAAACGAAATAGTCGATGAAAATGTTAAAGCTCGGACGAAGCAAAAATCATTTCAGGCAGGTAATTTCGTCGTCTTTTAGTTCAGGATGAATCTGGGTCCGACCGAATCAGGTTTTTATGGAATCTCGGCCTTGCACGGTAAAGACACATTCTACGTCATTAACGACGTCAAAAACAATGACGTAAGCCTATAGGTTGACGTCAGGGTCGGTCGTTCTGTTTTGCACGCAATGGCTTCTTAGATTTGCTTACTTTCAATCAAGAAATAATTAGCCCAGGAAAAATATATAAATTATCTCCTATCCTATCCTATTCTATCCCGTGTGTTTGCGTGTCCTATGCCCATCGAAATCAGATCTGTGTCACAAATGTGATTGATCAATCAATTGGCAGAAAGCGTCCAATATCCCCAAGCTGACCAAACAGATCCCCTCCTCTCCCACCTCATACACAAATGAGGAGTTTTGGGAGAGTTTTAAAGAAAAAAGGTAGGTGACTGGTCTAGCGAAGAAGATAGTAGATTGATAGAACAGATTAGGAACGAGAAAAAGCAAATGCGAATGGCAGAAACAGTGGTAATTTAAAGCACTCAGTTTCCACAAAGTGGAGATACTATTTATACAGAAAACCCCGACACTGCAACGGGGGACAAAATGCAATGGAAGTAATTTTCCAGTAAAACTCTTTCAAAGTTAAAAGAGGTCAAGTCATGTATTAATAATGTTCACAGTTGGTCTGTTGCATAGTGTTTGATGGATATTGTAAGCAATGTGTAGGTTTTGAATTACGTCGTGTATGTTGGTGAAACGGAATAAAACAAATAAACTCAACACTTTCTTTCATACAACTGTCTTTTTTCTGCTAGACAACAGCTCACAATATACAAGTCATATTTGCAACAATTTGTTTTGGTAAAAATACTTAATGAAACGTTAAAAGTCTGTTTCGATCTAGAACTATTAAATACAAGCAGAAACGTTTTGAAGAACCAACATAATATATGCATTCAACAGAAAAATAGGAATTAAATATAACATAAAATATTACAATTTAAAAACAAAAACAAAACATGCAAGCATTAATATTGAACTGTAAGTGTCAGCACACGTCAACAAGCATATTAAAATACTGTATCTTATATAAGCCATTACAACAAATACATTTGCACTGGTTCCAAGCGACGGGTCGAATAAAGTACAACATTCGTCACCTCGTAATTGTGTCCTCAGACCGAGCTGGTATATTATTACACGCCATTTAATGAAATATCTAACTAGTTTCCAAGACATACGTTTAATTTTACACTGGATCCCTGTATCGAGTAAAACTGATTATCCTACCGATCTGCATGTTAAATAGGCACTTTCACGACTTCTATCCTATCCTATAACTCGAAAGTCGTTGAGGCACCACAGATGATCGTTAAACCAGCGTACTCCATCTTTCTCTGTCCTCAGGCCTCATGGCAGTCCATCCATTCCAAGCCAATCCGATCTCGAATGTTGTCCTCCCATCTGTTTTTCCGCCTCCTCTTCTTCTGCCTCCTTGAACCGGTCCTTGCAGGATGGTCTTTGCAAGGCCTGATCCTATGGTGACGTGGCCATACCATCGAAGTTTCCGTTTCTTCACCACTATGAACATGTCATTATTTGCTTTCATGACTCAAGATTCTATAATTGTGTTTACCTTGATATATTTTGACAGTATCACACTGTCTTCTTCAGTCTACTGAACACAAATCTACATAGTCATGGCCAGTGGCTTGGTTTGAAAATGAAACTGCGTCCTTATAATAGACTGCTTTGACTTTTATTCCAGCTTTATAATAATTTTTTCTTACTTTCCATTAAATTCTTTAGATACGAATTCCAAACACTAAAAATCCAAAAATCCTCTCTCGTCCCTTGGAAGAAACAACATAACAACATCCAAAATAATAATGTCGGTGATCAGTATTCAGATCCTTAACACGCAAAACAGGGCATGACCCTCATTAGTGGCAAATTTTAGAACTAATTTGAAAGCTCTGCTGGTTGGAAGTTTAAGACTGCTAACTTGGACTTCATCTACTTTTCTAGTGTGCTTTTACAGAGCACACCTATACACTGCTCCAGGAGACAGAGCTCCGTTTATTTTCATGCTATCTGCCGAGATCCTTAGCTGTCTGGTCCACTTTCAATAGACTCTCAGTTTATTTCCCGCCCGTTTACATTGCAGTGACATTATGGACGGAACGAAAATTACGAACAAAATGATGGTCGACACTGACTTCGACGACGCTGACGTCTTTAACGATCTCAGCACTCAGTAGATCTCAGTAGATTAATGTTGCCAGACATAAACTTTATTAATAGTTTTTTTGATGTTGTCACGTCTGCTCTAATTGCGTGACAATTTAGTGAAGATTATATGGGAATGGGTCCTACCCTAACCCTCTCCAGTTATCCTGGTTGGCTCTGCAATGCGCGTGCAGCTTCCGTACTTTCACCGAGAAAGCAATCCAAATATTGACAAAGAATTCCAAAGTCAAATCATTTATCTCACTGTCGACCCTATTCAATCACAGCAGATCCTCTCTTATTGCAAATATTGTTATATTGACTATGGAAGATCGACTGGTTTATTTAGAAAGCCTGGCTGCACATACCAGGGTTATGAGATTACACGAAAGTCAGTATTACTATTAGTCCTTAAAAAAAACTGCAAGCGTATGACGCAGGCCGAATAGAAATAACAAGCGCTAACATTGTAAAGTTTGTCAAACAGATCATCGAACAAATACTAGAACATCGAAAGAAGCCTTGCTACACCTTGCTTGCACAATGCGGGGCCAATGTGTTGATTAATATTAATCACGAGCCTTTTTCGCTACATCTAGTCTCAGGCTTTTATCAAGACCCGGACTGCGCCACTCTGGTCACACGACTGGACTTGCAGCGTTTCTTCTTCCCGCTAGAGTCCGTCAACGACGTCTTCCTGTTGGACCGCGAGCTCTTCCCGGGAAGAAGTCCGTTCCGGCTACGTGGCCGTGTGGATACTGCCGTTTTAGGCGGCGCGGGGAGTTGGGGTTCGATCCCCAACTTCTCGAAGTCCTTGAGGAGCGAGGTGTGTATGCCGAGTGCTGAGGTAGGCCGGAGGTCTTTGGGTTTGGCGGAAGCCTTACCCCTGGCGTACGTGGCTAGGGAAGACTTGGGCCTGCCTAGAAGTAAGCTGTTGGCGTTCAGCAGCTTGGCGTTATGCTTTCTCATGCAGGAATGGCAGCCTCGGGAAGGAGATCGAGGGGGTGGGGGAGGCGGTTTATCGTCGAAAGTGAGGCTGTCTGCGCTCCTGGCGTGACGCATGCGTTGTTCATAGCGACTGTCTTGGCACGCCCCCGTACACAGCGGCTGATGACACTTGTCGCACCGACCTGTCAACACCATACCAATTCACGTCAAAGCCAATTTATTCGGTAATGAAAACAAATTCTAAATTATTTATGTTAGTTCCCATCTGTGTTTTCTTTGATAGCATTAAACATGGTAAATAATGCATGAATTGATTAAATCAACATCAACATTAAATCGTTTTTTCATCACACCGAACCTCACTTTCTTCATTCAATTGACGTTGCATATAACATACAATTTTTATTTTGGCTTCCAATTCAGGATGAAGGGCACAATCAACATTCTAGTGATTATCATGCTGATGAAAAACACACATATTTTGATGATGAGCATGATGACGATGTTGTTGTTGTTGTTGTTGTTGTTGCTGCTGATAATAGTGATGGCGACGGTGGAGAAAAGGTAGGCAGAGGAAGAAGATGAGTTTCAACATACCTGGAGGAACGTTGGGCCGTTTCTCAGGGCAGTCGCCAACACAAGCTGCTTGCAAGCACAAGCCGCAGCAACGTTTGTCCTTCAGTCTGGCACTGTTGGTGCGGTGGCTGCTGTTGTTGTTGACGTTGCTGCCGGTGTTCTGCAGGCTGTTCAGAAATGCCTTCTCCTGACGTCGCATCTGAGCTCTCAGTTTTCTGCCATAAAAACTGATTGAATAATTTCAAGTACCAGCTTGACTTCAACACGCGTCTTGATGATGATGATGATATTTAAAAAATGCGCCTGCTGTGATAAAGGGAAACAAACGTGTGTGTGTAAAGCACACGTAGTAGGTAACAAAAGGGAGACAAGTGTATAACGCACCCGTAGTAGGTAATCTCCACTGATGATGATGATGATAATGATTATTATGATTATGACATCGATTTCGACGACGACGATGATAGTGAGTACTTGGGAGATAGGGTAAATAAATAAATACACAAACAAACAAACAAAAAATTGTAAAAAAAAATAAAATGAAATAAGCAATCAAAGAAATAAATTGAGAAATGAATAAAATACAAACTACAAAATAAATAAGTAAAATAAAATAAATACGGCACCTGTTCTCCCATTCCTCCGTGATGAGTTGATATTTCTCCATTTCTACCAGACGATCCATCACTGTCTGCAAAGGGTGCTCATCAGCTGGAGCAGAGGGCAAAAAGTCTCTCCAGTCTGAACCCTCTCTCGCGCACAACCTCAAATTCACCTTGTCGAGCAGATCAGGAAGGGGGCATCTAAAAATCGAAATTGAATAAAACAAAATGTAGAATTGCAAATCGAAAGTCGATCAAAACTATTTATACAGTCTTCCCCTCTCTCGCACATGTGTCACGAAACGTGTTACCATGGCTTTCGGATCCGGAAGTTAGCATCTAAAAATCCAAATTGACAGAAACATATTTAGGAAATGTTATTAAAAAAAATCTGGGAAAAGCTTTCTCCTCTTTCAGACTTCAAAGTCAAACTGAAAAAAAAATCGTAATAGAGACAGCATTTCTTTCCTTTCAGATCTTCTCCTCGCAAAGGCCTTGGTCAATGGATCGGAAAGGGGGAGATGGAGAGGAATAGGGGTAGGGTGGGGGGGAAAGGGGGGGGGGAAGGGGGGAGGGAAGGCTGGTGGAAGACTTCTCAGATTCAAAACTGAAACAAACAGTTAAACGTTATACTGGAATAAACACGCCAAAAAAAATCAAATCAACATTGTTCTATTTTTAGTCAACATTCTTACTTGAAGTCATAGGAAGGCAGTTCCACCTTTTCTGCGTCGAAGTCGAAACGTCGCATGTCTCTCTTGTTCTCAGGCACATACAAAGCGTCCAGCTTCTCTGGGCGAAGGCGCAGCACATCTTCTGGATGGGGCAGCTGGCGACGAGCCTTTAATACAAAACACCCAACAAACAAATCGACATCACAGTCTTATGTATTAAGATTGTGGATTTTGTTTATTTAATCCTTCCACTTTAATGTTGTCTGGGGAGCAGGAAGACGAAGAAGACAAATTGGAAAGGGGAAAGAATAAGAGAACGACAAAGAGACAAAGAAAAAAGTTCCTCAGAACGAGACCACAATTAATAGTTTTGCAAGTTACATCTTTTTTTAATCTATAGGCCGATTTACACTCCAAACTCACCTCTTCCAGAGAAGGCTCAAAACCTCCGTGCTCCGAATCTGAACTATCATCATCTTCCTCCTCGTTGTTGTCATCATCGTCGTCGCTGACGTCACCGCTCTCGATACCGCTGGTAGTGCTGAGGTCATCGATAACGCCGGATTTGACGTCATCTGCTGAAGTCTTTGGCGAATCGCCTTTCGAAAGCGGGCTGGAAAAAAAAGGAAGAAAGAAAAAAAAAAAACGGAAAAATTCCTCGTTGAATACAGGGAACAGAATACAAAATATAGCAATAACATTCCGACTTCAGCGTGCATGTAACGTCATAAAGTCACATTATTCAAAATAATTTATAAGAAATGAAATACAGCCAATTAAAAAAAAAAATATATATATAAAATTAAAATCTGCTCTTACTGTCGTCTATGCCTCTCGGGACGCGTGAGAATCACATCCCCATACGACGCGGAGTCTGGTCGCGGTCTGACGTCATGCAGCAACTGCGACAAGACCGTAGGGGTCAGACTGTCAAAGTTCCCAGGGTCAACCCTCGGCGTCTCGGGCCTGGGGGTCGCGGGAGGACGCGGCGAGAAGCCGTGTGGGGTTCGAAATCCGTGTGCTGGCGTAGAGCGTGGGCGCGGCGGTACATTAGGGATGGTGGTGGTGGCTGTGACTGCGATAGGCGTAGCGGTGGTGGATGCTGTATATCCTGAAACCAGTGATGCCCCATAGAAACCGCTGGCAGTGGTAGGTCTGCAAATGATAACATTCCAACGGTGTCATCGATGTTAAATATTGCCAGAGACTGCTAAATGAAACAGTCGTAGTCGTGGACAAAGCCCTCAATGTTTGTTTTATTTATCCCGCACGATCGAACAAACGCACGAATGAATGTAACAGCACTAGCATGACAACTCACACAGTCCGATAATTGGTACTAGTTATTCAGACGGTGCGTATCCGTACTGGCACCGATCTCGTTGATAGCAAAACCTCTTCACGGTCATCCTCAGCAATTAATACTGTATTATAACTCACCGTCGTCGTCATCGTCAACCGCTAGAATCGTCGTCATCGTCAACCGCTAGAATAAATACATCAGTGGAATAAGATCAAAACGAGTGGAAATGGGATAGAGGTGGGGATAGCCTTCGTCAATGTTACCATCCTCAACGTCGTAATACTTATCTTGCTCACAAGAATCGGTCATAATTAGTATGACCCCCCAAAATCCGAATCTAATCATCCACGCTGTCGTCTGAGTGTTTGTTCATATATTAATATTTCAACCTCAACCAGCTCATATATTTCAACCTCGGCCTACCCTTATTCATTTCTCTTTTTTTCTTTCTTTTTTATTTTAATTGTAGGTCAGTGAACCAGACAATAGTAATTGGTTACATAGCCAGTCCTAAATCAGAGTCCCGGAATTGCAAGGCCATGAATACCAATAATGCTAACACCAGTGTTTCCCTCTTGAAGCTCAAAATGCGGTATTATTATACAAAATCCCGTTTACCTGCTGCGCACAGGCCTGCAGCGCGTGAGGGTGGGTTCAGGGAGGCCATCAGGGGTCAGAGGTCTCCACTGCCTTGCCTGGAAAGGATGGCGACTGGCCTGAAGTTCGTTACGTAATGACTGTGTGGCTGGGTCAGGAGTAGTGACCGCTGTCAGTCGGTACAGCTGCTGAACACGAACGAGAAAACCACAGTGAATCAATTAAAATTAACCAATCTGTGAAATTAAAATGGTATTTATAAATTGATGAAGGAAACAATTGAACGGATACCTTGTCAATTAAATCAATCACTACTTACCCACCCATCCCCCAAAATCATCATCATCATCATCATCATCATCATCATCATCATCATCATCATCATCATCATCATCATCATCATCATCATCATCATCATCATCATCATCATAAAAAAATAACTAAAAGCGCAAAGCCCATATTAATCACATGATCCTTATGGAACTCGTAATATTTAACATGAAAATGACTGCCAAGAAAAAAAAACACAAAATGAAACAGTGGCATTAAAAGGCAAAAGTATACCGATTTTGATATTTTGATATTTTTGATCTCTTGACCTTGAGATGACCTTGATCTCCGCTTCAAATACACTCATATACTATCAACTAAACTACAGCAAAAGTTGTATAATGCAAATAAAAAAGAACGGTGACCTTGGGGTAAGCTTGACCTTCAGTGACCTTAATCTTGGGATGACCTTGATCCTCACGTGACATCTCATGCATGTCTGATCAAATAATCCAATCTTGTTGCATATGGATTAAATAAACAGCCATTCCACTGTACAATGACCAATCTTTTTGAATGTTTTTGCAAGGCCTAAAACGACCTTGATCTTCAAGATCAACGCAAAAACGGAAAATATATCAATATATCTATCATCTCTAGATACAACAAGTTTGGACTTTATGTCTCCAACAGTTTAGGGTTAAAGTCACTTTAAAATACCTATATTAATCGACTTTGGGCTGCACCAGAAACCTTTACCTTGGAGAGAGGTTGACAAAATTTGGTGAAATGTTATGAAAAATTGTCTTTAAAAAACAACAACAAACAACTAACATTTGTTGATCCCGTGACCATGACCTTATAGTGAAGTCATTCATTCACTGATCGTGGACTATGAGATGTCATGGGTATACACCATCTTACTAAGTTTGCTTGTGATAATTGATAAAGGTTCTGCGTACTTAGCCACTTTAAAGTTTTGCACAGACAGCGGACCATGAATCATAAAGGATGCACAAGTGAATTGAAGACTTGAAATACTGCGATGATGATGATGATGATGACGATGATTACGAAGATGATGATCATCATGAATTGGAATGACAAAACCTATTTCTTTTATTGCCTAACAAAGATCAGAGGTTCACTGAAGACGGACCAAATCTAAATAATTATTTTGTGTCTCTCTTGTCTGGCTAGTTGGTTGCTGATATAACTACAGATAAAAATGGTCTTGAAAGTCTTGATAATCCGAACGACGAAACTAAAAGTAGCCGAGCGGAGTATTTGACTTCCGTCTCTCGATTGGCCACCGCCTTGAGAACACGACCCAACCCGAGCTGTTATTTTCATTTTATCCCTTATAAGAGGGACATAAAAAATACTTGCCCTGCAAGACGAAGATGCGTGTTGTTAATAAACCGGGTTGCCGGCTATTAGTGCCACGACACTTCACACAAGTCGCTCACCACCAAAAGCAGAAGACAAATGGTCAGCCGGGGAGAACAAATGTCGTGCCGCCTTGCCCTGCATAACCCAATGGCCACACCAAAGGATTCTGCACAGCAGGAGCCACCCAAGCCTACTGTACCCCAAAAAATGTAAGATAGACAACTTCTCTCCCAAGCTTGAACCAGTCGCCTCACATTCCGCCACAGATTCCACAGCTCAAATCGAACCATGTCCTCAGTTCGCAACAGGTATGTCTGGAACCGACACTGACTACGCCCAGTCAGTCAACATTCATTGACTTAACAGTGAAAAACTGCCTTCAACAGTTACCACGGTCCAGCATCATCCTGTTCACGG
Source organism: Oncomelania hupensis (assembly GCA_036898135.1). Lineage (NCBI taxonomy): Eukaryota > Metazoa > Mollusca > Gastropoda > Littorinimorpha > Pomatiopsidae > Oncomelania > Oncomelania hupensis. The sequence continues at coordinate 42,369,909 of CM072519.1, read as the reverse complement.
TCATTGCACCACTTGTAGCCGAGCGGAGTATTTGACTCCCATCTCTCGGCCACCACCTTGAGAACACGGCCCAACCCGAGCTGTTATTTTCACTTTATCCCTCGTAAGAGGGACAAATAAATAGTTGCCCTGCAAGGCGGTGATGCGTGTTGGTAGTAAACCGGGTTGCCGGCTACTAGTGCCACGACTGAGGCGGAATGGGAGGCGACTGGTTCAATCTTGAGAGAAAATTGTCTATCTTACATTTTTTTGGTAGACTAGCCTTGGGTGGCTCCAGCTGTGCAGAAACCTTTGGTGTGGCCATTGGGTTATGCGGGACAGGGCGACACGAGATTTGTTCTCCCCGGCTGACCATTCGTCTTCTTCTTTTGGTGGTGAGCGGGGCTACATTGTCGTCAGGCATTTTATGCAGGTCGGTGACAGCGACTTGTGTGAAGTGTCGTGGCTCTAGTAGGCTAGCCGGCAACCCGGTTTACTACCAACCACGCACCACCGTCTTACAGGGCAAATATTTTTATGTCCCTCGTATGAGGGATAAAATGAAAATAACAGCTCGGGTTGGGCTGTGTTCTCAAGGTTGGTGGCTGACAGACAGGAGTCAAATACTCCGCTCTGCTACATAAAAATGGATGTCAAAGAGCGACTGGTTGTAGTTTCCGATAAAACTGCAACAAATTATAGTACAGCCTTTGTTCGCTGCCTTAAATGAGTACTGCCGGAAGTGACGATCGATGTCTGGGTGTTTCTTGCTAGTCTTGATGTTTGACACCGAACGAAGCCATGAATGAGGGTTGCTGAGAACAGAGAAAGATCAGATATCTCTGGAAAGATGGAGTGTGCTGGTTAAACGATCATCTGTGTTGCCCCTATGATCTTCGAGTTATGGGATATGATAGAATAGGATGGATGGTTCAGATTCAGTAAACTATATTATCTTAAAAGAGAAATTTCAACATTCAATTGCTGTCAGTAAAAAGCAATTAAAAAGGTAACAATAATATTGTGTTTTTGTTTTTTTAAACAAAGATACATCATGCACTTACTCACACAAATGTACATATTTATATGAACATTTTAGACGCACTGTTTCCTTACATGCATAATATTCCACAATATTTGGAAACTAAACATTACACTTCATCGTAATACACGCACGCACGCACGCACACACACGCGCACGCACGCACGTCGAGTGCGGTTAGTAGTGGATGCATGAACATTCTTAGAAGGCAACCACCAAACGACACAGAATGAAACAAGCGCGCGACACCTTTAGTCAACCCAGCTGTGATTGAGTGCCTGGGGTGGAATTCACGGCCAGTTAAATTATAGGCGATGGTTAACGTTACCAACATTGGTTTTGTAACCAACAATGGTATCGTTAACCATCGTTTAGCAGATCGCTATTCATGAGCGAGTGTCCACGCATTGTTACTACTTAACCAAGGCTATTTTTGGGCTGTGCGGGAATATCCGTAAGGGGGCATAATTCAAGCAGCTGTTTTCCTTCTTTCGTCAACAAAATAGGCCTATAACCCATCGGAATCGTGCAGCCGCACGATTAAAGTCTGGCAATGGTGGCGTGATTAGCAAGCCTACCGACAGCATGCTGGATATCATAGTGAGCAAGGAGAGCGAGCTTTTTGTTGGGGTGAAAGGAGAGAAATCACTTTTGATCACTTTGTAGTTTGTAATGTTAGGCCTACATTTTGTTTTTAGACTGAGGTGTCAATTTCTGCCGTTTCTGGGTAGTTTGGAACTTGAAATGTTGTCTTTATTTCGTAGGGTTGCATTACCCTACGAGTATAAACTATACAGATACACAATAAGCCTACACATCACCAGTCAAAATCCAACAACAATATTTTAATAATAATAATATTAACCCGTTTTATTAATATGACAGATTATTAAAGGTGCCAGAGGCATAAAAACAAAGAGTGAGACACACATGTAAAAGTGGTGACAAAACGCCTTGCCGATCACACAGTTTCAGTCTGTCTACCGCGTTCGTTAACGTGATGATATATCATGCCGACGAAAACGAAATTTTGATACCAGTTCCACATCATCAAATTTGTCAAGTGGATTACTTCTGTCGCGAAATACTCTCTCTCTCCTCGGAGCTCGTCTCTGTCGAAGTTGCCACCAAACGATGGCCGCCATTTTTAACCAGTGTTCCATTGGTTATCGGGTGGTGCCCCCTCCGTTAAAATAACCATGGTTAGCAACCGTCGTTAACTCTGCTAAGGCCTCATGAATTTTAAAATTTCCAGCTTAACCAACGTCGTTAATTTTACCAACATTGGTTAAGCCTTAACCAACGGTCATGAATACCACCCCTGGATGTGTTTTTGAACCGGAGCAGGTGCATCAGCAAGGAAGAGGAGATATAGGCACCTTACCGCCCTCTCTAAGCTGGCATAGAGAAATGGAAGTTCCCGACGCATCTCTCTCCCTCCCCCCCCCCTCTCTCTCTCTCAACTCTCTCTCTCTCCAACGACAAAACGGTTACGGGAAAACATCTTGTTATGACGTTGGCTCGAGGGTTCAGAACCCAGGGCAAGGCACAAAGGCATGTGGTTTCTGAAGCACACACGCACGTACGCACACACCATTCCCCAAACACATACCACCACCCCAATCCCACCCAATCTGCACACACAAATAAACAACCCCGTGAAAGAATGTTCCACCTTCCAAACACACCTCCCATGTTCCTCTGCCCCAGTAGACCTACTAATCAAGATCGCCGCAAAAAGAGCATGGCGGGAGGTCAAAGGTGAAATGTAATCTGTTGAACCTTGACTTCAATCACATCAGCCTATCGTAGCCAGTACATTCAACCTCTTTCATGTCGGCGGTGACGCGGCAGCCTGGTGGTTATTAGCGCACAAACTCGTTGCATTGAAGAATAAAGCAGCGTCGAGCCAGGCTGTGACTTCGATGGGGGTCCTGGACCATCAAGAGTACCCAGAAAAAAAACCACTAAAATATAAAAACACCCCTCCCCCCACTCTCCTCTCACACACACGCTGCCCCTCTTTAGAACCGAGAATAGAAAAGCCGTGATAAAAAAAGAAGATTTAATATTTATGATTTAAAAAACAAATTTTTTTTTAAAAAGGTAATATTCTTCAACCATGTGAAGGAAAATCCGGACGCCTTCTCAGCGAAAGCACGGCAGACGCAGAACAGCGCCACCCGGGAGTAGAGGGGAACTGGGGAGGTGGGGTTGGTTGGTTGGGTAGATAGACTACGTAGTGCAGTGTGTGAGTGTGTGTCAATGTGTGAGCAACGAGGAAGAGGAGATGGACAGCGCTTTCATGAAGCTAACTCTGGTTAGACTTTACTGTACCATCACTCAGTAACAACATATTATCTTCAGGTCAAACGTCAGAATTCTAGGCTACCTTCAGTGGTCCGAGAACCACGTTTCCTCACAACTACTATTATTTCTGCCATCCTCCCCCCCCTCACTCCTCCCCCCGCCACCCTCTCCTTTTCCATCCTTCCCCGAGATCAAATGTCAAACAGCTAGCTTCAGTGGATCAAAAAGAACCAAGTTTCCTGCGCCCCTAATTCAGCAATAACGGCTTGCCGTTGGATCAAACGGTACAAATGAAAGCAAGGGAGGTAATCTCTCTCATTACTTGCACGAAAGGGAGATTAGCCAATTATAGTTAGAAAAGGACAATGGGCTTTACCGATAAAGCTTATTTTGTGTTGCTGGATTTAGACAATAGAGGGAAGACAACTTGGGCATCGAAAGTAAGACAGTGTTTAAATGTACATGGTTTTGGTAATGTTTGGCTAGCACAGGGTGTAGGGAATGAGAGAGAGTTTTTAAGAATGCTTAAGCAACGTATGGTTGGTTGCAGATGGCAAAATTGGAGTGAACATGTGAGCGAAAGCGAAAGATTCCATATGTATAGATTATTTTGCGGCCAAATAAATGTTGTGCCTCAATATTTAAGTATGCCTCTTGACAGTCATATGAAATTCATTATGACAAAATTTCGATTTGGTGTTTCAGATTTGTTGGTCCATTTTTATCGATACCGGCAATGTAAGCCAGATGATCTAATTTGTCCGCTATGTAAAAACGGTGTGGAGAATGAAATTCATTTATTACTTTTTTGACCTTTTCTAGTAAATCTCAGAAAGAAGCTAATACCTATAAAACTCCATAGAAATCCAAGTTTATTCCGTTTTCAGTTGCTAATGTCATCAAAACAACCTCATATTGTTAAAAATGTATGTGTTTACTTGTATCATGCTTTTAAAATTCGGGAAATTGCGTTGTCCTGATTGTTTATATATTTATAACTATGTTAATATGCGCTTTGTAAAACGATGTAATGGTAAATTACCCCCTTTCTAATGGGGCTTTGGCCTTATTGAAATTAAAAAAAATTTCAAATTTCAAATCTCTCTCTCTCTCTCCCTCCCTCCCTCCCTCTCTTTGTATATAACTGTCATTGTATGCACAGGGCAGCGCAGTATTGTGGTTTGGGCACACGCCAGCAATGTTTCGTGTTAAGCAACGTCGAGCGGGGTTAGTACTTGGATAGGTGACCATACCTGTAAGACAATCATCAAGCGACACACACACATTTAAAACAAGCGCAATGGCACACCTTTTGTCCACCCATCTATGAATGGGTACCCGGATCTGTTTAGAACCGGGTAGAAGGTAAAACAGCGAGAGAGAGGAGATAGGCACCGACCTCATTAAGCTGGCCTAAGGAAAAAGGGAGTTCCCAAACGCCTCCCTCCTAAGGACCGAAAGCACGGGAACATCTTCACCTTTTTACTGTGGGCAAACAGACCATTGAAAGAGATCACTCGCATTCGCAATGACCAAATGCCCTTACCAACGATGAACGACTATAACTAAGAATTTAATATGTGTGTGTGCGCGCGTGTGTGTGTGTTTTCCCCGCAAAAGAACCACACAAAACCACCAGTCAACCAACAAAAAACAACAAACCTTATGTCGTTTCACTCGTCGTCTCCTTCTTCGTCGTTTCTTATGTGTGGGTGGAGAGGGGATGACGACAAAATAGTCTGAATATTGTAGAGCGCAGTTATCTGATTGAGCCATATTAGGTCCCATAGATAGCCACTCAAATCGACACACACAATAATGTTTTATTTAAAAAAAAAAGGAATGTTTTTTTTTATTTTTTTTAAATCACCACATTCAATAAAATGTTCGCAGAGTGTCTTGGGATCCTGACGCCAACTCTGTACTGAGATCAGATGACTGCAATCCTAAAAAAAAATACACGTTCACTGCACCGTTCGCAAACAATTATCCTTATGATCCTAGATCTTGACGTGACCTCACTATCCTGGGATCATACAAGCGCAGCAATAAATTCACTGACCAAGTCCGCACCATCGGGGAGACAAAAGGTTTATTATGAGCACACGGAGTAAAAGTAGCCTCGCTTGAGTTTGAGGGAACAAATTGAAACACATTTTGTGGGTTCAAGGGTATCCCCCAACTACAAAATCTAAACGTGCACCCCTTTTCTTTACAACCGCAATCGGGTCAGTGTATACTCCAAGCAAACTTCACGTTTCCGAAGATTGCCGAGTGCGACTGAAAACGCAATGGAAAAAAAAAAAACACCGGAATTCCCACTCTTACGTCACAAATCTCGAAAAGTCACGGTGGTCTTGATAGAAACTGATCCATTGTCTTTTGAAATAGCTGTCAGTGCATGTTAGTACCCTATCATCAATACCACGCAGACTTTTTGTCTTCATTATTGACGTTTCTCTCCCTCTTCTCTCCCCCTCTCTCTCTCCCTCCATCTCTCTCTCTCTCTCTCTCTCTCTCTCTCTCTCTCTCTCTCTCTCTCTCTCTTTCTCTTGCACACACACACAATCTTTAATTCTACGCCGCCACACCAAGCCTATAATCTATCTGACACGCGCTAATAAGACATTCTTCTTCTTCTTCTTCTACAGACTAACGTTGTTCTAACAGAGCATGCTACCCTAATCTCATAGTCGGACCCAATAGATCTAGACCATGCATGTCAGAAAGCCACAGGCGTAAATTACACAGGCTGTACAAGAACAAAGACGGCGCCTGAAAATGACAATAAGCAAAGACACGCCACCCACTGTCGAAAGACAAACTCTTTGCAAATAGCACTGATTAAGACTTTTAAATACGGCTGATAGCTAGATAGATATTTAGTGTTTATAGGGTCCAGCGGACTGCCAAGAAATACTGCTGATAGAGTAGTAACCATGCTGACAATTAGATCCGTAGGATCTCATTTTGATATGATGATGATGATCATTGTTGTCAGGGTGGCGACGTGGTGATCGTCCTTAACGCTGATGCAATAGGACGTTAAGCATCGTTTTCCTCCCATAGTATACCGAGTGCAGTATAGTTTTTTTTTTTTTTTTTTTATTCTGCTAGTCTTTACGTAAGTGTTTTTTTCTTTTCTTTTCTAATTAATTTGCTATTCGGGACATTAATTTTTGAAAAACACACACACACACACAAAACTGTAATAATTGTACCGCTAGTTTGTAATATCTTCGCTAAGAACTAAACTGCTAATTAGTAATATCTACGCTAATAATTATACCGCTAATTAGTAAAATTTATGACTCTTTCCAGTCTTACTCAACATTTTCATTACTTCAGATGCTACGCAACATTATACAAAATATCCATACTTATCTGCTCTTTTCTTAAAGATTATACATGTGGGTCATTTATGTAGTTATAAGCTAAACAATATATATAAAATAAGAAATTCAAGATTCAAGATTTAATCTCATTAATTTGATTTTTGGGGTGTGAATGATACAAAAATATGAGCATGACAATCATCATTCAGTTTTTTTTAAAACTACACTAACACTACTAACATTGTAATTATAACATTCAAAACAATATACATATTTTGAGAATATTACTTAATATATTTTCCCACTTGCGCTTGTTCCTGTTCACTAGAGACATTTCATCGTTATAATTTGTCCAAGGACAGCGCTTTCAAGTTTTGCTTTTGTGTGTCCTTTGTCTTCCTGTGTTGTTTACTTGTCTCGTTAATAATAAACATTTTGTTTAAACCAAAACAATATAACGTTTGATCAATATTGTTAAATATATTAGCGCACGCCCTTTTCCTAATTTTATAAATGTTTTTTTTTTAATTTTAAAGCCAGAATACAACGTGCCTAGAACAGTGGTTGTGTATATTTAAGCATACAGACTAAAGGTCGTAGGGTCATATTAATGGTATTGGCAGTAGCACAATTGACTCACCACCATGGGTAACTAAACGCAACCTCCAGTTAATAATCCAGTACTAACTAAATCCCACTACTAATGCTATAGTGCTAATGCTAGGCCTACTAGTCTATGCCGTGTGGTGCCGGCTACCGGGTACCTTCATCATGCTCAGTATACATTTATACTTGTTTGATGACAGTAAAATTTACTATGGTAATCCACTGTTCATTCATATAACCTCGATTTTTAGCTAGCTCAAAGAGCGGCTAAAAGTGCTGGATCGAGAGAATCAAAATGCATTAAAAACTCACAACGTTTGCTAAACGGTGCAGGTGGACATTGATTGACTTGATTGTAGTCTTATGCATCTCTCTACTAGAGCATTATTCACACAGTGAGGTGGATGGATTTTGTTAGGCTCACCCCCGCATCGCAAGCGCATATATAATAGTTAAAACAGGTTGTGTAGCTGTCCAATTAAGGATTAGTTTGTTCATGTTCAATACACTCGCCCTAGCTGATCCTATTGAGTGAGTTTATTAAAGGCTAACTATACACAACGTGACTAACACCGTTTACAAAGGCTGCGGAAATCCAATTTCTTTTCAGTTGTATTTTCTATTGACTTTTCCTTCTGTACATTAATCTCGGGGGTATGGTTGGCTGTCTTTCTGTTTGTGTTTATTTCGTTGTTTTTTTCTCTTTTTTTTAATTTCTGTCAAATATATATCAATATTAAACCACGTGCTGAAAGTGAATATTAATTGTATTTTTAAGAATGTCATCCATGAAACTTCCATTAACTTCTGCCCTCTTTCTCTAGGCGAGGAAACAAATTGTGTGTGTTGTACATAACCTGTTTCAGTGTTAAGTTGCACTTAACTCTCCACTTTCGCTGTTTTGTTTTACCAACACAATTCTGCATCTCACCTCAGCTCTGTCAAAACATTCAACATTACGGGTCTAATTGTGCGGCATCAGAAACCGCACAGCAGTAATGTTGTGAATATTATTGGTGAAATAACTACAGCATGGTCACTGGCGACTCTGGCACCTGGATTTCAGCTTTAGACCCTTAATATCACTGGACGATGAAAATGCTGCTACTACTATTAACTATCATTCTTATTCCATGACTGTAGAAGTCCAAACACAAACATGCACATGCACACACATACACACATAAACTACATGCACTGGCGGTTGCATGCACAGCTTCTGAGCGGTCATGTTAAACGGTTCGATCTTGCTCGTAGGCTGGTGGCCTGTTGAAGGGGCTGATACGGAGTATTCGGAACCCACTTAGCATACCGATCATGCAGAGTGTGCGAGTCAGTCTATATTTTGGCTAAGATACTCAGCGTCCTGAAGGGTCATACGTTTTGTTTCTGACTCATTTAGATTTTGCGTCCCGCGCCTAATTGTAGTGAAAATATTGAGTACTTTGTAACTGCTTTGTTGGTTTGTCTAATGCTGACCAAAAATGACTAATACGTTTAAGCTTAATTAGCATAGCCTTGGGCAGATCTTTTACATGAAAGGGAGCTATTTCACCGCTACAAAATCGTAATTTTAAATTACAAAGTACACAAACTCATACACAAGCACTCGAAAAAACCGCTCTCTACTCTTATTCTTCTCTCTCGCAACATCTCTCTACAGAATAACAATCCTATCCTATCTATCCCATAACTTGATGTAGATATTGTTGGTGCTGTAGGTATTTTTCGCAGATTATTCTGAGGTTCAAAAATCTATTCAGTGGTACTTCGCCCTGCCCTGAATCCTGCTTGTTCTTCAGCCATAATTTGTTCAGCTTCAGGCTTCAACCTGCTGAGTATTATTTTCAGGGGGACCTTGCTGGGATGGCTGATGAGGCTCATGGTGCGTTAATTTTCACAATCCTAAAGGTTATCCTTGTTGTGATGAGTAATGACAAGCGACTGGGTCCATGGTGTGGGCCACTCTCCACTCCGCCAGATCTTGTTACAGACAATGGTGAGGGCGTCAATCATCGCTTCTCCTCCTGCTTAAAAGCATGTATGTTGTCCATTCCCGTTCACTTCCCCTTCTTCAGCGATGGCACTGCTGCCTCAAAATCTTCTCGGAGAATATGGAGGATTTCTGTCGATCTATCCAAGACTTTTTTTTTGTTCTGTAAGGCATGCTTTGGATCGTGGAGGCCTCGGGCTGTTTAACATTTGTCAGCCGCTTCACAGTCAGGCCTTCTTTCTGTTGTTCTTGTTCAGACTGTTCTCTATTTCCTGGCATTGATCTTTTATCCAGTTCTCCTTTGCTGTGTGCATGCCTTTTTGGATGTCACTGTCATAAAGAATAACAATAGCCATTATTATTAAGCTCTCGTTCCCTCCCTCTATCTCTCGCTAACGAACTCGCCCTCTCCCTCACATACAAACAAAAACATAAGCTTAAACAGGCGCGCGCACAGACACATCTTCAATAATTGTACTGGCTTGATTTGTTTCTTCCGCCTTCTATAATAAAGACTTCTTCAGATTAATGTGCTTTGAGTTCGATTGAAAAAAAAAAATAAAGCGCGTGATAGCCTCCTGCCTACTTCTTCTTCTTCTTCTTCTTCTTCTTCTTCTTCTTCTTCTTCTTCTCCTCCTTCTTCTTCTTCTTCTTCTCTAGCTGCGGTTGTGAAGCTCAATGTGAGTCGGTGTGAGTGTGGAAAAAATAAATAAAATAGTGCTTGTCTGTATCTGGTAAATGATTAAAGCCGCTACCTTCTACATGTCTCACGTGTGTGTGTGTGTGTGTGTGTGTGTGTGTGCGTGTGTGTGTGTGTGTGTATGTGTGTTGCGTGTGTGTGTGTGCGTGTGTTTATGTGTGTGTGACTAAACAACAGATGGGCTAGGGGCGGTGGTGGTGGGGAGAAGGATAGTTGACAAGGGGGAGGAGAGTGAGAGAGAAAGATTATAAGAACAAGGAACTTGTTGACTGCGAATCCATGGTCATTAGCCATAAAACACGCGTGCACTCCCTGGTGGTCTGTTACAATCACAAGTGTTAAGTATGCAGTGGCACACAGCGAGAGAGAGGGAGAGGGAGAGGCAGTCGAGGAAGGGAGAGAGAGAGAGAGAGAGAGAGAGAGAGAGAGAGAAAGAGAAAGAGAGAGAGAGAAGGGGGTAGGGGGCGGAAAGGGATGTGAGGGGCGTAAAAGGAGAAGAGGATTGAACAGGCTGTGAGATAAGAGGCGCGAAGGACGTATCATTTATAATAATAAGGAAGAACAAAGAAGGAAAAAACTTGACTTTAGCCATTTGTATCCTAGCAATGCATCGAGCCTGGCACGTAGCAAATTGCACGGATACTAGTAACAACGTATCTCTTCATATCTTTTTATCCTCTAACTAAACACATGCTTATATAGTGGCGGGGTCTGAAGTCCCCCTCCCGCCCCACCTCAAACTTTTACTCTAGACAGTATAATGATAAACGAGCTTATGATTCCACAGTAATGCGGTGAAAGCTCTCCGATAAGATCATAAAAACAAGTGTGCAACCTGTCGTCCAATTTTCAATAAATAACTAAATAACTAAACTACTACTACTACTACTACTACTACTACTACTACTACTACTACTACTACTACTACTACTACTACTACTACTACTACTAATTTATAAGGCACCTACCCTTCCGATCCTGTAGCGTTGGCGACGTTTTGCACGCACCGACATTCCATATTAACTTTTACCTAGAAATTTCGCCTATATGATACAAAGAACATTTAATCTATCTATCTATCTATCTATCTATCTATCTATCTATCTATCTATCTATCTATCTATCTATCTATCTATCTATCTATCTATCTATCTATCTATCTATCTATCTATCTACCTACCTACCTACCTACCTACCTACCTACCTACCTACCTACCTACCTACCTACCTACCTACCTACCTACCTACCTACCTACCTACCTACCTACCTACCTACCTACCTATCTATCTATCTATCTATCTATCTATCTATCTATCTATCTATCTATCTATCTATCTATCTATCTATCTATCAGTACAACTTATGTTAATCTGATGAATAAAATTTGATACAACAACAACTATCTATAAAATTGTTTAGCCATTGTGCTATTTAGACATTTTATGAAAATATTAAAACCAATTCTCCCGCTGTGTGATATATGTTTTAGACCATACAGAATTTATTCAGCCAAATAATAAAATTATACATTGCATATGGAAATTGGCCCGACGTCGGTAAACAGTGAAACACTCACACATATCCACACCCTCACACAATACCTTTCAGTACTTCAAATAATAATAATAATAATAATAATAATAATAATAATAATAATAATAATAATAATAATAATAATAATAATAATAATAATAATAATCTCGCATACACCATTGCAACATTGAACTTTCAAATTATGGAGGAAGTGTTATATTGACGCGTGAGACAGACTGCACTCAGCATTGAATGAAGTGATTCCTAGGTGAGACAGAAGATGAGCGTTTAATGCACGTGTCAAATGATAAAGTTTGAAGTACAGAGCTACATGCTACTGGACAATCAACTCAGCGTTCGAAGACTAGAGCTACGTACACTACAGGAGAACCATCTCAAGAGTTTGAAGTACAAAGCTTTATTCTAATGGCCAATCAACTCGGCGTTCGAAGAACAGAGCTGCAAACTACTGGACAATCATTAAAGTGTCTGAAGCCCTAACCCGTCATAGCCTATATAGTTTGGACCTGCGCACTTTTAGTTAGTTACAGCGTGAAATTAGCAGCAAGGGTGAAAAGATGGGTGCATCACCTTAATAACAACCTACAGCAGCAAAATGAATCATCCATCCTGAATAAACCTCGTAAAACGTGCCCTGAAAAAAGGGAGTTCCTTTACAGTGAAAATCAATTACCTTTTAATCCACAGTATCACAGTCTGCGTAGGTCTAATACAGTTGACCTACTTGCATAAACCTACGTTCCTCAGACGGAAACGCATATAGAACAAAACTAGCGAAAGACAAACAGCATGCAAGAGAAACATCGCTTACACAGAACGCTAGTTGCGAGTCCTCCAAATATATAAATCCGTGGTTCACGGCTGGGCTCTTAATATTAAAAGTGTCTGTAAGGATGTCAAACAATGACTGACCATGATAACCATAGCAAATAATTATATTCCTAAGAAAACATGTATATGACTAGAAATCTTGACCACCTTTAGATTTAGGGATCCTGATAGTCCTGTTCTGCTGGTCACAATTATTTTTTAAAATATATTTCTGAACAGATTTATGCAAATGTTTCGGTGTTACACAAAATTTATGCGTAAGATGAAAGGAATGTCTGCACGATCCAGGTCTATTAACATTTTATTTTAAAAATTCAAATTTCCCACAATAATAACAAAGATTGTAAACATTATTCTTGTACTAGTCTTGTAGTTAATTGTCTTTTGAACTTGTAGTTTACTACTACTACTACTACTACTACTACTACTACTACTAGTAGTAGTAGTAGTTGTAGTAGTAGTAGTAGTAGTAGTAGTAGTAGTAGTAGTAGTAGTAGTAGTAGTAGTAGTAGTAGTAGTAGTACAGTAGTAGCAGTACAGTAAAACCTCCGTTTTACGACCTTTAACTTGCCATTAAAACGAGGTCTTAAATTGGAGGGGTCTTAAAAAGGAGGTAGGACATTTTCGAAAAAGACATTTAGAAAATTAATTAAGTAAAATAAATACATGTGCAAAAAGTACACATACCATTAGGTATAGGGAACATCTGCCATCTTTCAGAAATATAGATTAAACTCTGTCTCACAACCAATACAGTCAATATCTTCCTGTTCCTCATTATTTACAAAATAAAAAATCAATGTTGGTATGATAGTTGTTTAAAAGTGTATGTAAGTGCTGAGTGCATGTTTGGAGTTATAAAGATTTATAAGATAACCCCATTAATATTGTTGTAATTATTTTTATTCAATCATTGAATAGTTTGTTTGTTTGTTTGTTTGTTTTAAAGAAAGCGGTTATTTCTGTTTGTTTGCGTTCCCCCTCTCCCCCTTCCCAACCCGTGCATGTTCTCTTAGTATGTCACTTTGAACACCAGACATGGTGTCGGTAAGATCTGACAGGCCCCTGCTCAGGGCAAATCTAGTCAGCTCCTTAGAGTATTTCAAGTATGTTTTAATGCATCGTCTGCTGTTAAAAGTTGTAAACAAAACTGTTTTCTTCAAGCGCACAAATATAGTATTGCTTTGGAATCTGAATTTTTCAGATGCTAGGTCGTAAAATTTAATTATTTGAAGGTCGCAAGTCGCGTTTTAGAGGTAGTCGTTTAAGAGAGGTCGTTTATATAGTACAAACCATCGGTGACTTTTTATCCGGTCGTATGTTGGAGGAAGTCGTTTAAGAGAGGGTCTCAAAACGGAGGTTTTACTGTAGTAATAATAATACTGGATGTAATACGCGCCTTATTCCTAAATCAAACTCAAAGTGCGGCGATCTGTAACCAACCCACACGCTCACATATTACAGACACTCCTACATACATAGCAAACCCATCACTCAAACAAATGGTGTAAAGACAAGTCGTTATTAGTAGACAAAAAGGAAATTGAATTTTTATTTGTGAAATTTTAGATTGAATGCATCCAATACCATTATTGAAGGGAGGGAGGAAAACGGAGTACCCGGAGAAACCCCTCGGTGACCTGAATAGTCTCATACCTAAGCCACATAAGTTCGCCCCTTGCGGGAATCGAACCCGCGACCTTCGGCATAAAACAAACCGGCCACTAACCAAGTCCCGCTGCACTGAACATGATAATTATGCTAGCGTGAATAAAGTATACCAGACTATCAACCAACGTGGACAAGGTTGAAAATACAAGCATACGGGTGTGAGCGAGGACGGAAGTTACCGTACAAAATTCAAATACATTTGACTTTAAAAAGGAAGCCGACATCAATAGTCAAGGAAACTTGAAGTTAAAATTCAGTAGAAACTACTTTTTTGTGGGAATTAATGAATGAGTGAGTGAATAAATAAATAAATAAATAAATAAATAAATAACGGGGGGAAGGCAAAAGTTTAACCCACTTCGCCACACCATGTCTCAGGGCAAGAACAATGGATTAGGTCAATAGAGTCTTGTTCTATTGCTGGGCTGCGTTCAGACGCCTGAAGCGAACAACTTAAGCGGGCGCCTAACGATAGCAGGCACCGCGTCCTCTGAACACGCCATAACTAGCTACTAGGAAGAAATACTTATTTTACGTACTCTAATATAGGACAATAACAAGCTATTATAACCTTTTGACACTCACAACGTAGAGAAGATTGTTGGATCACTGCTTCTCGTTTTAGAGTGAGGCTACAACTGCGAGTGTCTTTCTACTCTCTGTGTGTGTAGATGATGAAGATGACTGGGGACTTCTAATAGCTGTGCAACTACAGCATGCTTAGTGCGCTTTCTTTGTGGTAAATCTTGTGGACAATAATGATTCGCTGGCGCTAACACACTCCTTTTCTGATTCTACCTGATTCTACAATAATGAAAAACAAAAGGATACACAAACCGTTTGTTTCTCATTATTGTGCATTTTGAATGCTAGAAGTTCTCTGTTTTATTCCATTATTTTACTTGTGTCTACGTGCCGAGCCTATAGCCTACAGATTAGCCTATAGATTTACCAGAAGATTTCACGCGTCGCCAAGGTGACACAGTGAAAAAGTAGAACATTGGCCTTTTAACGTCACTACAAAATGTCTATTCTTCCTTTAAAAAGGCGTCTTAAAAAATAATGTTGACTAATATTTCTCTTTGATGGATTGGAACCTGTGAACTTTGGCCATATTGGGGCGAGTGCCATCGCTAACACGCATCTTTTTAGCAATACTGAAACGAATGAGGCCACCTGCCAACACGTGGAAGACTGGCCGGCCACTGACGTCAGTCTGTAAGTTCTGTAGGCCATTTCCAGAACTAGGCTAAACATTTCTGCCTCTCCTTAACACTTGGTATTGACGTCCTTTGTGCGTTCTTGCGTCATAGTAGGTTAGGTGCAAAAGGGAAGGGGTTGAGAGGGGGGGGGGGCAGAGAGAGAGAGAAGACAAGACAGAGATAGAGAGAGAAAGGTAGGAAGGGAGGTAGAGGTAGGGGGGGGGGGGGCAGGGAGGAGAGGGAACGGAGACAGATACAGAGATAAACAGCGACAGAGACACAAACAGAGAAGCTATCGTTTTAATCCCATGGCATGATTTAACATTTAAATAAATGGTAGTCTACAAAACAGCACTCAAACTCATACAAAAATGAACTCTCCAATTCTGGAGTTGTGAAGAACAGCGCTGTGATCATGCTTTTTGTGTGGAGATGTCAATGTGCTTAATAAATTTTCATGTATTTATGCATTCATTCAATGTGTGAGACCTCCGCCTCGATGCCATAATGTTATGTGGTACGCTAGCATTATTTTGGAGAAGTAGAATTAGTCTTAAAGTGGATTATAATTATATACAGTGACAACTGTCTTGGAACTGGTTCGTACAGCATACCAAACTACACCAAAAGGTTTACTTTTTTGGGGGGGGTCTCATTTTAATTGTACAATATAACCTAAATGTGAGAACAGACATTAAACGAAGGATCGATCCACTGATTCATAAATTATTTCAATTTCTTATACTGTGTATATTTCATTTATTTTGTATATATTTTCCCTTAAAGAGAAGAATTAAAACGAACAGGGATTAAATACAATAGAACGTTGGATTATTCTGAGTTCTTTACAACACATAATTATACTACAGCCGACTGAAACTGTCATTGTCAATGTCTTCAACTCCTGTCACGTTTAAAACTGACGGCGAGGTCAGACCAGTACAAAATTTAATCAGTATCATCATCATAATCGTAATAGTGTGTATATTTAATTATAAATAAACAGCGGGAAGTCGATTGGTCAGTTAGTCAAAACATTAAAAAGAAACTACTGGTAGTGGCGGCGACGACGGCGACGATAATGATGATAATGGTGATGATGAGAATGATGATGATGATGATACCGAATGAGGATGATGACGCATCATGATGCTGTAATCTGAACATTGTGTGTTACAAACAGCAATAAGTCGATTGGTCAGTCAGTCAAAACATTAACCGAGATATTACACAGAGAACTGAGGGTGCTCAACATCATGATGCTGTAATCTAAACATGGTGTATAATTCATAACAAACAGCGGTAAGTCGATTGGTCAGTCAATCAAAACATTAAACGAGACACTACATAGAGAACTGAGGGGGATGGCGACGACGATGATGTTTATTTTTACTGTGTTGATGATAATGATGACGGTGATGACGATGTTCTATGTTCTGTTCTATTCACCCTTCACTCATCTCCTCGGTCTCAGATCATCCAAAACCATCACACTTTCCACCATTTCCACGCAGACATTACACAACTCAAAAACAGTGACGCTCCTCAAAACCTTCCATCTATTCTGACCAAAACGTCGACTGCTTTGAAAATATTTTCAACTGGATGACTGTCAACAAGCTCCAGCTCAATGCTAACAAAACTGAAGTTATGCTCACGGGTACCAAACACAACCTGTCTTCTTCCCTAAACCATTATTCCCATTTCATATTCTGTCAAAAACCTTGGCGTCATCCTTGACAATACCCTCTTCATGTCAGAATTCATCCGCAAAACCTGTCAAACATGCAACGTTCAGCTCCGTAGATAGGCCTTGTCCGCAAGCACCTGACCACTGACGCTACAGCCAAACTCATTTCTTCTCTTGTCCTGACACGCTTAGACTACCGTAACTCTTTTCTGGCTGGACTCCCTCTTCTATTCTTCTGCTCCAACGTGTTCAGAACTCAGCTGCTCGTCTGGTTCTCAAAATGGAAAAAAAAATCTGATAATTTCACATCATTCCTATATTCTCTCCACTGGCGTTTTGTATCACCCACAAAATCTGTACTTTGTGTTGCGAGTGCGTCCTTCCTACCTCACCCAGGACATTCACTTCTACAAACCATCTAGAAATCTTCGTTCTTCCTCTGACACTCTCATGTTACAAATACCCTGTTACAAAATCTTCTCTGCAGGCTGTCGATCTTTCTCAGTGCTTGGGCCTTCAACTTTGGACTCTCTTCCGCTCTCTCTCTTCGCAGCTCTCCGAACATAGCCACTTTCAAGTCCAACTTGAAAAATCATCTCTTCTTTAAAAATGTCTGATCTCGCCTCCCATCACCATCATCATTCCTTCATTTTTGATTCAGACCACCCCGCCGTCACACCGCAAGCCTCTAGCCCCCTCACTCCATAGCAGCTTTCCTCCTCCCTCGTCTTTTATAGTTTACTTGTAAATATTATTTTTCATGTTTGTATTATGTCATGGCATAATCTATTAGTGTGCCGTTTTTGTCTCACTTCTTTTCGTAGGCGTTTCGATGTTAACGTTAAGTATAAAATGCGTGAGAACTGCGCTTTGAACTGATGTTTCGTTTACTTGCTTTTATTTCACGCCTATTCATTTCTTATAATGATTTTAGACGATCACACTCACACACACACACACACACACACACACACAACCACGCGCGCGCGCACACACACACACCCATGCCGAACAAACAAATGGACTGAGAGATCAGAGAGCAGGACAGACCGATAGAATGAAAGGCCGGCTAACTGACCGTCAGATTCAGAAACAAATGATGGACGGATAGACATAATCACAAACAAACGGACGGACACCGAGAAAAAAGAGAAAGACTGACTCACCTTACCGCCAGAAAGACATAAAAAGACATACATACATACATACATACATACATACATACATACATACATACATACATACGGGCGGACAGTGAGGCATAAAGCGGACAGATAATGAGACAGATAAAGAAGGACAATCTTACGTCATATCCAGGCTTGCGAAACCTGTTCTTGATGATGTTGTCAACATCTTTCACTTGTTCCGTCAATCGCCTAAACTCCACCTGTAACACAGGCAACACAATGACTGATTGTCTGAATAAATGAACGCTGGCAGAGAGACACAAGATTTTCGCACCAGAGATACCCTTCCATGCCATTTATCACGTAATATTTTATTCATTTTTAACATTGTCTATTTTTAAAAGCGCGATATGAAATTAATGGATTATAGGTGAAGGATAGTGCAGTGGTTGGAGCACTCGCTACTGTGTCGAAAGTGAAGTGAAGTGAAAGTGTCCGGTGCGGTTAGCACTTGGATGGGTGACCGCTAAGGTGTGAAGCGACAAACAACAACGCCCCCAGTTGACTCAACTGTGATTGAGTACCTACTCTCTTGAGGGTGGGGAAGGTAAAGCAGCGAGGGAGAGAGTTGGGCATCACCCTCATTACGCTGGCCCAAGATAAGTGTGATCTCCAACATCACGCTCCCCTACGGCCACAAGGCTATGGGACTACCTTTACCTTTACCTTTTAGGTGAAGGAGGAGGAGGAAGAAGAAGACGATAATGGCAATGATGAAAAATACTCGGCGTATTATTTTATTTCATCGTGTTGATACAGCGCTTTTCCAGCTCAGGTGTTGCTCAAGGCGCTGGTCAAACCAAAATCTAACTTAAGCCACCCGAGAGTAGACAACAACATCAATATAAACTGAAAGCCAACAACAAGAACGGGTCAATCAGAAGACAATATTAGGCACTACAGTCTGAAAAGTCACAGAGGAAAAGATCATTTTAGAAGCTTAAAAGGACATTGGGTCGTGGTGGGAGGGGAGGGTAAGAAAAGGGAGGAGAAAGGAAAAGTTCTGGGGAAGCGGGCGGGAAAAGGAAAAGGGGGAGTGGGGGGGAGGGGTAAGTTTTAAGTGAAGAGACGGATGGATGGAGGAATTCTTGAAATAGAAAAAGTAGGGATGACGTCCTCAGCGCTCAGCAAATAGAGAGTAAAGAAAGACCGGGGAGTTTGGTTAGCGTAATTTCAAACTGATTGCAAAATAAATCGTGAATAGCCTCCAGATTGTAGCGCAGTCTTCGTGCATGGCCGTTTCACCTAAGCACATAAAGCTTTTTTGCTTCGATGTGAACTAGCCTTGTGTGTGGACACAATGTACTCGGACGAGGTTAATAAATTATAATCCATTAATTCTACCAAACTTGAACCTTTGTTTCTTCCATTTAAAAATTAAAAAAAATATACCAAACTTGAACCAAATCCCTCCAATAGTTTGGTAGAAAATAGGATTCGAAAAAACAACGAATTACGACGTCATCATCTTCTTCTTCTTGATGTTGAGGGCCCACAATCAAATACGTCGATCATTCTCGCTCCTACTAGTGAACTTTAGAAAGCAACGAAACTTAGTTCGTAATACTTTTTCGTGGGGAAACTCCATTTCTACGTCATCACTTTTGCGCTTTACGAAGGTCACGACCTCCTCATTTACCTACGCTACAAACTTCGTATCGCGAAAAAGCGGAATTTTTATCATTTTGACGAATCGTGATTCGTAGGTATGTTTCTGGTATTTTGTACATAGATCGGGTCAATTGCCGTAAACGTAAGCTTGAACGAATGTTATAACTGTATTCTCACACCCTTTGTTGTTGATTTGATGCACTAACATTGGTGTAGTTTGCTCTTCAAAAAGGGTGCTGTTTTCGCCTGCTTTTGCTCTCGTCTACAAAATGGCGGAGTTGTGGTTCCGATAAATATTTTCAACATAAGTTTTGCAATATTTCTAGGTTTCAAGTGACTCTTACGAGCATGGTAAAGATGTAAAGTCACTTTACTGGTGTATTCGTATGGATGTGCACGAACACTGTCCATGTTTTTAATGTGTTAGCCCTTGGATGAGCACCAGTTCTAGGTTTGTAGATCTAAACGGACAAGTTGCTAGGCTAGCGTAGCAAACAGAAGTTGAGGCCATAGAATTTGTGTTAAAAAAAATCCCAGTGCCCTTGATCCTAAACTTCGTCTGCTGCTAAAGGCGCTACCGCCTCGGCACGAAGAAAAGTTCGCAAGGGTTTCCCGAAAGCATCATCGGAAACGAAAGTGATCGCTACGAACCAAGTTTCGTTGGTCAATCTAAAGCTCGCTAATGTTGTTGAGGGAGTTCGCGATTTTTCTATAGGACATAGTAGGAAGTAGGACTAAACTGGTCAAGGGCTACCAACCATATCAATAATCTAAATGATTTGCTGTCTCTGGTCTCCTCTACCTATTATACATGATCAACTAGTGTCCACATGGACCAAAGGTCTTATTTAAGTAGTCTATTGCGATATTGGCATTATCTGGCTGGACTATAGTCTGTAGGCACCAGGAGTGGTGGGGATGGGGAATGAGGTTGGTTTGGGAGCATCAGGAACTACAGGTTGGTTAAGAGTAGGCCCTTGACGCGAAGGTGTCAAGCGTTGTAGCCTCAACAGTCAACGGTATCTTTCGGCAGCGTGTTCCAGACTCTGATAGTCCTGGGCAGGAATGAGCAGCTCATGTATTGCGTTCTTGCTCAACAATCCTGGTCTGCCTGTCGTGGCCTCGTCGCTGTCGAGAGGGGAGAGGGGCAAGTTTCTGTTTAATGGTGGAGCAGTGGACTAGCCTATTGTTGGTCTTGAACACCTTGATGAAATCACACGTGAGGTCACTCAATAGTTTTCGTTTGAGGATCAAGGCATCTATACGCTCTAGTTACATACGAAGTTTAAAAACAAATAAAATTTTAAAACTTTCTTTTTAAAATGACGACAGAACGATTAAGTTACTAGATTTGCATAAGTTTGGTTATAACATGGAGGCACAGGTAAAGTCTAAGTAAATACCAAACATGAACCAAATCCATCCAGTAGTTTGGGAGAAAATAGGATAAGAGAAAAACACAACAAATTATGACGTCACCGTGATGACATCACCCGATATGCATATTTGTTTGTCATCCGGGAGAGTTCACTATTTCCTAACTAAATACTACGTTTGAAAGAAATCCCTCCATTAGTTTCAGAGAAAAGTGCGCAAGGGTCACCTCTAAACGGACGCCAGACGGACGGACGAGCAAAGCCCAAAACAATAGTTCTAAAGCTTTACAGTTCTAGAACTATAAATCTGCTAACCCTCGAGAAAAGTTCTCTTTATTGAATCTAACAAGCAACTGGTAGCATACCTCACACAGGTGTTAATCCACGCTAATCGTATAATCCGTCTGACGCTCCAACCTTGTGCCTAAAGTCACGCACTGACCTTCATGCAAGGTCGCATTATGTGCACCCATTTAAAAAAAAAAAAGCACTCCACTGGCTTCCTGGGAAGCATGGCGTTAAGTTTAAGATTGTGAACACGTGCTTGAACTGCGGTAACTAAACACAAACGCACACACATTTATATATATACACCCAAACACACACACACCCGCACACACACACACAAACGCGCACACCCACACACACACACACACACACACACACACACACACACACATTTTTTAACTCCTCACATTCTCTCTCTTTCTCTCTCTCGTTCTGTCTTTCTCTCTGTCTCTCTTTCAAATCTGCACACATGAACGATCTTTGGCAATGCCACACGCACGAACGAGTCAATGAAATGAGCAATTTGGCAGCCAGTAGGCCTGCTCGTTCAGGCGTGTATTTTCAGTACTATTTTACATACAAATACTAAACCATGCGGTCGATTGAGAACATAGACTGGCTGCCAGTCGTCCTTTGCAGCATTTACAGAAACTCGTTAAGCGAATTCCCAAATCTCAACCGAATAAAAAATCTCTGTACACTCTGGCACAATTGAGCTCGCTAAGCGAACTTCCAAATCTCCACATAATAGAAGATCTCTTTACACCCTGACACAACTGAGCTAGTAATACAAACAATAAATAAGAATGTTGTTTCCATTATATATTGCCACTCTAAACACGCTATATACACTTTTCAATAGATAGTTGAATACAGAAGGTCTCTGGCAACGTCAAACAGCTGAACGCGTCACAGTAAATAAAAAGGCGAATTGACATCCAATCAGCCAATGTATTTGTTCGTTCAACCGTGTAGTTTAATACTATCCGATGAGCAATTCAGTAATTGTAGATTATAGTCACACGACACTGAAGCGTATAGGCGACTGCTGGTCACATTATTCTGACACCAGCGAACCAGTTGATGGTAAGGGGACAATAATACGTTGGCCAATCCGAGATTCGAACCAGGTCCCATTCGGTTACTAGTAAGCCGCTCTACCAACTGAGCTACCCGGCCCCACAATCCAATTCAGGAACTAGATTACAGTCCCCGGACACAGAGTGTATAAGGGACTAAACAATCCAGTTTTGTTTCGTTATTAAATTATCGTCCTCAAACACAGTGCGTTTAGTTTAGTTTAGTTATTAAATTATCGTCCCCGAACACTATGCGTATCAGTAGTGGGTTAAGGCCTCGACGTCCAATATACAGGTGCGCAAGCCGTAGCGAGGGCACATACTGTGGTGATTGGCTGTGTATGGAGATGCTGTGCCAATACTGTGAAGACTATTTAAAACAACGACCCAAAGAGATTGTGTATGTGTATGTGTTTGTTTGTGTGTATACGTGCGTGTGTGTGTGTGGGTGTGTGTGTGTGTGTGAAAGAGAGAAACTGTGTTCTGTCTATAATTGTGTGTGTGTTTGCAGGTGCACGCGCGCGTGTGTCAGTATGTATGTGCGTGCGTGAAAGTCAGACTATCTACAATTGTATGTGTACGTGTAATAGTAGTAGAATGTACGTGTCTCATGGTCCTAAAGATGATAACACAGACTGGATCAAACACTTAGATGTGTCCAATAAAAAAATGGGTCATTATGGGGGATTTTAATGCGCACTCTTCTATTTGGGATTCTGGAAATTCCACTGTCACATGCAAACGTTTTGTAGATAATATTGTTGACTCTAAATTGTTCTTGTTGAACGATGGGTCAGTAACAAGAATTCCGGACGTGTCGAATCATAAAGCTAGTGCAATAGATCTAACTCTTATATCTTCCGAATTAGCTGTTAGTGCTTCATGGTCAACATCAGAGGATACCCTAGGTAGTGATCACTTACCTATCACTGTTGCTTTAAATGAGAAATTCGAAGACGAAGATGCTGGTGTTGAAGACAAGATTCCAAAATTTATGTATAATAAGGCAAATTGGGAAGATTTTCAGGTGGTTTTGAATTCATACGATACTAAAGAAGTGGAAACTGCAGATATTAATATATTTTATTCCAATTTTGTCAGTAAAGTACTTACAGCAGCAGATAAATCAATTCCTAAAATAATAGATAAAAGTGAAAAGAAATATTCAGGAAATGCATGGTGGAATAAATATTGTGAACAAGCCGTTTCTAAAAAGAAAGAATGTTTTAAAAAATGGTTAAAGGATAAAAATGAAGAAAATCACATGAATATGAAATCTACAAAAATTAAATGCAATAAAATAATTGCTCAGGCGAAAAAGAGTTATTGGATTGAATTTTGCCAAAAAAGAAGTTTCGGAATCTAAAGATATTTTTAAAGTGTGGAAAAAAGTAAAACAAATGAAAAAAAGTACTTGTCTTCAACAATTCCCAGTTAAAATTGAAAATAATACGTTTCCTAGTTCTTTAGATAAAGCTGAAGCGTTTTTAAAAATATTTAGTAACAATAGTATATCAACAAATCTGAGTGAAAATCATAGAATATTCAGAACAGAAGAAGAAGCTAAAGAGGAATATTCTGACTTTCCAAATAATGAAGAGCATTACATTAATTCATCATTAACTTATTTTGAATTTACTGAAGCATTAAATTCATTTCAAACAAACAAATCTGCTGTTGGTATTGATGGCCTTTCTTATCAAATGTTGACGCACTTGCCTGCAACTTGGAAGCAATTACTTCATTCATTTTACCAAAAATGTTGGTTAAATGGCACTCTACCAGATTCCTGGAAGCAGTCTGTTGTAGTTCCCATACTGAAACAAGGCAAACCTAGGTCATTATTGGATAGCTATCGGCCAATAGCATTGACATCTCATGCTGGTAAAGTACTTGAAAAAATAGTCCTTAACAGATTGCAGCATTTCTGCGAAAAGAACTCAATTATTCCAGTAAATCAAGCAGGTTTTCGCAAAGGCAGATGTACAACAGATCATTTGGTAAAATTATCAGCACAAATAAAAAGACAATTTGCTCGTAAAAAGTCAACTTTGGCAACTTTCTTTGATGTCCGCAAAGCGTACGACAGTGTTTGGCATGCACGGCTGTTATATAAATTGAAAAAAATTGGAATATCTGGAGCTATGTATGACTACTTAAAAAGTTTTTTATCACAGAGATATATATGTACTAGGGTAGGTAAGGTATATTCTTCATTAAAACAAATTGATATGGGGATTCCTCAAGGTTCTATTATTGCTCTGATTTTATTTTCCCTTCTGATTCATGACCTCCCAAATAATATGTCGAAACACACTAACGTGGTACAATATGCTGACGACATAGCTATTTGGATTAACACAAGTTTGCGGAAAAATACTGGTAAAAGAGTAGTTACATACATCCAAAATATTTATCAGTTAGAGCTAAATAAAATTAATTTTTATATGATAGCAAATGGGCTTGAATTTTCTGCTGAAAAAACGTGTTTAATATTATTTAACAATGGAGCTAATCCAGACATTTTACCAATACTTGAAATTAATGGCAAAATATTATCTTATACAGATAAGGTAAAATTTTTGGGTGTATATTTTACATCCAAATTAAATTGGAAAACTCACATAGAATATTTGATTAGCAAGGCAACGAAGAGATTAAATTTCCTAAAGCTGTTGTGTACGCAGCCTTGGAGTCAAAATAATAATACTTTATTACATTTGGCCAATACTTTAGTAAGGTCAACACTAACGTATGGTCAAGAAGTTTATTTTTCTGCAAGCAAATATTTACTGGAAAAATTACAAAGCATAGATAGTCGAGCAATTAAAGCCGCCTTAGGTGTTCCTGTTCATTCAAGTACGTTAAAATCGTATAAAGAAGCTTGTTGTTTAGGTTTCTTAGAACAACTAAAACTAAATGTCTCAAAGTTTATTATTAGAAGTTTGTCAGTGTCTAATTCAAATAGAGAAGAAATTCTAATAGACTGTAATTTGGATTACCCAAGTAAAGCAAGAGAAATTCCATACCTTCTACCTATTAGAAATTATGTTAGTGCTATTTTTGAAGCATGTCACATCAATTTAAATGGCATTAAAACGCCTCCATTATTTCCTACAATTCCTTCTTGGGAGCAGTTAGGTGCAAACATTGATATTGATTTTACTTTAACAAGAAAATCTGAAAATATCAATCAGTTGGTGAGTGAAGTTAGGGAGCACTTATCTAATACATATAAAAATCACTTAAAAATATATACAGATGGATCTGTTTTAGAATCGTCTGAAGCTGGTGCTGGTATTGTTATACCTGATTTAAAATTTGAGAAATCTTTTTATATTGGTAAAAATGTCTCAATATTTACAGCAGAGTTGTTTGCCATACTAAAGGCATTGCAATATATTTCTGATTATCCTATTACGTTTTTCCAAATTTTATTATGTGTTGATTCCAAAGCTGTTCTTCATTCATTGCAAACGTGGCATTGTAAGAATCGTTCTGATTATTTATTTGAAATTAAAGCATTAATTCATATTTTGCGGACAAGAGGAACTGATGTCTATTTCTGTTGGGTTCCATCCCACTGTGGTATCTTCTGGAACGAAAAAGTAGACATTCTAGCCAAGAACGGAGCACAGAAAATTAACTGCATCTTTCAGCATCCTGAACTTGAGCTCTCTGCTCATGAAATGATATCTTTAATTGAAAATTACATGCGTTCAGCTTTAAGTTTTGGAGCTCCAGACTTTATTTGTTCAAGACACATAAGTAGGATTATTCACAAATTGAGGGTGAATTCGTGGAATACCAAGTTTTCTAAGAATATTTTGTGTGTTTGCTCGCAAAGATTATCTGTGGAACACATTGTACGACAGTGTCCTGTGTTGCTTAATACATATAAGGAAAAACAAATAGTGATTGACAACGACAAACCATTAGATTCTATATTACATCATCATGTAATAGTTGACGTTGCTACGACTATTAGTGAATCTCTGATCAACAAATTGTTATAGAATTTTATTTATTTATTTTATTGTTTATGGACCTTTGTGTTTGTTTGTCTGTGCGAGAGAAAGTGTTTTGGTCTAATATCACTCAGCAAGTGAAGAGACGTTAAATAAAAGAATTGATTGATGTGTACGTGTGTGTGTGTATGTGTGTGTGTGAATATGGGTGGGCATGAGTGCTTAGACAATGGTATAAACGCTACACAAAGAACTTTATGAACTAATTAATTAATTTTATTATTATTGTTATTATTATTGCTGTTGTTGTTGTTTTTAAACATTATTATTATTACTGATGATGATGATGATGATAATGATGATGATGATGATGATGATAATGATGATGATGATACTGATGCTGATGTCTGGAAACAAGAACAACGATTGCTGACAAAGGCATGCGCTCTAGCCACTACGCAATGACGCACCCTAAGCAGAATACAGTTTACGATACCGTTACCATTAATAGTAGGTGTGGTGTCTATGATCATATCATTCATTTCCCGTAGCGAACGATCGAATAAACCAAATAATATATTGATCAAGCGAGATCGATAAATTACAGAGTTGATGGGCAGGGCTCATCATAAACATGATCGTTTTTATCTTTTCTACACAACAAACATTGATCGGGCATGTAATAATCACAGACAGGGCTTACGGCCTAAAAAAAAATTCTAATAAAGATGGGAGTGGAACTTTGTCCTGAATAAAGAAATTTAATTATAAACAGCAATAGTATTACTTAAAATCTCTCTCTCTCTCTCTCTCTCTCTCTCTCTCTCTCTCTCTCTCTCTCTCTCTCTCTCTCTCTCTCTCTCTCTAGCTCTCTCTCATACACACACGCACAAACAACACACACACACACAAACACACACACACACAACTGACAAAGAGCAACATGAAAAAAGAAGATATTAACAATTAATAAATGAAGGCAAAACGAACTTACCGTCGTCATTCGCCCGCTGAGAACTTCGACGTACATCGTTCCTTCTATGGACTTTCAACACTTTGACGAAAAACATAAAATCCACGTCGACAGTAAAAATAGTCCACTTCACTCAAAGATACATTCCATCCTAACGTAAAAATGCAGTAAAGTTACAATCCACGCTGACACTAAAACGTGGACCAGGCTCACTTAAGGCTTAGAAGTACAGTCCACGCTTAGAGGCATAATCCACCATGACGTAAAACTACAGTCCGCGGTGACGTAGAACCCGTTAAATGACGATACTTTTAACAACACTCATGTCCCTTTCAGTTTCAGTGTCCTCAGCAAACTCCATTTAGGGACACATTTAAGTGCAATCAGCACCAGCATGCTAGCAGAACTGAACCGCACAATTATCTGATAAAAAGGAAACATTAAAAAATTGAAAGCATTGCACAAGGAATTCATTGTTATGGAAATAATTACGGGTACACAGAAATGTTCGCGTCCGCTGCAGGGATAGCCCAATGGTCAGAGCGCACGACTTGTGTGAGTGCGTCTTGGGCGACGTGGGTTCGAATCCTGACTTCAGCAAACTATTGTGTGATTGCTGGATATTACGGGCCAGCGCTTTGAGAAGCTCTCTGAGCTTGTAAGTGCACTATATAAGAGAAATCTCTTTCTTTCTTTCTTTCTTTCTTTCCGCTAATGAAGAAAATTAACTCTAAGCGTCAACAGCAAATGGATTACATGATTACATGATTATTGCTTTAGGTCCAGCGGACTCTTTTGAGCCAAATCAGGACCGGACAACCCCTGATCCGCATAAAAGATCTGCCGAAACAACCCTAGTGGTAAAACTGAAAGCTCTCTACCAGCCAGTCACTTTACAATAAAGACATCCCACGCAGGGGACGCTGAGGCTGTACTCTAATTTATCGAACCCCCGTTTACAAAAACAAAATAAAATACAAACATCATTATAAATTATCAACAAAACACGTACATATAAAATGCCTACATTGCTAAATAATAACATCATAGGAAGCCATAGTGACCACCTGGCAGAAAGCGTCCAATATTCCCAAGCTGATCCAACAGACCTCATACACAAATAAGGAGTCTTGTCCCGGAAGAGTTTTCAAGAAAAAAGGTAGGTGACTGGTATAGCGAAGAAGAAGATAGTATAGCAGATTGATAGAACAGAGCAGGAATGAGAAAGAGCAAATGAGAAAGACAGCGACAGTGGGAATTTAAAGCACTAAATTTCCAGAAAGTGGGGATACTATTTATACTGAAACCCCCGGCACCCCAACAAGGGGTCAGAAAATAGATACGAAGTCGCAAATATAGCATTCCACTATATTTGTTTTTTGTTTTTTTTTTTAAATGTAATTGTTCTTATATAACACTTTTCAAGCTCAGGAGTTTCTGGCGGATACAGGATCTATCTCGGATCGCCAGAGGCGCCCACTACAAGCGCTCTCGAAAATTGGTATGGCATGTGACAGCACTTCAGTTGCAAATGGCAATCTCGAGATCGCGCATAAATAAACACAACGTCTGCTTATGATTGGGAAAAAAATGCGGCATGTAAGTTCACTGTGCTATCAACTACGCCGCCCATGCAGTACTTGCATCACTTACGCACTTTCAGCTACAAACGAAAAGAGTAATGTCAAATGAGAAACCATTTGTGGTATACCGGTATGGGCTTGCTGCTACTGGCTCCGTAATTTTCACGTCGGTCGGGTTATACTAAAATCGAATCGACTTCAAGCGAAATAGCCCTAAAGATCGACTCTATGCAAAATAGCCCTAAAAATTTATTTTTTTAAAATAGAAAATAGTAAAAAGCACTGTAGAATTATTTCCTGCGTACGTCTCCTGTTAATTTATTTTGCAGTCTATCAAACTCCTACCGGTCCTGATTTGGCTCGGAAGAGTCCGCTGGACCTAAAGCAATAATCATGTAATGTAATGTAATCAAACTCCTAGCCTAATCCTTGAAATGGGCTTGGCCTTTGAAACATTGTGGAGGAAGAAGAGAACTGAAATATGGCTGGAGCTATACAGATTGACTTACTGAATAGTTCTAAACTAGAGAGTTTTACGAACTCAAAGGGCTGCTCAAGCGAAAGGCCGCCCACACCATCGGAAGGCAAGACAATGCGAAATGTTAACGTTTACGAATAGAAAAGTCTTCATTGAGGCACTAACGAAAGAGCTGCTATAATCAAAGGTTTACTATAAAGCTAAAAGCAACCAAGCTTCGGATCTTCACCGATGAACGCTTTTCTGTTTAGATTTTCAATGAATATTTCGTAATCTTTGTCATTGTATGGATGTCATCCACTTTTTCAATGAATATTACGTAATCTTTGTCATTGTATGGATGTCATCCACATCTTCCGCTTGACTAAAATAAAGAATTGTTGACAGGGCACACAAAGACACAAGGCCATGCCAGAGTGGAACAACATAGACCCATTTCTGTTTAAAACTAGAGTTATTATCCGATCGACGCCAAACTTACATAACGTCAGCCAACAGTTCAACATCGATTACCGTAGATCGGCACAGCTAGACAAACGCCAGAAGATAATAGTGCAGTGGTTTATTACAAACATCCAGTAGAGGGGCGTTTTTAAAAGGAAATTCCGTTTTGCAAAGCATAAAAATCGGTCATCTAATGCAAGCATCCCAGTCCAAAACCAAACTTCCTTAGACTTGGTTAGAACTGTTAATGTAGTTCCTCCCCCTCCCCCACTCCCTCTCCCCACTATCAGTTATTTCACAAAACAACAAGAATCCTATTACAACGTTATATACGAATCAGAACACAGTATTTCCTATTAAAAAAACAAACAAACAAAAACCCGCCAGGTCGGTGAAGGAAAAATATACAGATAGGGGGTAAAAAAGAGAAGGCTGTCTGCTATCCTCAATACTACTCGATTGCCAGAATTCAATACGGGTGGACAAAAATTGTCAGAATTACGTGGCCACCACATCCTATTTCACGTGTCGATGAAAACATTTGCAGACTCTCCTAGTCTCTCCCGAGTTGAGAACCTCAAGGACTTCCTACACCAGCTCAATGCCTATGTGAGCAGCACTGTTTAGTGCCTCCACATTGTTGTTGTTTGTAGATTATAGTCACACGACACTTCGCATATAGGTGACTACTGGACCGACTTATACTGACACCAGCGGGCCAGTTGTTGGTAAAGGGGAAAATAATATGATCACACGTTGACCAATCCGGGATTCGAACCAGCGACCTTTCGGTTACTAGCAAGACGCTCTTACCAACTGAGCTACCCGGCCCCACAAGTGTATGGGACCACCTTTACCTTTACCTTTAAATACAACAAGTTTGAACTTTATATCTCTCATAGTTTAGGGTCAAGGTCACTTCAAAGTATCTATACTAACTCATTTTGGACAGCTCCAGTGACCCTGAACTTGGAGTGATGTTGACCCAATTTGCAAAGTATGTGTGTCTCATTGATAGCTATCATGCCTCAAATAATAATAAGTTCAATATTAATGACTTAGAAAAAGTTGAAATTTTGTGAAACTTTTGTCATTTTTTACCAACATTTGTTGACCCTGTGAAGTGAAGTAATTAATTCACTGTTCATTTATGGATTCATGGATATACATCATCTTACCAAGTTTGGACGGGCGGACAGACAGACGGACGGATGAACAAATTTTTTTTTAAAATGTCATTTTGGGACTATTTAGGACTCATCTCGCAGATTTGCAAAAAATTTTTTTTTAATTTAATTTTTGGGGAGTGTGTGGATGGGGATGGGGATCTGCGGGCTATTTATAGCTTGCCTGCACCCTCCCTTCCAGTGAAAGGAATGGAAATGAAAGGAAGCATCGGCGAAGCTATTTATAGCTAACCTGTCTGACCTAACCTAAAAAGCTTTGGTTGAGTCGCTGTGTCCCATTTTATGTGAAAGGAGGTCCTGTCTTTCTGTTTTGCTTTTTTTTGGTGGGTGTGTACTAAATCTTCCGCGCAATAAATCAATTTTGAATACACTTAATGTAATATTTAGTTTACACACAGAAGTTCAAATTACTGGCTTCGTTTTTGTCGTTGGTATCACGTATCCGTGAATACAGATCCCATCAGTAATGTTGTTGTTTTTTTTTACAAAAGGGGGACTGGAGGGGGAGTGGATGGGAAAGGGGCCTCACTAAGGTTAAGGCGACACAATGTAAACACTCGCTGCTTGGGAGAGTGGAAACTCCTAGGCGGGCCTTACACACTAAAAAGAAACAACTCCATTCAAAGTACATACTAACAAAAGCTGGCCCTGAGAAAATTGAGATCCCTTGGCGCCCCTCTCATCTATGATTAGTATAAGCTGGCCCTGAGAAAAGTGAGATCCCTTAGTTCCCCTCTCATCTATGAGTACGGGAAACCTTTTGGTAACCCCACACGAAGGCTCAAGAGCTGAAAATGTATTGCCATCACCGCAGTGACACTGGAAAGCCACTGGAAAAGTTCAATATCCAGGTCTTCTAAACAATCGATCAAAGGATTCCACTTTCAGGTTTTTAATTCTGCCATTTCCACCTACCTGATATATTTGACAGCTTATCGATCAAAATGTTCCATTTCTATAGGGCCTATCGATAGTAAAGTTCAAAAATTCTTTCGTAAGATAAAGATAAAGATTGATGAGCTTTTTTTTTAACCTCTCTCCCTCACCCCCGCCCTGCCCCACCGCTTCCCTCCCACTACCCTTTCCTCCTCTACTGTACACCCAAGTCGACGTGCTGTGTGACGTCAGAGACCACATTTCTGTAAGTTAGCTTTGTGAGGGTGGTGCCGATTTGTTTATTCATCGCCATCTCTCTGTCTCTAACGATAGGACCATGTCCACTACTAAAGAACTGAATATCAAAGTAGGAATACAAGCTATAGTTACAAATGACCAAAACACAACCAATACTGTGTCTGCCAGGGCCCTCAGCTCTGCTCTTTGTACAGTAGCAATTAGTTACATACAGGTGGTTAGCAATTAGTACCCATACAGCTAGTTAATCAACCATAACGAACCTAACCTGTAGACATTGGATCGAAACGAATACTGACCAAGAAGAAGAAGAAGAAGAAGAAGAAGAAGAAGAAGAAGATTACATTACATTACATGGTTATTGCTTTAGGTCCAGTGCGAAGAAGAAGAAGAAGAAGAAGAAGAAGAAGAAGAAGAAGAAGAAGAAGAAGAAGAAGAAGAAGAAGAAGAAGAAGAAGAAGAAGAAGAAGAAGATTACATTACATTACATTACATGGTTATTGCTATAGGTCCAGCGCGAAGAAGAAGAAGAAGAAGAAGAAGAAGAGGGAGAAGGAGAAGAAGAAGGAGGAGGGGGAGTAGGGGAAGGAAGAGAAGGAGGAGCAAAAGGCGGAGGAGGTGGACAGAGGAGGAGAAGAAAAAGGAGGAGGAGGAACAGGAAGATTTCCTGACTTGTTTCGTTTACCTTGAATTGTATTGTTTCATATTGGAACTACATTTTTAGGGTCGAACAGAAATTAACGGTGGGCATTTAACGAGAAGTTCAACTGATGTAATTAGGAAAAGGCGCTATATAAATACCCTTATTATTATTATTATTATTATTATTATTATTATTATTATTATTATTATTATTATTATTATTATTATTATTATTATTATTATTATTATTTTCAGCCAAGTAGCTGCTGTAACGTTTGCAAGAGACTAGTGAGTTCAAGTCGTTATAATAGCCTACCTACGAAATTACATTATATTACATTATTATTGCTTTAGGTCCAGCGGACTCTTCCGAGCCAAATCAGGACCGGACAACCCCCGATCCGCATAAAAGATCTGCTGAAACAACCCTAGTAGTAAAACCGAAAGCTCTCCACCAGCTAGTCACTTTACAATAAAGACATCCCACACAGGGGACGGCTGAGGCTTCACCCCAACTTATCGAACCCCCGTTTACAAAAACAAAATAGAATACAAACATCATTATAAATCATCAACAAAACACATAAATATAAAATGCCTACATTGCCAAATAATAACATCATAGGAAGCCCTAGTGACCACCTGGCAGAAAGCGTCCAATATTCCCAAGCTGATCCAACAGACCTCATACACAAACAAGGAGTCTTGTCCCGGAAGAGTTTTCAAGAAAAAAGGTAGGAGACTGGTCTAGCGAAGAAGACGATAGTATAGCAGATTGATAGAAAAGAGCAGGAATGAGAAAGAGCACATGAGAAAGACAGCGACAGTGGGAATTTAAAGCTCTAAATTTCCAGAAAGTGGGGATACTATTCATACTGAAACCCCCGGCACCCCAACGGGGGTACCTACGAAATGGATTAATACCAAAGAATATGGGTATACTACAAAGAAAAATCATCCGAGGCTTTCCCTATATAAAAAGTGCAGTCGTTTTAAGAGCAGCGCCGTCAAGCGGCTGCGCTGCGGAGCAGGTCAAGGGAGGTAAACAGACGATATTGCTCGACTGTATCGGCGTGTTTCTGATGAATCCCGAACATATTTGTCAACAAAATTACTGTGTAATGTGTAGGAAAATGACTCCCTGCAATAATGCTGGTATTTTTGCACATTTGTTTTTCGTCAACACTGTGATATAGAGCTTACAATTTACATGGAAATGGTGAATTAAAACAGTTCAATTCTACTTATTTTTTTCTTTTTTTTTATTCATACAAACATGAGGCCTTTTTATGATATTCAAGTTTGTGCTGTTGGTGACTGAATCATAAAACAAAACTATTGCAGCATGCCAGAGTGCTAAATTATATTCATAAATTAATATCCCCCTTTGAATAGTGATTAGTGGGCTAAAGAGCGTTAGGTTGTCAATTGAACAAAAGGGAACTTGTGAAAATTTAACACTGCTTTGCATAATCATAATTATGGTCAAATTCAGTTCAATTTGTAAATATGTTATTGTTTCCTTGGTTTGGTTTACTTTGTTGTTTTTGAATGATTACTTTTTTTTTCTTTTCTATAACGCTTGTTGTTGTCTTATAGTCCGCCCCACAGTTTGTTTGTTTGTTTGTACATTGCTTAAGGTCCAATTAATTCTTTAGAGTTGTATCAGGACCGTTGGAAAGGACAGAGCAATACAACACAGATGACATCAGCTTATGGCACCTCACACGGATCATGTTTACAAGGTCATAAAATAATAAACATAAGAAATTAACAGGCAGAAAAAGGCAAATACTAGTGCCATATCGCAGAATAAAGCCACCATCACCTTCACCACCTCACCGTAGTCTTGTGAACCGTGGGGGCACAACTGATGATTTGGCAATCAATTTTCTCAATTTATGTTTTCTGCCTCTCTTAGGGCATCACTCATTTTCAGGCCTCTCCACTCTACAATGTTATCTTCCCACCCCATCTTCTGTCTGTCTCTCTTCCTCCCACCTTGTACTGTCCCCTGTAAGATTATTTTGGATAGTCCATTTGATCTTGTGACATGGCCACATCAAAGCCACCCTACCACCAACTAAAATACATTCTGCCTGTAATTACTTATGTTTAGTATTTAAGATTTTTATATATCCTTTTAAACTGTTTTTTAAACCTGGAGTTCGAAAAATTGAGGTGAATATTCTGCGTCTCCAGCGCCTCCTAATTTAATGACCTTGTAAACATGATCCGCGTGAGGTGCCATGAAGCCGATGTCATCTGTGTTGTATTGCTCTGTCCTGTCCAACGGTCCTGATACAACTCTAAAGAATTAACTGGACCTTAAGCAATGTACAAACAAACAAACAAACTGTGGGGCGGACTATAAGACAACAACAAACGTTAACGAAAAGAAAAAAAAGTAATCATACAAAAACAACAAAGAAAACCAAACCAAAGGAAACAATAACATATTTACAAATTGAACTGAATTTGACAATAATTATGATTATGCAAAGCAGCGTTAAATTTTCACAAGTCCACTAATCATTATTCAATGGGGGATATTACTTATAGGAATACAATTTAGCACTCTGGCATGCTGCAATAGTTTTGTTTTATGATTCAGTCACCAACAGCACAAACTTGAATATCATAAAAAGGCCTCATGTTTGTATGAATTTTAAAAAATAGGAAAAAATAAGTAAAATTGAACTGTTTTCATTCACCATTTCCATGTAAATTGTAAGCTCTATATCACAATGTTGAGGAAAAACAAATGTACAAAAACACCAGCATTATTGCAGGGAGTCATTTGCCTACACATTACACCGTACTTTTGTTGACAAATATGTTCGGGATTCATCAAAAACACGCCGATACAGTCGAGCAATATCGTCTCTATTTACATGTTCCTATGTGGTCTGTTTACCTCCCTTGACCTTCTCCGCAACGCAGCCGCTTGGTGTCGCCGTGGTGTCGCTGACGTCACTCGTTTCGCATAGAATCGTGTTACGATTCTTCTTTGTAGTATACCCATATTCTTTTTTAATACTTCCAGAACTCTGAGATTGATTGATTGATTGATTTATTGTTGCTTTAGGTCCAGCGGACTCTTCCGAGCCAAATCAGGACCGAACTCTGAGATGGGAAAGTAATTGCTCAAACGATATAATAGTTATACGCTCAGTACAGGAAACACTAAACAGATCAACTTGACGGTTTTGTAATAGAATTTGCGTGATCGTAGCAAAGGTCTACAATTATATAATCGGGACCGAAATACAGAGGGGACAGTCTACTGGCAAGCAATTACGAATGAAGTAATACGTTCCTGAAACGCGGAAATCGATTATTGTATCGTCGTAACAGACGCGTAATCCACGATCACTGAAGATCTAAGGTATGCTTGGACCTTTGTTAAACGCTGTCCTGTTACTACACACAAACATCATCGATCCAGCCAAAATTAAATTAAGTTCCGAGACAGGGAGGGGAGGGCGATGAGAGCAAATGGCGGCGCGTACAGCTTAACTGGTGTGGTGGTGGAGAGAGAGAGAGAGAGAGAGAGAGAGAGAGAGAGAGGGAGAGAGAGAGAGACCGTACGGGGTATGTGTTGGCGAAAGAAATGTGTCAAAGGTGGGTTGGAAGTGATACTAACTAGTTTAGTCCATATTTTATTTCATATCTCTGAGCTTCATCGCAAGACAAATATCCTTGTGTATCATGATGAGGGCAATAAATTGATTCTTATTTGTATATCGTAAAAACAACAACTGTGGAGTGGGAGACAGGGAAGTACAAGAATACACGCAAGAAAACAGAAAACGAATTGTGGAAAAAAAAGGCTTGTTGTGAACAAAACTGGAAAAGAAAACATTATACAACTTTAAAATGGCTTAAAAAAAAAAAAAAAAAAAACTGCGTTCAAGTTCAAAGAAACAGAAATAGCCTGCTTTAGACATATCACCTCGCCTCCTGACTGACAACAGCTGCAGACAGACCGATTTAGTGGCAAAAACTCTCTGCGTCAGCATCTTTCCTGTTTCCCAAACGGCCTGACAGGCTGAGGGACTGTTGATAGTGATGATGACTCTCCCCGCACTCCCACTTTCTCTCTCCCTCCACCCCCTCCCCCTCCAACATTCACTCCCATCACTCAACCCTCCAATTCCGCAACATCCTATCCTACCCTATCCTATCCTATCCCGTAATTCAATCCCGTAACTCTCCAATTCCGCAACATACATATTATTCGTAATTAAACGCTAGGCGAAACACCAAGTTATATAAGACTATTCGTAATGTCACGAGGGAATGATGCGTTAAGTGGATGGCGTAGTTAAACATTACAGAAAAAAGGAAAACGAATAGAAAAAAACATCCACGGAACGACGGGTTGTCGGGATGGGGAAGGCTTCAATGTGGAGGAAACAACAGAAACTCTCCAGTCTAGTCAGCTGTCCTTTGTGAGCAGATCTGCCATAAGCACTGAGGTTAGGTTAGGTAGGTAGATTAAAGTCCCTAAACACTTCAGCGTATGCGGGACTATGTTATGAAGAAATTCGTTGATATAAAAAAGTCACTTGACCAGGAAGGCTGTAGATGAAGATGGAGCGCACAGGGAGTGCCGCTGCTACGTCCAGGATCATTATAAATTAAGGCGATAGTTCGAAAACGGTGTAGGAGTAAGGGTACCAAGCAGAGGCAGGAGGAAGAGTCATTGTCAGGGCAGGGACCTACAGAGAGGTTAATAAAGGAGTTTTAGGCAAATATGCCATCCAAATAAGCTGCCCAGACACATCTGAGCCCGTAACGGGAGCTAACCAGGCCAAGGCCAAACAGCGAAGGGAAAACGAGGCATGTGGCAACGTGGCAAAACCTCCCTAAAATTAGATTAAAAACCATATACAATTATTTTAAAATTATACCCGCAAGGGACAAAGCCCAACATACATTAAGACCGAAGGTTAAGAAACCGAGACTACTATAATTTAAAACTATGACGCGACGGCCAAAGCCCAACATTTATTAAAACCAAATTAAACAATAAAAATAATCTGCGGGCCGGTATCAGACTATTCACGCCACAGGAGGTTGATAAACCCCTATCATTTAGGGTAACGTGCAGCACGCGAATTTCTTTTCGCAATATAGTCAGCATCCATAACTCTGATCTTCTCAACCACCCAACGATCTACTACATACCTTAATAGGGTACATTCTAATAACGAGTTTCCTCTTCTCTACGAGATAATCTGTAGTTAAAAAGTATTTCTTACGATTATCACACTCTCATGGAGAACTCCGGGGGCTATCAGGAATAACACGCCGTAAGTACAAACGAAAATAACACGACCTGTGTACACGTACATAGAAACACACAAACGTAAACTATAGAGTGCTATTGAGCCTACATGGGAAAATGAAGAAAGAAAAAAAAATGAAAGGAAAGAAGAAGAAGAAGAAGAAGAAGAAGAAGAAGAAGAAGAAGAAGAAGAAGAAGAAGAAGAAGAAGAAGAAGAAGAAGAAGAAGAAGAAGAAGTATATATGAGTACAGTCATACGTCTTTTTAAAAAGAATCCCAGGCCAATCACCTTAAAATTGGGGCCAAATAGTCTACTAAGACGAAGTATTAGCGCGATAAACTATTTTTTTAGAAAGTTACTTTTGCCTTGGTTTGGTGGAATTCTACCCGTTACAGCCGTTAAGCGTGTCCACATGTCACATTCTCAGACACAGAATTCGAGTCACTATAGAGCTGGAAAAGCACTATATAAGAAAGAATAAATAATAACAAAATAGTCATTGATGGACACCAAGATCAACCAACTACAAAACACTTCACGGCTGATGTGTGTCGTCAGTACTTGAGATTAAAGAACAGAAAGAAAAGAAGAGAGGACGGTTCCTCCAAATGTCTTGAAAACTGAAGACGGTGTCTGTGCGCTGTTTAATTCATAGAGTACTCTTCAGGCTGTATCAGTACAACTTTAAGTTAACCCGATGAATAAAATTTGATACAACAACTTCAGGTTGCCTACAGTTCACGTTTGAAAACACGAGAAATAAACAATTCCCATTTTCAGCTTTTCCCACTTGCATACTGTATACATTTGGAGTGCGTCTTACGTTCTTGTTGGTCTGTGGTTGTAAGGTATTACAGAAGATTTTTTAAATAACCACAAGTTCTAATGTTTTACATCGATATCTATCTGGCTATCGGCTGTCCCCCTTGTGTAGATTCTTCTCACAGTTTCACGATCTAGACAAGGCAAGGCCAATTTATTCCAGAAATAAAAACAACACATTAAACCTATCCTAAAATAATGGTACACAATTTTACCACTAACAAAATCACACACAGTCAAGTTTGTTCAAATAACCACCACGATTTTTCAGTGCGTACTACGGTAGTTCACGGATTGCGTGTACTAAACTTCGATACACACAATCCTACCGCTGTTCTTGCCCCCTACAAACTATTTGTGAATGGGGTGCTAAACTTATCCCATTTTCACCTCGTGGTAGGCTGGAATCATGCCTATGCGTCCTCTTGGTCGACGTGGCACAATATCTATACTCCTTATTTTGATGCGTTACAATATCTATATGTCACTGTTTGGATGCGTCACAAAATCTATCCAAGTCCCTGTCTTGTCGTGTCACACAGTCTACACAAATCCCTGTCTTATTGTGTCACAATATCTATATGTTCGTTTCTCGCTGCATTACGGTATTTTTTTAGGTTACCGTAAAAATGTACACCTTGACCTCTCAGTGTCACCAACTCTACAAGATCAGAATTTGTACACTTATGGTCACGCACAATCATCTACATGTGTGAAATGCAGAAAATGTGAAGCATGCACCACCACCACTACTACTACTACTACTACTACTACTACTACTACTACTACTACTACTACTACTACTACTACTACTACTACTACTACTACTACTACTAATTTAGTTAACACAGTGCCAACATGTATCCAGTGTGCTAAAACAGTGAAGGTAAACCAATCAAGAAAGTTCCATGTAACCTTACTCGTCTTTCAGATAGGCAGTAACATATACGATGCTGCGATACATGCAGGCAATGGCGCATAGACTGGTACCCTTTGAGCTAAACCATTTATTAGAGTGTGGTAACATCTTTAACAGAACAATCAAACAGAACTGTTCGATATGACTGTTCAGAAAGACATTAACACGTAGATACAGATTGTCGCATATAATATTGAACTCCGTGAGTTTAAACAGTCAGTATCATTACAGGTTAAAACATAAAGCGAGCGTTGTGGCCAAGTGGGCTAAGGCGGGACTAACTTGCCTTGTCCACAAGCCAGAAACCAATGGCGCCTGACAGGTGTGGGTTCGATCCCAGCATCGGGGCGTTATGTTTCTCCAAATAATATTTACTTTCGACTCGGGCATCTCGGGGGGTTTCTCCGGGTACTCCGGTTTGCTCACCCAGCAAAATTTCAAAAAAAATTACAAATAATGTTAGGTAGGTTGGGTTTGGGCGCGCCACAGCCTGCGACTACGCCTTCCCCAGGGGAGGCGGCCCAGAGTTTCCCGATAGAAAGGGATAATAAACTGCACCACTCCCCCCCCCCACCCCCCAAAATAAATAAATAAAAATAAAAATAAATAAATGTATTCAACAAACCAGATAATCCTACAAAGCAAAACAGTGTTATTGAAGCAGTTTGACTAAAACGTATTGAGCCTGTTTGCATCAGACAGAAACGCTATCGAAAAGTGACGCATAGATGTACACCTCATTGGCTAAATAGTTCGCACACCTGTGCTAGCACTGCTAACGGGAAGACAAACAAGAATATTCGATTGACAGTCAGAAGGGACACGTTCCAATCTGTCGGTTTTTAATAACTACGGTCAACATTATAGTGATTATGGGCTGTGCTGAATAATATCAGTTTCTTTCTACCTGCTGCTAAAACTAAAATTATGGCACCGTGCCAAACTGCAAAAAATAGGAAGCGAAATGCAGCCGATTTAGTTCGTCCAGATGGTTCCGTTGTAGCAGACAAGACCAACGTGATAATAAGGTATTGATTTGCATCGCGAGTAGTTTTCGCCATTACAGCGATTTCAGGACGTGGAAGCAAGGAGGGCCATTGCATGGTGTTTAAATGTTACCCGATGAATCCCAACAGTTTACCATGTTTTCTGATGGAAACCTGGGTGCATGGTGTCAAACTGTTTGCACCAGATTGAGAGAGAGAGAGAGAGAGAGAGAGAGAGAGAGAGAGAGAGAGAGAGAGAGAGAGAGAGAGATATCAGCCAGTATAACAAGAAGATCAAATCCAGAGAAACGCTGCCATTCCAAGGTAGGGCATGATATAGCAACGCTGGCTGCACAGTGATCATACAGGTCTATGCATTATCAGGCCTCTCAACCAGAGTATCAGTGAGCTTTCAAGGCTTGCTACAAATGTGTAGGAGTGTCCCTCAGCATGTTCGGATTCCTAACTGCCCCCCCCCTCTCTCTCTCTCTCTCTCTCCCTCTCTTTCTCTCTCTCTCTCTCTCTCAGCTGGGTTTAGGGTGTACAGTTATCGTGCATTTAAAGCTAAAGCCTATCATTCTTGAATATCTGTGTCTGTCCATTGTAGTCTTATGTTAAAACTGGTCTTACAGTCTAAGCAAGCAAAAATATAGAGAAAGGACCCTGAG
This sequence comes from Oncomelania hupensis, assembly GCA_036898135.1. Classification (NCBI taxonomy): domain Eukaryota; kingdom Metazoa; phylum Mollusca; class Gastropoda; order Littorinimorpha; family Pomatiopsidae; genus Oncomelania; species Oncomelania hupensis. The sequence continues at coordinate 42,328,356 of CM072519.1, read as the reverse complement.
GTTAAATACAGAGTAAGCATGTTTAGCCTTAAGAAATGGGACCGCGGATCGCATAAGACACAGAGGATTGAAGATTCATCGTTGTTCCCTCACACAACTGGCCCAGAGTAAAGTGCTCTCCTAAAGCCTCCCTCCAGTACATCAGAGAGTTTATTTTCGCCTTCATTTCTTTCTCTAAAATCATGATGTAAGCCTTGAGGTTACACCGGTTACAGGAGAAGGTTTGGCACATTACTGTCGATGTTTAATACAAGAAATTAGCGCGTTACAAGTGGCTAACAGGTCCTGTTCTTGTGGCGCTTTTATTTCGATGGAGAGTTTGTAAAGAGGTCTCCATTGGCCTTAGTTATAAGGAGGGCTTTATTGAAAGCACACAAACGTGGGGCCGGGTAGCTCAGTTGGTAGAGCGTCTTACTAGTAACCGACCAGTAGTCGCCTATACGCTTCGGTGTCGTGTGACTATAATCTACAGTTAAGCACACAATTAACACGTATGCACGCACACAAACTCAAAGTATACACACTCACAAACACACAGTATACACACTCGCACATGCACGCACACATATCTATACACGCTCGCACATGCACGAATACACACACACACACACAGACACACATTCAACACCACCTAACCCCTCCCTCCCCCTCCTACCCTACATACACCGTTCAAGCGGCCCCCTTTATTTATGTGAAGTGCTTTACAAGAGTCTCTTTTGCATGGGGCAGGTAGTAAAGCGCGCAGTTTTTATGAAAAAACATAAAAGCGTCGTCTCCATAGACAGACAGTAAATATTATTGCCTTGCCTCGCCCTTAGAAACTAATACTAATGGCATTGTGTGTGCCCCGGCGCTGCATGCCGTTACACAGTGAACATTGGTTGTTCTTTTTCCACACATTGCGTAGCCGAGACTCGCCGAAACTTAACGTTGGTCCACTAGTGGTGGAGTGTCGAGTAGTTCAGCTAGTCCCAGCTACGGAGCGTGGTTTTGTCAATGTCTTTACAGTTGTTCATTGGTGTGAGGACCTCGCCTTAGAGTACAGGAGACAAACTGAGTTCCATTTTCTACGACGACCGAAAGGCTTTCTTTTTACAGTGTTTCACCTACTCACCCCTCAACCTAAGTTCTAAATTCTTCCCTTAAACCGAGTTCTCGATGACTCAGTAGAAGTTAAATGTTTTATTTTTTTGGACTTTGTTGTTGTTGTTGTTGTTGTTGTTGTTTTTGTTGTTGTTAACTTTCGACGATACGCCCTCTCCCTCTCTGAAACAGGGGAACTGTTATCTGTAAATTTATTTTTCACATTACCAAGAAAAAGAAGAAGAAGAATGAGGAGGAAAATGAGCAGGAGGAGAAAAAGAAGAAGAAGAAGGAAGAGGAGGAGGAGGAGGAGGAAGTTTATTATTTCGTCGCTGAAGAAATACGGATTAAATCAGATTTAAGCTGCTTTCTTGGCATGGAGAAAACCTCTTTTATGTATGTCAAGGATGTGTGTGTGTGTGTGTGTGTGTGTGTGTGTGTATGTGTGTGTGTGCGCGTGTGTATGTGCGCGCATTTTGCAAAAATGTTAGTATGCGGCAAGAGTAGACTGTGTCTAGATATAAATGTTAATAATAACAAATATTATTATTATTATTATTATTATCATTATTATTATTATTATTATTATTATTATTATTATTATTATTATTATTATTATTATTATTATAACTATTATAACTATTATTACGTGGCATCCGAGTACTTCTAATACGGTAACAGGCTCAATGATTGTGTGATTTGTCTGGCGTTTCTTCCTTCGTTCAATCTTAAGGTATAAACGAACAGTCCCTTCCTTCGTTCAATCTTAAGGTATAAACGAACAGTCCCCTACTCCCCACTTCCGCCACATTCCCGCTCCCCTCACCAACCTACGACACTCTGCAGAATAAAGGCGCGCGTGTGCGTGCGAGGGGAATGGGAAGGTGATTTAACGGGTGTTGGGTTACTTTGACTTTTGAGGAAGTTTTCCATTATAACGGCAGGTGTGTGTGGGCGCGCAAGATAAGAACATCAAGTGGTAATAAATCGAAACTACAATTTCCAGGATTCAGTTGAAAAACCTCTCACCCCCTCTCCTCCTGCCCATTCTCTTTCCCCTCCTGCCTCCCCCGACACAGCATACTGTAAAATGCCCTTTGAACCTTTTATACGGTGCATGCTAATGAAATAAATATGCACTTCCATGCACGAAAAAGCGCGCGCGCACACCCACACACCCACACGCGCGCGCTCTCTCTCTCACTCTCACGCGCGCTTTTGGACGCACGCCTCTCTTAACTTTTCTCCTTTTGTGTGCGTGCGTGTGTCTGTGTGTGAGCCAGAGGTAGGTAAAGGTAGGTAAAGCCAGAGAGAGAGATAAGTAAAGACAGAAGTGAAGAGAGAGAGAGAGAGAGAGAGAGAGAGAGAGAGAGAGAGAGAGAGAGAGAGAGAGAGAGAGAGAGAGAGAGAGAGAGACTATACTATACCCGAAGTTGCTGGGGGAAAACAAGTTCAATAACCATTCTAAACTCTCCAGTGCATAGTTGCAAATCAATGTTGTCTCCCTTACCAAATACAATCGGCAGTGGGAGAAGAAAAAAAAAAAGAACACCACAACACTTTTGGAACATTTTAGTAGTGTGGTAATGGAAAATGTGATCGAAAACTCTTTTCCGGCTAGAACAGGCAATAAAACCTGTCAGTAGTTGTAACAAACGTGTCAGAAAACAAAGATGGTATGTTCACTGTCATCAGAGGAAAATAAAGGGCTGAAAAGTATTTATAAAATTACGAACAAAAAACGCACACAACACGAGAAGCGCCAATAGAAGGAAACAGACAAATGAATAAGACGATCAGGTGAAGGCAGACGTAAACGTGAGGTGTATTATCATATGGGGTGGCTGGGGGTGTGCAATGGGGAGGATTTTAAAGTCAAATTGGTGGTGCAGTACCCAGAAATGGAATGACAAGGGGAAAAAACAGAGGAAAAGCCAAAACACGGATTTACAAGGAAACGAACGCATTTTAAAGGAAGTCATTCACGAAAGAGCAAAGTTTCCAGATAAACAACTGTCCTACCTTAGTCAGCCTGTAGTTGTGGTTCTTGCCTGCCTCTGAAACACAAAATAAACGTCAAACATCAGACATCCGACACAGGACAGCCGATATATTAGACATCAGATATGATACATAAGACATCAGACATAAAAAGACATACAAGATGAGATCGGAAAAATTTATTTCCGGCCATGCGAAACAAAAACGACGTGCATGACTGTAACAAGAGGACCAGTTTCTGTGCAAAATCTGCGGTACCAGTCGCGCATTTTAGTGTAAGCAACCGATAAAGTCATATCTCACAGACAAGCCACATCCGCTTGAGAAGGAGATTCCTTTTTCAAGTTACAAAGGCGCCTGAATCTCCTTTTCGTGATGCGCAGCATTTCTGAGTAGAACTTGAGCAGAAATCAGAGATGATGGATGAGACACCACCCTCTCAATCTGTCCATGGGAAAAGGAGAGCCCATAGGAACGCGCTTCTACATCTCACAGTGAGAGGGGAAATGGCACCACCCTCAAAAAGCTGGCCACATTCTTCTCTCCTCCCCTCACTTCCTTCACCCCTCTCCAAGAATCCAGCTAGGTATATGCCTTAAATATTTTGCTTCGCATTTTTTGTATTTTTTTTTTCGTATTAAGTGCGACCCTCCGTGAGGGTGCCTGGGGTTTCAGTATAAATAGTACCCCACTTTCTGGAAATTTTGTGCTTTAAATTCCCATGCCGCTGTCTTTCTCATTTGTTCTTTCTCATTCCTACTCTGTTCTATCAATCTGCTATACTATCTTCTTCTTCGCTAGACCAGTCACCTACTTTTTTTCTTGAAAACTCTTCCGGGACAAAACTCCCCATTTGTGTGTGAGGTATGTTGTAGATCTATCAGCTTGGGAATATTGGACGCTTTCTGCCAAATGGTCACTATATAAGGCCTTCCTATAATATTATTATTTAGCAATGTAGGCGTTTTTTATGTATGTGTTTTGTTGATGTTTTATAATGATGTTTGTACATGTATTCTATTTTGTTTTTGTAAACGTGGGTTCGATATATTCGAGTATAGCCTCAGCGTTCCCTGCGTGGGATGCCTTTACTGTAAAGTGACCGGCTGGGAGAGTGCCTTCAGTGTTACCACTGGGGTGTGTGTGTGTTTATCAGTTTATAGTCCCCTCTCTTCCCGTAAGGATTTTCAGAGAGGAGACTCTGATGACCACTGGGGTTGTTTCAGCAGATCTTTTATGCGGATCAGGGGTGAGTCTTCTTTCAACCAAGCTGTGGTCTTGAATTTGTGGTCCTGATTCAGCTCTTTGCAGCCCGCTGGACCCTGTAAGCAATGAATAACTAACTAACTTACTAAGTGCGATGATGAATCCTTGTTTGATACACAGAGTGCGAACTAGCAGCATGCGAGTGCCTCGAAAAAACAAACGGGTTCGATGTCTACAAAATACAGAATTTAAAATGCTATTCCGTCAAGTGACATCAGCAAACAATCAACATGTCTCGATGTTGGTAAGCAGCTGTACACTCATCCATACGCCAAGCACTCAGGAAAACTAGTGTTTTCTTTCTAGATCTCGGCGAGGAGCACCTTGAACAAGACTACACGCTATACAAAATAACAAAATTAATAGACTCACCTTCTAAAGGGGCCTGTCGCATGGCCACCGTAGAAGCATTCTTCGGGGGAACTGCCTGACCTTTGACACTATGCCCTACGTCACTGTGTGACGTCACGCCTCTGTATGGCGTCCATCCCAACCGTTTGAGGGTTTCCTGTTCAGACAGACACGCGCATCTCGGTTCGGTTAAATGATCATGATCGTGCCAAAACGATAGATTTCGTCAAAAATGAAGACCTTTCTTTCTCTAAAACCTTGAAAGACATTTCAGGAGAAAGGTAGAATTTCCTTCAGAAATGAAGTAGTAGTAGTACTACTACTACTACTACTACTAAATAAATAAATAAATGAAAAGAAGAAAAAAAATTGATAAGGGACAGAATCCAAGGTTCACCAAACGTTTGACATGGGTAAAAAAAAGATTTTCTTTTTAAAAAAATCTAAAAGAACTATATAAATAAATAATAAATAAATAAATAAATAAATAAATAAATAAATAAATAAATAAATAAATAAATAAATAAATAAATAAGCACTTTGTATTACGTCGATTCAATAAAATATACTGTTTGAAATAGTTTACATAAAATTTTACGAAATACAGAAAATAATAATGAAGCAATTTAAAAAAAATTCAGTCAGAAGTCACAAGCCAGTCTGTCAGTTGGTAATTCAGTCAACCAAACATCAAACCCACCAATCAGTGAACAGTTACCAGATAGCATTAAACTAAATCTAGGATATAGCCAGCTAGTAAGTCATTGAGATCAAATCAGTCAATCAATTAAATCCGCCAATGCACGGCAACAGCTACTAACAACATCAATCTAGGAAATGACAACATACACATTCAATTAGTATTTCGTTCAAGCAATGAATGGTTATGAATAGTTACTCACAACGTCGATCTTGGCGAAGCCCTGGGAGGAAGCCATGTCTCCTTCCGTCGGACAAGAATTCGCGTCCTTCGTCACCATGACGTCACCAACGCCGCCTGCGTCACATCCGGTAGTTGTCGGTTGTCCTTCCTGTTCGGTTCTCACGCTCCTGCCAAAAATTCGCACACAGCTTAGTGCGCTGCCTGAAGAAAAACAACCTGAGGAGGTACACTTTGTGGATGGGGTACATATTGTGGACTGATTACACTTTGTGGACGAACCGTTTGAAGAAGTTACATGCGGTGATGGATTGGTTACAAACAAAGGACCATTCAGATGTGAATTGTGGCCGCTATTTTCAACACAAGGGGCGTCACTGTTACTACCATTGTGTACACAAGGAGTGCAACTTTCCTTAGCATCATTCACGGTAGAATTGTGATCTCGTGGTACAAAGTCATCGGAGATATTTTTTCCGGCTGAATTTTGGGAGAAAACGTCTGTTTCTGCTTCATATTTGACTACTACAGAGGAGGATGGTAACTGTTTAGACATCAACTCTTGCAAGATCTGCAGCCTGCAGTTGTCGTAACAGAACAGCGGTGTCGGGGTTCTAAAACTCAGTCTCCCGTACCTGCTTGAATGCAGCGTCACTTCTGATTCCACGATGGTGACATCTCGTTTGCCGCGTTTGTGTCGCAGTGAGGATAAATTGAAGTCTGCGCTGCCGCCACGTTTGTTGTGGGTTAGCAGGGATTGACCTACAATCTGCCGGTAGCCTGGTTCGCAAAGAACCACTATTCCACCGCCATTTTCTGGCTCTGTTTTAGCGTCATTGTAGCTGGAGATAGGTGCTGTGTTGATGATGTTGGTGGCGGCGGTGGTGGTGGTGAGGCTTTGTGGTTCGTTCAGCACCACACTGCTAGGGTCCTCAGCTGATTTCGTGAATTCATCGTTGACACAGTCTTGTTTACATACAGTTAGGCTCCTACCATGGTTTTTCAACCCTATAATTTCCTGTTTATCAATCTTTTCAATCTCTTTGATCTTTGTGGCGGCGGTAGTGGTGACACTTCTGTTATTGCGGCTGTAGTTGATGTTGATATTGCTGTAATTGTTGTTGCTATTACTGGCATTGGTTTTGGTGCAACATGGATCGGCTGAGACCACCATTCCAACCTTGCCTTGTTTATCACTATCCTCCACAATCCACTTTTCGTTGCCTTGTGTTTTCTTGCCATCCTTGTTGCCACCTGGTTCTGCTAGGTCCAATACCCTATAACCATTCTTATAGAAACCACTTTTATCTGTTCTATTTGCACACTTCTGTTTTTCCCCAATGGCTTCATCTTCGCAAGAAACAGTCACATTGTTTTTCGTTTCCTTTGAAGCAATATTGGGTTCTTGATTTACAACGTATGCTGATGATATTCCAAAACATTCAACACAGCTTTTTGACTGTTTCTCAGTTCCAGCAGGAATAACGATAATAGAGCGTGCTTCCTCGGAATAGCTAGCATCCTGAATAAAAGAATGAAATGTGCAGGATGCATATCTAGAATCTGATGAGCGGCGTTTCAAAGCATGCCGAGACTTCAACCATTCATTGGTACTTCTTGCTGTTCGCGAAGTTGAACTGTTTCTAGATGCGAATGTCTGGTGTTTAACAGAATATGTTGCAACTTGATGTAGGGGGGAATTTACTGAGACTGAAGTTTTGACAGAGTTCATGTCTGCTGAAGTCCGTGGTCTGACCGAGTTTAATAGCCTTCTATGCGAACTATTCTTTCTTGCGCTATTGAACGGAGCTTGAAAAAGTCCTCTTGTTACATCATCAACATTCACTTCTTCGAAGCAAATTCTAGATCTAGACTCGCTTGATAAGTTGTTGACAGTGTCATTAGTGGCCGCAACACTTCTAACTACAGAGGTCTCTGTTTTTTTCTCTGCCAGCAGCACCGCGTAAAAATCTAGCCAGGTCTGGCAAAGATATCCGAACGTAGTGGGAATTATCCTCCTCCGCTGTTCCTTCCGTGCCGTGAGAAACTTCGTCCTGTGCGAATGAAGCGTTCGGAAGATATGGTTCTTCGCGGCTCCTCGATACTTTTTGTGATTGAGATATCGATACAGAGTCACCAGCTGCCCCTGTCCTTTCAACTCGTTGGCAGACCTCGCTTCCATAATAATGCACAAGAGCATTTATACATTCTACACCTCCTCTTCCAAATCGTCGACTCTTATTAGAATGAACCGTGGATCTGCCATTCTCTTTTAAAACGTCGTCATCAGAGAATGTCGTCATAAAAGCTCCCCCTCCAAGAGAATGACATTTTGATAGTGAATTGTAGAAGAGACCGGTTCCAAGTGTACCCTGTTTTCCGTCTTTCGCCACAATAGATTCCGACAAAGCTGATTTCTGCTCACAGTATTGCCTGTCGACTCTTTTCTCGGAGTGTTCAACAACGCAATTCGAAGACTTTCTGACAACGTTTTGACGGGTTTGCGTTGAATCCTGATATTCCCAATTTGAAGGCCTATGTCTATGCACAGAAGCAAGTTGCATACTATTAGAATCTGGCAGATTAGTAGTAGACCTATCTGAATACAGCTGGAATCGAACTCGTTTTCGTTTCATTTTCCCGTTCGGCGGGGCCAAGTATGTCGATGGTGGTGGTTGGTCGGATGGTGAAGGTTCTTGCCATGATTCGAAGCTGTTGCTTCTGTTGCTATTTCTACTGTTACTGCTGCTACCACTTCTACTATTGTTACTGCTTTTGGATTTAAAATCTTTCCCTGTCGTTAGGGAGGTTTTCTCGCATTGTCTCAATCCACAGCCGTTTTCGCCACAAGCGGGAAACTGAGGCGACAGCTGAGAATCAGGCGACGAACCAGAAGGAGAGCTGTGTAGATAAGGAGAGGGAGGGGGAGAAGGTGGAGGGGTGATGATGGTCACTTTATGGACGGAGGGGATTTGCAGAGTATCGCTTGTCATTGTTGTTGATGGGCGTCCATCATTAACTCACACCTCAACGCTCCAACTTGTCGGCACCGTAGTACGCTCACCTTTATTTACACCAATGTCTTTTCTTTTGTAGTAAGTTCATCCTTACCTACAACATTGTTTTCTTTTTGAGCTGAAGAAAGTTTATATTTACCTACAAAATGTCTATTTAATTTTGGGAGTTGCAGTAAGTTCACCTTTGAAGTTGTAGCCTAGTGAAGTTTATGTTTACCTACAAAAAATGTCTTTTCAGTTGGAGATGTGATTTATAAAGTAAGTTAATTGTTACCTACAAAATAGTTTTATTACTTTGCTAATTTCTTATAAGTTTAGAAAGAAGTGTGTTGGTGCTGTAAACTTGAAAAAAAAAAGCTTCCTCACATGGAACTGAGAGAAAAAGAGGACTAGTTCTCCAGATATATTTTATACGAAACAGTGTTCGTGTGTTGTTACTTTTACATTAAAAAAAAGAGTTAAATGATGGAGATTTAAATCATGGAATCTTCATTATTCACCATAAATACGAAAGCCTGTTTGTGTCTTTTGCTTTCCTATGTACGCTTCCATAAAGATGTGTGTTAGTCAATGGTCCCAGTGAACGCGTGAAAAAAGCGCTTTAAACAAACATTTTTGTCTGTTTTTTTGCGCTATTTTAAAATAAATTTAGTATTGTTATTACTTCTTATACCACGATAAGCAGCAACTACAAAATACAATAATTGGTCAAGCAATAACCGGATCAACATCAAAACGACAGATTCCAGAAGAAACTGAGTGTGGAATCTTCTGCACGTTCCATCATGACTGATTCCATCTGTGACTACCCTGGCAGTGACACGATGAAACGACATTAGAAGTATCCAAAATGGTCAACATTAAGAAGACGAACGTCAAAAACGACAAGATTTCAGAGAAAACAAAGAGTGAAATCGGCTGCATTTGCCGTCGTAACTGATTCCACGAGACCGTACGTGACTACTCGGTGACACCAATGAAACGACGTTAGAAATATATGCATAAACACGTTTCTCTTGAACTCCATAGAAACCTTCTGGTTCTGACTGATAAGACGGATCGGATTGACTGTTCTTTATAGAAAAACAATCAATAGGCCTAGTCCTGTAATATTATTCCTGTAGAAACCAATACGGTTAAAACAACAACAACAACAACAACACACAATTTTAAGAGGTAGACTCATAAGTTTTAGCCTTTGTGCAATATTTTGCATCAAACTTCACCTCTCCTCTCACCTCCCCCGTCTCCTTTTCCCTCCCATTCCCCTTTATTCCGAACCTTCCCTTACATCCCCTAATCTAAAATCACTTTCGTAAATAGACGTTAAAGGAAACAAAGAAAGCTTCTATTGTTTTATATCACACAATATCACTGACAGTGAAACAAATTATTGGGAAGAAAAAACTAAATAAATACAGATGAATAATCGTTCTTTTTCTTTTCTTTCTTTCTTTCTTTCTTTCTTTCTTTCTTTCTTTCTTTCTTTCTTTCTTTCTTTCTTTCTTTCTTTGTTTTGTTTGTTTGTTGTAAAACGGTAGAATAATCCTTATTGGTACACAAATCCTTATGAATATGGAAATTCTTAACCCTCATAAAAACGGAAGAATTGTCCTCTAAAGCTTGGAAGCAAAAGACAGGAAAAACAAAGCTTAAACAAGTCGAATAACATTGTCAAAATGTTCGACTTCGTTAGATAAAAGTCTACCTCGGAGTAAAGCAATTACACAGCATAAGGCCTCCTAAAAATATGTAAGAATACAGAATCCTCACAAATAAAATGATTACCGTTGCAGCGCAGGAAATGAGACAAAGGAAGGAAACCTCAACTGATAATTGTTCTTAGCAACCAGACTATAGCCTCTGAACCACAGCAACCACTCCGTTGATCACAAGCACAGACTATCAATACAGATCAAAAACAACTATGTCTGAACAGTCCCCCAGGCGAATGTTCTAATGTCAAATGTTGGGGTTGACCGAACATTTGCCCCAAAACCTTCATGTTCAAATAAATCGCACTTACGTTAAGTAAAGAGCGCCGACCGACATCAGGATCTAACATAAGCCGCTCAAGACGGCAACTCGGAGCATCCCGCGCACTGTCAAACGCCACGAAGAACTGAGCCATGCATCTCGATCAACTTACGGATTTGTGCTTGTTTGTTTTGCTTGTTTGAACTTGAAACCCATCTTTTGACAGAATTGCCGAGTCCTATAGCGTTCCGCTGCGGCAACGCGGTGCCGTCTAAATAATTATTACGAGAAAAATACTCATGTGAGTAAAAATAACTCCGTTGCTGCGCCAGCGAAAATGAAACCCAGAATTTCCTGCACGCCAGGCAGGGCAGTACGCTGCCGCTAAGCCACAGTTCTAAACCCAAGTTATCCAAACTGTTCTACAAATGAATGAAACTATTTCCACTACAAAACGCCTCAAACTACAAAAAATCTTGCCTGTCCAGTAAACAGAACAATATAGACTTGATTTCAACTACAATCAATAAAATGCACAGAATAGCCCTGCTTGCAAACGGCTATGATAAAAACACATCGTAAATTTATACTAAAACAGTAAAATGATAAAACGCATACGACTGACGTAACATTAACAAAGGCAGCCACGAACTACAACAACAAAACAAAGGGGGAGCTGTTTCAGTTCAAACACTACGCTAAAAAGCCAAAGGAAAACTCCACACAGCTTGGCTGTCTTCGCTCGAAGTCGTTGCGCAGCTTGAAAAAGATTAACGATGTCTGCACCTAGATCAAACGCTCCAGGAAAACACAAGCAGAACAAAATATTTTAAAGGGAAAAATGTTCCACCACGAGGTTGATAAAGCACACACCCGAGAATTTGCAATTACGGCACAAGAGCTAAAAAGAACAAAACACTGCATGACTCCAAATCTGTATATATACAGTGAACTCCGGATATAATAAAGGCCGGATAAAGTAAATATTCGGTTTTAGTAAAGTCCAGTCTTGGTCCCGACCAAAACTCTTCTTTGTCTCTGTTTTTAAAAATCGGATATAATAAAAAAATATAGTAAAGTCCGCTTATAATAAAGTGTTTTCTAAGGCCCCTGGCGAGTTTTGCTGCCGCTTATAATAAAGTTTCAAGGGAGATTACTGTATTAAAGTTTCATGAGATACTGACGTTCATAATGACGCAACATCGTCACATCAAGCTTACCCTGAAGCCTAAAATAGATCTAATTCACGCACTTGAAGATGAAAAGATTTTAAAAAAAAATTGCTGAACAATTTGGAATTTTCGCATCAACAGTAACAGTGATTATGAAGGAGAGTGAAAAACTGAAGGAGAGATTTAAACGTTTGGCAGAAAAAGAGTACCTAGCTTAGAAACTTACAAAGCAAATTAGACTTCACTTTCGCTATACACGATGAAATGCGTTTATGACTAAATAAGGGTGTTATAAGTTGAACACATTATAATTATACCTTTTGTACTGAGATGAATCCGAATCAATGGAGAACTGGGAAACCAACGTTTTGACTGGACTGCACTTTCAAATGAGAAGTAAAGAAGAGATTTATTCCTAAGCTGTTGCATGGCTTTGCAAGACAAACCATTTTTTTTAAAATCCACCATATTGTTTAGGTTTTGTCCATGTCTTTGTTTGCTTTAATTTTGTGAGCTTTTTGGTTTTCCACAATGACGATAGTACAACATGTACAATTCATGATCTACTTTTATGATTTATCCTTCCGATTAAAGGGTTGGTTTGAAATAAGTAGGACACGAAGGCTCACATGTTATCTCTTATCGGTAATGAACTCTCTCTCTTTCTTTCTTTCTCTCTCTCTCTCTCTCTCTCTCTCTCTTTCTCTTACCCTCTCTCTCTTTCTCTATCTCTCTCTCACACACACACACTCACACACGTGAACTTACACACACGGACATAAACAAATAATACTGTAACATTTCAATCAATATACACAAACTGGGTTATAAGAGAGGTATTCTTGAAGAGTTTATAATACCCGAGTTAATAAACAAAAATAATCAATCAACATTATGTGAGTGTAATAGAATCCAATAAGGGACAATGGATCTACTGCAAGTGTTCATTAAAAAAAAGTATCTTTTTCAGCTATTTCCCATGGATTTCTGGTGGCTTCATACGAAAGGCTAAAAGGACCTTTTCACTTTCGTGAAATATCACTTGTTATCATGTGGCTGTGTCCAGAAACAATAGATCTTGACGATGAGTGCATATTCATAATGTTCACTCAAGTAACGTAATTGCTATTTACCTGTAATTACGATAGCAATAGGTAACACCCATATGGGGGGGTGGGGGGGAAGGGAAACACAAAGAAGAAGAAAATCTAAATTTTGAAAAGACCACGTTCGAGAGAGAGAGAGAGAGAGAGAGAGAGAGAGAGAGAGAGCTTGCTTGTCCAACCACTCAAATAAATACTTTGAATTTTGTTCTTGGCAACTCTGGTAAGACAAACGTCTCCACGACGACTTATAGACGGCTGTCCGGGGGTGTGGGGCTGGAGCTGGGGAGGGTGGGGGTGTTTTTTAAAATGGGAAAACATAGTTTTCGTGTGGAATTCAGCAAGGGACAACAAACCAACAGAAATATTAATCTAAATTAAAATATGTAATAACGAAAGCGATTCGTAGGATTTGCACTGTCTTATTTTAATTGTTCAACTATGTGAATCTAATCAATTAATGGGATCCAATTCCAATGTACATGTATATAACGCGCCAAATGTCAGCTCAATTTAGAACGATGTTGAGTTACGTGAACACACAGACAAATAGACACACAGACGATTACAGTCTGCAGAAATCCTGGTAAAAGATGGAAATTCGAGAAGTCATTATTTTGTTCACTGATTTGTTTTGCTTTTCTTCTTCTTTACTTGCACCATGGCCGGATTCAGGGGGTAGGGGGGGTGGTGCTAGGAGTGCTGCAGCATCCCCCACCCCCACCCCTTGGCAACAACAAATAAAATAAAATAAAATAAAATAAAGAAAGTAGAAGATGGAAGTTTTTGTTCAACTGGAAATACGTTATGTAAGGCAGTTACAGGACAGGACAGGATGCTATGCTATGTACGCGCCTTTCCCCAAGGCTCAAAGCGCGGCGATCTATACCAACATACACGCTCACCTGTCTCATTTTACCCTCACACACACCAAATACACATACATCACTCAAACAGGTGGTGTACAGGCAGGGAGATCGCTATTAGAAGACGGAAGAAAATCTAATTTTTATTTTTGAAATTTTTATATTGACTGCATCCTGTACCATTATTGAAGGGAGGGAGGAAACCGGAGTGCCCGGAGAAAACCCTCGGTGACCTCAATAGTCTCGTACCTAAGTCACATACGTTCGCCCCTTGCGGCAATCGAACCCGCGACCTTCGGCATAGGAAACCGGCGACTTATCCACTGCGCCACGAGTTTTACTTGTGGTGTTTCACCACTCTGTACCATACATTTTAAAAAGAACTAGACTAGCACCCCACCCCACCCCCTCCCTCGAAAATGGATTGATCCGGCCCTGTGCACCCACATACACTTTAGACCAGCGTTTTCTATCTCTTTATAATGAGAGTGTCGGATTAGTAAACGTTAAATTAAAACAAAAACAAAGTTTCGGTTATGCTAAATTAACCCTCTAAAATCGTTATTATAAACGAAGTCGGTTATAGTCAAGTAAACCTCTAAAACTGTATTATAAACGAAGTTTCGGTTATAGTAAAGTAAACTTTAAAAACTTTACTGTAAACGGATTTTCGGTTATATTAAATATTCGGTTATACTAAAGATTTATTTGGTCCCAGGGCACTTTACTATATCCGATGTTCACTGTATATAAGTGGTGGTTCACCCGTCCCCTATACGCTTAATGTGTCCGGGGACGTAAATTTACAAAAAAAAAAATGACTCCAAAAGCCAAAGAAAAGACTTCTTTCGTAACCGGACGTCGTACGTCGAATGCAGAGGTGATGGCGGAAAGGAGCTAACTGCTCCCTCTATCTCTCTGTAGGCCTATTCAGGTGTCTGTTATCTTTGTCGTCGTCGTCATCTTCTTGTTCTTCTTGTTCTTCTTGTTCTTCTTCTTCTTCTTCTTCCCTCCTCTGTGTAACCTACTATGTTTTCTCCAACCACACATCAACTTACTGTTTTTTTCTTCTGTTTTTTTTTAATTTCGCGATTGCGACTCATTTGAGCAAAAAAAATCTGAGATAAGAATTCGTCCCAAGAACAGTTAGCCGAGTAAATCTGCATTTTCGCAAGGAAAAAATTGCAAAAGAATTGAAACTTCGTGCCTGTGCATGAGAAAATTCACTAGAATAACATATCCAAAGTATAAACAAGTAAAGGTAGTCCTAATAGTAGTAGTAGTAAATAATAATAAAAAATATTCATTGCGCTAAGCGTCACACAGTATGCAACTCCATCCAAGGACCTCGCAAAGGCGTAAAGATGTCAAATACCATCGAATGTGGCGTCATAAACGAAAATAGAGGATGCAGACGCATTGTTTGCTATGCCTGAAGATAGTAGAACAAAAAATCACATTGTCTTCCACTTTAAGTCAAGATTAATGTGGAGGATCACGCGTGAAGTTATACTCCATAAATTTTAATAAATAAGAACAATTACTTTGCAGAAGTTTACACAAAAAGCTGCATTCGTTTTCTAGCACTTGCCTTTTCGGTGCGCGCTGTTACACTTGGTCCGGCAAAACTTGTCGACAACGAGGCCTAATTCAGATTTTATTGTGCAGCTCTGGCCTCGGTTCTGAATCGTTTTATTTGGGTCCTGAAATTACACCTTAGTTCAAGGAAAATAGGATACAATTAGTTTCTTGTGCAATATTAAATCCACTGCACCGGGGATATAGCCTATCCTATCCAAACAGCAGTGAGTGAAAGTACGATGCTTGAAATCTAGAAGGGTAAAGCCCATATGACCCAATGCTCCTTGTGGAATTTGCAATTTTCTACATGAAAAAGAGTGCCCAGAAAAAAACTGAAACAAAACGGTGGCATCAAAATATTAACTTTGATCTTGAGTTGATCTTTACCTTGAGAAGCCTCGGATCCCAATGGACATAATGGTATGATAAAATAAACTACAACAAACGTTGTATTATGCCAAAAACAATGACCTTGGATGACTTTGACGTACGACGACCTTGATCTTGGGAAGACCTTGACCTTCATGTGACTTCTGATACTTATGTGTAATCAAATAACCCAATGTTGATGACTACTATGGATCAAATGTAAAGCCATTTCACAGTGCGATGACAATTTTTTAACGTTGTCATAAGGCTTAAAATGACTTGGACCTTCAAAATAAACGCATAAACGTCACAAACATGAAAGATCAAGCTATGATCTCTACCTACAATAAGTTTGAACTTTTCAAATCTCTCACAGTTTAGGGTCAAAGTCACTTCAAAGTATCCACATGAACCGACTTTGGAGAACTCCAGTGACCTTGGAGCGAGGTTGATCAAATGTGTATGGTATGTGCGTCTAATCGATAAAACCAATCGCAAGTTCAATATTAAGAATAACTAAAGATACAAGTTAAATTTCGTGGACAAATTTTAATCCTCCCATTTTTCCCATTGATCTATCCCTATCCGAACTCTTGCCTCCTGTCCCTCCTCACCTCCCCCCGCTCTCCATCCTACTCCTTCCCAACCCTCCTCCCATACCTTCTTCTCTAAGTTCAAGTTCAAGTTCAAGAATACTTAAACTTTATTATCTCAACAGAGAAATTATGACATACAATTGCTGATCGGTATGAAACATTAAAACAATACATACATAGATAAAACAAGTACACAGTAGACTACATCTATAGTAAATTTCCAGTATTAAATGACTTTTCAAACATCAAGATCTTATATACAAAAATATTACTTAGCGCTTATTTAAAAACTCAAAAGATTTTGGAATAAAACTGTTTTTCGTTCTTACAAGAGAACATTTAGGCACACGCAGTCTGCGACCAGAGGGCAACATTTCATAATACTTTGCTAAAACATGTGAAGTGTCTTTCATAACCACTTCCGCCTTCCTCACAGGATTTCAACAGTTCTCAAAACTGTTTTGTCTTTCAGTAAAACATTCACCAATGCTGTCAAGCATCGTTCTTTCTTGCTAAATCAGTATTCATGCACATCTAAAATCGTTTTTTTCTCCCACTTATATCCTCACACTTTCACTTCTCACTCACACAAAACACCACACACAAACCACCAATTCTCTTTCTTACTTTACACTTCCCCTCCAAACCACATTACCAAACATCTTCAAACTAAAAAACATATTAAAAAACCAAAAATCTCCTCCCTCCACCCCCTATCCTATACCCCACAAACTTTTCAATCCCTCCTTCCCTACAAACTCCGATCTACCTTTACAAACCACCCCCTCACCCACCCAGCTCACCTTCCCCATAAACCCACCTCGATTCTATCCAAAAATAACTTAAAAACCCCCTCCATCCTTAATTATCCATCCCCTCCCCCCCCCTTTAGCTCCTCTCCCTTTCTCTTTAAAGCAGAGACTATTTTCTTTATATAAAAATGTTTTTTTTATTTCCATCTTTTAAATTAAAATGATTATTTCCTTTTTTTCCTTTGTTTTTTTTTTCTTTTTTTTTATTGCTGATTTTTTAAATATAATGTGAGATTTATTATAATTTATAAAATATAATTTCAAACTGTTTTCGTTTTTCTCACTACTATTTCTATCAATTAGCACTTTTTTTACACTACATGTGTTTTTTATTCATAACATAATATATTGTGTGTCAAAGGTATGTGTCTGTTTGTGTTTGTCCAATACTATGGATTACTAACATAATAAAAAAATTATATTACATAAACGATATGACATGAACAAAAAATAAAGATTTGTGACAAAAAGAGACTGGGAAAAAACAAATATGTGTAATTTATTGTTATTATTAATTCAAACATCTACCTTATTTTATTCAAATACTGAAAATCCACTACCTATTTATAAAAAAAAATTACTATAAACAAAAACAAAATCCAGCTACCTCTTATAATTACAAAATTATATACTTTAGAAAAATTAAATATTACGTACAAATTTTTATTACGTATATTCTAACCATCCCATCCCACCACGCATCCACCCTCCAATCTATCTATTCTTGCCTGTCTGCCTTTCTTACCCACCAAATTAAGCTTTACAAAGCATTAGTGAGACCACATGTAGAATATGGTAACATAATATGTTACCCTCAACTTAAGCGCCAGTCTACAGCCATCGAAAAAGTTCAACATAGAGCTACCAAATTGTTAAGTGATGTAGTGATATGACATGGCGAGTGTTTGAAACATCTAAGCTTGCAATCTTCAAAGGGATGGAGAACTCGTGGTGATCTCATTGAAACCTATAAAATAGTTAGCGGATTTGTTGATTTGGAATGTAGTAGTGGACACTGTGGTAAAATGGGGTATCGAGGTAAAGTGGGGAAGCAGGACATTGTACACTTGCAGGGCCCCACTGGATACTCACTCAACATTCTTCTCAAACAGATCAGATCAGAGCATTATTTCCGTCTTGTTGCTTTCGCGCTGCCGAGTAAGTGATAAGACATTATTTTTGAATTCTTAGATCTATTTTTCAAATTACACGTTTAGCGTGAAATCTCCGGAGCATGAATGGTTCAAATATTGTTATTGGCCTCTATTTCTAAGTCGTCTTATTATCTACAAACTGTCATGTTGCATTTAGTTCTCTGGTGACTTATTACGTAGCAAGCACGTGTGTTTCATTTGCACTAATTGTGGGGTAAAGTGGGGTGTGGAGGGTGGGGAAAAACGGGGTGCTCTGAATGCCAGCAATGGGCACACTATTCCTGTGCCGGGCTTGACGAGGATACAGAACTCACTGTCTTTAAGTGCGAACTGTGTGATGATGATTGACACATCTCTGTTCACTTGTAAAATGCACAGTTATACTTGAAACAAACAGAAACAATCGAAAAGCAACACGTCGTAATTTTCAATTTTATTTTATTTTAGCAACAAAGGTCTTTTTTCTATCAGCTTAATTTCATTTTTATGCTTCCCCATTTCGCCCCAATGTGGTACCCCATTTTGCCCAAGGTATGGGGCAGAATGGGGTGCAATGGGTTATGTATTTTGAAGTTCAACAAATCATTGACATTACTTGCTACAATCTTTTTGCTTTGCTATAATGTTGTGAGATAACCAAGGTTTGTATTAATGTAAACCAATTATTCTGCGACTTGATGTGCGTCATTCTGTTTATGTTTTTGTGTTAAGTACCCCATTTTACCCCGGTGTCCACTACATTCTTTGAGTGTGCGCCTTGCGGTAAAACGCGAAATGCAGATGGTAAAATGTTTGTATTAAAAGTAGTAAAACTAACTTAAAGAAGTACATGTATTGTTAAAGTAACCGCGTTGCTAATCACTGGAATAACATTTCTTCTAATCTTAAACATGCAACATTAAGAAATTCCTTCCAAAATATAGTTGACAAAGAGCCACATTTTATAGAATTATTTAGAAGGTATGATGATTAATGATAGGAAAATTGCACTTTTGACCAGACCAAGTTTTGACGTCAAAAAAAAGAAAAAGAAAAAAAGGTGTGTTATTTTCTTACTTTAGCCATTTTTTGGGTTCCAGAGCCACACTAAGAACTTGACCGGTTGTAATAAATGTACTAGACAGATTTGGAATAAAGAATCAATCTCTCTCTCAAACACACACACACATACACGCACACCCACACGCACACCCACACACACACACACACACACACACACACACACACACATCATTATTTTGTCAAAGGCACAATACATAATACCTCTCTGCTTTGCAACATTTATGATTGATACAGAAACTTCTCAGGTTTCTATTGTCGGAGTCATGGATTCTTCAGGATACCATTTTCCGTCCAGCATTATATTACCGGGGGTAAAAAACTTGTAGGTTGGAAGCATTTATGATGAATATATAAACTTGTCAGGTTTCTATTGTCGAAATCTCGGATAAAAAACAAAACAAAATAAAACAAACAAATAAACAAACCAAACATAATTTTGAAGTTTCTATGGGGAACCATTGTCCCACACCTTGTTACTAGAGGGGTGTCGGATAGCGCAGTGGTTGGAGCACTCGCTACTGTGTCGCAAGTTAAGCACCGTCCAGTGCGGTTAGCACTTGGATGGGTAAACGTGAAACGACAAATAACAATGCCCCCAGTTGACTCAACTGTGACTGAGTACCTACTCTCTTAAGGGTGGGGAAGGTAAAGCAGCGAGGGAGAGAGATGGGCATCACCCTCATTACGCTGGCCCAAGATAAGTGTGATCTCCAACATCACGTTCTTCTACGGCCACAAGGCTATGGGACTACCTTTACCCTTTTTTACCTTGTTATTAGAGGTTTATGGGTGGATTTGCGCAAAACAAAATAACAGACACACACCCACACACCCATACACCCATAAAGTTTTGTAGAAACGACGTTCTGATGACTTTTGTGAAAAAAACAGGGATTATTTTGACACACTTTTAATTTTTTGACATTATTTCGACATTTTCGAATTTTTGAAGCTATCCCTAACCCTAACCCTTAACCTAACCCTAATGCTAAAACAGCTCTAACTCAACGGAGCACTATTTTGACGTCAAAATAGTACGGCCTTCCCAAAAAGTCAGAAGAAACCATGTGGAGTTTCATGTATGCGTCATCAGAACGTCGTTTCTACATGCCCACCCACCCACCCACCCACACACACACGCACACACACACACACACACACACACACACCCACACACACACAACATTGTGATGGACGATCACCAACTCACGCAGAGCGTAGCTGAGAGGCGCCGAGCCTTAGGTGATCCTCTATTAGTGAGAAGCAAACGTAGGCTTCGGCAAGTCTCAGCTGCGTAGTGTGTCCCCAAACCGGAGATAGTGTTTCCCAGCAGTATTTTCAGAGTAACATATGACTGGCTAACTTTTTTTTTCTTCTCTTCACCACAAACCAAGCCAATGACTCTAGCTGAAGAAAACGTTTCACAGACAGTAAACAATGTAGCGCACTAGTGCAGTGGTCTTAGGCACACGCTAGCAATGTCGGGAAGGGTTGGTACATGGATGGATGATCATACTTGGAAGTCAACCACGACCAAACGACACAGAAAAGATCGAAACAATAGCACGACACTCCCCAGTCCACTCATCTCATTAAGCTGGACTAGAGAAAAAGGAGATCCAAAACCCTTCCCTCTCCAACGACGGAAAGTTTACGAGGACGGATACCTATAAATAATGTAATATAAGTATGTTACGATTTTGAAAAACGTTGGATTTTTTTTTTCCTTACA
The DNA here is from genome assembly GCA_036898135.1 of Oncomelania hupensis. Taxonomy (NCBI): domain Eukaryota; kingdom Metazoa; phylum Mollusca; class Gastropoda; order Littorinimorpha; family Pomatiopsidae; genus Oncomelania; species Oncomelania hupensis. The sequence goes on along the minus strand of CM072519.1, from coordinate 42,307,334 downwards.
TTAATTTAAATTAATTGTGTACAGAGCTTAAATGAAATAAAGTAATTTAATTTAATTTAACTTTTTGTAATTCTCTTTAGTTTGGTTTGTTTGTTGTTGCCTAAAATCGCATTTTTTGGAGAGAAACAAAAGTAAAATTCAAATATTGAATTGATTTGAATAATTACCGAGAAATACTATTTTCCAATAATCCCGTCACTGCACAGTAATATGAAAGATCTAGCAAATTCTCTGTTGATTAAAAAATAAAAGTGGGGGAGGGAGGAGAGGAGGAAGTGACAACACGCAAACACCAATTAATGATAATTTATTAATATTTTGCACATGAATCTCAATATTTATACATCTATAGCTGAGCACATGAACATCAAAACGTATTCCCTACAAGAAACCACTAATGATGAATATTTCACACCGAACACTACTATTGATGAATGCTTCACATCAAACTCCACTATTGATGAATATTTCAGAGCAAACACTCCTTATTTGAGATTAAAGTCTTTATCTTCAGTACATTTTGTTGACGGACAGGTACAAGGGTTATTCCGCATCCTGGGAATGACCTTAAATTAAATATGTCTTGGTAAAACAAAGACTATATGCTACAAAGACAGTATGCATTGCTCAGAGGATAGCTAAATTGTACAAATGACCTCTCCCATGGGTAACTCAGAGCCTAAATACTGCAATGATTATATACTGCAAGGACCGTATGCATTGGCCAGAGAATAGCGAAATACAAACGAATTCGCATTGGTAACACAAAAGAGATTGCTCTTATATAGCGCACTAACAAGCTCAAAGAGCATCTCAAGGCACTGGCCAATAATATCCAGCAATAGTTTGTTAAAGTCAGGATTCGAACCCACGTCGCCCAACACGCACGTACACAAATCGTGCGCTCTGACCACTGAGCTATCCCTGCCAAACACTTTTGCGAAGACCACAGGTAATTGGTCATAGACAGACTGACTATGTAGTAACACGACTACGTGCGGTGAAATGATCCTATGTACCGCGGTCTGAGAATTACTAATACCTGTATAGCCCAAAACTACGAAGTGCAAGAGATTCGAATGTAGCGCGGAGTCTATATCAACTAACGCCATGATTCCAGTATTTAGACAGGAATTAGGCACTTGATTGCCTCGAGAGAGGGTGTGATTGGCTTAAAGAGGGGAGGAGAAGAAGAGAAAGGAAAATGTTGGAGGAGGGGTGGTGAAGACGAATAGTGAAGGAAACGAAAAAAGGAAAGGAGGGGAGGGATTGGGGAAAGGGTGGAGGTCCAGCAGTGGGAGGGGTAAGAGGCGGTGATGTTTGCGTGAAACCACTGTTAAGAAGAAGAAGAAGAAGAAGAAGAAGAAGAAGAAGAAGAAGAAGAAGAAGAAGAAGAAGAAGAAGAAGAAGAAGAAGAAGAAGAAGAAGAAGAAGAAGAAGACGACGACGACGAAGAAGAAGAAGAAGGAGAAGAAGAAAGGAGGAGAAGGAGGAGGAGGAGGAGGAGGAGGAGGAGAAGAAGAAGAAGAAGAAGAAGAAGAAGAAGAAGAAGAAGAAGAAGAAGAAGAAGAAGACGACGAAGAAGAAGAAGAAGGAGAAGAAGAAGAAGAAGAAGAAGAAGAAGAAGACAACAACAACAACAACAACAACAACAACAACGACAGCAACAAGTAGAAGAAGAATAAGAAGATCATCATAAATATCACTGCCACTACCACCATCACCAAAAAGAACAAGAAAATAACATCAACAACTTTACCACCACCAGCAACAATAACAACAGCAACGATAACACAACAACTACATCAACAAGCTCGTATCACTTTCTTCGAATCAGTCAAGGAAAATTGGAAGAATGAATGATTGAATGAATGAATGAATGAATGAATGAATGACTTGTATAAAGACCCTAGATATCACAACGACGAAGAGCTGCGCTGTAAGAAGAAAACAGGAAAGTGGTCCCCGGTCAGTCTTCAGTAGGCCTATCAATCTCTAGTCGTCTCAATTACTTCGACCTTCGTTATCTTCTTACTCGACAGCAACAACAGCATAAATCAATCTACTCTGACCACAAAGGCTTGGTCATTTGAGACCCCCGTGACATCATCACAACACCCAAATTCTTCCCCCAGTTCTCTCTCTCTCTCTCTCTCTCTCTCTCTCTCTCTCTCTCTCTCTCTCTCTCTCTCTCTCTTACTGACCACAAGGCTTGATAACTGAAGATGATCCCCTTCATTAACACCACCCGATCCTCTCTCTGTCTCTGTCTGTCTGTCTGTCTTCTCTCTCTCTCTCTCTCTCTCTCTCTCTCTCTCTCTCTCTCTCTCTCTCCCTCTCTCTCTCTCTCTCTCTTACTGACCACAAGGCTTGATAACTGAAGATCCCCTTCGTTATCACCACCCGAACCTCTCTCTGTCTTTCTGTCTGTGTGTCTGTCTGTCTGTCTTCTCTCTGTCCCTCTCTCTCTCTCTCTCTCTCTCTCTCTCTCTCTCTCTCTCTCTCTCTCTCTCTCTCTCTCTCTCTCTCTCTTATGCTGATGCATTAAAATCTTTTTTTTTATGCCCACTGTATGTCTCATTTTAATTATGCATCGATTATTTTGTGTAATGCCAGTGATGCTCAAATTAAACATCTAAATAGTCTTCATACAAGAGCGATCAAGATACTTTATAAATCTTATAATATAAATACTGATGTTACAACCAATGAGAAATATAAAGAACTCCGAATATTACCACTTCAAAAACAATTTATATTTTATACAGCTATCCTTATGTTCAAAATCACACACGTAGAAACACCTGCATATCTTCTATATATTAATCGACAAGCCGTTTTAGATCACGAGGGGCCGTTTTAGCCAACCAGCGGCTTTGTTGTGAAGTTCGATTTGAGCTTCACTTTGCTCGAATTTGTGCAGATTACAGCTGAACTGTCCGTATAATTGCTTCCACGCGAGTTTTGCCATTCGCCGCTCGATCACGCGCTGCCGATACAACGAAACTTAACATTACTGCCTTGAAAATGTACTAAAAACACGTGGGAAACATGTGCGAGTCCAACCAATCACTCTTGACGTTGCCTACGGCAGGCCCCGCCTTCATTTCCGGTTGGCGTTTAGTGATTTCGCTCCGTAGCCTTCATTTCATAAGTTTGGATTTGATCACGCTTTTAAATCGGCGTTATATTGTTGTTTAATGCAGTTTAAAGTTTATAACACTAATAAAATCGAGGGTTCACCATGTTTTATGATATAGGACCTAAAATAAGGCTTTAGAATTATAGCAGCACGTGGATCTATGGATAAGACTATCATTACGGCGATCCGGGATCGAACCTCGTTGGGGATACTTTTTTTTAAAATTTAATGATACAGAGGGAGAGAGATAAAAGAGAGAGGGAGGTATAGATACTACAGAAAAAAAGAGTAGAGGCAAATAAAAAACAAAAAAGGGTGCAAGTAAGATGCCAAAAATAAATAAATATATAAATAAAAATAAAATCATAGCACGGGTATTAATAACTGCTTCATTTTTTTCCCATTTATCCATGATGCATGTACTTTTTAAAACACTTAACATCTTATGTTTTTTTCTTTTTTTTATTAGGTATAGGTAGGTCTATTTTAAAAAAAATTATAGTTTTATTGTAAATTTTATAGCATAATTAATTGTCATTCGATTCATCAGAAAAAATAAATAAAAATAAAAGCAAACTTTACATTAAAAATAAATATTTAGAATATAAATTAAAACTGAATTGTTCCAAAACTAAATATCTGGTGCTTTTTTATGATTGCCTCAATTTGGTATTTCATTGGTATGTATTATAATTTAAAAAAATATGTGCATGCAGTGATAGCATTGCCTTATTGTTTTAATCACATGCATGTGCAATAAATCAGTAATGCCGTTCTCCTCAAATAAATGGTTATTGTGTTTTATTACAATTATAAGTTTATCTTTAATCTATGTCTCTTTTTAGTGATTCACCACTGACAGTGCACTTCAGCCTCCCACTTCCAGAATCATAAACACAATAAAGATTATTATATCAAAGATACTTTTATACAATATGAATTAATTTTCGAGCTAATGTTAATTAAAAGTATCTTTGATATATATCTTAGTTGTGTTCATGATTTTACTTTCAAAATACTTTGCAGTTCCTGTTGTGTTTACAATTTCTTCCATTTTCAGACAATTGATATATTTCCTACATGTAGTTATTGTACCAACTCCACAACATAAACTTTACACTATGTAGGCTACAATGGGACATTATAGTCTCAAATAAATTTGACTTCACTCAGTGGCTGACAGCTTGGACACCCAAAGATAACCTATAATGGGCATAAAATCAGAAACAAAACAAAGAAATATATTAGATACTTTTAATTATACAACAATACAAGACAAATGAATTTTCGTGCTTTGCTCTTCTTCAGATTAAAAACAAACATAAAATGACTAAATGCTGCAGAATGCACAAAAAAGTCACTTCCAGGAAAATGTTTGAAACGGGCATATCAGGCCCAGCAATTGGGTCATCAAAAATTTATTTGCAGGGTAATAACTGCTAGTGATACATTATTTACTAAGCCAGTTGATGGGCATAGACTTTATAATTATAAACTAACCCTCCCTCGAATTGATTTATAAAAAATATCCTATCATTTAATGGACCTAGTGTATGGAACTACCTCCCTCTGGAATGTAAACATTGCGACACACTGTTTTCTTTCAAATGTATAATATGTAGGCATCTGCGAAATTAATTATAAAAGTGGTGTATAATAACACATATGAGAACACAGGCATTCATGTAATAATTATTTTTGTATTTCTTCTTCTTCTTCTTCTTCTTCTTCTTCTTCTTCTTCTTCTTCTTCTTTTTCTTCTTCTTCTTAATAATAATTATTTTTCTTGTAATTCTTATTATTCATTAGAATTATTGTAATTAAAATGATTATACTAATAATGGTGGTGATGGTAATGGTAATGGTGGTGATAGTGATAAAGGTGATAGTGGTGATGACAATAATTGTTATTATTGTTATTGTTATTCTTATGATAAAATAATAATAATAATAATAATAATAATAATAATAATAATAATAATAATAATAATAATAATAATAATAATAATAACAATAATAATTGTTAATGTTATTATTATTATTAATGTTATTTAAAAAAAATACTATAATGGTGAGACTATATTCTTAGTCTAAAATCTGTATTAATTAAAAAAAGTTTCAAAGTTTCTCTATCTCCCTTTTTTTCTCTCTCTCTCTCTCTCCCTCTCTTTCTCTCTCTCTCTCTCTCTCTCTCTCTCTCTCTCTCTCTCTCTCTCTCTCTCTCTCTCTCTCCAACAGGAGATATTATGTGTAAATGTTGCAAAGTACCAGAAGACGAAGATCATTTAATAACTGCATGTACATTATACAATGATTTAAGAGCAAAGTATATAACTTTCCATGTTCAATCATGTGTCCATCTACTAAAATTCGGAACAGAATTTCATCTATAGAGAATTTGTTTGTTTATGTTCCATGCCCTAAAATTACGAACAGAATTCTACGAGCATGTTACTTTCTCATAAATTCAAATGAAATTATATTAAGTTTACAGAACTATGCAACGTTTACGAATCACGTGACCGGCAACTCTACCTTTCTATGGGACCGTGGCCCGAAGATTGTGTGAACTGTATGTATGTAATATTTTTTGGGAATTAAATTAAAGGACGATATCCAAATGTCAAATGTCAATCTCTCTCTCTCTCTCTCTCTCTCTCTCTCTCTCTCTCTCTCTCTCTCTCTCTCTCTCTCTCTCTCTCTCTCTCTCTCTCTCTCTCTCTCTCTCTCTCTCGTTTGGTTTGTTTCCCCTATCGTATCATACAGTAGTTATCGTTATCAATGTTTTTATGGGATCATGTAATAATTATTGTCATTTATATATGTATTATTTATGTATTACTTAAAAAAATTATTATAGCTTAATCCTTTTGTATCCTACACTATATTATGTTTACAAGAATTTTTCTTCAGTTTGGTGTGGACGTAGCTTGAATTTCTATTTTGAATTGTTGTATTGAGAAAATACCACTGCTCGAGAGTTGGTGAAGGAATGACCTCCCTTCTCCTCTGTTCCTTGGTATGCATATGGACCCAAGGCCGTGAAATGCATTAAAATCTGAAATCTAAAATCTGAAATCTCTCTCTCTCTCTCTCTCTCTCTCTCTCTCTCTCTCTCTCTCTCTCTCTCTCTCTCTCTCTCTCTCTCTCTCTGTGTCTCCATCCCCCCTTCATTTGAGTTCCACATCCTTAATCAACGCGGTCCCTTTCGCACATGTATCCATACGATCGGACATTCAATAAAAATGACAAGGAATAAGACTCGAAGATCGATTTAAGGGGGCCGGGTAGCTCAGTTGGTAAGAGCGTCTTGCTAGTAACCGAAAGGTCGCTGGTTCGAATCCCGGATTGGTCAACGTGTGATCATATTATTTTCCCCTTTACCAACAACTGGCCAGCTGGTGTCAGTATAAATCGGTCCAGTAGTCACCTATATGCGAAAGTGTCGTGTGACTATAATCTTCAAACAACAACAACAACAACAACAACTCGAAGATCGACTTCTTCAACGCTATAGAAGGCTGTGGAAGAGGAATACGAGTAAAACGCTGGTCTACAAGTATTCTGCTGGACATGCATCAACGCTGGAGATGCCGTTCGCCGTCGCTTCTCCGCCTTTCGTTGATAACGCATTTTTTTCACTCCAACGTTGATAATCCTTTTCTTCTCTGTTCAAAGACTCTTAAAGCTCTATCGCTGATAACGTATTATCTGAGCCGCCATATATATGCCGGTAGTGGTAAACTGGACGGAAACCCTTGTCGGAGGCTAGAGCCGTGAAAAAAACCCTTAGAATCATTGCAAATTTGGAGAGGGCTGCTCTTCGCCATTCCTCGCCTGTTCATTTTCGCTGAGAAGAGACAATCCAACTTTGAACAGCATAGGTGACGCATAATATTATCCAAAAATTTTATTTTTAAAATCCAAAAACCCATTGATGTGATACATTTATTAGGGCTTAAAAAAAGCGTTGAACAATCAATGAAATAGTTGCACCAGTGCATGCAGTGGATCTGGAGTACAGATTAAATGGCTTTATGATGTTGACCTACAAGGGCTGACCACTGCACCACTTCAGGGGGTCACAACCTATTACTGGTCAGTCAATTATTTTTCCTGACAAAACATGCTGTGGACGCCATTTCTTTAGCGTTAGCGATCCAAGTAAGCCTATGTGTCTCTCAAACATCCCACACCGCGTTTCTCCATCCTCCCTGCTATCACCACCTTCTCACCCACACCACCCTTTTTAGTCCCCATTTGAAAATTAACATGGCGTATCATCTAAAACGTACGCATATTTTGTCTATATACGACATGCTAGCCTACTATGTCATGCCCGGATGCAATGGTCTCTCGGTACCTGAATCCTTACCACGCAGTTTGCTTTGGCAGGCAGGCCAATGTACCGGAAAACAAAATGACGTTCAGGATACACGAAATATAATAAAAGTTGATCTTTAAGATACAGAAAGAGGACAACTGGCAGGACCCCCCTTTCCCTCCTCTCCGCAACCACTCCCACCTTCACACTCACATGCATCGGACACCTTAAAAGTAAAAGATCTCTGGAACAGCCATTCAGGAAGAGTTTTAATCTGCCAAGGAAGAGACTCATAATCATAATTTACTTATGAATCATCTACCGAGAGTGAGGAAACTACTGTAATTTACTGGGATCGAACTCGAGTTCTCCTGTACTGCAGGCGAGACTCTTTCCCCCCACGACTGGCTAAAGTCGATTTCAATGGCATCGAACGTGATTAAGTCGGAAGGGGGAATGCTTTGTTGAGACTACCAATAAGGGCCATTAACCCCATCTTCACGCTAAATTAATTTACGTTGAGAAACAAGGAGTTAAGTAGAGTCCTTCACACGAAATTCAATTAACCTCGGAGGAAGAGAACTAAGATTTAGTTAATTTAAAGGGATGGTTTACATTACATGGTTATTGCTTTAGGTCCAGCGAAAATGTATCAGGGTCCTTAGGGAATAATATTAACATTGATTATATATGAGTGAGAAATTGTTAAACGACATAATTTTGTTGTCATATTATCTTTAAAGTACAAAACAATAAATCTCTGAAAAACTGTCTAAAGGATTAAAACGAAAAGGTTTTACTAATAAAGAGAATCGACTGCTGCGAAGAAGAAAAATCTACAATCACCTCTACTTTCAAAGAAACAACCAGGTTTTTAAACATGGCGTTGACGCGACACAGACGAATGTGAAACACAGTTTTTACAGAGTTAATACAGCAGAGAATCGTCTTCCGAATGTTTTAGATAGGACACAAACTACTGTTATTTTCTGGGATCGAACTCAAGTTCTCCTGCACTGCAGGCGAGCATTGTATCACTTAGCTACTGCGCTTCTCCATCTGCAAAGATCGAATCGAGCGAGCTTACTTGCCTGCAACTTCCAAAAAACTTATAACTGAAGGACTATATCATGCCTCATACCCTATCCTATCCTGTCCCGTAACCCGGAAGTCGTAGGGGCACCACAGATGATCGTTTAACCAGCATACTCCATCTTTCTCTGTCCTCAGCAGCCCTGATGACTTCGCTCAGTGTCAAACCAGTCCATTCTCGAATGTTGTCCCCCCACCTCTTTTTCGGTCTCCCTCTTCTTCTACATCCTTGCACTGTGCCTTGCAGAATGGTCTTTGCAAGGGCTGATGATCTAGTGACGTGGCCATACCATCGGAGTTTCCGTTTCTTCACCACTGTGAGCAGGTCATCGTGTTGTCCAATGGCTTGTGTGATGGTCTGTCGGACTTCGTCGTTGGTGATGTGTTGGGTATAGAAAATGCTCAGAAGTCTTCTGTAGCACCTCATCTGCATGCTTTGTATTCTTCGTTGGAGATCTGCTGTGAGGGTCCATGCTTCGCAAGCATATAGGAAGATGGAGATGACAAGGGAGCGCAGCAGTCTCACTTTGGAATGTAGACTGATGTCCTGTCTTTCCAAATGGGCTTCAACCTTGTCATGGCAGCAGTTGTTTGTGCGATCCTGGAGAGGACTTCCTGTCGGGACCCATTGTCTGACACAATGGCTCCCAAATATTTGAAGCTATGCACTGTGTTGAGGGATTGGCCTTGGACTTTGATGTCCGTGTTGATGCCATTGGTGTTGTTGGTCATCATTTTGGTCTTCTCTGCACTTATTTCCATTCCATGAGCTCTGGAGGTGGTGTCAAGCCTCTGTACCAGCTGTTCAAGTTCTTGTTCCTCTCCAGCCAATCTATCAATGTCATCCGCAAAACGAAGATTGGAGATTGCTCTACCTCCTATGCTGACTGTGCCTTCAAGATCTGCAAGAGCATCTGACATGATGCGCTCTAGGAAGATGTGGAAGAGTGTTGGAGAGAGTAGGCATCCTTGACGCACACCGATTGTTGTTCTGAACCAGTTCCCGATGACGCTGTTATGGAGGACTGCACTGGTAGCCTTGTCATACCGGCTTTTGATGACTTCAATAATTTTAGGGCTGCTGTTGTACACTTTCATTGTTGCCCATAGAGCTGCATGCCAGACTCGGTCAAACGCCTTCTTGAAGTCTATGAACACATGATATAGATGTTGGTGCTGTAGGTATTTCCATTATTCTGAGGTTGAAAATCTGTTCAGTGGTACTTTGCCCTGCCCTGAATCCTGCTTGTTCCTCAGCTATGATTTGTTCAGCTTGGGGCAACCTCATACAATATTTCATTCTCTCTCTCTCTCTCTCTCTCTCTCTCTCTCTCTCTCTCTCTCTCTCTCTCTCTCTCTCTAAGAACCAAATATTTTAACAAATCAACTTCGTAATAATTGCGTCACAAACTTGAAGGAAAAGAATATGTTACAATGAAAGTAACAGCTCACTACGACTTGAAGAAACAAGATTAGACAATCCCGGTTCTGGGATTCCTGTGAGCAGATTGCCTCCCTTGAGCTTTGCAAATATTTGTGCGCTAATCCATCCCAATGCGATGGCCAAGCACTCAATATTGAACCCTAATGTTGGGGTTGGTGTGCACCTGGAAAATGGAGGTGGATAAGAGAGAGGGAGGGAGAGAGGGATGAAGGAAGTGAGGGAGGAGAGTGGGGTGAAGGAATGGAGGGAGAGAGAGAGAGAGAGAGCGTGTGCGTGCGCGCGCGCGCTTGTAACTAAGCACCCTTGCTAGTTCACTTGTTGGATCGAACACTGGGCAATCTTTTTCACATCTTTCCATAAATGGCTGTTTCCGCATCAACTTTTATGTCGACGAACATTTGCCGTCCTCTACCAACTCCCACCCCTCACTCACACACACACACACACCCACACCCCCCTACACACACACACACACACATACATACACAAAACCAATTTTTTTTTCTCTCTCTCTCTCTCTCTCTCTCTCTCTCTCGCTCTCTCTCTCTCTGTCTCTCTCTCTCTCTCTGTTCTGTCTTTTCACCTTTCTAAATGATTTTGCTCAACTTGAAAGACCCGAGTTGACCATAGAGGCCTTGTACCGTCTTGTATTGTATTCGCAGAACAAATATTAAGGTGGTAGAGGGCAGATAAAACAGGTGTTAATTCCCTAATCCTGCAATAAGAGAGGAGGTCGGATCCCGCACGCCACTCCCCTCCACCTATGCGTCTATATTAACTCTCTCTCTCTCTCTCTCTCTCTCTCTCTCTCTCTCTCACTCTCTATCTCTCTCTCATTCCCTTTCCCTCTCTCACCTTTGCTTTCCTACCGCCACCTCTAATACCTGTGCGATTGATATAGAAATGAAAGGGAAACTTGAAACGACAACCGTGTCGTTCACTTGGAAACCGACAACAGACGGTGCGGAGACACTTAGGTCGACAGACAATACATGCCGGACAATTCATCAGAGGAGTACACTATGTCGTCGGACTATGTAGCATACCAAAAACAATCGCCCACAGAATGCTTGGATATTTTAAAGAAAATACGGAAGATTAATGAATAATGATAATGAGGATGAGGAGAGGGGAGATGGGGGGGGGGGGGGGGGGGGGGGGGGGGCCCCCCCCCCAAGAAGGAGGTGGAAGATAAAGAGAAGGACGATGATGACGACGATGATGATGATGATGATGATGATGATGATGATGATGATGATGATGATGATGATGATGATGATGATGGCTATTCATTTATTGCTGATTTACAATTGTATCATATATAGCGTGCTCAAGGTGCATAGAAAATGACTTTCTAAACAGCAAAATGTCTTTAAAGGTGAAAGAAAGACCAAATCTGGTGAGATAAGATGCCAACAGCTGAAGAAGAAGAAGAAGAAGAAGAAGAAGAAGAAGAAGAAGAAGAAGAAGAAGAAGAAGAAGAAGAAGAAGAAGAAGAAGAAGAAGAAGAAGAAGAAAGACTCTAAAGAAGTAAAGATAACAGAAGGGAGAAAAAGGAAATAAAGCTAACAATAAGAGTTAGCGAGTACAATGGACCAATTGTGACACAGTCGTGTTTCACAACAATGGCAGGCTACTGCTATAAAAAGACAGATAGACAGACAGACACACACACACACACACAATACACGCAATCACACGCACCCACACACACACACTCTCTCTCTTTCCCATCTCGCACAACACACATACACGCACACACACACACACACACGCATTCCTCCGTCTCTATCCCTTACTGTATGGAGAACAGGGTTAGATTTATGCAGTGGGAAAAACAGAAATATATTGTTGTCTATACCTGTGAAGTGTTCAACGCTTTGCATTGTCATTGCCTTGCACACGGTGAAATTGCATTCCACAACACGCTTAACAAAGAAGTCACATGCTGCACGTACAGAGAGACAAACATAACTACAGACATCCAGACACAGAGTAGCACTCACACACACACACACACACATACTCACACACACTCATACAGAGCGGGGCGGAGCGATCGAGGGAGTAGGAGAGAGAGCGAGAGCGTGAGAAAGAAAGAAAAAAAGAAAGAAAGAAAGAGAGAGAGAGAGAGAGAGAGAGAGAGAGAGAGAGAGAGAGAGATAGAGAGAGAGAGAGAGAGAGAGAGAGAGATCCCTCCCGACACACATATTTTATTGTTGTTTCGCCCCTAGTTGAACGACGCTTAACTTAATTTCTTCAGTTCTTTTGCAAGTAAAAAAATGTAAATTCGTGCAGACCTGTCAAAAGCGTCTAATTTAAACGCATACAATTAAAATTAATGATTTTTTTCTGCCACTCGGTTGCGGTTATGACATGGAATAAAACACAACTTCCATTATATTAAATATAACTGAGCTGAAATCGATTTTTTTAAAGTCCCGTGAATTGAATACAGGGTAACCCTCTCGGTAGAGCCGGGGATCATGATTCAGAAGTCGATACTTCCAGACTGGCTATAAGCACTGGCCATCTTACTGCTACAATCTGGTGAAAATATTTTTTGTGGTTAATAGGAATATGAGTTTCAATAGGAAGGAAGGGCTGAGTAAAGGGGGAAGGATGGAAGAGAGTGGTAAAGATGAGTATGGAGGAGGGGATGGGGAAGGGAGGACGAAGGCTTTGAAGAATAAGGATAGTGCTCTCACTTACCATTATTATGCTGAGTGGCGCTGCGATACGCCTGCCTTGCTTTCCTTGCGAAAGCAGACCAAAAGGACACTCGAAGTGATGAGAAAAACAGAATATTAAACCCGGTACAAAGCATATTTCGGTTCCAAAGAAGTGATTTAAATGTAATCGGTTTTTAAAACATATATTTTGCGCTTTTTCAGCTCAAGAGCTGCTCAAGGCGCTGGCCGATACAGGGTCTATCTCAAACCGCACCAGGCGCCCACTTGCAACCTTTGGGCGCATAGTCTGACGCCCTGACGACTGAGCACCACTTTGGGCGACCCGAGATGGGGAGAGAAGACCTAGTGCGCGCTGGGTGTATTTACGTAGCCGGCACTGATCCGTCTTGGACATGAGTGTGAGGATCTGTAAAGTCCAATGCGATGGAATGCGTGCGTGCACAGACTAGACCTCGGTTTACACTCTCATCCGAAGGAGAAATCTGTCATGGCGCTAAAACGGCTTGGCAAGACCTTAGTGTATAGTTTATCCACAAAACTCGTTGTGAGTGCCGAACTTCAATGACACAGCGCAATAATGCGGGTCCATTAGCATGAATACAACTGTTCACTGAGACTGGTACAGGCTGTTATAATTCAAATTCAACTGGCCACTTCGGAACAATCCAGAAAGAAACGGCGTGATACAGTGGTTGGAAGGGAAGGGTAGTGGTAGGGGTAGGAGGAGAGAGCGTAGAGGAATCTATAGGATAACACTCTCGATGGCAACTCAGCCCTATCCTATCCTATCCTATCCTGTCCCGTAAGCCGGAGGTCGTAGGGGCACCACAGATGATCGTTTAACCAGCATACTCCATCTTTCTCTGTCCTCAGCAGCCCTGATGGCTTCGCTCAGTGTCAAACCAGTCCATTCTCGAATGTTGTCCTCCCACCTCTTTTTCGGTCTCCCTTTTCTTCTACCTCCTTGCACTGTGCCTTGCAGAATAGTCTTTACAAGGCCTGATGATCTGGTGACGTGGCCATACCATCGGAGTTTCCGTTTCTTCACCACTGTGAGCAGGTCTTCGTGTTGTCCAATGGCTTGTGTGATGGTCTGTCGGACTTCGTCGTTGGTGATGTGTTGGGTATAGGAAATGCCCAGAAGTCTTCTGTACCACCTCATCTCCATGCTTTGTATTTTTCGTTGGAGATCTGCTGTGAGGGTCCATGCTTCGCAAGCATATAGGAAGATGGAGATGACAAGGGAGCGCAGCAGTCTTACTTTGGAATGTAATGTAAGAGAGAAGAGGAGAGCGTAGAAGAATTTATAGGAAAACACTCTCGATGGCAACTCAGCCCTGCATGAATAAAACTTCTGATGGTTGAAAAGTAACTCCCCATTAAAAATTGCGTACCACGTTTGTAAACAGTGCTGCATCCAAAGGAATAAAAGCAGTGGAGAAAGGGGAAGGGGAAGGAAATGAGGGAGGATGAAGATAAAGGACGGAAGGGGGGGGGGAGGCGTTAGGGCGGGTTAGGGGGGGTTAGATGGGCTATCTGTGCATCACGGTCATGTGGGTTTGTTTTTTTCAGGCCTCCCAGGCTGTTATCCAGTTTTCCAATCACTGCCTGCCATGTTTATTTGTTTGCTTTTGGTGGTTGATTGATTTGTTTGGGGTTATTTGTTTTGTTGCCTAAAATCACTGTGGTGTTGAAAATACATTATAAAGGACGGTACTGAAGCTGCACAGTTTGCAGCAACATACGTATGCATCCGAATATACATTTTTTAAAAGACTTATAAAAATTGTATTATTCATATTTATTAAAATAATTAGGTAAAAATGATTTTTGGTATATAATGCACAAATAGCGTGTTTAAACACACACACACCTACACACACACTCACACATAAACACACATTAAAACTTCAGTAACTTCAAAAAGGGATCATGCATATATATGTTCTCACGAGTCGATGTTGCCACAACTCAGTGTGAAAACGTGGAACTGTCTGGACATGTAGGAATATATAGCTGTAGTACTGTAGAAATAGATAAGTGGGAACATGGAGGTTGGGGGGACACGGGAATAACTCACATCTACCGCAACCAACAAACTATTTTTGTAAAAAGTCTTACCCAGTGGGTCCACTTTCCGCCTCGTTCTCGCCATCTGACAGTTCAAAGGTCAGTTCCGGTACAACCCAGTACTTCCTGGCAGAGCTGGTCAGAAGGTCCTGTCCGCCATTTTGCAGCAATGTTGGACCCATGTACATAGAACCCATGTTTAGTGGTCCTCATGTCCTTGGGCTCGCATAGCACGAAGGACAACTGTTCATTTTGCAACTGGTTTTATGAATGTTCCCTTTTCAAACGGGTTAGAAAAACGTTCCATGTTGAAAAAGTTGTCGCAAAAAAATCTAACTCGTCGTAGTATCACGACATCACTTTCCTCTCTGAATAACAAGCTAGGCGCCTTTTCAACATCCAGCCCGATTGTCACTTCTTTGCAAAAACCGATCCCGAGACTCCCTATATCAGTATCTAGAGATACAGAACACAGATACATTTATTCACAGACCGATTCTTTGCTGTCGGTTGTAATGTGAAAATATTTCTCAAGCACGATACTCAACAATGATGCATTTATCTCCGAATGCCACAAGCGTTTATTATTTATTATAAGCAGATTTTCATTTGAATACACGGATTCAAGCAGAGAGACTCCATATACAGGGATGAGGAAAACCTTCAAAAACATTACGAATTCCATTCTTGACGAATACGTTTTTACATCTTCAGTGGTGCTGCTTCTGTAATGTAATATAATATAATATAATATAATATAATAAAATATAATAAAATAAAATATAATATAATATAATATAATATAATATAATATAATATAATATAATATAATATAATATAATATAATATAATATAATGTATTGTAATAAAATAAAATAAAATAAAATATAATATAATATAATATAATATAATATAATATAATATAATATAATATAATATAATATAATATAATATAATATAATATGATATAATATAATATAATATACGTGTAAATAAAACCTTACATTTAGGACGCAAAATTTAATGTATCTATTCCTCATAATCATATTGACTCATATTATTTGTACCATGATATTTAAATGAATTTTTAATCCACTGAAATATACAGAACATTTGGGTTTTTATATTTACTCGTAAATAATTTTTTAAACTTTTCTTATAATTGAACTTTTATGTACACTTTATAACTGTGGAAATAAAGCAAAGCAATGTACACAATTTAATGAAATTAAAATATTATATATTAAAAAAAAAACTTTTTATGCCCCCAGTAAGGTATATTGAACATCATTCTACAAAATGCATTCCGTCTTTGTATTTTTTTTTTGAGATTTTCCACATCCCTATAATTAAAGAAAATCTCTGGGAAAACTAGGTCACTATGACCGATAAAACTAACAAGGGCCGGATATTTCTCTGTTATAGTTCCACATCCCTATAACTAGAGAACATCTATTGGAAAAACCAGGTCATTCTTAACGGATAAGATTCACAAAGACCGGATAGGTCTCTGCGAGAGTTCCACATCCCTATAAAGAGAAAATCTCTTGGAAATTAATCCTGTTCACTCTGGCCGGATAAGACTGACAAGAACCGGATGAAGCTATGGTGCATGCATAAAGACCACCATCACCAAGTCCTATTAGCAAACACACGGCAATACCTCCACGGCGTTCTATAGCTGCTGAAATTCTTTAGATCTCACAATCTCTGGTGAGAGCCAGGCAATAAACTCGCCAGATGTCGGATGCAGTAAGCTGCTCTAAACAAATTTTTGTTCTAGGCAAACAACAGTTTATCCCAGTTTAAAACGTGCTTGTAAGCGCTAATTGTGCCCCTGCTTAGTCTCAGACTATGCATCACTGAGCAGACAGCGGACAACGCCAGTCAATAACAAATCACGAAATGTCACATCAAGTCATCTCAAAGGAAGGGAATCTTTAGAGACCTCACATTTCATGGCCAGATTTGTTAAGGCAATATAATATTATATAGCCACACTGTCACTGCAGGATTTTCACCGGTTGTAACCCTTTGGCTGCCAAAAGAGATTTGCACCGAGTTTCAATCATTTGCCCAGCAAATCTGGCTCATGATTGTAAAAAATGACCCAAAAAAAAAATCTAAGGTGAACAGTATTAGAAATAACTGGGTAACACTTACTTACACCTTTCTCAAAGGTAATTAATATTGTCTACACAAATATACTATTTGGAACTACAAATTTAAAAACAATTTTTTTACTAGTTTAACATTTACTTATTTATTTATAGTCCAAATAAGAGATAGTGAGAAAGAGAGAGGGAGGCAATCACATCGTATTTGTTATAATTGTATGTATGGATGAGCGGTATTCCTTCACTTTGTCTATGTTCCTGTTTGGCGCATAGATCAGCTTTGCAGGCATGTGTGAGGTGGGTTGGGGTGGAGGGCGGGCCGCCACCCGCCAATGAAAAGAGTTATCATACTAAACTTAAAATGCTAAACAGCTAATGTTCTGAGTTTTTCAGTCGTCTGTATAATTATGCCAAAACGAGCCACACTGTACTCGTGGATTTCGGTTGTGGCCAACAGCCTGGAGATAATTGGGCCCTGCCAGGTACTTTCTTGACCAAGACACATCGTATGATGAAAAGATCCACCGGATACCGGATCGGTCGTCGCCCGGGTACCGAAAACCGCGTCTTCCGTGGCCACCAGGACTGAGGTGATAAGTGCGTTACTGATGGACAACTTAGCAAGATTCGAATGAGAGACAAAATCGTCATAGGGACTTGGAATGTTAGGACCCTAACTGCGGAGGGAAAATTAGAAGAACTGGCCCACGAGCTGGACCACTATCGATGGAACGTTTTAGGTATCAGCGAACTGCGCTGGAAAGGCCTAAGTGAAACAACGACCGACAAAGGCAACAAGCTTTATTTCAGCGGGAGAGATGACAGGCACGAACACGGCGTTTGGATTCTTGGTCCACAAAGACATTCTAGCGACTGTCATGGGTTACCGCCCAGTCTCCAGAAGATTCATTACCATCCGTATGAGAGTAGTTCCTTTCAACATCACCATCATCCAGGTCTATGATGACAATAAAGTCGAGGATTTTTATGAACACCTGCAGACTGTCCTTGACCAAGTGTCGAAGAAGGACATAGTCATAGTGCTAGGCGATTGGAATGCTAAGGTTGGCCAAGATTCGTACCACAACTGGGCAGACACATGTGGACCCCACTGCAAAAAGGAGACAAATGACAGAGGTCTGAGACTCTTTAAGTTTGCCAAATATAAAAACCTGATACTGGCAAACACGCTTGGTCTCCACAAAAAATCCAGACGATGGACCTGGCACTGCCCTAGAGGGGAGCAACACTACCAGATCGACTACATCATGGTCAAGAAACGCTTCAGATCAAGCATCAACATTGACAGGACACGCACTTTTCCAGGATCAGACATCGTAAGTGACGATGATCTCGTGATGATGTCTTTCCGGCTCCACTTGAAAACAGTCTGGCATGTAGCTCTGTGGGCATGTATGAGAGTGTACAACATCAGCCCTAACATTACAGAAGTCATCAAAAGCCTGTATGACAAGGCTACCAGTGCAGTCCTCCACAACAACGCCATCGGGAACTGGTTTAGAACAACAATCGGCGTGCGTCAAAGATGGCTACTCTCTCCAGCACCCTTCAACGTCTTCCTAGAGCGCATCATGTCAGACGCCCTTGCAGATCACGAAGGCACAGTCAGCATAGGGGGTAGAGCAATCTCCAAGCTCCGTTTTGCGGATGACATTGATGGAATGGTTGGAGAGGAACAAAAATTTGAACAGCTGATACAGAGGCTTGACACCACTTCCAGAGCCTTTGGAATGGAAATGTAGCCGAGCGGAATATTTGACTCCCGTCTCTCGTCCACGCCCTTGAGAACACGTGCAACCCGAGCTGTTATTTCATTTTACCCCTCGTAAGAGGGACATAAAAATATTTGCCCTTGCAAGGCGGGGAAGCGTGTTGATAGTAAACCGGGTTGCCGGCTACTAGTGCCATGACAACCATACAAGTCACCGCCATTGACTTGCATAAAATGCTTGCCGAAAATGTAGCCTTACTAACCACCAAAAGCAAAAGACGAATGGTCAGCCGGGGAGAACAAATGTCGTGTCGCCTTGTCCTGCATAACCCAATGGCCAAACCAAAGGATTCTGCACAGCAAGAGCCACCCAAGGCTAGCCTAACCAAGAAGTGCAAGGTAGACAACCTCTCTCCCTAGCTTGAACCAGTCGTCTCCCATTCCTCCACCGATCCCACAGCTCAAATCAAACCATGTCCTCATGGTTTCCCATTTCGCAAAAGGTATGTCTGGAACCGACACTGACTACGCCCAGTCAGTCTCCATTCACAGACAGTGAAAAAATTGCATTGAACAGTTACCACGGTCCAGCATCATCCTGTTTCCGGTCGTTGCACCACTTGTAGCCGAGCGGAGTATTTGACTCCCGTCTCTCGGCCACTACCTTGGCAGCACGGCCCAACCCGAGCTGTTATTTTTGTATTTATCCCTCGTAAGAGAGACATAAAAAAATATTTGCCCTGCAATGCGGTGAAGCGTGTTTGGTAGTAGACCGGGTTGCCGGCTACTAGTGCCACGAAAATCCATACAAGTTACTGCACAAATGGTCAGCCGGGGAGAACAAAGGTCGTTTCGCCTTGTCCTGCATAACCCAATGGCCAAAACCAAAGGATTCTGCACAGCAGGAGCCATCCAAGGCTAGTCTAACCAAAAAATACAAGGAAGACAACCTCTCTCTAAAGCTTGAACCAGTCGCATACCATTCCGCCACAGAAATAAGTGCAGAGAAGACCAAAATGATGACCAACAGCACCAATGGCATCAACACTGGCATCGAAGTCCAAGGTCAGTCTCTCAACACAGTGAATAGCTTCAAATATTTAGGAGCCTTGTATCAAACAATGGGTCCCAACAGAAAGTCCTCTCCAGGATCGCAAACACAACTGCTGCCCTGAAAGGTTGAAGCCTATTTGGAAAGACAGAACCATACGCCTACACTCCAAAGTAAGGCTGCTGCGCTCCCTTGTTATCTCCATCTTCCTATACCCTTGCAAAACATGAACACTCACAGCAGATCTACAACGAAGATTACAAAGCATGGAGATGAGGTGCTACATAAGACTTCTGGGCATTTCCTATACCCAGCACCTCACCAACGACGGTCCGATCTCCCAACACACTCCACTTTGTCCGCAACGAAAAAAAGAAAAATATAAAATCAAACCTAGCATTTAGATAAAAAGTCGGTGGAAGAAACCACCCAGGAAATCGAAACGCCCATCTCAAAACCAAGCAACCTCACTCCAATACCATGACAGTGTTGGCCGCCCCGCCGGAAAACCAAATCTGCCCAAAAACTGCCCTTCCACAAACTCCACCCAACATAAACTCGACCCCACGCGCCCATCCCACCACCAGTCGATTAACTAACGAAGTTTTATTCAGTGGGGTGGTGAAAAAGGTCCCAAAACAGGTCAACAAAAGGGGAAATCAAAAAACCCCCAAAACAAACCCTTTAAACTAATTATATTTTTTTTTGAAAATAAACACAAAGAGTAAAAACAATTGTACAAAAAAAACGAACAAAAAACAACTAATATGAGGAAACCCCCACCCACCCTGAATTAGACTCAATACGAATTAAGTCCTCAAACACCACAATTCGGAACAGACATTCAGCAACAGTGGATAAACATGAATAGAACCACTAACCGACAAAAATATAATAGTATGGACAACAAACACACAGGCAAAGTGCCGCCTCCGTAATTGAGCGTATTATAGAAACGCGCCCGTGCCTATATGACAGGTGACCGATGCTGCGGCAGTCGGTGAGAGCAGGTATGACTTTTGTGGAACCTTGGTGTACAGGCTAGGGGACAAGTTATAGCAGACGGATAAGACCCATCAGAAAAAAGGAGAAGGAGAGAAATCACTTAGCGATATCGCCTCTGTGAGAAGTGATGTACGGTGGAGGAGTTACGTCCCTTCAACCTCACATGGGCTTGCTTTCGGTTCTTAGTCTCTTGTCTATATATGAGGGGTTTTAATTATATTTTAAAAAATGTTTTAGACGGCGATTTTCACCTTTTGCTGTTGAAAATGTTTGAAATAAGGCTTTTCGAATTTGAGAATTTTTTTTATGCACATCTGTTTATTTTTTCATGACTTGCTGCCTCTTGACCGTAAGGGTGTTATCAGCGCTTCCTAAACTGTTGCATTGTTTTGTTGCTTGAAATAAACAGTATGTGTAAGATAAATTGAGTTAAAATAAAAATAATAATAATATTTAAAAAAAACACACTAGTCTAGAATATGTGTCATGCATACATGCGTCATTTATTTTTTGTTCCTATGGGGTCACACAGCATACGGATTGATTGGCAGTTTTAGTGTGTATAATTTATGTGTGAGAGTGTGTGTGTGTGTGTGTGTGTATATAGAAAGAGATGGAGATCGAAATATAAATAAAGATATTGACTAATTCGAAACGTACACGGAAATTCATTTATTTACAAAAATATGCTTCCATTGATTTCAACATAATAATTAGGGTACGTAATAATTATACTCTCTCTCTCAGTCAGTCTTCCTCTCTCTCTCTCTCTCTCTCTCTCTCTCTCTCTCTCTCTCTCTCTCTCTCTCTCTCTCTCTCTCTCTCTCTCGTATTTAAAAAAAGGTGAACAAGGCAACTTTCTGTGATCACAAATGAAACCATCCTGCAATCAACCCTATATATTTCATTCAAATTGACAATACATTCAGTGAGTCTTGTGACAAAATAAAAGGTTGGCATCTGTATTTTATATTAGAATATTCTGCCACAACCTAATTTAATTATAACAGGATACGAAGTTGAGGAATTACAGACACAGTTCGGTGGACAGCAAATAACAAGCCGCTGAAATTTTACTTTTCTCATACTGTCTTACAATCTTTATTATTATTATTTTTTTTAAGTAGCCTTTTAACAATTGCAGAGAACATGACAATAGTGAGCTAATTAGTGCGGCAAATCAAGTTGGGTTACTTAACAAACATAACATTAATCACGTTTATACCAAGACTTTGCAGTGCACCAGAATCGTTTTAAATCTAGATCTAGACAGAGGATGACACATGACAGCAAACGGCCAGAGGGCACCCCTTTTTAGTTCTACTGTGGCTTAATTGACACTGACAGTGACAGTAGTGAGTAGGCGTACTTTTTATTGATACTGAACTAAATTCAAGTTAATTATCACTAAGTACTAACCCTACACACAACCTTTATTAATTCCTTGGGCTAATCCAAACCGTTTCTTACACGAAACATCACCTTAGTTCCAATCCGTCTTGTATCATTGACAACCATTCATTGACAGGTCTTGGTCATCATAATTCATTCATATCATGATTCTTGTCTGTCAGAATAGATCTACAATTTCTTCAAGAACTTACCGTTCTTCTTCCTTTGGGAAACGAAAAAAACTCTTCCCCTTGCATGCAGCCTTTAATCGTGCATTTGTGCAGTTCAAAGTTGCATAGTGGTCACCGTAACTGCTCCTGCGATTTTTTTTCCCCCTCTCCATCAGATCTTCGCTCTGTGAAGCAGGCCTTTTCACACATGTTACAATCAAGTCGCATAACTCTTGACGCGTCATCATACCAATGGCGTCACTGCGCGGTCTATATATTCCTGGTCTATGACTGTACCGAGAAAAAAAAAGCAATCCTGATGATAACGAGATATTACGTCACTGGCATTTTTCGTCACAACATTGTATGACGACCTACTTGTCACAAGCAGTCAAGAGGTTAAATACCACAGCTGGACTGACTGGGGTGACCGTAGTACAGTAAAACCTCCGCTTTGAGACCCTCTCTTAAACGACTTCCTCCAACATACGACCGGAAAAAATTTCACCGATGCTTTGTAAACGACCTCTCTTAAACGACTACCTCTAAAACGCGATTTGCGACCTTCAAATATCTTAATTTTACGACCTAGCATCTGAAAAATTCAGATTCCAAAGCAATACTATATTTATGCGCTTGAAGAAAACAGTTTCGTTTACAACTTTTAACAGCAGACGATGCATTAAAGCAGCTTGAAATACTCTAAGGAGCTGACCAGATTTGCCCTTGGCAGGGGCCTGTTAAATCTTGCCGACACCATGTCTGGTGTTCAAAGTGACATACTAAGAGAACATGCACGAAGGGGGGGGGGGGGGGGGGGGGAGATTATGCAAACAAACAGAAATAACTGCTTTCTTTCAAAAACAAATAAACTATTCAATGATTGAATAAAAATAATTACAACAATATTAATGGGGTTATCTTATCAATAGTTATAACTCCAAACATGACCTCAGCACTTACATACACTTTTAAACAGTTACTATCATACCAACATTTATTTTTTATTTTGTAAATAATGAGGAACAGGAAGATATTGACTGTATTGGTTGTGAGACAAAGTTTAATCTATATTTCTGAAAGATGGTAGATGTTCCCTATACTTAATGGTATGTGTACTTTTTGTATATGTATTTATTTTACTTAATTAATTTTCTAATTGTCTTTTTCGAAAATGTCCTACCTCCTTTTTAAAGCCCTAGCTTAACTGGGCGAGACAAACCGAACCTTTTCTCTGCGAACCAAATGTCAAAAATGCGGTTTCATTCTTAATTGGGTCTTCCCGAGACCAGCCGAGACGAGACAGGAGATCGGGCGTCACGGCGAGCTCTTTCGTTTCTGAACTGGGTCTATTTTTAGCTGCGTCGAAACTGACATACCGTGACGACCTTCGATCGTGAATTGAAAACTGCACAAGATTTTGGCGTTGTTCTAGCGCTGTATGTCCTAAGCGAGAACGTAGGGGCAGCAGAAAGAGAAAGAAAGCAAAAGGCAACACTGCCCTACGTGTTGCAAAGGCACCAGCAAGGTGCATTTCATGTACTGGTGCAAGAGTTGGCTGTACAGGTCAGTGGCTATTCAATGATTTATGATTTTTACTGATTCAGTATTTTCACTGTTATCTAGTCTAAATTAAGTTTGGATTTGGTGCACCTACTTTGTTAAGGTGTTGTAGTATTTCTTTAGATCAGTTGTCATTGACATTGATAGTTTTTTCGGCAAATCAAAATAGTGTCTCGGGCAGGTTTGCTGCACACGAACGGCAAGACGAAAGACCGGCCCGTGACACGTCTCGATGATCTCGCCGATCCCGTCTCGGATTGCTCGCCGAGCCTAGTTAAGGGCAAGGATGGTTCGGGTGTCTCGCCGAGACTGTCTCGGGTGTCTCGCCGAGACAAGGTTCGGGTTTGTCTCGCCCAGTTAAGCTAGGGCTTTAGACCCCTCCAATTTAAGACCTCGTTTTAATGGCAACTTAAAGGTCGTAAAACGGAGGTTTTACTGTACTGTAATCGTGGCAGGCTGAACGATGTGGTTGAAAAGTAACTCCCTATTGAAAATGGCTTATAGTGTTTGTAAATAGTACTGTATTTACATGACATAAAACGCGATGTGATCCTTATACAGTAGTAACAGTTTGATGCGGATCTTTGATTTCATCTTAAAGCAAGCAGCCCACCTTACCACACTCCCACCCCACTCACAAACTCAGAGAAAGAAGGAGAGAGAGAGAATGGGACAGAGAAACGGACAGTAAATTGGGTGGAAGAGAAAAGAGAGAGAGAAGGAGGGGGATGAGAAAGAAACAGAGAGGGTGGAGATTGTTTGGGAGTTATTGGTGGGTGGGGTGTGTGTGTGTGTGTGTGCGTGTGTGCGTGTGTGTGTGAGTGTGTGTGAAAACAAGATGTGCATACCATCAATATACCATTTCGCTTCAAGTGAACCTAAGCCCTCAAACAAACAAAACCAGGCAAAATATCCCAGAAAACTTAGTTGTGAATCATCACTACCCTTTTCATGTGACAAGCCTGAGTATGGGTACAATGATGTAATCAATAGCCAATCTTAAACCAGCACGCCGCGCTCTTTTGCTGGTAAGTCGAGGAAAGAGTAAAGGCACAATTTATGATCGGGCAAAAGGCGTCAGCGTCATAAAAATGATATAAAACATGGTGGAGTGGCTGCTGGAGTGATAGGACTTGGTCTACCGTGCTTGACCCTTTTCCACTGAAGTATTATAGTTGCTAAGGAATTCAGTTCTGATTCAGGCGTGTGGAAAATGGGGTGTCGTAGGGGTGAGGTGTGAGAAAGGAGATGTGTGAGAGAGAAGAAGTCGGAAGTAAGACAATTTTCTATCATATCCTATCCCGTAACTCGAAGGTCGTTTGGGCACCACAGATGATCGTTTAACCAGCGTAAGCGTACTCCATCTTTCTCTGTCGATTCCTCAGCAACTCTGATGGCTTCGCTCAGTGTCAAGCCAGTCCATTCTCTAATGTTGTCCTCTCACCTCCTTTTTTTTGTTTCCCTCTTCTTCTGCCGCCTTGCATACTGTACAAACCTCCACCTCATGTGTGTGTGTGTGCGTGTGTAGGTGTGTGTGTGTGTTTTATGTTTACAAATTAGTGTTCTCAAAGTCAAACGTTAAAACCATTTTAACGATTCCTTCAAAACAATCGTATTAACCCTGCTTTAATTATCTATATGAAAGATTTGTCGGACTGAATCAAACTGGCAACTGTCCGAATTGTTTTGCCTCTCCAGCGAACAACCAATAATGCATACAATGAACAGAATGGAAGTACAAAGTCTTGACTTTACTAATAAACGATAATGTAGAAAGCTGAGAACACCCCTCCCCCACCACCACTCGTCCTCCTCTCTTCCCCTCGTCTTTCTTCCTTTGCCCCTCACATCCAGTGAGCTTACATTAAAAATGATGCGCATAAAATAAGGACACCGGATTATAACTTGCACCTTCAAAATACACAAGCTGGTAGCTTGGCGTAGGAGCCCATGATGTGTATATTCTCTATCTCGGGATAATAATTAATTTTATTGACCTGACGAAGTATGACACAAGCTGTCAAGCGCTCTTCTGAGTGAGAAGTCAATGATGCATGCACTTAAGACGACGGAATAACATCTTGCTGACTAAACCCCTAGGTATGGTCACGACGAAAGTTGTAAAAAATTAAGTGAACAACAAATAAACGGTGCATACCATATGAAAACGGGAGCACGGCTATGGTAAAAAAAGGTGAAAATCTTAAGGTAGCCATGTAATAATAATTGCAACGAAAACACAAGATTTGTCCTACCTCATTTTGATTATGGCGATGTAATCTGGGATAATTGTACAGATATTCAAGCTGGTTTATTGGGAAAACTAAATTTAGAAGTTATTAGAATCATTGTTGGGGCGGTGAAGGTGACCAGCCATGAGTTACTGTATATAGAGTCTGGACAATACACGTTGAAAGAGAGTAGAAAAAGACATAAGCTACTTACTTTTTATAAGATGATAAACGAGTGCTGTCCTGGGTACTTGTTTTATCAGCAGTTAATCCATATCACCGCAAAAGATCTCTAGAACGTAGGGTACCCCCACACAAAACTGAACTTTATCAAAACTCTTTTTTTTCCTTCAACCACAGTACTGTGGAAGGATCTCCCCGAGGAAATTCAAGCCAGGCCATTAAAAAGACACCTTTCCAAAGATGATCAACCTGTTCTATTGTACTATTACCATGGGACACGATAGCAGCAGGTTTTACATGCCCGACTTTGACTTGGCGTAAGTAACCTCAATAATTACATGTTCCGCCGTCATTTGTTAGAAGACCCAGTCTGTCATTGTGGGCGTCCTGCAAAAAAACATCTGAAAATGTCTTCCTTTTTTGGTCCTATATTCGGCACTGTACGTACGCAAACAATTAACCAATTAGACCCTACTTTTAGAAACATCAGCATCTTATTGTTTGGCAGTGAACATCTCTCCCCACAAGAAAACACCAAAATCTTCTCAAAAGTTCACACAATCCTCGCATCTAGTAACTGCTTCGTTTAGAAAATAGCTCAATTATGCAAGATCACCTCTGATTGGTCACCCTGATATCCGTTAAAGCTATCCCCGTTTGTTTTCCCTCTCCCTTCTTGTCCCCTATACGCCTCGGTGTGCGGGGATGTTAATTTAACTACTACTACTTCCTCTCCCTAGAAGTAACACCCCACCCCTTCGCACCACAAGTGTATTAATAGCTGTCAGAGTGAAACTGACCAGAAGTGTCTCTTTGAAACTGAATAGACGAAGTCCTCACTATTTTATTATCTGTTCACGTGCAAACGCTCAGTCTCGAACTATTTCTTATTATGTGAGTGTGTGTGTGTGTGTGTGTGGGTGTGTGTGTGTGTGTGTGTGTGTGTGTGTGTGTATGGGTGTGTGTGTGTGTGTGTGCGTGTGTATGTTTGTGTTCCTGTGCGTGTGTTTTTGAATGTGTGTGTGTGTTGTATTTATTTTACTTTCTTTTTATAATGGAACGTAACTTTTTTTTTTTAAATTTCCCCCTCCTCCAATCTGATTTGTTTTCATTGTTTTAGATTGCTTCAGGCATTTATTTATCTTTTTAATTGACAGCTACTATACTGTGTAAAGTTTACTATTGGGTGCATGTATCCGTTTCTCGTTAGTTAGTTCATTTATTTATTTTTTTAATTATTTTTTTTTCACCTCGATTGTATTGTATTTCTTGCCTCTTATACTATAGTTGTATGCTTGTTTTCTTTCTTTATTGTTGAGATGATTCTTTTTAATATACCTCTATTTTTCTTACTTTGTACTTGTTCTTGTTCGCCAGAGACATTTCATTGTTATCATTTGTCAAAGGGTAGCACTTATTTAAGCTGTGCCTTTGTGTGCCCTTTATGTTCTCCATGTTTTGTTTGCTTGTATCGTGGATAATAAAATTCTGTTTAAACCAAAGACAAGACTACTTCTGAACGAATTTGTTAACGACAGCTTCTTTTCCTCCTCATTGGTCCGGTCCAGTGAACGACTTACATTGAACAGAGCGCACCCCCCATTCATACATACATTCATTCGTTTGTTCGCTCATTCAAAAATAGCATTTTGGGGAATAATTTGCAGTGGTCCTCGAAAGAGTTTTGAAAATATTTGAAAAGAGCGCTGGCTTATAAAATCTTCTGGGATTAGTTATGCCGTTGGATTTTTCATGCATTAATTTCATTTGTCTTTATGTTCCGCCTAGATATTTAGTGCTTAACATTCAACAATACTCTGTATAGAGAGGTGGAACTCCAGTAGGCAATGTCAATTGCCAACAACAGCAAAAAGACAAAAAAGAGAATTATAACGAAGGATTGCGTCCCATTGCAATAATCTTTAAAGGGGCAGAGAAGCGGAGGAAACTATGGAAAAGAAGAATACGATTTCCCTCTTCCCCCCTCCTTTCCTCCTTCCCCTTACCCACACTTTCTTTCTATCATAGAAAAATAAAGGTTGATTTATACACTGCACGCAGTCCAAACAAACAAAGAAACAGCAATAAATGAATAAATAAATAACAGATAACACACTCACACACAAAAAAAACCATGGAAAACAAACAAAGAACCACAACTCCTGCTGTTCTCGTGAAATCTTAACTCCTCTTAGCCCAACTCCCATTATGTTGCTTTCTTTTCTTTCTTCAAAACAAATTATTTATTTATTTATTACAAGGTTGTTTCCAAAAATATTCATATCTAAGAACGATTAAACATATATAATAAAGAAGTTTGGATAATTCGGCTACTATTTTCAATGTTAACCAGATATCACATTCTGATTTAAAAACAAAGCAAATAAAAAGGACTTCTCGACCTCTGTATATGAAGTATCTCTTGTAAATCTTCGTACGACCAAATGCTAAATCTACAGTCGTAAGATAATTATAGACTGTGATAAAAACATTTCAATACCCCAAACCGCGCATAGGTGCCACGTAGCTTGATAAAGAAAATATAACATGATGAAAAATAATAATATTTTGAATACGAATGACAATATAGGCCTAAACAGATACAATTCGGAACACGAATTAAAAAAAAAGTTCCATTGTTTAACACAATAATTTTGCTTAAAATCTGTGTCAGTTCAATTTTTTTTTAAAACTAGAGCCAAACAACAGTGACTATTTATTCTACGCTATTAAGGTAGATTTCTTCTGTCAAAACTGCTTACATTTCGCATTACAATGCTTCAAACTTTAATAGGGCAATACAATAGGTGCTTTATTATACACGTAATTTTTTAAAACTACCAAACAGCTTTGGAATGTAGTACCCTGTTGTAGGCTTACTTTTTTTTTCCAAGTCAACTTGGTGCAGTATTTTAATGATTAACTTGCCCGAGAATGGAATTAAGACGCGACAGTTCATTAGCCTAACACTACGATGGCTAGCCCACTGTTCATTTCAAGTTGAAATCGGATTAAAACAGAGGACTAGGCCTACTAGCGTTCAAAATGTACAACTATGAACATGTTGAAATTATCGACCACACGTTAAAATGTAATCCAACTTCTGTGCACTGACATGACGTCACTGAACACACTGAAACGTCAGTGATACAATTTTTTATCAGCACGAAGCTACGCACTATAGCAAGGTTACCGAAGCCAAAATTTTGATTCTCACACACTGACTCCGCTAAAAGGTTAATTCTATAATCCGCTACTTTTCTCACTATCCTATCCTGTCCCATAACCCGAAGGTCGTAGGGGCACTTTCTCACTATCCCAGTCAAAATCTATTACTCCAAATGAAACCGAGATTCGTCTGCACGATCAGAGACATTCAATGCATGATTTAAATAAAAATTGACCAAAAGTAAAGAATCGTCAGCTATATTAAACAAAAA
This sequence comes from Oncomelania hupensis, assembly GCA_036898135.1. NCBI lineage: Eukaryota > Metazoa > Mollusca > Gastropoda > Littorinimorpha > Pomatiopsidae > Oncomelania > Oncomelania hupensis. The sequence goes on along the minus strand of CM072519.1, from coordinate 42,277,685 downwards.
TGGGGGCGATCATTGAGAAAACAGATCTCCGATCCAGAGAGTGCGCTCTGTAAGCTTCAGATCGTCCGCACCGCCGGTATTCGCCTTTTGGCGAACAAACTATGGACTTCAGAACGTATGAGTAAAATTTCATAAAAAGGAATTGTAGGGCTAACATTATTTCGGAATCAGCTTGTTTATCACTTCTAGATAAGCGTGTGCCACAAAACCGGCACGACCCTGTCATTTGATAATGATGATGATGGTTGTGATGGTGATGATGATGATGATGATGATGATGATGATGATGATGATGATGATGATGACGATGATGATGATTATTATTATATTGATGATTGATGATGATGATGATGATGATGATGATGATGATGATGATGATGATGATGATGATGATGATGAAGTAGTCTTTTAATGCAGAGGTATCCAGTGGTAAGGTTCATGCTCATTGCATCGTGCGATCACAAATAAAGCAAAATCCGTTGATGCTAGTGTTGAGAAACAGGGTTAGCGGCAAGGTTGTGTTTTAATGACCTCCTTGGATAGTTTGTAGTTTGAATAACTTGTTTGTCCGCCTGCTTGCTTTGTGTTTCTGGCTGACATACTTGTCTGGATCTCACGCTATCTACTAAGGCGATCTAATATTCAAAACTTACATACTTCATCGTGTCTTCTACGAGGACGCCAAAAAAAAAAAATCTGTTTATATAATAATGGACTTTGTTTATTTTGGGGATCTTAACGGCCTGTCTTATTTGGAAGGTTCGTGGGAAAAGGTTCGGGAACCTAGGTTCGGAATATGAGTACCTCGAAAAAAGAGTGTTCGAACCTCCACGAACCTTCCAGTTAAAACAGGCGCTACCCCACTATGGTGCAGCAGTTGTTCTCCTGTTACACTTTAAAAACAAAATATTGATCTTGATTTCTGTTGTCATCACAAAGGCGGAACGAAATCAGCAACAACACAACACTAGGCACGCAACGGGAATATAATACAATAAATATTTCGTCGTACAAGCAGAAAGTTTTCTACATTTGACACCACAAAACAGCAAAAAGCACGCAGCCAACGATGGCCCTTAAAGCGCACACTCTCGAGTCTTTCATCCCTCTGATAAAACCTGACACAGCACATTATTATCAAACAGCGACAATACGTAAACGAAGACCCCGTATTGGACTGGCCTTGGTCAATGTGACTTGAGCACAGGACAACGCTATACCATTCCCAAACAATATTCATATTGATCATCTTTCGGCTTTCTTTTCAAAGTCTCCAAGTCTGAGCGCAAAGATTGTAGTGTTAAAATAAGATGCGGAACTCTTTTGAGCCATAGGCATTAATATGTGCAAAAGTCTCTCTTTAAATTAGAGCAAATAGTGTTGGTATTGCAATCAGATGTGGTACTCCAGGTGAAAATGCTTTCTTCCTTTAAAAAAAAAAAGATCCCCTATGAAACAAAGCCACAAATGTCATGAACAACCATTTAAATGCACATGAATATTATGTCTTTTTTTTTGGCACGGCCTCAATTTTGACTTCCAAATCTCATTACACCTAATTATTCTCTCTGACTTCTTCCCCTGGTAAGACGGATCACATTGCGAGGCTTGCACAAACCTCTAACGACAAATTCTACAAATTACGTCTGTTATTAATTTTTTTTTTTTTTAAATAATCGTAACAAAAGGAATATATGCAGGTAAAAGTACCACACCCTTGGCTCATTTAGGAAAGAGGAGGATTTTTTTTGGTCAGGGCCAGTTTCATGAGGGCCCTTCACGCCCCCACCCCACCCTTTCCCAAGCCATCGACTTCCAATTCTCACGCCATAAATTGTATATAGTCATTTGTTGTGAGACAGATCACAGCTGCGAGGCAGTGCCAGTCCAACAGAGACAGCGTCGGTGCCAATTCAGATAACCGCGTCACCACCTTTCTGACTTCCTGATAAGACAATTCCAGACTTCTCCTGCTTACTAAGGAAATTGCGAATCAAAGTGAAAACGTAATAAATGTCAACGGAGAATCTTTCGTTGTTATTATCACCGAAATTCATCAAATAACTTTTGTTGCATCAATTGTGTTATTCATCAAATTAACATACGTTGTACGGATTCATGAAAGGACAGCCAATCACACCAAAACGCTACTATTGTAGCTAGCAGGGTGCAAACGAAGCCAATAAATATTACATTTTATAAGCAAACTCATTTTTGTAAACTTACTGAGCACAGAGATATGGTGCATGGAGCGGTCTTAAACATCAGTCCCAGGCAATAGCATTTGTCTCCGTTTGTCGCAAGAGGACTAGTTTTACTCTGCTTATTTTAATATTTAGCTTGGTTAGTCTATGTAATCTTAGAATGTTAATGGTAGGCAGCAGCAGACGATGGAAGTAATCAAGCGTAGCAATAGCATACTGCCGGCTACACACAGTGGTAGTGGACGGTAAGAGTGAAGGCAATGACATCATCGTAATTACGGTAGGCGAGTCTATTATCCGCCAACGAGATCACAGAATGGACTCAACCAGGTCAGGCTGATTCGAATAGAGACACAGAACGGCAGTCGGGTTAAAACCGAGGAGCAGTTAACAGCTACACAGCTTAGCAGTAGATCTCTCCAGAAAAGACTAGGACGCAGTACTTGTGAAAATCCGAATTCACTCAAATAGCCACTGGCCTGAAATTGTCACGAAGGTAAATGAACATACTTCTGTTTCATCGTGATGTATTATATGATTGTTGAATTATGTTTGTGGAATTTGCTATGCATAGAATTGAATTGTTTGCCCGACTTTGCCTGACACGTGGAGAAGCCGACCACGAGGCAAAAGACGACCGGCCGACGCCATCTTGAATTATGTACGGAACCACTGTTGTTTAACTTATATGTGTGCTTGCAGACCAGTGGCTGTACAAATGAATGTGTATAATATTATTAATTCTTGATGTGTATAAGTAGCCATGTTTTATATTTATGGATGTATAGGAAATTAGAGTGGAGATTCCAGTGGACCACGGACTTAGCAGAATGTTCGTCGCTTATATATGTAGATGTGGAGCTAATCACTGAGGGCTATTACGACCTTCAGTGAGACGCTCTGCACACACCTAAAATTCAAGGTTGTGCAGAATTTCGTCTCACATGTTCCAGACGATCAGGCGTTCTGTAGTGCGCCCAACACAGCCTCAGACGAAACCACGTCGACGCATACGTTGGCTGCAGCGGTATCCCCAGCATTGTGCGAGGAAAACCCACGAGTCTACCCACAGGGAAGAACCCAGAAGAAGACAACACAGTTGTCAGGAAGGTTTATAGGCGTTTCGCCGGATGGTCGATTCACCGATAGGTCGATTCACCGACATGTAATTCAATCACTTGTAGACGGACCGCTAGCCCTAACCCTAACCCGTTTCGAGCGGTATATGTGTAGCACTGCCTTACCCTACCCGTCGAGGCACTGCCTTACCCTACCCGTAGTTCTAGAATTTTTTCTTGTCGTACGGTCCCGTAGGAGCAGCCACTTGGACGTTTCGCCTGAAAATCTGATTGGTCGATTCGCCGGAATCGGCGATCGTGATTTCCGGCGAAACGACCATGTACCGTCAGGAAACAGACCACAGCACAGCACGCCAGACTCACAGTTAAGTCACTAAACGTGTGTGCACAAAAACTGAGAGCTACAGGACCACAGTAGTCCACTTCTCATGAACATTAACCTCCAGTGCCCGAGGATGAACAATTAGCTGCATAGACTATCAGCGATCGAATTATTCACAGTGACTATTTAACATTTAAGGTAGATTAGTACTTAGAAAATCTTGTATAGAGTAGAAGAAATAAATGTGTGATGTTTAACTGTTATCAAGTGGCTAGACTACATATGATTCATAGCCGTGTGAAAGCTAGTGTGACAGTAACCTTTTACCATTTTTCTATCTATCTCTGTAACACAGCCTTAACACAGACCGAGATAAATAAATAAATTTATTAAAGTAATTCACAGGGTGACTCACTAGCGGTCCCCATCGGATAAAGCGTGAGGTTTACATCATTCCATTGTGCAGAGCCCAGCAACCCATAAAACCCACGTGACACCGTTCAAAACGTGTTGAAAGCGATGGTTTCGTCCTAGACTTCTTGTTGGCTCACGCTATGCATCGCAATCCAGTACTGAGCTTGCAATTCACGTGATTTATGCAACACAGAATTTTAGTTAATTTATAGTAGTTATTCATTGTTTATAGGGTCCAGCGGACTGTAAAGAACCGAATCAGGACCACAAAATCAGGACCATAACTTGATTGAAAGTGGGCTCATCCATGATCCGTATAAAAGATCTGCTGAAACGATTCTAACGGTAACACTGAAGGCACTCCACCAGCCGGCCACTTTACAATAAAGGCATCTCATGCAGGGGACGCTGCGGCTTTACTCTAATTTATCGAACCCCCTTTTACAAACACATAAACATCACTACAAAATATTAACGAAACACATACGTATAATATGCCTACATTGCTAAATAACAATATCATAGAAAGCCCTAGAGTCCATTTTGCAGAAAGCGTCCAATATCCCAAAGCTGACCCAACAGACCCCATACACAAATGAGGAGTTGTGGGAAAGTTTTCAAGAAAAAAATGTAGATGTCTGGTCTAGCGAAGAAGATACATGTATTAGATTGATAGAACAGAGTAGATGAGTAAAAACAAAGGAGAAAGCCAGCGACTATGGGATTTAAAAACGCTAAATTTCCAGAAAGTGGGGATACTATTCATACAAAAAACCCCGGCACCCCCACAAGGGCGGAAATGGGGGGGGGGGGGGGGGGGGTAGAGAATTTATAACATGGTTTGACAAGTACTCACTCCAGAAGGAAAAAAAGAAATATAGGTCATACCTTTATTTATGGTTCGTTTAAGTAGAGTTTTGGGTGGTTTCGGATCTACTGTATAATGTAAAAGACATTGGTACCGTTCAAGAAAAATTAAAATAGACTCGCTGTATAATTATTGTTAAAGTGATAGATTGCCCAAGACGTAGGTTAAATGTTGAGCACACTCTTTAAAACATAAATAAATAAGAGAGAAATGGAGGGAGAGAGAGAGGGAAAGAGAGAGAGAGAGACGGTGGGTGGGGGGGGGGGGGGGGGTGGAGGGAGACAAAGACAGATAGAGAGACACACGAACTATACACATGTGTTTTGTATTTTGACGTTGACATTTTTTTTAATCGTTTCGTTTCCGAAGTCCTCCTCATAGTAAGACTAATTTAAAAAAAAAAAACACGAACAAAGATACAGCACCTGCAAAGACATGCAAACAATAAACTAAATAAAAAATTTACTTGAACACACCAAAACCACAAAACATACTCTCCACCGCACACCACCACCGCCCTCCCCCAAATCACATGGGTTTTTTTGTTAAATGCACCTTTTATCACCGCCTCATACCGTTCAGCTATCTAGACTGAAAATCCAAGAATACGATTTCTTAATTCTTCACCTCTATTCAGTTTACCTGGCAAACAGCGCTCTGCAAGACAGAAGCTAATCTAGCTTATAATTAGAGAAAGACAAACACTGGTTTACCTCTCTTGTAGAACAGCGGAGATCTGCAACACGAAACAGTAGTGTCGTCCTTATCTGTTGTAAGCATGCGCTAGGGGAGGTCTAACCGTCTTGTATGCAACAAAACTCATCTTTTTTCTGTAGCAAATTCACATGCAAGCATGGGTTACTTGTACCTGTGAAGGCTTCTTTCTGTTGATATTATAACATCAGAACCGCTAGAAGTCAAGATCGAAAAAACACTCTCCATTCAAAAAAGTTCACATGTTGGAAAGTTTCCTTGCACCAACCTTCTTGTCCCATAGGTGTAATCGACCTACTGTATACTGAAGAAACGTCGTGACCTAACCATTGTCATCAACACGCTCATTTGCCGCATGTCTGTGCACTGTGTAAACAAAACAAAACAAAAAACAAAACAAACAAAAAAACTCTTTATTACACTTGCGTCACGTCTAAGACTCGTAGAGAGTATGTCGCTTGATTCTTGAAAGAACTCGGCTGACCTTAAGTGGGAGAATAACAATCTACACGCTGAGATATTTTACAAATCAAATATTCAAGCAATATTCTGACCTTACGCGAGAGATAATCTATTCACAGAAATATTCTGTAAAATCATATAGTCACGTGATGTTGGCTTTACGCATTATAGCGGTGAGCGAATACGATAGACACTGAAGGATTTCTATCAGAGGCGACCAGCTGGGAGTGACATAGGTCTATCCCTGATTTTGGTCATATGACAGAGGTTTAGCTGAGACTGAATAATGACCGACTGCTCTGCTGCTGTGGGAAAGACTGAACTGCAGTCTGATGCTTGCCTGACATTTGCAAGAAACCTAGCTGGGTTCAGAACCTCGATAGTGCATGACGTGAGATTTTGTTATCAGGATTTGATAATTGGTGATTCATTTCCTTCGTTTCGCCTCAGCGATCTGTATTTTAAGATTCCAGTCAACAGGTTCAGGTGGCATGCTAAAAAATGATTGGGACGATTCAGTGGTCATGGGCGCTAGGCAGTGCGCAGGATGCAGTAAGTTGTCCTCTAGAGTTAGATCCTGATTGTGGTAGGCGCCATGAGCAATTCATTGAGCTGGTAAGCGCTTTATTCGAAAAGTACTTTTCTGTACTTGGCCTCTACTCTCTCTCTCTCTCTCTCTCTCTATAGCTCTCGATAGCTCAGTGGTCAGAGCGCACGACTTGTGTGAGTGCGTCTTGGGCGACGTGGGTTCGAATCCTTACTTCAGCAAACTATTTTGTGATTGCTGGATATTACGGGCCAGCGCCTTGAGAAGCTCTCTGAGCTTGTAAGTGCGCTATATAAGATAAATCTCTTTCTTTTCTCTCTCTCTCTCTCTCTCTCTCTCTCTCTCTCTCTCTCTCTCTCTCTCTCTCTCTCTCTCTCTCTTACAGACACACGTTTAGTACTTGTTACTGTAATGGTAGAATCACAGAGAAGCAGGTCAGGTATTGCGCTTGTGGTGTAAATATGATGATCATTTTGCAAGAGGACGTATTAGCAAGTTCTTTGAAGATTCCGTCGTCTGCTAGACCTCTTCTCCCCTCTGGATACATTGGTGTTGAAGATCCTTACTTGGCTTTATAACCACAAATGAATGACACTGCATTCAACCCCACGCCCTCTTGTTCCAGGCAAGGGCTAGTAACAGCAAGGGCCTCGAGAGATACCACACACACACACACACGCACACACACACACACACACACACACACCCACGCACACACACACGCACGCACACACACACACCCATCCACACATACACACACCCATCCACACACATTATCTCATCTCCTATAATAATTGAACATAAATAATCTCCCTTGACTATGAATCACTCGAGAGATACCACGCACACATGTTACCTCCCTTGATTGCAAGTGAACATACTGAACATAAATAATCTCCCTTGAATATGAATCTCCTGATCATAATTATTGTACCGAGAAAGACGTATAATCTCGTCTGAAAATAAATACTCCCCCCCCCCCCCTTCCATTTCCCCATCCTCACCTTCTACCCCAAATTTCATATATTGAAAATAAATTGTATCACCCCCAAGAAAAGATTTATAATCTCGTCTCAAAATAAATAGTTTCCCCTGAAACATAAATATATGGTATTCTGTGTAAATAAATTAGAAGTGGAGTAACCCCTTTGAGTATACTTACTTCCTGTTAAACATACACCGTTACTTCAGTACAATTAGTCTTTGTCTGGTCTGCACACAGACCTGCCTTGCCTTTGATATAACAAAAATGCTTCTGGTACTATTAGCGGATTGTTTATTACCTTTTAACGAGCTACAGTGACAGCCAGTAATTGCAATATCGTCTAGACATGCTCCCATTCCTGATTAAGGATACTATATCTAGTTTATTAATTAAGACCGATATTATTTCTAGTTTATTTCATCTGTATTCTCCACAGACGGTGTAAAGTATTCTATATCAAATATATTTCATACAATATTTAACTTAGCCTTCGAAGTGTAACGTACACACTCATTTATGGCAATACAATATATGGCAGACGGGGTATAACCCTCTCAGGGAAGAGCGGGTGTAGGGACATAAATCAGAACTGAACCATTAGAGAAATCATTCTGCTAACAGTAACTCGGAGGTCGTAGGGGCAACACAGATGATCCTTTAACCAGCATACTCCATCTTTTCCTGTCCTCAGCAACCCTGATGGTTTTGCTCAGTGTTAAACCAGTCCAACAGTGGATAAAGGGCCACATTAATTGTGCCCACAACGGGATTCGAACCCTTGTCTTAGGTGTGTGCCAGTCGAACGAACGCTTTATCACTGAGCTAGCAACGGCGGTGGGCCAGTTACCTTATTAGAACAACTATCATGGGATAACTGCACGAGAACATCGTAAGACATGCAACGCTGAGTAATAGAGTTATTTATGGTAAGAGCTGCAATTAAAAGGAAAATTCCCGAGTCTCTGGTATAACATAAAACATGTTTTATCCTTCTAGGGGTAAGAACATACTAGGCATAGTACATTCATCCATCCATTATTTACAACACCACTATCTACAAACACGCGCCTAAACATACAGGCTTCCCGCACATTCGCGCTCATTATGATTTCACCAATCCTAAAACTAAACGGCCTTTCACCCCGCAGCTATTAACCTACACGCATCTCATACACAGCTCCAGCTCCCACAGCAATAGATACATTAATTTAATTAACATACTAAGTAATGAACATTTAAAAAAAAGAAAAAAAAAAGAAATAATTCTTTGAACAAGAGAAGCTATGCACAATTAGGAGGGGAGGTGGGGGATAGGGGCAAGGCAGGGATATTGAATCTAAAAGTGTGTTTCTAGACTGAAGAGCAAGTTGTTGACAGCTAGGCCTAATGGGTCTCTCCCCTCCCCCCCCCCCCTCAGGGATTTGGGGGACACTTCCAGGTGAGGGTCAGAACGGGGTGTTTCACTGGACTTGCTAGTGTGTTTTAGCTTACCGGTTTCGACTCTTCTTTTATGTTTTAGTTTACTTCTTTTATCCTCTGTTTTTAAACCTCAGTATTCTAAGGATATAATTATCTTTATTTTTGAAAAAAAAAATCACATTATATAACCCACCTCCACCTTTTACATACACGTACGCACGCACACAGTCACAAACATTCATACAGACTCTCTCTCTCTCTCTCTCTCTCTCTCTCTCTCTCTCTCTCTCTCACTCTCATACCTCACCCACACATTCCAAATGCATACAACCACAGGCAGCCATGGGTAATGGAAGTAATGGCATGAAATAGAAATGTGTGTGTGTGTGCGTGTGCGTGTGTGTGTGTGTGTGTGTGTGTGTGTGTGTGTGTGTTTTGTTTTGCCGAAAGTGAAAGTGGCAGGTTGCATCCATTTCCTTTGCTTATTACCCAGAATGAACTTCGTCCGTTCTATTTCTAAATATAAATCTTTCCAGCATGCGCGCGCAGCATACACACACACCCACATTCACCCACACCCACACACAAACACACACACACACGCATGCATGTACGTTTTTTTTAAGGTGGTGTTGTTGTTTTGTGTGTGTGCGTGTGTGCGTGTGTGGTTGTGTGTGTGTGTGTGTGTGTGGCTAGGTAGAAACGTCTTTATTCTGACATACACTTGAACCTCTACGTGCTTTCTTTTTACGGACCCCGTTATTTTGACGTCAAAACAGTGTTCCGTTAGGGTTAGGGCTGTGTTAGGCTTAGGGTTAGTTTAAGGGTTAGGGTTTGGGTTAGGGTTAGGGATAGCTTCAAAAAATGGACAAATTTGTAAAAATGTCAAAGTAACGTATGTCGAGTTTCATGAAAGTCATCACAACGGCGTTTCTACACGATTGTGTGTGTGTATGTGTGTGTGTGTGGGCGTAGAAACGACGTTACTCTGACATACACTTGAAACTCTACGTACTTTCTTTTGACTTTTTTGACGGCCCCGTTATTTTGATGTCAAAATAGTATTCCGGTAGAGTTACAGTTGTTTTAGGGTTAGGTTAAGGGTTATGGATAGCTTCAAAAAATTTAAAATATCAAAATAATGTAAAAAAAAAAAAAAAAAGGGAAGTGTGTCAAAATAATGTATGTAGAGTTTCACAACAGTCATCACAACGTCGTTTCTACAAAATTGTGTGTTTGTGTGTGTGTGTGTGTGTGTGAGAGAGAGAGAGAGAGAGAGAGAGAGAGAGAGAGAGAGAGAGAGAGAGAGATTAAAGCGATGTAATTTTATTACACAGTGATTTTTATTTTACTCGATTTTATTCCATTCGTACTGACAACCTCTTTGCAAAAACTAATAAAATTAGTAAAATAACGTTTAGTTCCAAAAAAGCATTAAAAAAAACAACATACAGTCATTCGAACCAACCATGTTTCAACTCTATTGTACCCGAGACAGGAATCTCTACAACAACCTCACTCTTGTACCACTCGCATACATCTGTGTGTTGTATATATATCTTTGTGTCATCTAATAAAAACAAAACCATTTTCTACCTCATGCCCTCTTGGTCAAATCAATATTGTCACTTTTAGTATTTCAGTATTGATCAGAATCTTAACATGGACATTTCCGGAAGTTTACCCAGAATTTTGCCAGAATGTTTGTGAAATATTTACTTATTTATTGTTCTTAAATAGCGCTTTTACCAGCTCGAAATTTGCTCAAGGCGCTGGTCTACTTAGAAGCGCCTTGAGCAGCTCTTTGGTTAAAAAAAAAAGCCCGCTATAAAAGAACGACTAAATAAAGAAATAAAAATTTGAAAGATATTCAGCAATTGACGTCTTGGGAGATGTTTAGCAGCAGAGGATTCGATGCAGTAAAAAAAAAAAAATTCTCCATTGACATGTTTAAATACTAATTAGAAAAGTGTTTGCTAGATTATCCAAGCGCACGCGTGATAATGAGGTAAAGTGATTGATTTCTTTTGTTTCCGGGCATTCAAAGGCGGCGAGCCTTTATATCATAATTCATGCTGCCCAAACAAAAATCTTAACCTAAGACTTTAATCAAAATCACGTGGTTAAACGCGTAGGGTCTGTCGTGTATAGATGTATAAGTCTTGTAATCTTCAGAACAACAAAAGCACCGTATTTCGAAGGCAATTTAGAAGATAATAAGCACTAATAGCATAACGTTTTCTGAAAACAGCGTACATCAATGGCATTTTAATCAGCAGATTTGTTAACCGTAGGAAGACGTGGGATTTGACTTTATTGATCATGGTTATGGACAGTTAAAAATATCTATCTAATGCCGAATCCGTGAAATACAACAGGTACTTAGAAGGAAAAAGAACACTTCAAAACACTGTTCGTTATTCGCCAATGGGATTTTAAAACCCCCACAACATATTTGACAAGTGAAACAATTTAGATCTACCATGAAATTCCTAAAACACAAATTGGACTGATTTCATTATGTACACTTAAACAAACAATATAATTGATCAGGCATAATATAGCTGATTAATTCAAAACAATACAAAACACGTGTTCTTAGACTTAGCGTATTCTGACAATATTTATGCAGCCAACCCCCACAATGTAGTTTCACAAAATAAGTTTAAGAATTTTAAAAAAATGAAAGAACATCTTTACACGCAGAGTGAAAAGGATGCATTTGGTGTGTAGGAGTGGGTATAGGGGAGGAGGGCCGGGGTCAGGTGAGTGAGATGGAGCAGGGAGGAAGGCGATCAGGAGGAATATCTGTCGATGAAGATGACATCGATAAGCGCACGTCTATACAGCACTCTCCCTCGCTCGTGCTGTAAGACAAACTGGTGGGGTGGGGTGGGGGGATGGGGGGTGGGAGGAGGGCCGGAGCGAAGGGAAGGGGAGCAGTGGTGAGGGAAAGGGTGAGGTGCAGAAGGAGGAGGTCGATGAATAGCATTACATTACATGATTATTGCTTTAGGTCCAGCGGACTCTTCTGAGCCAAATCAGGACCAGTATAGCCGAATCAGGACCACAAAATTAAGACCACAACTTCGCTGAAAGAGGACTCGCCCCTGATCCGCATAAAAAAATCTGCCGAAACAACTCTAGTGGCAACACTGAAGGCATTCTACCAGCCGGTCACTTTACAATAAAGACATCCCACGCAGGGGACGCTGAGGCTATACTCTAATTTATCGAACCCCCGTTTACAAAAACAAAATAGAATATAAACATCATTATAAAATATCAACAAAACACATACATATAAAATGCCTACATTGTAATAACATCATAAGAAGCCCCAGTGACCACCTGGCAGAAAGCGTCCAATATTTCCAAGCTGATCCAACAGACGTGAGGAGTTTTGTCCCGGAAGAGTTTGAATTAAAAAAAGGTTGATGATTGGTCTAGCGAAGAAGAAGATAGTATAGTAGATTGATAGAACAGAGTAGGAATGAGAAAGAACAAAGGAGAAAGAAAGCGACAGTGGGAATTTAAAGCACTAAATTTCCAGAAAGTGGGGATACTATTTATACTGAAACACCCGGCATCCCCAGGAGGGGGGGGGGGGAGATATGAGAGAGAGAGAGAGAGAGAGAGAGAGAGAGAGAGCGAGAGAGAGAGAGAGAGAGAGAGAGAGAGAGAGAGAGATGAATGAATGGATGGATGGATGGTGATAACAGGCATAGACAAGGACTTAAGTGAGGAGAGGGTGGAGATGACAACAGGTTAGTGATACGCGACTTGCGTACATAGATATATACATTTCTATCATGTATATAAAAAGTAAAACATTATAGCAGCAGCAATTATATATATAAGCTCATTTTTTTTCCTCAAACGGAATGTTGTTTTCCATAAAAACACACACAAAAAATGTTGCACAATTCCCAGCATCCTCCGTCAATTCAAATGAATTCTGACACGTAGGTTACCATAAAACTAAACAAAGGTAAATAAAAATCATGTACAAAATACAAGCACTCATGTCGTTTTAAGCACTCTCCCAATAAACGACAAGAACAACATTCTCTCTCTCTCTCTCTCTCTCTCTCTCTCTCTCTCTCTCTCTCTCTCTCTCTCTCTCTCTCTCTCTCTCTCTCTCTCTCTCTCTTCCATTCGTAGCCAAATAGATTTTTTTAAAAAAATAAATAATGAAAATGTGAATGAAATCGATAATGAAATTCTTCTGACAACATGAATTTATTTTGAAAAAAACACACATCTATTTGCTGACGAATTAAAACGAATCAGTGGAGTTTAGGTGCAACTTTAAACGAACAAACAAATAAACGAACAAAAACATAAAACAAAAAAATACAAAAATCAAAATGCACAGATCTTCTTCAGAAAGGCACACAAGAGTAATTGTTTTCTAAAACCTTGCATGCAAGCATTTATATTTCATTCAATCAACATCAGCGTAAAATGTGAACAAATCATTTTGGAACGCTGTATATAAAAAAAGAAAAAAAAGAAGAGAAATATACCATGAGAACATACAATGAAACACGCGATAGAATAAGAAAAGAAGAAAGCCGGGATAAAATTCGAAAGGTTATCTGTATCTACATGATGATAACAATGAGAAAACCTTGTATGATAACGGCTTGGCAGCCGGTTGATAAGGCTGACGACTCTTACACGCCCTGTCCTTTCCAATAGGTATCAATCTTCACCTTCGTGTCTTCATCCATCCACCTCCACCCTCTCCCTCACTCTCTCCGCACATATCCTCCTACCTCATGGCATTCAACTGTCACTATTTTAAAAAACATACACCCAAAAAACATTCCGCTATTTTTTTTAACATTATTTTTTATTATTTAAAAAAAAAAAAAAACTGAAGATTTTGTCTTTGAAATAAAAACAATTTATACGTCAAAAAAAGTTTGTCTTCAGGTCAAATTTCATACATCAAAGCTTGTCTTTAGATCTAGATCAAAATATCGCTCTATTGCATACATCAAAACTTTGTTTTCATAGCATTGATTGATTGATTGATTGTTGCTTTAGGTCCAGCGGACTCTTCCGAGCCAAATCAGGACCGGACAACCCCCAATCCGCATAAAAGATCTGCCGAAACAACCCTAGTGGGAAAATTGAATGCCCTCCACCGGCCAGTCACTTTACAATAAAGACATCCCACGCAGGGGACGGCTGAGGCTTTACCCCAACTACTCGAACCCCCGGTTACAAAAACAAAATAGAATACAAACATCATTATAAATCATCAACAAAACACATACATATAAAATGCCTATAGTGCTAAATAATACAATCATAGGAAGCCCTAGTGACCACCCGGCAGAAAGCGTCCAACACTCCCAAGCTGATCCAACAGACCTCATACACAAACAAGGAGTCTTGTCCAGGAAGAGTTTTCAAGAAAAAAGGTAGGTCATTGATCTAGCAAAGAAGAAGATAGTATAGCAGAGTGATAGGACAGAGCAGGAATGGGAAAGAGTAAATGAGGAAGACAGCGACAGTGGGAATTTAAAGCACTAAATTTCCATAAAGTGGGGATACTATTTATACTGAAAAACCCCGGCACTCCAAATCAAAATACATTAAATGCATACTTCGAGGTTTGTCTTCAAATCAAAACAGATCAAATACAAACATTAAGGCTTGGTTTTCAGAACAAATATCATACATCAATGTTTTTGTCTTTACGTGACAATGAATACATAAAAAAATATCTTTTATCCGAGGCATTCAAGAACTCGGCAAGGCAAAATACATTAAAACAATTCTCGCTTTCGTTAGGTACCAAGTTCGACAACTGTAAGTAAAATTGACGTCCTTCACTTGCCGTTGATCAGCTTGGTGGTCTGCTGGCTGCCGTCAGGGATGTCCACCTCGAAGTCGTTGTCCTCCTCCTTGAAATCGTCCTCGTCCAGCTCCTCGTCGTGACCCGCGTTGTACAGCTTGGTCTTGCCGTATTTGTAATCCATGGCGTCCCAGCGTCTGGCCACGCGTCGTCGCTTCTGTCGGCCCAGCCGGACGAAGAGAATGATGAGAGCGAGGACGAGGATGAAGCCACCGAAAGAGGCACCGATGATGATGCGGTTGTTGTTGTCGGCGTCTAGCAAATGTTTGGTTTTCTGTTCCGGATCATCCACATTGAGCTCGCCCGGCTTTTCCCCAGCCTGAACCTTGTTAGACACAGAGACAGGAGATAAGAATGGCTATCGTAATATGAGGTAAGAATGGTTGTCGTACTAGGAGATAAGATTGGTTATCGTTATAGGAGATAAAAATGGTTATCGTTATAAGAGATAAGAATGGTTATCGTTATAGGAGGTATAAGGATGGTTGTCACTGTCTTGA
This sequence comes from Oncomelania hupensis, assembly GCA_036898135.1. NCBI lineage: Eukaryota > Metazoa > Mollusca > Gastropoda > Littorinimorpha > Pomatiopsidae > Oncomelania > Oncomelania hupensis. The sequence continues at coordinate 42,262,299 of CM072519.1, read as the reverse complement.
CCACGGAGCTTAGTACTGGAGAAACTTCTCTGTCTCCAGTCTTGCTCTTTGTGCTTCAGGTAAGCTACAGTATGGTAGTATATACGTAGACCTAACACAGCTCAGGGGGGTGGGGTGTATGTGTCTTGAGCTATGTCCTGTATCGGCCAGCGCCTTAAGCAGGTATGAACGATTACACAAACAAAGCTGAAATGTATATATGTCTAGGCATTCTATAGAATGCCGAATTTCACACATTGCCGGTAACATATACATTAATTTAAAAGAAAACAAAATACTTTCCTGAAGATTTCGATCTTCATAATAGTGTGGTTCGTGTGGTACGAACGAACGAACAACGACCGACAAACAACACACGTTACGATAATGTTCAGATAACGCGTAACCTTTCGGTTCATATCCTACTGCTAAACAAAATCAACAATAATAAATTAAGGAAAAAAAATAAAATAAGACAACTAAGCCTAAATCACAGACCACAAACACTAATGCATACTGCAGAGTGATGACAAAACAAAATATGTCCAGATTTTAATAATAATAATAATAATAATAATAATAATAATAATAATAATAATAATAATAATGAGCGTTATGACCAAGTGGGCTAAGGCGGGACTAACTTGCCTTGTCCGCAGGCCAGAAACCAGTGGCGCCTGACAGGTGTGGGTTCGATCCAGCATCTGGGCGTTATGTTTCTCCGAATATTATTTACTTTTGAATCGGGCAACGTCTCGGGGGGTTTTCTCCGGTTACTCCGGTTTGCTCCCTCAGCAAAATTTCAAAAACACAACTAATATAAGGTAGGTTGGGTTTTGGGCGCACCACAGGCTGCGACTACGCCTTCCCCAGGGGATGCGGCCCAGAATTTACCCGATAAAAAGGGACAATAATGCGATTAAAAAAATTAAAATAAAAAAAAAGTTCCTTAAAAAAAAATAGTGGGATGCTATGTACGCGCTTTTCCCCATTTCCCCAATCATGCTCAAAGCGCGGCAACCTATCCCAACATACACGCTCACATGTTTCATACGTACACAAGAAACACACATCTATCACTCAAAACATGTGGTGTAAAGGCAGGGAGATCGCAATAAGAAGATCTAAAGGAAATCGAAAAAAATATTTTGTCAAAAATTAGATTTTACATCCTAAAAAAAACCTCGGTGAGGGGGATTTCAGTTTCACTACTGTAACTATAGATTATAGTCAAACGACACCAAAGCATATAGGCGATTACTGGTCACATTATTCTAACACACCAGCGAACGACACCGAAGCGTATAGGCGATTATTGGTCACATTATTCTGACACCAGCGAACCAGTTGATGGTAAGGGGGAATGTAATATGGTCACACGTTGGCCAATCCGGGTTTCGAACCTTTCGGTTACTAGGAAAACGCTCTACCAACTGAGCTACCCGGTCCCACGCTTTCACTAGTGAAGGTCCGGGTGTCATTAATTTGCGAGATCAAGACAGGTGAGTCATCGACTTCAAAGCCAGCGTCTCTAAACTAGCTTCGTTGTGTCATCACACGCACGGCAACATCCTGTCTACTCTCACAGCCCTGGCAATAACCAGATTGATAAATACTTCAAGCAAAATATGAAAAGGCATAACTATTTAGTACTACTTTGCAAGATGCGACTACTGGGGTTATAAGCCAGCATCTGATACATGCCTCGGGCGACAAAAACAAAATCTTTGATAAATAAAGCAAAAAGTCAGTTGTTACGAAGCAAGCACTAAACTATTACTGCGCTAACTACGAATAAATAGATTTTATGCATGCAGACGTCACACCATTCTACGTTGGCCCGTGTCTTTTACGTGCTCGAGGGAGGATAATGATTAATAAAAGTTATGCAATGCTAATGGAAATGTGTATATAACTTTTAAACAAGTAATACAAGTCATGTATAGATAAATAAGTGAATTAACTGCAACCAACTTACGACTGCGGCAAGGGAGAGAATAGTGCTCGCCACTTTGAATTTTAAAAACAAAAATGAAGCAGTTGTTTCCCTTATAGCATATTGCGGTAAAATAATTCCACTTCTAAAACCAGTTCGGTTAGGAAATTCAGTCGTTATAAAATACAGTTGCTTGCAATACAATTCAAGTGAAAACTTGTCTTTCTGTGACGTGGCATAATAGCACATTAAAATGTCTATGGGACAAATCGCCAATTAATTTCAAACTGACAAGTAATAATTCTTATATAGCGCACATATCAGCTCAAATGTTCGAATAACCATCTGACGTAATTTCCCGACGACAAAATGTCATTAAAAAACAAAGCATTTCATAGACAATAATTTTCTATGAAACACCGTCGCGCGACTTCACTAAAACACTAGTAAAATAGTGTAACAGTTGTGATGAATGTTATCACAAGGCAAGGCAGAATTTAATACCAAATAGCTTACGGACATTGTGACATTATTTCACAAGGGAGTGGGTTTTTGCTGTTGGTTTTTTGTTTCTTGTTTCGGTTAATTTATTTTTTAAGCCCATTCTACCCAAGCCGTGTGATGACAAAACGACGCAAGTTGCTTTTCAAAAATGAGATGTCAAAAATTTCAAAAATTCAAAAACAAAAAATAATAACAATAAAACAAAATTTAAAAAAGAAATTATTATTACATCTTTTTTGAGAAAACGACAAGCGCGTCTTTAGTGTGGATTCTGAAAAGTCGGGTGTCATGAGATTGGAGATCCAAACAACTTAAGTTATCAAAACACAACCAAAGTAAGCCTAGGTCATTCCGAGTTCTCAAATGTAGTGTCTTTGTGCTTTTTATGCCTTGTGGTCACACGGCATTGATTATTTATGTTTTAGGTACGCTACGCAACCCAGGTTCGACACCACTCTCTGCCTGCTACACATCCAAGGTTAGATACTACTCTCTACATGCCACACGTCCCAAGGTTTGATACCACTATCTACATGCCACACGTCCCAAGGTTTGATACCACTATTTACATGCCTTATATCCCAAGGTTTGATACCAGTATCTACATTCCATATATCCCAAGGTTTGATACCACTACGCACACATCCCAAGGTTTGATATCACCGTCTACAATAAGGGAAACGATGAGGGTAAGAAATTAATGCATAATTATCACGACAAGGAGCGACACGGCGCATGCTTGCATTCTCTTGGCCCTGGATTCGAACCCTCACCCTTCTGTCGCCCTCGGGATCAGCGGACCCTACCATGTTCTGGTTTATCTGATGTGTGACGTCTGACGGAAGATCTTTCAGTTCGAACTTCTCGTGTTTCTCCTGCACGATCCACAGCGAGTCCAACACGTCACCCCCCTTGACTTGGCCGCCATCTTGCCCAGTGAAGGCATTTCCGGCCAACAGCTCCCAGTGCGCATGCGTAGCGTTGACAATTTGCAAGCGCCCGTATGTAGGGTGAGTTCCGTTGACCATTTGAAAGGCGAATGTGTCCACGTCTGCAAAAGAAAGCACACAGGAATCAATTTGTATTCGGTAAAGAAAAGATGACATCTAAATCTTTAAACAAAATTGTAGGACTTCCGCTACTGAATGAAAAACAATTCTAAATGGAAAAAAACTATTCTGAAGGTAATGTCGTGACCGATTAAAACGTTTTGCGTCTTCACTCTAATTAAAAACAGGTGTTCTTTAATTCGTTAACATAGCGAATGTATCCGGCGCATCGAACACCTCAATGAGCATCAAACGACACAAAAGTCAGCCTCATCATGTACTCACTCATTCACAATAGTTTAGTAATAATAATAATACGCCATTTATGTAATAAAAACCCAATTCCAAATACAGTTTCAATTATACTATCTGTTCCAGCTAATTACTTAACAAGCTATTTGCTTGGATACTTAGTTGAGAAGTGACAGACTGATGGACACATTCTAGAGAAAAGATCACTTCTTTGACATCATGATTTTTACGGTGGACTGATGTATTTATTTTATTGATCTTATACAGCGCTTTTCAGCTCAACAGCTGCTCACACAGGACCTAACTCAAAGTGCCCACGTGCCGCTTGAAGTGCATCATTTGACTCCCAAACGATGTATCGACTGATTGATTGATTTCACTGTCTCATTGTAATACATTTGAAAAATGACTTTCATTGGTGTTTATTTGTTTCATTATATTTTACAGTAATTGTGGTATCAATAATTTTCTCATCATTTTTCTCACCTTTGGAATCTTCTTTAGAGGCGTTAGTGGCAGCATTGTTCTTCTCACTACCACCAGCTTCTCGCTTTCTGGGATTTGGGGCTGTTGGTGTAGTGGTAGTTCCAGCTTGATTCGCACCCTCATCACCGCTCTCACTACCATTAACCGCCGGCTTAGGGGCCTCCGTGGGTAGGGGAAGGGTGGGGGTGATGTAGGAGGGGGAGGCAGTCCCGAGGACTATCTGCACTGGCGCTCGGGGGTTGGAGTAGTTGCAGGCCAGCACCACGTTCTTAAAGACAGGAAAGAGTCTGTAGTAGCTGTCGTCGTCGTTGTCTTGTAGGACGATGTCGACCCCGTAGTGGAACATTTTGTCCTCCAGGCTGTAAAGGAAGCCAACAATTTATTACAGTACAATACAATACATATACAATACAATACAATGGAATGCAATGCATCTATTCTCTTCTTCTACAACTACTATAACAACAATAACTACTACTACTACTATTTCTTCTTCTTCTTCTTTCTCCTCCTCCTCTTTTTCTTTCTTTCTATCTATTTTTCTTCTCCTCTTTCCTTCACCCTACCCTTCTCTGTTGTTTGTAGATTATAGTCACACGACACTTTCGCATATAGGTGACTACTGGACCGATTTATACTGACACCAGCGGGCCAGTTGTTGGTAAAGGGGAAAATAATATGATCACACGTTGACCAATCCGGGATTCGAACCAGCGACCTTTCGGTTACTAGCAAGACGCTCTTACCAACTGAGCTACCCGGCCCCACGCCCTTCTCTACATCTTCTCCCTCTCTTTATACTCCTTCGTCTTCCTCTCCTTCTTCGCCTTCTTCTCCTCCTTCTTTTCCTCCTTCACCTTCTAACTCCTCCTCCATTTATTCTACTCGCCTTCTCATTCTCTTTCTTACTTAGCTCTGATTTTCGCCGCCTTCAAAGCACAGTCGGTGGTGTTAGGACCAAGGCAGTAGAAGGGATGATGCCCGAAGGCCACGATCCAAGGCCATTTGTCGCGGACAGCGTTAGCAGAACTAAGATCTTGCTCCAGCCACTGGTTCTGCTTGCTCTGAAGATCTATGTTTCCGTGCAGGTAGATGTCTGTGGAAAAACTGTCAAACAGATCACAAACAATGCGGTAAAGATTTTTTTCGCAACCCTTTGGTCGTAGGCAAAGGGGACTTAATCTCTCTCTCTCCCCACTCCCCCATCTCTCTCTCTCTCTCTCTCTCTCTCTCTCTCTCTCTCTCTCTCTCTCTCTCTCTCTCTCTCTCTCCGTCTCGCTATTTAAGGTAAAGGTGGTAAAGGTGGTCACATAGCCTTGTGGCCGTAGGGGAGCGTGATGTTGGAGATCACACTTATCTTGGTTCAGCGTAATGAGGGTGATGCCCATCTCTCTCCCTCGCTGCTTTACCTTCCCCACCCTTAAGAGAGTAGGTACTCAGTCACAGTTGAGTCAACTGGGGGCGTTGTTATTTGTCGCTTCACGGTTTGCGGTCACCCATCCAAGTGCTAACCGCACTGGACGGTGCTTAACTTGCGACACAGTAGCGAGTGCTCCAACCTCTCGCTATTTTACCGGTTGTGAATACAGCCAAATACCTATTCACGCCTAGGTGGTCTAGAGTGTATCCGCTTTGTGATAAATTCGTTGTTACTTCATTACGCCTAAGCTGACTGGGATGTAAACTATATTCTGTGTCGTGATAACTTCGTTCTTGTTAGTGCTCTTTAGTAGTTCCATCCCAGTTCCAACCAGTAAGCCGGTTCGACGAGGTTTTATTTCGAATGAGATGTATGTGCCCAAAGTATTACGATATTGCGCCAACATTTATTATATTTATGTTTTTGGTGATTTCCTAGGACAATGTTTTTTTTTTCATATGACTTCCCCTGCTCTCGGAAGTAAATCCGAAGACACAAAATATGGGGTTCGTTTGTAACAGGTAATAGGTTAAAACCTATGCTCTTAAGATACAACCTAGGGTTTACCTCTACCGCTGGCTGGCCTTTCAAAATTAATTGAGAGGCACAAATCATGGTATCTACAGAATTGCAGATTTAAGCCTATTTGACACACAGTAGGGTACTAATCTAGTAGTGTAGGATGCGCTCCCACAGCACAAACTAACCTGACAAAATGGGCGGGTCCGTGGTTGAAGCTGTACCAAAGCTTGTCTTCAGGGATGGGCCAGATGGAGCCTGGCATGGAGAAACGGTGTCTGTAGTTGGTATATTGACCGTCCTCCGTTTCTGAAATAGTAAACAGGATATGATGTCATTCCAAAGAAGATATGACGTCATATATATATATATATATATATATATATATATATATATATATATATATATATATATATATATATATATATATATATATATATATATATATATATATATATATATATATATATATATATATATATATATATATATATATTTTTAAGTGATTTCATTGATTGACGACAATGTGACGTATTAATTCAAAACGTAGCATGTTTGTATGACATCCTAAATATAATCAAGAATCACATCAAGAATGCGAACAGAATGTAATCACAATATGTCATACCAAAAAATAGAACCGAACGTGCATTCGTACTCCACAAACATTTAAAAATGGTGTGCCGACTTCTGGTTTGACGACACTGTCCAATTTTGATGTAGTGACAAGTTAACTAAAGTCTCGTGCTGGTGCTTCAGAATTCCTGGCAAAACTTACGTAATACAGATTTGTTGAACTAGAATTTTCATTTTCTCTCGATGTTAAAAAAACACAAAAACAAAACAAAAACAAAACAAAAAAGCCCAACAACAACAAATAACACTTTTTAATTATGGCCCATCACAAGTATATCAACTAACAAGTTAGTATCTCCCTTCTATGTCTCTGTCGACGTGCGCGTACAACCGGTTGCTTCCCTTTACATGCTTTGTGCTCCATAGAGCGTCGTCGGCCTAAAATAATTTTTTAGAAACTTCAAAACCCAGGGGAATTATGGGTAGGTAAATCCTTTTCTGAAATGACGTCGGCAGGACTCTTCGCGATTGATGCATGGCACACGAGACACACGCAAAATGGCGTCACAAGAAGATTGGTTAGATATGAATTCGTCTAATTTGACCTCGCATGCTGCTGGATAACAATGCAATTTGAATTTGCTTTCAAAAATCAAAAGAGAGCGAGACCACAACAAAGTACAACGAGCCAAGGCGATGCAAACACTCAAGGCCGACAGAACAAAAAGCACACAAACTACAAAAGGTAAGTATACCCGTGACCATACACAATAAAGTAGGCCTAACCACCATTGCAAAATAGGATTGATCATCACCATGATTGAATTTTTCCACCCCACCTTCCAATCGGTATGGAATCGAACATATGCTCAAATCATCATATCTTTGACAGAACTTGCATGTGCATTATACAGTGTGATTCAAGCGATAAATGAACCATCACACCGAAGCGATCTGAGCAGCTGAATCGATGACAATGACTCACGATCGCCTGCACTGAGCTCGCATACATGTGTGCATGTTTCTATAAATCCATCGTGTTCTCCTTAGATAATTGAGCAAAGCCTTTGTTCACTACCAGAAATATGCAGTTCCTCTCCCAACTTTCGTTTAATTTCAGCCAGCACATCTTCGCGAGAAATGGCGACCACGACTGCAACCGTAGCTAATTATCAGATTTCCCAGAATTCTCTATTCTGTTTTTAGGTTTGGGATACCCCCGTCTCAGCTTGTGGTTAAAACCAAGGGCAACGGGACCACCGCACGTCGACTGGGGGCAATACGAGATACTAACTTGTTAGTTGATATACTTGTGGGCCCATATATTAGCATATGTCTGGATACTGTAACTATCGTGATTTCTTTGTTCAGCACACCAATAAAGCAGAAAGAGGAGAGGAAGACGAAGAAGAGGGAAGAACAAAGATCATTGATGAGAAGCACCGTTTTCTCCCAGCGCTGTCATGTAAGGCATTCTGGTTGCCACCTCTTCCAAACCCCGCATTATAGCATCGGCTCGCTGAAACAGTTAAGTCAGATGAGAAGTGGATTATTTTGGGGGACTTCAATGCTCATTCTCCTTGGTGGGAGCAGGGATGTCAAATTACAACAAGTAATCGTTTTGTTGATAATTTATTAGATTCTAAATTGTGTTTATTAAATGACGGTCAATTTACTAGAATTCCTGACGTTTCTTACCATAGGTCTACATCTATTGATCTTTCCCTTGCCACTCCAGATATTGCCTTAAATTCTGTTTGGTGCCCTCTTGATGATTGTTTAGGGAGTGATCATCTTCCAATTATTATAACTTTGAATGAACAAGAATCAGAATTAGGACAAAAAGAAGATAAGATACCTAAATTCAAATATAAATATGCAAATTGGGACTTCTTTAAAACATGTCTAGAAAATACTAATATTAATAACGTTCATGATGAAGATGTAGAACATTTTTATTCAAAATTTAGAGATTCTGTATTGAAGGCAGCAGAAAAAAGTATTCCAAGATGCAAACAAAAGAAGCGAATATCTCATTCGGGAAATGTGTGGTGGAACAATGATTGCGAAAAAGCTGTAAACAATAAAAAATTCACATATAAAAATTGGATTAGGAATAAAACAGTTGAAAATTTTACAATCATGAAACATGCTAAAATACATTGTAACAGAATTATTGCCAGTGCTAAGAAACATTATTGGTCAGAATTTTGCATGTCAGAAATAACCGATTCGAAAGATATGTATAAGGTTTGGAGAAAAGTTAAAGAGATGAAAAATGGATTTACTCTACAGTCTTATCCTGTTAAATTGCAAGACAATATTTTCCCCTCATCTGAGGCTAAAGCAGAGGCATTTGCAAAACATTTCTCAGTAAATTCATTGTCCAATAGTCTTGATTTACATACACAAATGTTTAGAAAAGAAGAAGAAATCAAAGCAGAATATGAAGATCCTATACCAGATAATTTGCATTATTTAAATGCTCCTATTAATTATGAAGAGTTTTTAGAAACCTTACTATCTTTTTCATCAAACAAAACTGCTGTTGGTCTAGATGGTATCTCTTATCAATTACTGAATCACTTGCCAGCTACATGGAAAAAATTACTACATTCATTATGCCAAAGATGTTGGCAAAGTGGAATTCTCCCTACTATCTGGAAGAAGTCTGTAGTTATTCCAGTACATAAGCAAGGTAAGTCTCGTGCATCAGTAAATAATTATAGACCAATTGCATTGACGTCTCAAGTTGGAAAATTATTAGAAAAAATAATTTTAAACAGGTTAACTCAATTTTGTGAAAAAAATAATATAATCCCTAAAAATCAAGCAGGGTTTAGAAAGGGTCGGTGTACAACTGACCATCTTGTCAAATTAACCAGTCATGTTAAGAAACAGTTTGCTCATAGAAAAAGTACTCTTGCCGCTTTCTTTGATATCAAAAAGGCATATGACAGTGTTTGGCATGCTAGACTGTTTTATAAATTAAAACATATTGGAATAAGTGGTCAAATGTATCATTACATACAAAATTATTTAAGTTGGCAGATCTATATGCACAAGAGTGGGGAATGCTTATTCATCTTTTTATAACATCGATATGGGAATACCTCAGGGGTCTATTCTTGCCCCTTTATTGTTTTTAATCCTCATTCATGATCTTCCCACAGTTATTTCTAAATCAGCAAATGTAGTTCAGTATGCCGATGATATTGCTATGTGGATTAATACGTCTCTCAGAAAGCATACTAAACAGAGAGTAGTAATGTATGTACAGAAACTTTTCCAAGAAGAACTGAATAATCTTTCTCTATTTTTGAAAAATAACGGTCTTGAACTGTCTACAGAGAAAACTTATTTGATGCTTTTCAATAATGGAAATAATCCTAAATTATTACCCGTTTTGAAATTAAATTGTGAAGTTCTTGCTTACAAGCAGCAGGTAAAATTTCTCGGAGTTTACCTAACACCTAAGCTGAACTGGAAGTTACATATTGAACATTTAATAACAAAAGCAAGAAAAACCTTGAATTTACTGAAAATTATCAATATGCAAATATGGGGTCAAAACACTAAATCCCTATTACATTTAGCCATATCACTAGTTCGATCAAAGCTTATTTATGGTCAGGAAGCATACTTTTCAGCAAATAATTCATTACTAAATAAACTACAAAGTAATGACAGCAGGGCTATTAAAATTGCATTAGGAGTTCCAGTTCATACTAGCACTCTACGAATATACAAAGAAGCTGGAATATTATCATTAAATCAACAACGTCAACTGGCTACTTCCAAATATGTGTTAAGATGTTTATCTGTTCCAAATTCTGTGTATGATGAAATATATATTGACGCTCAACAAGATTATCCAAAAAGAACAAAAACTATGAATTACACTATGTAACAAATTTTTACTTTTGTTCTGTTCCTGGGTTGAAAGTGTGTTTTCCTAACTCGTTAGGTCTAGAACAGAAAGGAAATCGCTGTTATTCCAGAAAAACTTTGCTTCTGTGACCGGAACAATGAAATTTGGAAAATTTTGTGTTCGAGAAAATTATCGATTTGCTTTCAATGCCGAGCTTCCTCCCTGAACTGCTAGAGTTGTCCACATGTTTCTACAATTCTCCTGAACACTCTAGAACGTTCAAGAAACTTCCAGAACTTTCGAGAAACTCTCAGAACTTTATAGAACGTTCTTGAACGTTCCAAAAGTAGCTGTACAAGTATCAAAACACACGACTACTGTGTCCTTGGGTGTCTGGCCCTGGAGCCTGACTTCTCCGCGGTTAGGATTGCCTGCCGCGACGTGCATCTGGACTCCATGGCCGACCTGGTAGCCTACTCCTTGTCGACTAACTTTGGACTGCTGTTCATGACCGCGGTGTGCACCTACCGCTCACGAGTGTCTGTACACCTTTAGACCCAACCGCCTGGTCGGTTCTCTCCCCGGAACTCGTCGTGGGTTCCTTTGTCTTATAACTACTAATGATGACTATCCCCACTCAGTTACCTGTTTGTAACTTATTCCCCCACCTGGCCCATTGGGCCTTGGGTTCGACTCTACCTTCTCGGGTCCTGGGTATGCTCTACTTAAGTGACATGTTCCCACTCAGCTACTACTACACGGATTGTACCCTCAGCTGACCCATTGGGTCCTGGGTATTACTACCAGGTACTGACTTATACCACTCAGCTACCTTGCTCTCATACTACATGGCTCATTTAGCCAGTCGACCCCATGGGTCCTGGGTATCCGTTTCCATGACTGACCACCCCCCTCACATGATTCATGCCTTCAATTGATCCTTGTGTCCTGGGTATTAGATACCACTACTAACATTTCTCACCACATGACTTATACCTCAGTTGATCCCTTGGATCCTGGGTATTTGTTTTCATGCTTGACATCCCATACCACATGGCTCATACCTTCAGCCGACCCCTGTGTCCTGGGTATCCGTTTTCTTGAATGACTTTACCTACCTCACGATCTGTACCTTTTTTTTTCCTTCCTTGTTTTATGGGTCCATCCTTGATTGTTTATAGCTTTTACCCGGCCCTCCTCGACTTTTAATGTGGTCCTGAAGGATTTTTATCTAATTAGGTACGTTCCCCTCCCCCCACCCTCCTGGTCACTGCTAGGCCCTCCACCCTTCCCCCTCTGTGCTTGCCCTCCCTTGGCCTTGGCGGCCTCCCTGGCACCCCGGTCCTACCCCTGCCGCCGTTCGTTCGTACTCCTTCCCCTCATGCCTGCCATCGATCCATCTCCGTCTTCTTCCGGACGTCGTAGCAGCGTCCCGCGCTCCCTCTTCATATGACCTCTTACTGCAGCACGACCTCTTATATCAATGGACATCATAATACCAAAGTCTCCTATACGCACACTGTGTTGGGTACTATAAATTTATAAACTGAACTGAGAGAGTGATTCACAGTACAATCGTCAATCTAGAAAATCTACACATTTCTGAACCTTGTTGAGTGGTTTCCGACTGTGTTTGTCTATTCCTTGTGCAATTTTTGTTTTTACCTGATCATAATGACGAAAATGAAAAAAATCGTTCAATTTTAACCAAAAAACGAGTTTTCTTCGTGCTGTTGTCGTGTAAGCAAAGTTTGTGCTTAATGAAGGCATTTTTTCACGTACTTTAGACATAAGCAATTGAAATATAACACTTAGAAGCCAGGAACAAAAATTGTGTAACATAGTGTTACTTGCAGCCAATTAGAAACTATACAAAAGACCTTTTTGAAAAGTGCAACATTGATATCACATCAGTTTTAGTTCTTCCATTAACACCATTGATTCCACCATGGGAGCATACATGTGCACATATTGATATTGACTATAGCCAAACTAAAAAAGAGGATAATCCTACTATATTAGTTACTGAGGTAAAAAAGCATATTGAAAGTAATTACAAAAACCATATGCAGATTTTTACTGATGGATCAGTTTTAGATTCTTCGGATAGTGGATCAGCATATATTATTCCTGAAATAAATATCAGAAGGTCGTATTATTTAGGAAAGGGATTTTCTATATTTACAGCTGAGCTTTATGCTATTTTAATGGCTTTAAATTTCATCATGACGTCCCCTTTAAAATTATTTGGTATATTATTTTGCGTTGATTCAAAAGCGGTTCTATATGCATTAAAACAGTGGAACTGTAAAGATAGACGGGAGTTTATCTATGAAATTAAACATATGATACACTGTGTGATTTCTAGAGGAATAAATATTGATTTCTGTTGGGTTCCATCACATTGCGGAATTCATTGGAATGAGGTATGTGACAGATTAGCTAAGGAGGGAGCACAAAGGTCATCAGATTCTATAACTGTAACAAATTTGAATATGTGTAATCATGAAATGTTTTCTTTACTAGAAAAGACAGTGTATCATGATAATAACATTAAAAATATATCTATACTAAATTGTTCAAGACCACTTTCTAAATTAATATATAAATTAAGACTGAACGCATGGAGCACTAAATACTCAGTTGATGTTAAATGTATATGTAATACAAGTCTATCAGTACATCACCTTCTCTTTGAATGCTCAGTTTTAAGCGATATATTTAAAGTAAATGGACATTGCATAACTGAATATGGACATTCTGTAGACATGGTTCTATATCATCCAAATGTTACAGACATTGTGAAAGTTATTGCTAAATCTCCTGTTGGTAGACTTTTATAGACTGTTTTAAAATTATGTTGTTAAATAGTTAAAGTGTTTTAAAAGTTACATTTTCAATGTCTAATATCACCTAAATGTGTGAACAGACATTAAATTAAAGATTGATTGATTGATTGATCGCTGAAACAGTCAATCAGTCGGTCAGTCAGTCATTCAAAATCAAATACCATCAATCAATCAAGCCTGTATGCAAAAGCGACATGATGATGATGATGATGATGATGATGATGATGATGAGGATGATGATAATGAGGATGATGGTGGTAGTGGTGGTGGTGATAATGATGGTGATGATAAATATGATTAATGGTGGTGATAATAACGGTTAGGAGATGAAGCTTCGAAGGTCATGATGATGATGATGATGATGATGATGATGATGATGATGATGATGATGATGATGATGATGGTGGTAATGATAATGATGAGGTTTAGGAAAGCAATGAGGATGCCGATGATGACTATGACGATGAAGATGACGTCGAGGGGGCCGCCGACGACAATGATGAAGTTGCCTCTGACTACTTTTTTTTGTTGTTGTATCAAATTTTATTCATCAGATTAACATAAGTTGTACTGATAACAACTCTGACTACAACGACGAGGACAATCGTAAATGGAATATAATGACAACGACGGCAGCAGTGAAGACAAAGACGACGATTACAAGAGTGACAAAGACAACAAGGACGACAGCGACGACGATAACAATAACGACTACACTTACCGTGGAATTGTTATCTGAAAAGTAATGACTGAGGCCACCTAACTGCAGAGCTGTGTCATATCTGCCTGACAGAGCCACATCAGCTAGCACGGGCAGTAACTCCGACTGCTCACCAAAGGAGCCTACCACCAGCATTTCCGGTGACCAGTCCTGTTCCATAATAAATTAAATGTGAATAAATATACATGTACATTGTAAATATATGAATTATTGAATGAAAATTTTACGATTGAAACGCGCACGATAGTTCCGATCCATTTATTTTGCAAAGCATGCAGTGATAGCGTGTATTTTACCTTTGAATTGATTTTGCGCTGTTGCTAGAAGAAGCTTTATTGTTGATAATTTTCGTCGGTCGATATTTTTTTTGAGAATGTTATGGAATTACTTGTTCATCATCGATCGAAGTTTTCAGATCTGTCTCGTAATAGCTAAGCGATTCTTCGAAACTGAGGAATGTTCTATGACGTAAGACAGTGCATAGTTCTGGTGATGAGTTTTATTTTGATTTGGGTGTTACTGCGTCATTCTGGAATGTTCGAAGTTTCTCTCGATTGCAGAGAGGCTATATAAGTAATGCACTGTCTGCTTGTAAAAAGGGATTTTTGTAATGATTTTAATGGGGTGCCTCGTGGCGCAGTGGATAAGTCGCCGGTTTCCTATGCCGAAGGTCGCGGGTTCGATTCCCGCAAGGGGCGAACGTATGTGACTTAGGTACGAGACTATTGAGGTCACCGAGGGTTTTCTCCGGGCACTCCGGTTTCCTCCATCCCTTCAATAATGGTACAGGATGCAGTCAATATAAAAATTTCAAAAAAAAAAAAAGATTTTCTTCCGTCTTCTAATAGCGATCTCCCTGCCTTTACACAATGTATATGTATTTGGTGTGTGTGAGGGTAAATGAGACAGGTGAGCGTGTATGTTGGTATAGATCGCCGCACTTTGAGCCTTGGGGAAAGGCGCGTACATAGCGATTCCTGCCTTTTTCCTAAGTGAACAGGCTGCGTAGATAAACGAATTCGGGTTACACATATCAAGATTCAAGCGTCGGGGTTGAATTGACCTATTGATAAAACGTGTAACAGAACGAAGGAATGAAATGATGAATGAGTAAACTGATGTATACAGTATATGAATGAATTAATATGACTAAATATAATAAATAAATAATTTAGGAGATACGGAAATATAAAACGAAACCCACAGTCATATATCCAGTGCCAGGCGAATGCTCTACCACTGAGCTTCGGCGGTGGGTTTATTGAGAAGAAGAAGAAGAGGAGGTGGAGGAGCAAAGAAAGGCGAACTTACTGCTCCAGCTGCGGGCGTTCTGAAGTAAAAGGGGCCGCTACCCTCGCCTTCACTGAGAGGTCTGTAGAAGTAGTTTGTCCCCCCTTGTAGACCCTATCAAAAGTACAAAACCATTTAGACACAAACAGCACCATCAGAAACAGGCAGACGGCAAACAGGCAAAGAAGGCAATTCCACACTCAAACAATAAATTACTGAACTGACGATAATTAAGTCCACTTTCCAGATTTAAAAAAAAAAAAAAACTGATCTTGTCGGTGATTTTCTACATTTCTTTTATTAGACCTCCGAAATTTTGCGGGAAGATTTTCGACTTGTCTTCAATCTTCTTGCATCAACCCACCCCTCCCTCCTTCTCATTCCACCTCTTCCCATCAACACCCCAATCCATGGATGGGATTTTCTCATGACCTTCATCGTGACCCGGTGAAGGTTCTGTAGACCTCTGAGGTTTTGCGGAAAGGGTTCCGACTTGCCCTCCATCTGGCTAGTCATTTCCCAGGGTTGGATGTCGAACTTTACGAGGGGTGGCGACTTCGCACAGGCGCCCTCTGTGGCCCAGACCACGTTGATTTGATCTCGGGCCTCCCCGTACGACAGGTGGACGTGCTGGGGTCTGCATTTGGCTGAAACAAACAATTAGGAATTGAATGAATGGATTCATGAAGGAAGGAAGAAAGAGAGGAAGTATGGATGGATGGATGGAATGAAAGAAAGAAGGAAATGCATGAATGAATGCATGAATGAATAGAATCGACGAAGGAATACATTACTTATTGATTAATTAATGTACGAACAGCATAGGGTACGGGATGGGGATTGGGCATAAGGTAAAGCAACAGCTGGAACAAGCTTTCCATTATCCTAAAATCCTGAAATATTGCGTGACAAATCCTGACAGTAATAATGACGGCAATCTGGTGACTCAGGCACGCGCGACGGACAAAAGGATTTCATTTCCTCCATCATCGTCAAACACTTCGGGTCATTTTCTGACCATTATCCACGGCTGTGTGCAACAGCCTGTGAAACTACTAACCTATCCTCCTCCTCCCCCTACTCCGTCTCCTCCCCCCCCCACACACACTTCTCTCTCTCTCTCTCTCTCTCTCTCTCTCTCTCTCTCTCTCTCTCTCTCTTAAGTTTGCTTGATAATAAAACCAACAGGGTAGTAGGCGTTAAAATTTTCGGTTTATTAGACTAAAACCTTCATCAGTAAGACCCAAGGACTCTTAAGTTTGCTGTAAGTTTATAGCGTATATAAGCTTTTTTTTTTCCTTTTTTAAATATAATGAGATTTTATAGCTATATTAATTAGTATTTAGCATGTTTGAAAAATTTTATATGTTAGAAATGTATGTTAATCTTTTATTTGCTACAAATTTGTAATGTGTGAAGTTGTCAACCAAAGCGAGTGCGTGTTTTATTACATGTAATGTTGTGGTATATAAATAAACAGTTATTATTATTATTATTATTATTATTATTATTATTATTATTATTATTATTATTATAGGCTTAGTCTGAAATGTTAGCAAAGTGTGTGTGGGTGTGTGTTTGCGTGTGTGTGTGTGTGTGCGTGTTTGTGTGCTTGTTGTATAATTTTGAATTTAATATTAAAGGTTTTTATGTTAATTTTTGTTAAGGGATAGATTGGAAGATTAGACTTTTTAATTAGTCTAAAATCTAAAACTTAAGTCTCTCTCTCTCTCTCTCTCTCTCTCTCTCTCTCTCTCTCTCTCTCTCTCTCTCTCTCTCTCTCTCTTTCTCTCTTTCTTTCTCCCATTCGACTACTCCTGCCCTAGACAGTAAACTTCTTTGTCTCAATCAATAATTACTATGCTTTCGGTGATAATGATCGTAGGCCTATAATTAGGCCTGTACAGTATAAAGGTGATAACAGATGACGAGTTCTGCAAGCTTAATGCATTACACGTATTTCATACACACACACACCCACACACACACTCACGCACGCACGCACGCACTCGCGCCCTCCCCCCTCCCTTCACACACACACATACATAAACCCACACTTTCGCACGCCCACGCATGCACACACACTTTGACTGTGTTATACCAAGGATTTTACATTAAAATCCTTAGTTATATGAAACACAAACATAAGTATGGTATTCAGAGAGAGAGAGAGAGAGAGAGAGAGAGAGAGACAGAGAGAGAGAGAGAGAGAGAGAGAGAGAGAGAGAGAGAGAGAGAGAGAGAGAGAGAGAAGATAAGGTAAGACAAGATAACTATTTTATTTTGCAAGGGTAATAGAGTAAGCACTGTATGCGCTTTGTTACATCTTGCCCTTGGGCCTGGTAACAATAACTATTAAATAATAAAACAACTTAATATTATAAGGTTAACATCATGGAGCAATAACAAATAAACAAGGTCATCATTAGAAAAAAATCATTTAAAAAATGACATCAAATTATTTTTGTTAATATCAGTCAACAACATTATCAATTAATGTTTATTTAATTTAAACTGTGTTTTATGATAAGTGCTCTAAAAGAAATAAATTTATAATTTTAGATGCTGGAGTGCGGAGATCTTCAATTTGTACTTACATGGTGGAACCAGAATAAGCGAGAGAGAGAGAGAGAGAGAGAGAGAGAGAGAGAGAGAGAGAGAGAGAGAGAGAGAGAGTTGCAACGCATCTTGTCAAACGTAACTCAAGAATGACGTCACTAAATTGATTGTTAAACATGTCACTTCCGTTTTGTGGTAGTCTAAGACAGCCCTAGTCTCAACTAAATCACGTGTGATGAGGTGTGGGCCTGAGGGAAGGGGGACCGCGCCATCCAGGCCTACGTGCAGAAGGGCACACACACACCGACCGTCCAGATACGGACGGAGTCGTAAATGGAGAAGATAGCTAAGAATAACATGGCGGTTAGCTAACGTTGTAGATTTCACATCCTGTTTTCGGCACAGATCTGCCCGCTGCGAAATCTTCAAGTTTCGTGTTTTTGTTGTTTACATGCTGTTTACATTCTGTGCCGCACTGAAAAGTGATGAATAAGTCTGCATACTACAACACGGCGGGCGAAGCAGCGTCTGTGCACACTCACACTTGATAATAGGCCTAGCCACAGACTGTGATCTAGCTTCGAAATCTTCGCTGCTGAAAGATTGTGAATAAAGGCTGCGTTAGTCAATACCGTGGGCGCAGCGTCTGTTCACACAGACTTGATAATAGGCCTAGCATCGAAATCTTCAAGGTTGGTAGTTTTTTTTGTGGGGTGTGTTTACATTCGTGGCTGCACTTTAAAATGCATGAATAGGACTGCATAATCCAGTGTAGCGGGCGCAGCTGTTTGTACACACGTTAGAAGTAGGCCTAGTTGTAGGCCCAAAGCTGTATTACTGAGAACCGAACACCTTTTTTTTTTTTTTTTTTTTTAATGTGGAAAGTTGTGGTTCATGATAAGGTCTGTCAGCTGAAGAATTGCGTATTTTTATTTAGAGCAATTATAAATAAAGTATGCTAAGTGATTCAGCTCTGTTTGTATTGTGTGTAGATTTGTATTTTTATGAAACGTCGCAGGTAGGTAGGCTATCTAAGCCCAATATATTAATGTATTTTGTTCTAGTTTATTTGTGATATGGCTTATAGTTATCCTGAACTGACAACATGGGAATGATAGTTCACAGCACCGATAATGATGGTCGCCAGCGCCAGTATGATTAAATACGGAGGCAAATTGAGCATGATTAGCAACGTAAGTTGATGAACATTTGTTATGTAGACTTTACCAAAGTACTACCACCGTAGTATTTGCAATTGCTTAGACAGAACTTCTGGAGGGGGTGGGAGATTTTGACTAGCATAAATAAGTAGTAAGCTTACATACCTTCCATAGTATATATATAATTCTAAGCTACAGGAATAACAGTATTGAATAAAACTACAACTATATTCCGCATTCCAAATAGTAGAAACAGTCATGAGTTATTTTATGAAATTACAACGCTAGAAAATCATCTTACATTTGAACGCATGTGGCAGCCCTAAGCTCGTTGTCTCAGCTCAAAACAATTTGTAAGCGATAGTTTTTGTCCCATGATTTTATCGATAGTTCCCTCCTGGCTTCCCTATAGTTAGTTCCAGTCTATGCATCGCGCAGTGCATTGTCATTACGATTTAAAAGCTCTCGGACAGTCTTCCTGTGAATCTGATCAAAGAATTTATTAATAAGTTCTCTGGGACCGTTTGATTACGACTGTTTAATTAATTAAGCTAAATAATCAATAAGCAAATCCTCTAATCCCCCTCTCTTCCGGATCCCTTTCTGCAGGTCAGACGCCATGGCAGTTTAGTAACCATGGTAACACATTTATTATTTTGAGTAAATCAGTAAGCAGAGTGGTTTGAAAGCGAACAGGTTAGGCCTATTTCTATACAATATAAGGTTGGTTTTTCAGTGTTTGCACGGTATTCACTTGGAGGCAGTTAATGTAGTAATGTGTTGTTAGCTTTATTTAACCCTACCTCGCAACCCAAATTGTAGTATTTGATCTCTGCTTTGGTGTTCGGATTGCAAACGACTTTTTTAGTTTTTATTTCCAGCTCATGTCTGCAGTACATCTATAAATACTTTAAAAGAATCAGCAGAACACGCCGTATTCATTCGAATGTCGGCTAAGTTTTGAGCTGTTTCGAAAATGGAATGTGTAAAAACATTATTCATTTTTACATAATAAATATTGAGTTAAAGCTACATCGAGTGCACTCTATTGAATTTAAGTGAGATTTAAATCAGTCGTATTGTGATTATGATTGTACTTTATTGAATGTAAGATAGATTTAAATCAGTGGTATTGTGATTACGTTGCTTCAATCGGGTGAAGAATGGTTGTGGAAGATTGCTTGAATCAGCTGTATTGTGACTACTGCGTAAATTACTTCAATCAATCGCTTGTCCAAGACTGCTTCAGTGATTTTGATAGTGTTCATGTTGCATGGCTTCCATCAGCTGTGTGTTGATAGCGTGGGTAAACGATTTTTTCAATCATTTGATTGTGCAAGATTGCTTCAATCATATACTTGTGCGAGATTGCTTCCATCATGTCTAACTGTTGCAGTGCAGTGTGAAAGCTACACGCGTTATCTTTCAATGACAGGACTATTCAGGGACGAATATATCGATCGTGTTAAAGAAAACTGCCCGAACACCGGCGACGCCGCGCAAAATGTGCAGAATGCCTACGGTATAATAATAGTTAATACTGATTTCGCTGACGAATCTTGTGGACAGTTTTATGTACTATTAGGCAGCATGGTTGCATCTCTTAAGAAGAGCGCACTAACACGCGCACACACACAAACACACACCAGGCTAATCCTCTTTAGAAAAAGCTGTCAGTTGTTTGGCCCACTCTCACCCCATCCTACGCAATATTAGGCAGAAAGCTTGATGTCATTTATTAGAAGGACTCAGAAAATCAATGTTTGACCGCCTATCTGGTAATTAAAATTATGTGTATTTTCCGAAGATACGGTATTCCCGACCTTTTCATAAATTGGCACTGTTAGTATATTACCGAAGATGCTGTGTTGGTCGTTGGGTTGCTTTGAACAGACTTATTCCTCCTAATGATGATTGATTCCCATCCCCCCCCCTCTCCCTCCCTCTCCTTTTCCCCACAGCCGCTGCTGAGTGAGAATCGGCTGGTTCGTTCCAGTTGTACAGACTGAATGTTGAATTGGGAATTTACCTGAGGGACGCCGTCAAAATACAATTGCTATAGGCTTACCTTCTGTTGGATAGACGGTTTATTAAAGGCAACATTAATATTGCTGACGTTCCACTCCCATCGCCTGCTTTTGGAAAGATTGTTTATTAAAGACAACTTTGATTTTTTCCTACAGCTCATACCAACCGCTTTTGAAAGCTTGTTTTTAAATGTATCCAGAGTACTGTGATTTAAAAACTCAATCTCACACTTGCCATTCAAAGATTATTACATTTTATTTAAAATACTGCAATTCTTTTTATAGGGTTTCTTCTTCTGCTGCTGAAAATATTGTTTATCAACGAACCTGTGATCTTTCAACTTCTGTCGCCACTGACGACCCTCGTTTGTCATAGACAATTGCATCGAAACACCATAGCGGTGGAGCAATTAATTATTAACCCAGAACTTGTGCTGTTTTCTATCTTCAGTAGTTGTCAACATATTGACCTTTTGCAAGTGGTGCATTTTCCTCTCTGCGATATTTTTCAACATGTCGTGTCTTCTTTCCTCAAGGACTGTGCTACAAAGCTGCAACAGAGGTGTTTTTATTTGCAATCAACCAGCCATCTGTCACCGTACTACAGCCGTTTCTGGAAAATGTGCTTCAAACTCGTTCAGCGTTCACCAGTTCAAGTTGTGGATGAAACAAAGAATCAGCGATGGGAAATTTCAAACGTCCGTGAAATTGAAAACCACGGGAGTGAGTGATGGCACTTTGGCATCGTCAGCAACAAGAGCAGCGTCGACGTCATCATCGTCGTTGTCATCAGCAGCAGCAAGATCTTCGTCTTCAGCTACTGCATCGTCAGTGGTGGGTAGACTGAAAAATGCCTGGCTATCGGCATCACGGGCGAGTAAAGCTGCGTTGGTATTCACCAGACCGACTTCTTCCGCAGCAAATGCGGCCAAATCGGCCACCTCCGCAGCAGGCGGAATTAAACTGGGAGTCCCTGATCACGCAAAGACGATGGTGGGGCGTTGGTTGGTGGGTTGCGCTGGCATGGCAATGGGGACTGTGCTCCTGGGTGGGGCAGCCAGGCTCACCAAATCAGGACTGGCCATGGTAGAGTGGGACCCGCTGAAAGATTTGATCTTGCCAACGGATGAACAGGAATGGCAGGTGAGTGCAGATATCAGTTCTCTTGTAAATTAAAGGTTGATTTGCAGGATCTTAAAATAATTGTCCAGTGAAAAAAAACTATCTTTTAAACTTTTGTGCTGATAAGGAAGATAATTAATTAAAGATTGCAAACCAATGTTTGCGACCTTAGTCCTTTCCTCAGACAAAAGAATTTATCAAAGGATCTTCTTTAGTGTTACCACCACAAATGTTGTTAAAAACCTTTTTACCTGTCGATCATGTATATAGTCTATAGTCTTTGCTTAAGTTCTTAGTTAATTTATTGCTTCCAGAGTGGTTTATCGATTAATAAGTGATTCGTGTATTGTTGCAATTTGTGCAATGTGTTGGTAAAATAATATGTGTTGCGCGATTGCGAGGTAGTTAAGATACATGCTTAATGAATGTTCCACCGAACGGCAGAAAGCACGAAACAGTGCACAACATACCAGGTCCCCTAGACTATTATAACTCGCGACCTCTAGAACACGGGAACTGTGCTCTACAAAATTAGCCATTCAGGTCTTAACTTGACGCACTGATTCTGACTGATAGATCAATTGCAAAGACTGACGCTGACTCACTGAGTGAAATAGTGAGGGAACTGCATACATTTAGGTCAGAATACCTGGGTTGTCCAGGACGTTTGACGGTGCGCTTCATGCCGTCTTGAGTGAGATCCTATCTTCGGTCAGCGCCTTTACTAGGCACTGTTTGAGTTCGTAAGTACACCGTATGAAAATACTGTTTTTAATGTCGATCATTATACTGACCATGTTGATGTTCGTATTATTTTGTGCCACAGGCCAAGTTCGAGCTGTACAAGAAGTTCCCCGAGTACAAATACAGGTCGAAAGAAGAGGAACTGACGCTGGCAGATTTCAAGTCCATGTACCGACTGGAATGGGCTCACAGACTGTGGACTCGGGTCATGGGCCTTGCCTTCTTTGTGCCGGGCCTCTACCTACTTGGCAAAGGCTACATCCCCAGAGGCTTGAAACCGAGACTTGTTATGCATTCCGGGGCCCTCGTGCTCCAGAGCTGGCTTGGATACAAAGTTCTGCAGGTGAGAGCTTCCCATCCATCTATTCATCTGTATCAGGAATACTACTAAAATCAGACCTGATAGTTCTCCGCAAAATCGCGGAAATCCGCGAAAACGAAAACGAAAAAAAAAAATAAATAAATAAAAGAAATGCGAAGCAATCCGCGGACACTTAAATGTTTGTTTTTTGTTTTTTGTTGTTGTTGTTGTTTTGTATCGGAAGACGAAAGTTGCTTTACTCGCTCGCTTCCGGTTTTGCGGCGCCATACTTTGTTTTGGAATAGTGGTGCAGCGTTGACCGTTTCTGTGTATATATTTTCGCATTTCAAGTTGTGAATTTTTGGACGTCATCAGACTCATTGGACTTCAAAATGTCTGTCACAAGGCGTGACATAGTCGCACGTTCCGCGGAAACCTCTCTTAGATCACTATCAGGTCTGAAAATTCATTATCAGAGAGGGGCCAATTTTATGTGACTGGGTGACAGATACATATTTATGACGGTCAGTGACGATGAAAGGTCAAGGTAATTATAAATCGCATTTTTCGCACAGCACAGTGCTTTTCACATCCATGACGTTTGTATGTTTATGTACGTTTGCATGTGTTTATGTATGTAGGACTATGTATGAATGTATTTATTTATTGTAATCCGTTTGTTCTAACCTATAAAGGGAACAGTGAAAGCCCCAGTTGAAAACCTGTCTTGCCTTTGTAGGCATGACAGATTCACTGCGGCAACAGTACCCCCGTTGGAGTGCCGGGGGTTTCAGTATAAATAGTATCCCCACTTTATGGAAATTTAGTGCTTTAAATTCCCACTGTTGCTATCTTCCTCATATACTCTTTCCCATTCCTGCTCTGTCCTATCACTCTGCTATACTATCTTCTTCTTCGCTAGATCAATGACCTACCTTTTTTCTTGAAAACTCTTCCTGGACAAGACTCCTTGTTTGTGTATGAGGTCTGTTGGATCAGCTTGGGAGTGTTGGACGCTTTCTGCTGGGTGGTCACTAGGGCTTCCAATGATGTTAGTATTTAGCAATATAGGCATTTTATATGTATATGTTTCGTTGATGATTTGTAATGATGGTTGTATTCTATTTTGTTTTTGTAACCGGGGGTTCGCGTAGTTGAGGTAAACCCTCAGCCGTCCCCCGCGTGGGATGTCTTTATTGTAAAGTGACTGGCCGGTGGAGGGCGTTCAATTTTCCCACTAGGGTTGTTTCAGCAGATCTTTTATGCGGATCGGGGGTTGTCCGGCCCTGATTTGGCTCGGAGGAGTCCGCTGGACCTAAAGCAACAATAAATCAATCAATATAAATCCATATTGTAATCCGTTACGTGTTTTTGTGTGGAATGTTCAGAGTGGCCTACAGGAGCCTGAAGGGGAGTATGACGTGCCTCGACAGTCTCCATACTGGGTGTCTGGCTTCATGCTGTCCACCCTTTCCCTGTACGCCATGGTCCTGTGGCAAGGGCTGGCGCATCTTCACGTTCCCCAGCCTCTGGCGAGAACTTATAGGTAAGATTGCTACGTTACGAATACACTTGCGATGGTGGGGGCTGGGTGGATCCGGATAGCTCAGTGGTAAAATGCGCGCGACCTTCGCAGACGTTAGAGCGTCGTCGAACCCGGTCACCAACTGACATAGGACTGGTTAGTGAACTTGGATGAAACCATTGAACGACACACAGAACCAAATTGTGCACAATAATAATAATACAGGATGCTATGTACGCGCCTTTCCCCAAATCAATCAGGCTCAGAGCGCGGCGGTCTGTACCAACATACACGCTCACCTGTCTCATGTGTCTCATCCGCCCTCACACACACACACACACACACATACGTTCAAAACTATAATAGTGGGTTTATGTTCAAAACAAGGCAAACTGGGTTCCATCCTTTCCCTTCATTACAGACCATTCCTATTCACTCAACGGATACAATAGCCTCTGTTAAGGTTATCTGTCACAACCGTTTTCATTTTTGACAAAAACAAAAGGAGAAATTGCGCTATGAAATAGTGGGTTCATTTGATACTAGTGGGTTTTTACACATGCATATTGGACATCTGGGTTTCTGTGGAAAAACTGGGTTTATCACACACACGGACACAACCAAAACGTATAAATGGCCAAGGTTGCATTTGCAAGATTTTCAGTACGTGAGTGCAGTACACTGACACTTTTAGTTTAATTCAACTAATAAAACATCTTTTACTATTGCTCAGAATTTCCTCTGATTTTGTTTTTATAATTTCAATTACAATATTTTCAGTTGATACATAGGCTACTGTACAGAATTAGAGCTGTTATTGAAGGATAGACTTTTGCCATTTACTTTAAGAACTGGGCGGTAGCTCAGTGGTTAAAGCATTGAACTGAGAACCGAAAGGTCTGAGGTTGTTACAGTGTACCTCTGGATAGGTCAGTGCATGACCCTCTTTTTCTCCCCATAGCCCAAAAAATAAATTATTAGCTGGTGTCAGTAAAAATCGAAAAGAAAAATTCGGCATTAAGCAAACATTTTTGTCATATTTACTTTGCTTACATTTACTTTGTATTGTATGGTTTTAAAGTTTTTTTAAATTTGAATCCAGACTGGAAGATCTGCAAAAAAAAAGATATCTTGTCGTTCTCAAATGTTAACTGTGGATAATTTTTTCATGTTCAATTTATTACTTTACTTCCAGATTTAAATCAAATCATTGAAGAAAAGGCAAGAAGGAGAAAGAAGAAAAAGTATGAGGAGTATGAAAAAGAATTAATAGAAAGAATGAGGAGAAGCGTGGAGAAAAAGCATAAAATCTCCAGAGGAAAAGAAAGAATGAGAAGGGTGGAAAAGTATACAAATCTTCATTGGAAAAGAAGAGGAATGGAAAAATAAAAAAGCAGAGAATTGGTAATGTAAAACAAACATATGAACAACATAACACAGACATAATTTGTTAACATTTTTATTTTGAAAGTGTCTAGTAGAGCATAATTTGTATATATTATTATTACTTTTTTATCAACTTCATATAGTTAAGTTTTACATAAATTGTTTATGGTTTCCCGTTACGTTAATATATTCTGAATAAGGATCAATTGAGTGCAACCACTTATAATTCGTTTTTTTCGCTGCACCTCAAAGGTATAATAAAACCATGTGAAGAGCAGAATATTATTATATAGTCATTAGTCTTGACATTGCTTTTTGATGAACAAGAACCCCGAGAATAACATATGTATTAACTTGGCAAAGAAATATAATTTGGTACTTTGCCTGATTAATCCACGCTTTCTCTTAAGTTTAAGACAGAAATCTACTACATAACAAAACGGGCCTAAAAACTAGTCTACACAATACAGAGCAGTAAATTTCCATTACTTAATGACAAGTAGCACCTCAAAAAGCTTTGAACATGATGAACACCATCAATCACTGGAAAGGCAAGTCCATATGACTCACATGCTCCTTATGGAACTCCCAATAAATAACACAAAAATGAGATGCCAGAAAAAAAAGTTAAATGATTGAAACGGTGGGTTTAAAATGCAAAGTAATACAAGCTTTGATATTTCGATGCTCTTGACCTTGACCTCCAGCTATAAATGCACTCATGTACGATAAAATAAACTACAGCAAAAGATTTTATTATTTTGGACATCTCCAATGACCTTCACCTTGGAGCAAGGTTCACAAAATATGCATGTGCGTCTCATTGATACCTATCATGCATCAAACAAGCTGAAGTTTAGTTAATATTAATAACTTAGGATTAACAAGAAATTTTGTGGAAAATTGACATAGCTTGACTAACATTTGTTGAACCTGTGACCTTGACCTTGAAGTGTAGTCATTCAATCACTGATAATTTTCGAGGTCTCGTGTAATTAGCCACTTTAAAGTTTTGCACAGATGGAAGGCAGACAACATTAACTGAAGGTCCCGGGTTCAAGCCCTGGCCGGGCCATTGTGTTGTGTCCCTGGGAAAGACACTTTACTCCTGTTTTCCTTCTCCTTCGGATGAGAGTATAAACCGAGGTCTAGTCTGTGTCGCATGCATTCCATCATAACGGACTTTAAAGATCCTGACGCTCATGTCCTAGACGGGTGAGTGCCGGTAACAAGAACACACCCAGCATGCACTTGGTCCTTCTCCTCCATCCCTGGCTGCCCAGGATTGTGCTCAGTTGTCCGGGCGTCAGACCATGCGCCCAAAGGCTGCGGGTGGCGTCTCGGGCGGTTTGAGTTAGATCCTGTATCGGCCAGCGCCTTGATCCTTAGGCTAAGGCGCCTTACAAATGACGAACATTATTATTATTATTTAAACATGCAATTTTTTACTATTTAGGACTCATCTTGAATAGATTTGCAAACAAATTTGAATATATATTCTATATCTAAACGATTCATGGCACTTGGTTCACACCCTGGAGAACGGGGTAGCACTGATGGCAGCAACAAAGCTGATGGGGATGTTGTATGCATTTCGGTCTGCTGGCTTTGACGCCTTTTTCTAGCTTGTTTCTTGACTGAACCTTCCGATGAATTAGAGTCTTTAGAATCCTCATGCTGCTCTTCAGCCCTCCTGCGAACAAGTAGCAGCATCAGAACACAGGGTTTAAACAAAAGAACAAATTCAGCGGCATAAGAACAT
This sequence comes from Oncomelania hupensis, assembly GCA_036898135.1. Classification (NCBI taxonomy): domain Eukaryota; kingdom Metazoa; phylum Mollusca; class Gastropoda; order Littorinimorpha; family Pomatiopsidae; genus Oncomelania; species Oncomelania hupensis. The sequence continues at coordinate 42,234,261 of CM072519.1, read as the reverse complement.
TTTCAAACCAAGGGATGAGGATGGTCAAAGGGTGGGGTGGTGGGCCTGGGGTGGGAGAAGGGAATGGAAGTTGAAAAGAGTAGAGGCTTGAACTGGCTCAACTACAAAAAGGGATTGACTGACAATACTGTCTACTGATTCATCAATGAAATATTATATTCGGGACTTTAATTTTCTTGTACATGAATGTACTACTCACCCTCTTTAAAGTTTAAAAGAAACAAGCAAAACACATTTAAAGTTTAGGGGGTAGAGGTTGGGGAAAAAAGGGCACAAAAGCCCGGAGGAAGTGGGACAGCATTTTTTCCCACTAACCACTTCGACACACTAGCTACTAGCAACCAAGTTATAAAATAGTTATAGAAACTCTTATGCTTACTAGCTACTCAGTAAATAATAATAAATAATAATACAGGATGCTATGTACGCGCCTTTCCCCAAGGCTCAAAGCGCGGCGATCTATACCAACATACACGCTCACCTGTCTCATTTACCCTCTCACACACCAAATACACATACATCACTCAAACAGGTGGTGTAAAGGCAGGAAGATCGCTATTAGAAGACGGAAGAAAATCAAACTTTTTATTTTTGAAATTTTTATATTGACTGCATCCTGTACCATTATTGAAGGGATGGAGGAAACCGGAGTGCCCGGAGAAAATCCTCGGTGACCTCTATAGTCTCGTACCTAAGTCACATACGTTCGCCCCTTGCGGGAATCGAACCCGCGACCTTCGGCATAGGAAACCGGCGACTTATCAACTGCGCCACGAGGCCACCCCATGAAAGCACAAGTACAAAGGTTCCTCAACATGCCTGCTTTTTAAAATCCAAAGCATACCTACATAACCTGAAAAGCCCAGAGCGAATTGTGTACATTATAATAATGTAATCTGCATTTCATGTGCCCCATTAACAACTGTAAAATTGAGCTAAAACTTTGATCTTATTCAACAAGGATGTCTAGCTCTGCCATGTACACTAATGTTACCCCCCCCCCATTCTCCTCCCTCATCCAAGCTCTCCTCACCTCCCCCTTTGCAATGTAGAAACAATATACCACCAACACCTTGTGTTAGCAGGTCACAGTTTGATCTGAGGCGTGGAGCTGCCAGTTGTTAACTGCTTTGCTGTGGCACCGATTTTATACAGCAATCAATGAGTGTTTTTTTCAAAGCGAACAACAATATTATAAAATTCAATAAGTACTGACACACACCAGCTGTCACCTGATGAGTACAATGAAGGCGATGAAGATGTTGATGGTGATGGAGTGGGACGTCTTCCTTCCAAACGCCTCCTGGGTCGTCGTCGGACTACAGCGACTTCTCCGCAACCGGATAAACTCGAGGCATAACAGGATGTTCTGGGAAAAAAAGGAATAACAGAATTTATTAAAATAATTATGCTTACTCAGAATTACAGCTAACAATTTGGGAAATGGAGTAGATGCAGATCTGAAAATGGTGCTCTAGCTATTAATGTGGACCCCACTGCAACAACGAGACAAATGACAGGGGTCTGAGACTGTTGGAGTTTGCCAGATACAACAATTTGATACTGGCAAACACGCTTGGTCTCCACAAAAAATCCAAATGTTAAGCAGTTTAATGCATCAATCAGTTTTCACATATTCTATTTCCCTTCATCCAAGGAAAACAGACAGGTGAACCATAAACCAAAAGCTATAACTTATGTAGGTAACGGCAGCCAGAATTTTGTATTTTACTGTTTGTTGCAACATGTGGTTTTTTTTAAATTACATCAGAACACAAGGAAAATACAGAAAAATAAAAGTTGCAGTATAATAAATGGTACACGTTAAAAGCTTATTGTTTTTTATTCTGATAACATTGCATTTTGCCTACTAAAATTGTTATTCTGCAAAAATATTTTTAAACATTTATTTAATCAATCTACATATGAATAAAATAACACATCAATACCTCCCTTATTTACTTCTTGTACTATCTTCACTGACCGTCTTTTTTGTAAATGAGAAAAAATGCAAGTTTTGAAAACCACAGTGTGAACAAAGGAGACATACATTTCTCATGGTAACTGTTTCAATGTTCAAGAGACTTCACAAGACTCTTCATTACTATCAGATACAAGGACGCTTAAAATGCAGCAAATTTATTTTTGTGTTCTTCAAAAAGTAACAAACAAAAATGCAGACCCTGTGTTGACAATCGACCACAACATCCACACGAAAATTGATATGATTTTAAAAGTACAAAAGCACACCGAAAAAGCTTGAAATTTTAACAAGGGAACATTTTAAAGCCACATCCTAGAAGCACAAAATATAGATTAAAGAACAATTTACAGAGACAGAAGGACAAAACACAACTGAATAAAACGAAAAAACACGAACCTCCATCTTGCCAGCCGGCTCGTAGCGTGTGGCGTTCCGCGTTACTTCCCCTGACAGTGCGTGTATTCGACTGGTTGACCAGCGGGAACACACATCGCGGCATGTTAACTGGCTCAAACTCAAAGTTGACTCAACCGCAATTGTGGGTTTCACCGCTCAGACTTTGCATATACACTTTTTTTGTTATTCCTATTGCAAAGCCGGTTTTAAAAAAACTGAGTTTCAGATTTTGGAACCCAGTATTTTTTTAAACCCAGTTGCACGTAAGTGTAACCTATGCATAAACCCACTGTTATGGTTAGGTACGTACACACACACACACACACACACACACACACAACAAATACACATCCATCACTCAAACAGGTGGTGTAAAGGCAGGGAGATCGCTATTGGAAGACGGAAAGATTTGTGAAAATTGTGTATTGACTGCATCCAGTACCATTATTGAAGGGAGGGAGGAAACCGGAGTGCCCGGAGAAAACTCTCGGTGTCCTCAATAGTCTCGTACCTAAGTCACATACGTTCGCCCCTTGCAGGAATCGAACCCGCGACCTTCGGCATAGGAAACCGGCGACTTATCCACTGCGCCACGAGGTCACAAGAATATTCCAGGCAACCAAGCTGTGAATGGGTGTCCTGACTATGTTTAAAAGCAGGACAGGTGAAGCAGCAAGAGATAAAAGATAGGCACTGCCCTCATGAAGCTAGCTGGCCCCGAACAAAGAGAGTTCCCTAACTCCTCTCGCCTGCTTCTCTCCCATTCTACCGAAAGGTTACAGAAAAACTCTATGTCATTGAACTCGTTTCCTTGTTTTGCTTATTTTTATTTTATTTTATTTTATTTTCCCATCCCCGACCCTTATGGATTTTTAAATGTTTTTTTTTTAATTAAATTTATTAATTATTATTGTTTGCTCGTTTATTTCAGACACCGCCGAACGTTCATGATCTGGTCTCACGCTATTATGGCGCTGACGGTGTTCACAGCAGTGACGGGTTCTGTGGTCAGCTCTACTGATGCTGGACTCGTCTACAACTCTTGGCCCATGATGGCCGATAGGTCAGTACAGTAACACTAACAGCAACATTTCTATATATAAAAAAAATAATAATAAGGAAAAAAAAAGAAAAAGAAAAAGAAAGAAAGATTCATTCATTTATTTGTGTATTTGGATGACGCTGGGAAGCGAGAGTGCGTCGCCGATTGGCGGGATAGAGATGGAGAGAGACAGAGAGGACGCTGGAAAGCGGCAGTGCGTAGGTGATCAGTATTATTTCTTAGGATGAATGGGTATGGCGGTGGGTTTGTTGGGGTGGGTTGGCCGTTGACTGGAGTGGATGTAGGAGTGAGGAGGACGGGAGAGGGGAGGGTGTTTCCACTGGGTCACAATACCTGATGCCCAAAGTAGCAGAAAGTGTGTGTGTTTAAAGCTAAACTGTCATCCTCTGCAATGACTGCGTTGTGAACCCGCATTGAGGCGTGGAAGCTTAATGTGCTACAGCAACAACAAAAACATATTCATTCGATGCCATTACAAACAAGAAGCCTTTATCTGTTAAAATAATAATTTTATTTCCTAAACAGAAGTTGGTTTTATTTAATTTATATAAAACATAATTGTAAAAATAATTTTTAAAATAAATTAAACAACATTTTCTTATAGATATATATCTCTCCTTTTATAAAAGAAACTGGTCTGCTCTTTTTTTTTATTTCTTTTTTTTTTTAAGGTGGATCCCGACAGACCTGTGGGCGTTGGGCGACTCCAAGTGGAAGAACGCCTTCGAGAACACCACGACCTCACAGTTCCTCCACCGCTGTCTGGCTCACACCACGGTGGCTCTGGCTTGCGGCTTCTGGCTCATCACGCGCAGGGCTCCCCTTCCCCCTCGGGCTCGCGTAGCGTCGCACTTCGTGTTGGCAGCCGCTGTGTTGCAGTTAGGCCTGGGGGTGGCCACGTTGCTGACCTTGGTTCAACCTCACACCGTCATGACCCACCAGTGTGGCTCCATGCTGCTGCTGACGACCGCCATCTGGCTGGCCAACGAGCTGAGGCGTGTTCCCAAGTAGAGGGAAGGTGGATTGATTTGATTTGTTGGTGTAACTGATTGTTTGATCGAATAGCTGACTGAATTTTAATTGCTTCACTGATTGTTTTTTGGGATTGATTGATCAAATATGTATCACAATTTAGTCATGCTATTTTATCATGTGCCATTAGTAGTGAGATTAGTCGCATTTCCAAAACAAATTTAAATGAAAGGTTTTCATGTTGACAACAAGAATTTGCAACTCGTTGAGAAAGTGTCATTGTCCAAATATTTAACGCCATTGAATATCATTTTACGGTGCCGCTTGCTGATAGAGTACTTCTACTTCGTGGCCGTCTTCTTGTTTCTTCTCTTCTCCTGCCCTTCCCCACTCTCCCACCCATCACACCTCCTCCCGTCGCTCCCCTTCCCTATATCCCTCCTCCACTTCCCTTCCCTCACACCCTAACTTCCCTCCCTCGCTCCCTCCCTCCTTCTATCGTTTCCTTCCATTGCTAACTTTCATCCTTCCATACACCTGTGTATGGTAATGTAAATATAGCAAGCACATCCTCGAACAGAGGAAATAAGGACAAGAACACACACACACATACACACACACCCCCACCCACCCACACACCCACACACACATGAACTTCCCTCCCTTTATCCGAATTTTTTTAATAACGCGCACCCCCCCCCCCTCCCCGTCCCTCTTTTTGCCCACTTTTCTCTCCATGCCCCTTCCCCCCTCCCCTCATTGTTTGGTCCCTAAAGGCACACGTTTAGTCTTGCACGAAATAGACTTGATCGTTGTTGTGATTTCCACTATAGATAGATATTCAATGTTTATAGGGTCCACTGCCCCAATTTCTCGTGTGTTCGACAAAATTTTAAAAAAAAACCCGAGAGCCCTGTTTCTATTTATAGTTTATTTATTTTTTTTTTTAAAACAATTTTGTATAGCGCTTTTTCAGCTCAAGAGCTGCTCAAGGCGCTATTCGAAATATTGGCAGTCAGTGCCTCGACTTGACATTATCGGTATTGTCCATCTTTGTGGTATCTACGTGATTCAGCTAGGGTTGTACAGCGACAAACCAAGAGATAACCGTGGCAAGATGTTTCTTAAGGATGACGTCTATCACGCTATCATTTCACTCCAGTTCCATCTCATTAATCGAGACAACTTATATAATTATACAAACGTTTTATGGACTCACATACCCCCGTTGGGGTGCCGGGGGTTTCAGTATAAATAGTATCCCCACTTTCTGGAAATTTAGTGCTTTAAATTCCCACTGTCGCTGTCTTTCTCATTGCTCTTTCTCACTGCTCTGTTCTATTCTGCATACTATCGTCTTCTTCGCTAGACGTCTCAGCTTCACAAGTCCTTAGTGTAATCTGTTTCAGCTTAATAGACGCAGTGCCCTTTTTTTATAAATAGGAAAGTAGGAAATTTTAATGATGTTTGTATAGGTCTCATTTACTCATTGCGTGATGTAAATCTGCTATATATATATATTTACTTTTTTGATTTTTTTTTGTTGAAATTTTAATGTTTGTATTTGTGTATTATTTTGTTTTTGGTGGTGATGTGGGAGCTTTCTGTTTTTTGTTTTTTTTTGTTTTGGTGTGTGGGTTTTATTTTTTGTTTTGCTCAGCAGATTTTTTGCGGTCGGTTGTGGTGTTTTGTGTCGTGCTGTGATTTTAAAGGCTGCTCTTTTTATCTTGTGTGGCTCCGACTAATACCATACGACGTCCATCACGATATCAGAAAAAAAAAAAAAAAAAAAAAAAAAAAATTTAAAAAAAAAAAAAAAAAAAAAAAAAAAAAAAAAAAAGAAAAAAAAAAAAAAAAAAAAAAAAAACAACAATCACAACCAAACTTGGTACGTTGGTGCATAACCATGAGATCTTGAAAAATGATCAGTGAATTAATGACTTCACTTCAAGGTCAAGGTCAGAGGGTCATCAAATGGTAGTCAAAAGATGACAATTTAAAAAAAATTCGCTTTTGTTTTAGGTTATTAATACTGAACTTATGATTCTCTGATAATAATAGGTATCAATGAGACACACATACTTTGCAAATTTGGTCAACCTCACTCCAAGGTCAAGGTCAGTGGGCTGTCCAGAGTCGGTTTGTATAGGTATTTTGAAGTGACCTTGACCCTAAACTACGAGATATATAAATTCCAAACTTGTTGTATTTAGAGATGATAGATTGACCTTTCATATTATTTTTCGTTCTTGCGTTGATCTTGAAGGTCAAAGTCATATGTTAACACAATGAAGCCAGTCAAAGCTTACACTACAGTCAATCAATCCGATCTTAGTATGAACACAACAAATTTAGTTGTCAGAGTTTCAGAGAGAGGAAGGGGGAGAGGGAGGGTTGTGGGGAGGGGGTTGGGGCGAGGGATTGGAGGTGGATGAAAGATTGGTATTCACTTAGGCCTATTTGCTTTGCTAAGCCTAAAGATAATGTAGGCAGGGTGTGTGGGGCGGGGTGGGGTGGGTGTAATACGGTAATAAATAAGTGTGAACACAACGAATCTGGCTGTCTAAAAAAAAAAAAGTAATTCATCGTGCACGTCAAAGATAACTAAAGAAGAATATGACATAGTCTATTCCGTATAATAGAAAGGAAAAAAAACCGACAACAAGTAACAGTTCTACCGGCACGCTAATTAAAAACAATAATATTAAAAAGCTTTTAAAATAGCGCGATTTCTTCGTGAAACCCCTCCTCTCCCCCTCTACACGTACCCCAGCTCGGAGCGCATCCTTGCACCATATCGGTAATGATGGGTCGCTGCAAAACGCAGTTTACCCATGTTCCAGCGATAAAACGGAAGTCATTAACACGAAGAAACCTTAATACTGACGTGAAACCTAGAACATAATATGGATAACTTACAATATCAGCCCATTCCATTGTGATCCATTGCCCAGCCGCTGTTACACACACACACACACCATATTATACCGTAGCTCTAGTATACCAAGCTAAGAGTAAAACTGAAAGCAATACGCTTGGCGTCTAGACCTATGCGTTCAGCTAGTATGTAAATAATTTGTCACTAGATATCTCCTGTGTAATATCCACTCTAATAATGTGGATGAACATAAAAGTAGCAGCAGCAGCAGCAGTAGGGAAGAGGAACCCAATGCTTGCTAGGTGTTAGTGTAGATCTATAGCTGGCACTCTCACTCGTCTTAATAGGCCCTTTAAAGTCCGTGCGATGAAATGCATATGCGCACAGACTAAACCTCGGTTTATACTCTCATCCGAAGGTGTAGGTGACCGGTTAAGCCTCATCCCTAATTTTGTTTTGATTCGCCTCCACCTCATCCCCCCTCCCCCCCCCCCTTTTTTTCCCCTGTGTCCACAACACACACACAACACTCACACACACAAATACACCCATACTCAAATTAATAAGTTCTTTGTTTAATGCACAACAGATTGCAAAGATATCGATTACCCTTCGAGCATACGAATAGTGCTGTGTGTGTGTGTGAGTAGCAACGTTAGACGGATTTAAAACACTCTGGGGTTGCAACTGTTGAGTGTATGTTAGCAGTAAGACCCGTATCATCATCATCATCATCATCATCATCATCATCATCATCATCATCATCATCATCATCATCATCATCATCATCATCATCATCCTAGTCCACCCATTGCACATAGCTGCGATCGAAAGAAAGTATATTCCAGGCACACGCTGCGCAGCAGGCCAAAGAATGTCCTTTGTCCCTTGAAGGGAGGTAAGCGAGGTTAGCAGCCTGCTCAGTTACAGTGTCGGTGAAAGACTACAAACGGAAAAGTGAGTTTCGTCTCCTCTAGGCGACGAATTAGGTCACGCTGTATTTGTTTCTAGGTCAGCTGTCTTTTACGAACCGTCTGAGAATTTTTTCGAACCGTTTATTGACGCCGGATAGTGTCCTCACTTGGTTTCATACAATTTAAGAATCCAAGAAGGCAAATGGGTTTTTGGGACGGTAAAAGCATTTTTGTAGAGAAAAGGGTTAGGGCAAGGGCTAGGGATATATCTACAACTAACCCTTACCCGAACCCTTGTAGCAATATTCCGCTCTTTCCGTCACAGTAGTGCGCTTCGCATCCGCGGCTAGCAGCGAGCCCAAAGTATACTTTGAAGGGATGGAGGGAATACTTTCACCTGCTGCAAGCGGGAGTTTTGGCGATACTTTGTACCGATCGCAGCAATGTGTATTACCTCCCTAGTCATCATCATCATCATCATCATCATCATCATCATCATCATCATCATCATCGTCATCATCGTCATCATCATCATCATCGGTTTGAGTTTACAACTTGCAATAACTTGAGCTGTGTGATGTTTGACGCGCAGAACTATACTTAAACCTATCCTGAAGAGATTTCCTATAAAAGGATTATATTCTAGATAGTGTTTCGCTGTTTGTCCCGTTTCCTGAGGCCATTCTATCTTTATCTTCAGCACACACCTATATTAAGCTTTTGGTGCCTGCACCCAAAACAATATAAGCCCTAACTCTGTGTAATCTGTACATTATTATTATTATTATTATTATTATTATTATTATTATTATTATTATTATTATTATTATTATTGAGGATTTTTATAGCGCACTTATTTCGCCGTACTTGACCGGACTCTAGGCGCTGGCCGATACAGGATCTAACTCAAACCGCCCGAGACGCCCACCCGCAGCCTTTGGGCGCGTGGTCTGACGCCTGGACAACTGAGCACTATCCTGGCCAGCCAGGGATGGGGGAGAAGGACCGAGTGCATGCTGGGTGTGTTCTTGTTACCGTCACTCACCCGTCTAGGACATGAGCGTCAGGATCTTTAAAGTCCGTTATGATGGAATGTATGCGACACACAGACTAGACCTCGGTTTGTACTCTCGTCCGAAGGAGTAGGAAACGGGAGTAAAGTGTCTTTCCCAGGGACACAACACAATGGCCCGTGCAGGGCTCGAACCCGGGACCTTCAGATCCGCAAGCCAAAGCTCTACCATTAGACCACCTTGCCTCTTCCATACATAGTACATAGCCTATATCTGTCACAATGCATACATTGTATTACATAGTACGCATTACATTGTAAGCCATGAGTGTCTGTACTGTAGGGAGACCAAACGTGTGTGCAAAACACAGCAAGTAGTCTCGCCTGAAGAAATGGGACTTTGATTGATTGATTGTTGCTTTAGGTCCAGCGGACTCTTCCGAGCCAAATCAGGACCGGACAACCCCCGATCCGCATAAAAGATCTACTGAAACAACCCTAGTGGGAAAACTGAATGCCCTCCACCGGCCAGTCACTTTACAATAAAGACATCCCACGCAGGGGGCGGCTGAGGCTTTACCCCAACTACTCGAACCCCCGGTTACAAAAACAAAATAGAATACAAAAATCCTTATAAATTATCAACAAAACACATACATATAAAATGCCTATATTGCTAAATAATAACATCATAGGAAGCCCTAGTGACCACCCGGCAGAAAGCGTCCAAAACTCCCAAGCTGATCCAACAGACCTCATACACAAACAAGGAGTCTTGTCCAGGAAGAGTTTTCAAGAAAAAAGGTAGGTCATTGATCTAGCGAAGAAGAAGATAGTATAGCAGAGTGATAGGACAGAGCAGGAATGGGAAAGAGCAAATGAGGAAGACAGCGACAGTGGGAATTTAAAGCACTAAATTTCCAGAAAGTGGGGATACTATTTATGCTGAAACCCCCGGCACTCCAACGGGGGTACTGTTGCCGCAGTGAATCGGTCATGCCTATAAAGGAAAGACAGGTTTTCAACTGGGGCTTTCACTTTTCCCTTTATAGGTTAGAACAATCTACAGTGGCAAGATTGCTCATGACCCCAAGGGGTAGAAATGGGACTGGAATTTATTGATTAGCATCTTGCATTTAAAATCCCTAGTAGATTCTATCCTCCGTTGGAAAGAAGAACGATAGGAAAGCGCTAATTCCCATCTCTGCTGCCAGTGGGTTGTATTTGTGGACTTGTGTCATAAATGTATGTGCTGTTTTCTGTCATTGTACAGAGCCCGCAAACAGCGTAGCTGAGATTCACCGAGACTCACCTCTCGCAAGGTAAGCCACGGCGAATCTCAGCTGGGCTTTGTGCACACAATCTTGTTTGTTGTTGTTAATATATCACGATGCATGTTACACATTGAATTAAACACTTTAAGATAAATATATTTACCTTTAATTTATGTGTGAATTTTACAATCTCAATCTCAAACTGCTCTCCTCCCTTCACTGGCTGCCTGTCTCACACAGAATATTCTATAAAGTCCTACAAAGTTAACTACTCTGCTTCAAGCACTGCTTGGTATCAACTCTTAACTTTTTCTCGCTGCAGCAAACCTTCAATCTCCTCCTTCAAACCAAACCTAAAAACTCCTCTCTTCTTGCCTTTGTTTGCTCATTAACCATCTTCCACAACAATGGTCTGTTCCGCATGATCTCTTCCAACCCCATCTGCCAATGTATATGTATATATATATATTGTGTGTGTGTGTGTGTGTATGTGTGTGTTGTTATAATTTTCTGTTTTGGCGTGTGAATGAGTGAGGATTGCGCTTTCAACGGTGTTACACTCGATGTTGTTTTTTATCAGTTGATTCAGCCCCGATGCTTGAAATCTGATAAGTGTAACTCAGATTCGTTTATCCACGCAGCCTGCTCACTCATCAACAAGGCAGAAGTCGTCGTATGTAGTTTTCCAACTTTATTCAGCGAACATCAACAACTGCATACAATCGCTTTTTCCACTCTCAACTTTTCACTTTGAACACAACCCCCCTTTTACCCCCGTTGGGGTGCCGGGGGTTTCAGTATAAATAGTATCCCCACTTTCTGGAAATTTAGTGCTTTAAATTCCCACTGTCGCTGTCTTTCCTATTTGCTCTTTCTCATTCCTGCTCTGTTCTATCAACCTGCTATACTATCTTCTTCTTCGCTAGACCAGTCACCTACCTTTTTTCTTGAAAACTCTTCCGGGACAAGACTCCTTATTTGTTTATGAGGTCTGTTGGATCAGCTTGGGAATATTGGACGCTTTCTGCCAGGTGGTCACTAGGGCTTCCTATGATGTTATTATTTAGCAATGTAGGCATTTTATATGTATGTGTTTTGTTGATAATTTATAATGATGTTTGTATTCTATTTTGTTTTTGTAAACGGGGGTTCGATAAATTAGAGTACAGCCTCAGCGTCCCCTGCGTGGGATGTCTTTATTGTAAAGTGACTGGCTGGTGGAGAGCTTTCAGTTTTACCACTAGGGTTATTTCAGCAGATCTTTTATGCGGATCAGGGGTTGTCCGGTCCTGATTTGGCTCGGAAGAGTCCGCTGGACCTAAAGCAATAATGATGTAATGATGTAATGTACCCCCCTTTTGAAACAGTGCGGCACTTATATCGTCTCTCTAACTCCAGAGAAAGAAAGAACATTCAGGCAAGACACAATTTAAACCAATCAGAACAAATTTCGTCATCACTGTCTCACGTCATACAACCATATTTAGAATGGAAGCGTCTCTAGTTACCACTAGAATTATCCACACGCTTCGATCGATAGTAAACAACAAACTCTAGAAAATTCCCAAATAATATCGACCAATTAAAATTATCAACGTTATACAAAGCTTCTTCTAACAACAACGCAAAATCAAATCAAAGGTAAATACACTCTATTATTGCATGCTTTGCAAAATAAAACGATCTGATCTATCGCGCGCGTCACACACGAACTATCGTGCGCGTTTCAACGTAACAAACGGATTTGTTGTTATTATTGTTACTACTACTACTACTACTACTACTACTACTACTACTACTACTACTACTACTACTGCTACTGCTGCTGCTGCTCCTACTACTACTACTACTACTACTACTACTACTACTACTACTACTACTACTACTACTACTACTACTACTACTTTATTTGGGAAAGCCGCAAATCCAAACGAAAAGTCTGCCCTAAATGCACCCGCGCCTACATGCACGAGCAAGGATAAATTCGTGTGACATAAAAGCATTAAACACTAAAAACTAAACAGTAAAAACATATACAAAATGCAATAAAGGCATGATAAAATATACATTGTCAACATTGTTGTTTTTGTCATTGCACGGCAAAAAGAGCGCAGAGCATAACGGTGCCGCTAGAACTACAAAAAAGGTAAATAGCTGAATATTAATACTGTTAGTAGGCATATCTATATATCTATCTATATATATATATATAACACCCCTACCTTCCCCCTCCCCTCCAAACTCCTCTCCTAATCTAATCTACGCACACACACAAACACATAAACCCCCTCTCCTCTCTGGACCTCCGCCGTCCCATCCTCATCCACTTAGATTGCTTTCTCTTTACTTAATGGGTTAATAAAACTAATAAACATTAGATGGGAAACAAAAATAATACAGTGCAAATAGCCTGAAACCATATATTGAAATGGGAGTGTACAATCATTTTCTGTGCATGTATCTTTAGTTTTGGGGATGGGTAGCGCTCTCACAGACAAATAGACACAATAAAACGCGCGCACGTACGCACACACAACACACACACACCTCTACCCCCACTCCACCATTCCTTCCCCCACCCCTCTCTCTCTCTCTCTCTCTCTCTCTCAAAACATTAGTTGTGGTTGCTGTGATTGTTCATGTGATAACTTTATTATTTGAATGTGTTAATACCGCCATTATAATTGCTCAAACTGTGATGAATAGTGTTGTGTTTTGTTGTGGTGTGTTGTGTTGTAGGCCTACATAAGAACGTACTACACCTACAGACCGCGGGTAACATATGCCTACTCAAATACAAATTATGGCAGAAGGCCACCAAACAAGGTGTTTAGGCTGCATGTACAGCAGCGTTTAAAGAATGACCAATTATGCTATTAATGACCGTATTGTATGAGTAATACCCGTTCCCACCCCACCCCACCCCACCCCACCCTTTGAGAATAACTGTTACTTACCCCCTCGACGACAACCCTATCCCCACTTCTACCCTACGATAATATATTAATAACCCTCACTCCCATTTTGCCGATGTGTGAGTTTGGAATGTAAGCTGGGATATACGTGTTAATACTGAAGTCAAAGTACCTCGATATTGGTTATGATGGAGAAGGAATGGCCATTTAGTACCGTTAAATTGTAGGTCTATCAAAATGAAGTCAGATTGGGAGGGATGTAGGAGAGAGAGGGAGAGAAAGAAAGAGAGAGAGAGAGAGAAAGAGGGAGAGAGAGAGAGAGAGAGAGAGAGAGAGAGAGAGAGAGAGAGAGAGAGAGAGAGAGAGAGAGAGAGAGAGAGTACAACTATTACAGACTGTATTCTGAACCCCTGTATTCATTGTAAGGACTATTTGACTGTCGAGCGCAGCAAGTGGTTGGAAACCTGGGAAAATGTCAGACTGGTCATTAAGTGTACGCCATACTGAGTTCTTTGTACTCACACGGACCACCACATGTGAGTCAAAAGCATTGGTTGTAGAACTGTACACAGCTAAGCTGTTCAATATATTATTATTACTAAAACTAGTACCCATCGTGCAATAATAGCATGGACTTTTAGCAGCACATCAAATCGTCGTCGTCATCGTTATGATCGTCGTCGACGTCATCGCTATCAGCAGAAGCGGAAAATTATCATCATAAAATGGTCAGGAATTTAAACAAACTGATCACTCCCATACATCTATCTACACATTCACTCTTATGTCAAACAACAATTTGTGACAACAGGCAGACACAGACACACACACACACACACACACACACACACGCCCGCGCCCGCGCTCACACACACACGCAACCGCACACACCCATTTACATGCACATACATCCCAGTGTTAAAAGCTCGCTAATGGTATGTCATTCGTGGAAGGTTCGTGGACGTTCACGAACCTTTTCTCGAGGTTCTCAGATCCAAAACCTAGCTTCTGGAACTTTCCTGGGGATAAAAACAAAAATTAAAATGGTTCAGGAACATAGGGTCCGGAATCTGAGAACCTCGATAAAAGATTCGTGAAGTTCGTAATCGTCCATTAGCTTAAAGGGAAATTACTACAACTACAATAGAAGTATCATGCGGTCATAATGCTTTCCGACATGTTGATAGAATGTTCTACTATTCGTGCTGGCAGCTTTTAGAAACAGTTGAGCTCTCAATTTAACAAGGAACAGTAACAGTAAAAAAAAAAAAAAAAAAAGGAATTTAAGTATGTTACGCGATAATTCTGCTCAGTCGTTTGAACGTCAGACTATGCGCCCAAAGGTTTCAGGTGGGCGCCTCAGGAGGCTTGAGTTAGATTCTGTATCGACCAGCGCCTTGAGCAGCTCTTGAGCTGGAAAAGCGCTATATAAAAGTGATACAATATTTCATTAACTGAGAGAATGCTCTAGAATTCCTGCTGGTAGATTTAAGAACAACTATCCCAAAACAAGCAAATAACACCAATATTACTGTAAGTACAGGTAAGTACATTTACTATTGCAGCATATCATTTTCTGGCAAACAAGCTCGGGGGTTGATTAAAAAAACACAACCAAAACAACAAAAACGGTATTTGCGCTGGTACCGTGGTTACATTAGGAACAATAGTGCAGAGAAAGATGGAGTATGCTGGTTAAACGATCATCTGTGGTGCGCCTACGACCTCCGGGTTACGGGACAGGATAGGATAGGATAGTGCAGACTAAACAACATTGCTTTCACAATACTCGCAAGCCACCATCATAATTATTTCTTTTATTATTCTCATATAGGGCTATTTTTTAAAGCTCAATAGCTGGCTGATGGCTTACAGGATCTAACGCAATCCGCCCTAGGCGCGAGCTTACAGGACCTAACGCAAGCCGCCCTAAGAGCCCATTTACCTGCTACCTTCGGCACATGGTCTGACGCCCCTAAACAACTGACACGCTAGTAAAACTTTATAATTGGTGCAGTTGGGATTAAGAAACCAAAACATTAAACCAGCTACTAGAGTGGAAATGTTCAAATTTTAAAAAATAAAAGCAACACGTATTGCTAAACACATCAGTTTATCTCTACTAGAAAAAAGCTTCCGACTAGGCGGGTCACGCGCAATTTTGCAACAGCTTGCGACAGCAGCTGTTTAAGCCTTTGTACGTCTGTATTCCATCCCTGGCGCATTACTTGTAAGCTTACTATAACCATATCCCTCTATTCACACATTCTTCTCAATAGCGTGCGGAGCTACCACCCCAAAATATAAAACAAACCATTCTATACTATATCACATCAACTACCGGCCTGTTCCACGCATCGATACAGCTTTAAAGGCATTTAAAGGGACCCACTTTGACTACTCCTCTACCACAGATCCTTTTATCATTCACAGTGAGTGTTGGCCCATTGAAAAAAATAAGCTTACAAAAAACAAAACAAAAAAGTTTTCAACAGTATAGTTTTTTTTTCACTGAATAACTTCCGTAGTTTTGTGCCTATTAATAGCAACAGGCGTTTGGCTATAGCCAGCCAACATCTGGACCTAAAAATAGCAACGACCAAAGCCGGTAAGAGACAAAATCCGTAAACACAAAAAGGTTGCTCGTAAGATTTTTCGTTTTAGGTTGATAAAATAAACCATACTCTAACCCAAATACATCAAACAAATAAACAAAACACACACACATACACACACACACACAAACACACATTCTTCATCAGAGACTCGCTGAAGTTATGTTTAGGTAGAAGAAGAGGGAGACCGAAAAAGAGGTGGGAGGACAACATTCGGGAATGGACTGGTTTGACACTGAGCGAAACAATCAGGGTTGCTGAGGACACAGGGAAAGATGGAGTACGCTGGTTAAACGATCATCTGTGGTGCCCATACGACCTCCGAGTTATGGGATAGGATAGGATAGGATAGGATAGGAGCTGCATGGCACTCATTCAGGATAGGACATTAGCGTCAGGATCTTTAAATAAAAATCCACCCCTTGGGGTCATGAGCAATCTTGCCACTGTAGATTGTTCAAACCTATAAAGGGAACAGTGAAAGCCACAGTTGAAAACCTGTCTTTCCTTTATAGGCAAGACGCTTCACTGCGGCAACAGTACCCCCGTTGGAGTGCCGGGGGTTTTCAGTATAAGTAGTATCCCCACTTTATGGAAATTTAGTGCTTTAAATTCCCACTGTCGCTGTCTTCCTCATTTACTCTTTCCTATTCCTGTTCTGTCCTTCACTCTGCTATACTATCTTCTTCTTCGCTAGATCAATGACCTACCTTTTTTCTTGAAAACTCTTCCTGGACAAGACTCCTTGTTTGTGTATGAGGTCTGTTGGATCAGCTTGGGAGTGTTGGACGCTTTCTGCCGGGTGGTCACTAGGGCTTCCTATGAATGTACTATTTAGCACTATAGGCATTTTATATGTATGTGTTTGGTTGATGATTTATAATGATGTTTGTATTCTATTTTGTTTTTGTAACCGGGGTGTTCGCGTAGTTGAGGTCAACCCTCAGCCGTCCCCCGCGTGGGATGTCTTTATTGTAAAGTGACTGGCCGGTGGAGGGCATTCAATTTTCCCACTGGGGTTGTTTCAGCAGATCTTTTATGCGGATCGGGGGTTGTCCGGTCCTGATTTGGCTCGGAAGAGTCCGCTGGACCTAAAGCAACAATAAATCAATCAATCAAAATCAAATAAAAATCCGTGCGTGAGCAGACTAGACTTCGGTTTATACTCTCACCCAACGAAGTAGGGACGCCGTCGCCCCACGTGCATCTGGGTCTTGTTCTGTTTGGTGGACCCCAGAGGACGCCAACTTTGAAATTTCGAACCATAGCTTGCAATGTTATCGCAAAACATTCGATGCTTCAGTTGCTTTGCGGCGCTTTCTCCCTTGAGCCTCAACTCCCACTCCCTCCCCCCTTTTCCCCCCACATCCCCCCCCCTATCCTGCTACCCCCGCACTCTACCCTCTGTTTCCAATAACGATAGGTTAGACGACAATTATGCATATATCGTGTAATGAACGCCACGGGCATGTGAACTCAAATCACGTT
Organism: Oncomelania hupensis; assembly: GCA_036898135.1. Taxonomy (NCBI): domain Eukaryota; kingdom Metazoa; phylum Mollusca; class Gastropoda; order Littorinimorpha; family Pomatiopsidae; genus Oncomelania; species Oncomelania hupensis. The sequence continues at coordinate 42,216,750 of CM072519.1, read as the reverse complement.
CTTAGCCATGGCCACTGTAAACGTATAAATTTACATTGTGTTAAGGGAAGTATATCCATGAATGGATTATACCGTTGGTTTGGGTGGCTTTTTTGCCGTCGTTATTATGGACACAGTGCAGTTCGTTAACACAGTTGAATGAATTATCAGGACTGGCAACCTTAATTATTTAATTCAAATTCGACTTGCAGCAACACGGATGACGTTGCACAAATGTACATAATTTATGTCAGTCAAATTAATCTATACATCTTCACGGGAGAAGAAAAAGAGTGGGAAGGGAAAAGGGGAAAGGGAGTGGGTGTAAGGAGAGACATCAGTTGAGTTTAGTTGTTTTATTTAACGTACATACATATATAGATAGATAGATAGATAGATAGATAGATAGATAGATAGATAGATAGATAGATAGATAGATAGATAGATAGATAGATAGATAGATAGATAGATAGATAGATAGATAGATAGATAGATAGCCTATCTATATAAAATACAAGCACTATTTTATATTAAAAAAACACATCAGTGTCTAATGCAAAATTCAATCTAATCCCATTCAATTCAATTCAGTCCGATGTCCAGTTGCATATCGCACCACTCCATTTCGAAAAGACAAACTAGGGGTCATAGCCTATCCTATCCTATCTATATAAAATACAAGCACTATTCTATATTAAAAAGTGTCTAATGCAAAATCCAATCTAATCCCATTCAATTCAAAACAATCCGATGTCCAGTTGCATGTCGCACCACTCCATCTCGAAAAGACAAGCTAAGGGTCATAGCATAAGTCCGGTTTCAACAGCAACGTACCGGATAAAGGTAATTTATAGTCATACTGTTATTTCCGTACGCGATCAATTTGTGCAGTTAACAACGGCTCCTATCGATGATGTGGACTTTACTACAACCCCTTGCCTACTTCCTCCGCCCTCCCACATCATTCTCCATTCTCTCTTCTCCCTCACCACTCTTCCTGCGCATCTTCTTCACCTTCGTCATTCACACGACTTGCTTGGTGCATCACCACCAAAATCTTATCCATTGTCGTAGTTGAAATTATCTATATAACTTTCTAAACATGCATAACTGTCCGACCAACAAAACCAAGGCCATCATCATCATCATCATCATCATCATCATCATCATCATCATCATCATCATCATCATCATCATCATCATCATCATCATCATCATCATCATCATCATCATCGTTATCAATAAAACCATACCCATCAGCAACGATAGCAGCATCAACATCATTATTACTTCCGCAGTAATCAACATCGTTATCAATACCATCACCACATCCATCAAAAACAATGACGGCACCAACGACTACGACCAACATCACCAGCACCATAACAACAACGACCATACGCTGTCACCATCCAACTTTCCCATCCAACACCACCACCTCCCCCCCCCCCCCCCCTGATCCATTACTTAATCCATGTATCCAACGGCTCACCTGCATTGTCCAAGTCGTCCGTCGCAGAAACGCAGGTGACAGTGTATCCCAAACACAGCAGCATCAAAGTTCTGAATATTAGCATCACCACTGTCTGTGAACACTCTTCCATTATTGTATGTCTGTTTGTCCTCTTGTGTTTTCTGTTTTCACTTCAATCCTTCGATGGAACTATCTGTCTGTCTTCAGTTTCTCTTTGGCTTCAGTCCTCGGAGGAAGCAGTCTGACTGTGTTCGGTTTCTGTTTGGCTTCAATCCTTCGATGAAGCTGGCTGCCTGACTGTCCTGTTGGGTTTTCTATTTCTCTTCAATTCTTCAATGAAGCTGTCTGTCTTCTGTTTCTATTTGGGTTCAATCCAAGTGGTAGTAATTGTATTCTCCTTTTACTTTGTTTCAATCCTTTTAAAAAAAATTAAAAAAATATAATAATAATGGATGCTATACGCGCCAAATTCCTAAATCAGACTAAAAGTGGGGCGATCTGTAACAAACGCACATGCTACAGACACTCATCCATACACAACAATATTCATCACTCAAACATGTGGTATAAAGGCAAGTTATTGTTAGATGATGGGAATCAAAATCGAATGTTCCTTTTGAAATGTGAGACTGCATTCAATACCATTATTGAATAGACCGGGAATGAACTGATAAAATCGTCGTTTTATGTGTCTGTTTCGCTTCAATTTTTCCATAAAACTGTCCTTCGTCTTTTTCTACTTTGGTTCAATTCTTCAATGAAAATGTCTTCTCTTTTTTTCTAATTGAAGTTTTTGATGAAATGGTCTTATTTTTGTCTACTTGAAGTTTTCGATGAGATTATCTTGTCTTATTTTTCTACTTTGCATCAAGTTTTCGATTTAACGATCTTCTTTTTCTGGTTCGGTTTACTTCAATGATGCAATGTGTACGTTTGTGTGCGTGTGTGTGTGTGAATGTGTTATTATGATGCTGAAATGCAATGAGGGTGATGTTTAGTTTCCGAAAACTGTGGACTGTACTTTGTAAGGATACAGGGTGTCTGAAATGTTTATGTTAATATGTACATAAGTGTGAGTCAACGCAGGATGTATCTTTTTAAATGTTTTTTGTTTGTTGTCATTTTTACCTTTTTATTGCTTTTACTGACAGCGATAGCATGCTAGAATTTCTCTTGTGAGACAATAAAGTTTTCTGAAACTGAAGCTGAAATCGTCTGCCTTCTATAAGCTATCTGTTTTGTTTCCCTCAATCTTAGCATTAAATTGTTTGTCTGTCCAATTGGTTTTATTTCATTTTATTTAATTTTATTTTATTTTATTACTTTAACATTTTCATGTACTGAATAGCATACAAAATGTGTTATTGCCTAACACAGCACACGCCTCAGGCAGGTGAGAGTATAATTTCTTTTTTGTTTTATCACATTGTTCCTTCACTCTTTCAATCGGCGGTGATTTTATCTACTGTGTTATAAACATGACTCTTAAATTATAACTTTGCACCACCACCATCCCTGAGATTCTACTCTGAGTGTGTGTGTGTGTGTGTGTGTGTGTGTGTGTGTGTGTGTGCGTGAACTTTAAGGTAAGTGTTCTTTAACAGCAATTTACTACACACTCAAACACACACACACGCACACACACAACATATAATGATAGGCGTAAAACTTTTGACTTGCTTTAACTAAAACTTTGTTTTCACGCATTTAGCCTCAAATAATTAATCAAGGAAATATTTTTTTAATCAATAAATAGCAAACTGAAATCTTCATCGACAATGGCGTTTTCTTTGTTAACTTCGGCACTTTATTAATGTTCTTGTGCTAGAAGAAGCGCTTTATAAAAACAACTAGAAGAATAGGCCTAAGAAGATGAACAAGTAGAAGAAGAAGTCCACGCTTCGCACGGGAACTAACTAAAATTAATAAAAATGATGATGATGATGATGATGATGATGATGATGATGATGATGATGATGATGATGATGATGATGATGATGGTGATGATGATGATGATGGCTCAAAGCGCGGCGACCTATATAGCTAATATATACGCTAGTATGGGGTTCATCAGTGCAGTCATCAAGAGACTGTCAACGTGCTTTTCTTTTCTCCCGAACTTTGATGTAATGAACGATAAAATCAATAAAATCACAATTCAGTGTTTGTTCGGTCTCGTGATGACACGACGGTTACCTTACAATTAGGCTACTATGATACCTGTCCGTATATGTACATATTGACTCAAACAACAAGTCTTTGTTTTAACTTCACCTCCTTTCTAACCTCTGTAAATAGCAACACCACCACCACGATGATGATGGTGATACTGATGATAAAAAAAAGAAGAACAACGAAGACGACCATTATCATTACCCCCCAACACCACAACGATGACGAGGACAGCAACATCAAGAACAACATCTATAACAAAAGAAGAACAAGAACAAGAACAAAAAGAAGAAGGAGAACAACAACAGCAACAACAAAAAGTCAAAGGCTGGATGAAAGCACCTATCTCACCGTACATAAATGTTACGCAGGTCGTTTATAATCTATAAGAAGCTTTCATTTGTATGGGATAATTCATACTTTTTACAACCGATGAAGTGTTTTTAATTATATATCAATTTACACTAACTTGGAGAAACTGTGTGCTAAGCTACACAAGAGTTGAACATCAAAATCAAAATCAACATCAACTTGCTGGTTTTTATTAAGTATACACTCATATATTTACTCACAGTGCAAACTGAAACTGACTGACTGGAAATAAATAATAGTCTACAAAACTCTGACCTGATTAGTCTTGTTGAACACGGGCTTATAATCTGAAAAGTGTGCTACTGAAGACCTACAGAATTTCTTATCGCGGCACACTCTTATCAGTTGCTTTCATTATCTCTGCTTTATAAAATTATCTCTGCTAAAACTTATAACAGTTCTCAAAAATAAACTTACATGCTTTAAGCGGCTACTGATCCGAAGTCAGGTAAAGAAGTGTAAGGCATTATTGTTTTAGAATGATTATTTAATTAACTACAATTATGAATAACGATATTTGTATATCTTGTGAACACTTCTGGGCATTTCCTATACCCAGCACATCACCAACGACGAAGTCCGACAGACCATCACACAAGCTATTGGACAAAACGATGACCTGCTCCCAGTGGTGAAAAACGTAAACTCCGATGGTATGGCCACGCCACCAGATCATCAGGTCTTGCAAAGACCATCCTGCAAGGCACAGTGCAAGGAGGTAGAAGAAGAGGGAGACCGAAAAAGAGGTGGGAGGACAACATTCTGGACTGGTTTGACACTGAGCGAAACAATTAGGATTGCTGAGGACAGGGAAAGATGGAGTACGCTGGTTAAACGATCATATGTGGTGCCCCTACGACCTCCGAGTTATGGGTTAGGATAGGATAGGATAGGTATTTTGTATGAGGTTAGAGGCGGGTGGAGTATGGATGTATGTAAGGGGCCTTTGGAGTTGGGTGGAGAGTGAGAGAGAGAGAGAGATAGTGTGTGTTTGTGTGTTTGTGTATTAGTGTGTGAGTTGGTGTGTGTGTGTTTGTGTGTGTGTGTGTGTGTGTGTGTGTGTGTGTGTGTGTGTGTGTGTGTGTAGCGAGAGTGGAGTCTTCGTAGATCTTAGAACTGACTATACTAATATAATACTGAAATGTACCTTGATTCATTTTGCTAATTAGAAAGTAAATGAAAAATTCTTCTTCCTCATGCCCCATCTCCTTTCTCCTTTTCCTCCTCCTCCACCCCTCGTATCTAATCAGCCCTCTTACCCACCTTATTTTTCTTTTCCCCCTTCTCCTCCTTCTCCTCCTCTTCCTCCTTCTTCTTCTGTCTGTGTAGTTCAATCAACCGAAATAAGGAAATGTAACTCTATAATTGGGTGCTAATATTTCTTATTGAAATATTAATTGTACCACCGATTATTCAGTTTCTGGCAAAACGATGTAAGTTTTAATTAGAAATTTTATTGCCTCGTGATGGTCAGAGGTAAGCGCCAAATGTGTTCCTCAAACAGTTTTTTTTAAAAGATAAACAGACCTACCGACAGAGCTGATACAATGACGACAGAACCAGATGATATGTAATTAAGATAACAAGTTATAGATCTATTTTTAGGTCTGTACTACTATACTACATGTAGTAAAACAAAAAGTGGCATTTAGCCCTTTTTCTAAAATTGGGTCATAAGGTCTATAAAAAATATCAGATGAGCTATAAGATTTTTTTTAAAAAAAGATACAAATAAAGTTTAGTTTGGCCTTTACTATGTAATAAAAGCAACAACCGCAGGACACATTTTTGTTTCAAATTTTTGGATAAAATAATTACAATTACGTATTTTAAAAAATGGAAGTAGACCTACAAAACAAAAATAAAATAAAATAAAAATAAGATGCAAGGACTAATTTGCCTTAGGTCAATATGATTAAAGTGGCATGGGGTTGAAGTGCTTTTTTAAAAGTCAATATTATTAAAATGGCATGGGGGTTGATGTTTTTTTTCTTTTATAATCTAAAATAAAAGGTAATAAATACATTAATGGAGTAAAACGAAAAAACCTTACACTAATTTCTTTCAAGGAAGCACGCTGTTTCTGGTATGGAATAGAAATACCAAGACACTTTATTACCCAATGAATTCAAAAATACATACAACAGAGGACTGCTAGCATTCAACATTTTCAATAATGAGAAATACGTACGTACATAAGCCAATGGAATGCTAATTCTGACGACAACAACAAAACATAAGCTCTTCATCGGACGGACCAAACACAAGAGACCAAAAAAAAAAAACAATACTTCCCAACAGAACTCCAACAAAGAAAGAAATGATATTTGGAAAAGAGACAAGATGAAGAAGCAATAGTTATAATAATAGGTGAGTGATAGATAGTCAAACATCTTATTTCTGTATACACATTTCAGAAGATCTATACAAAATAACCCGATTCGTAATAATAACGTTTCTACGTTCATGTGACATAGGTTACACGCAATTTACCTGGTAACGCCTAAGGACTAATACTTATATCCAAATAAATAAATAAGTACAAACATCTGCATTCTGTTATTGTGTAAAATGAAAACTATCTCCTTTGTAACCGTGGGGCATCAAATTCTGTTTTAAAATGTCAGACAGTCAGATATATATATATAAGTTTTAGACCTATATTATATGTCAGGAAAACAAACAAGCTTGGAAACAAACAAACACGCAAACATTAATTACAATAGCAATCTTAACTATTCAACAACCATCACTTCCACCACCATCACCACCAATAACAACAGCAATGCAAACGACAACAGCAACAACAACCAACAGTACATCTTTAGTTGAAGCATTATTTCGTGGTAAAACCCTACTACATTGTGCCCAAACAAAGCAACAACAACAAAAAAAAGCCGAAGGAAAACTGTTGCACGCAATAATCAATAAACAACAAACATATCGAAAATCGTAAGCCGCTATATAAAACATTAACTAAAAGTAGTTTTCATCTCTTTCCTATCACAAGTACTAAAAACACTTTTTAAAAAAAGAAAAAAGGTTTGGATCACAAGTTGTTATAAGAATAATGCAACACACTCTAGTTCGCACAGAAACTGTCGAAGGCGTACAATACACAACAAAATTAAAACGTCCAATGATAACAACACATGTGAAACTGACGAAGACCGCGCCAGCTGTCGCAGCGTGTCAAATCTAACGGTTCTCTCGACTGCGCGTGCGCCTCTGCGATATGAAGGTCAATTTCAAAGGCTGTGCGCATGCGCGGCTATCGACGAGGGCTCTTTAGCATTTACAGTGCACTCCAGGCTGGATGAAATTGCCATCATGTGAGATAGTTTCACTGTGGTGCGTAAATGCGTGTGTGTGTTTCAGAGAGAGAGAGAGAGAGAGAGAGAGAGAGAGAGAGAGAGAGAGAGAGAGAACAGTTGTCTTTATCCTACCCTATCCTATCCCGTTACTAGAAGGTCGTTGGGGCATCACAGATGATCGTTTAACCAGCGTACTCCATCTTTCTCTGTCCTCAGCAACCCTCAGTGTTAAACCAGTCCATTGTTGAATGTTGTCCCCCCACATCTTTTTCTTTCTCCATCTTCTTCTACCTCCTTGCAACTTGCTTGGTAGGATGGTCTTCGCAAGGCTTGATGCTCTGGTGACGTGGCCATACCATCGGAGTTTCCGTTTCTTCACCACTGTGAGCTTGTCATCGTGTTGTCCAATGGCTTGTGTGATGGTCTGTAGGACTTCGTCGTTGTTGATGTGCAGGGTATAGGAAATACCCAGAAGTCTCCTGTAGCACCTCATCTCCATGCTTTGTATTCTTCGTTGTAGGTTTGCTGTGAGGGTCCATGTTTCGCAAGCGTATAGGAAGATGGAGGTGACAAGTCATCGCAGCAGTCTTACCTTGGAGTGTAGACTGATGGTCCTGTCTTTCCAAATGGGCTCCAACCTTGTCAGGGTAGAAGTTGCTTGTGCGATCCTGGAGAGGACTTCCTGTCGGGACCCATGGTGTGATAGAATGGGTTCTACATATTTAAAACTATAAACTGTGTTCAGAGAGTCAGCCAATGGCCCAAAGGCTGCAATTGGGAGCCAATGGCTGCTTGAGTTAGATCCTGTATCGGCCAGCGCCTTGAGCAGCTCTTGACCAGAAAAGCGCTACATAAGAACAAGAAAATAAAGTAAAAAATCAGGAGGATGAGGACATTCTGTGGAATCACGTAACCTAGGTATTTGTACAGTTAAATTACCTGTCATACTCATAGAACCAGTCTGTGAGTCAATCGGTCAGTTAGTAACTGTTGTTTTCGCAAAGAAAATGAATGAATGAATAAATCAATGAAACAACGAATGAATGAATGAATAAATGAATGGATGGATGATGATGACGATGATGATGATGATGATGATGATGATGATGATGATGATGATGATGATGATGATGATGATGATGATGATGATTAGACAGAAAAAGAGGTGGGAGGACAACATTCGAGAATGAACTGGCTTGACACTGAGCAAAGCCATGAGGGCTGCTGAGGACAGAGAAAGGTGGAGTACTCTGGTTAAACGATCATCTGTGGTGCCCAAACGACTTTCGATAGGATAGGATAGGATAGGATAGGATTGCTAGCGTGTGCCCCCAAACCACTAGACTATTACGTCAGCAATGCACAACACAATGGAACTAGCGCACCCTGTATTGTACTAACTGCGATACACTTTCGCTATCGGGGATCCAGTACTCTTCTTTATGTGGGACCACAAGTATATCAACTAACAAGTTAGTATCTCTCTTCTATGTCTCTATCGACGTGCGCGTACAACCGATTGCTTCCCTTTACATGCTTTGCGCCCCATAGAGCGTCGTCGGCCTGAAATAACTTTTTAGAAACTTCAAAACCCAGGGGAATTATGGGTAGAGAAATCCTTTTCTTAAGGCTAAATCCTTCTTTAGTTTCTTTAATAATAATAATAATAATAATAATAATAATAATAATAATAATAATAATAATAATAATAATAATAATAATAAAAATAATAATACAGGATGCTATATACGCGCCTTTTCCAAATTAGGCTCAAAGCGCGGCGATCTATACCAACATACACGCTCACCTGTTTCATCCACCCTCACACACACCAAATTCACATCCATCACTCAAACAGGTGGTGTAAAGTTTTGAAGTTTTTATATTGACTGCGTCCTGTACCATTATTGAAGGGAGGGAGGAAACCGGAGTGCCCGGAGAAAACCCTCGGTGACCTCAATAGTCTCGTACCTAAGTCACATACGTTCGCCCCTTGCGGGAATCGAACCCGCGACCTTCGGCATAGGAAACCAGCGACTTATCCACTGCGCTCGAGCAAAGGCAACCTCATAGGTATGGAGCACTTCGTCCATTATAACTCCATCGCTGATAATACTGCTGACAAGTTTCTGCCTTTGTTCACTACCAGAAATATGCAGTTCCTCTCCCAACTTTCGTTTCATTTTAGCGAGCACATCTTCGCGAGAACAGATTTCCCAGAATTCTCTATTCTATTTTTAGGTTTGGGATATTCCCGTCTCAGCTTGTGGCTAAACGGGACCACCGCACGTCGACTGGGGGCATTACGAGATACTAACTTGTTATTTGATATACTTGTGGTGGGACCCACTAATTTTTTTCCCAAACTTCTTTCTTCTTCTTTTTTTTTAATGCGCCTGTGGCCACACCAAACCAGGTTTCAACATTCACATTTCTATCTTTACCTAAGTTCGATCTTATCACCCAAGTTCATATCGTCACCCAGATACACGGCGCGAAGTGATCCGAGGACATCGTTATTTGGAAAGTATGAATAGAACTTTTAGTTTAAGTTTGAAAATTTTAGATTGCCTGCATCCAATATCATCCAAAGTCCGGAGGGAACGCAATTTCATGCGAAACAAATATCCACAAATTGGCTAGCAGGTAATAGAATTTGGAAGGAGCTTACCGTACCTGTTTGAAAGAGAATTCTTAGCCAAACATCCTTACTACTTACATAATCCTTATTACTTGCATAATCCTTACTACTTACATAATCCTTACTACTTACATAATCCTTATTACTTGCATAATCCTTACTACTTACATAATCCTTACTACTTACATAATCCTTACTACTTACATAATCCTTACTACTTACATAATCCTTATTACTTGCATAATCCTTACTACTTACATAATCCTTACTACTTACATAATCCTTACTACTTACATAATCCTTACTACTTACATAATCCTTACTGGAAGCTCTCCTCCTGGGATAAGGTGAAAACAGAAAAGATCTATCTACCCTTCTCAGTCAGTCAGTCATTGAGGCACGTCACACACACACACACACACACACACACACACCCACACACACAGACACACACCCACACCCACACACAAGTATGTAGAACACCAAGACTGGGTTTTACTAAGAATGTAAGAATCGGAAAGTGTTGTTGTTTTTTTGGACGGAAAGAACGCAAATTTCTTCTAAAAATTGAAGAATCTTATGCAAAATTGTCTCTTTCCGTCTCAAAAGTTGACCTAGTTAGTCCCTCATAGGCGAAGAAATAAGTCGAACTTGCTTCAAAATTTTCCCGAAAATTGACTGGATTTTCTCCGTCCCGGATAGAGCACTCCCTTGTACTTAAAACACTCTCACTCTCATGCACTACAACTGCACTCCCATGCACTAAAAGAGCACTCCTGTGTACTTAGAAAAAGGTGGGTGGCTGGAAAAAAGTGGGTGGCTAATACACACACCCATCCTCCGCATAAAAAGCAAGGTCAGTCAACCATTTCAAGGCTTATGTCTACGCACACTCACACACAAACACACACGCACCCACACACACACACACACACACACGCACCCACACACACACCCACACCCCCCCCCCCCACACACACAGAAGAGGTTACACAGTATTATCATGACTTTCCCAAAACGCCACATACGTTGTGCTGACAATGGGTCATATTTCGTCCTCATTTTTAAGTACTTTGTAGTGTTCGAACCCTAACCCAAACCCTAACCCTAACCCTAACCCATTCCCTAACTCTAACCCTAACCCAGCCCTAACCCTAACGGATCATTGTTCTGACGTCAAAACAAGTAGACATGTCAATACAAGTTATGTAGATGTTCACTGTTTTGTCCAGATAATACTGTGTAAACAAGGACACATACGCACACACACACACACACACACACACACACACACACACACACACCACACACCCACACACACACACCCACACACACAGAGTCGAGTAGGGGTGGCAGTCCTGCTCTATGAGCCGTTTAGACCCACAAGCGCTTCAGCTTCAGGGTTGCCGAGGACATGGAAAGATGGAGTACGCACGCTGGTTAAACGATCATCTGTGGTGCCCCTACGACCTCCGAGTTACGGGATAGGATTGGATAGGATAGGATATGATAGGAGGGAGGGTAGTCCGATCGCAAACTTGTTTTTTCCAACCTAGTTCCAGTCATTCGCCCAAAAAGGCAATCACCGAAGTCGAACGAAGCTCTCCGATGTGTTACGAAATGATGCTTGCATGACTACGACTAGCTGACATTAAAAATGATCGCTGTTGCTACTAATTCTGTTCGATTTACACAGATTTAGCATTTCGCAACGGTATACTTTGTTAATATGAGCACAATTATTATCGACCATATTTAATAGTTGCGTTCCTTGATTTGCATTTTGTTAGTTCTCAGCAGTAAAGGCTAATAATAGCATTGCCCATTTCCTGCCTAGAACCAAGTAGACACTTTTATACAGTATACATAGGCTTAATCTACATTATTATATTATAAGTCAGTCTCCGCGCAGCGAAGAAGCTCACTAGCTGAATATAATTATTAGACCTGTATTGTTTGTTTTATACGTAAATAAATGTATAAACTATATCTATTGTAATTAATAATATTTAGGCCTATACTTTATAATATTCGAATCTTGAAATTTCCGGAAAAGGACGAGTAGGCTAAGCGAATTTTATTTTTTTTAAATAACTCGAGATCAGAGTTAAATTAATAGTTAGTTATTCATTGCTTACAGGGTCCAGCGGACTGCAAAGAGCCGAATCAGAACCACAAAATCAAGACAAATCGAGATCAGAGTTAAATTAAAAGCTTATTAGTTATTCATCCAGCGGACTGCAAAGAGCCGAATCAGGACCACAAAATCGAGACCACAACTTCGCAAGTAGTAGTAGTAGTAGTAGTAGTAGTAGTAGTAGTGGTAGTAGTATAGTTATTTAGTTAAATCTTTAATTTATTTATTTGTTTTGTTTGTGTATTATTATTATTATTATTATTATTATTATTATTATTATTATTATTATTATTATTATTATTATTGTTTGTTTCTTTTTCTTCTTCTTCTTCTTCTTCTTCTTCTTCTTCTTCTTCTTCTTCTTCTTCTTCTTCTTCTTCTTCTTCTTCTTCTTATTATTATTATTATTCCTACTTTAAAAAAAAAGAAAAAAAAAAGAATAGTGTTCTGCTGTGCCTGCTCAATGGTGTAAATATGGTCAGTGACGTTTTGTTTGTTTTTGCTGGTGTAACCCGAAATATTCAGATAGTGTTACTGGTTATTTTTTCTTTTAGATTTACCAAAGTTTTCAGATGGTTTATAGAAATTTCCGCCCGCCACGCAACATTTTTTAAATACGTGTTTCTCATTAAAATACATATCATTGAAATACATATAACAAATGTACTGTATCAGTTACAAAGAATAATATTAGTTAAATAAATAATTGCTTTCGTGCTTGTAATAAAAATGTCACTGTTTTTTGATACCATTATAAACTTGCTTTGCCTTGTTGTGCTGAAGTGACATCAACGTATCCATAGCGCTTTGAAGTTTTGTCATGGTTTTATTGTTGATATAGATGTGAAATCGTTGTATGTGTGCTTTATGTGTTATGTATTACTTTTACTCCTTATTACTAATTGTGTCAGTATATTATTCATCATAAAATAATAATAATAATACTAACTGCTTCAAAATGCAAATCTCGACTTGAGCTTGAAGCTGTGCAGATCGAAATAGAATTAGATCTAGCACGGATGTTTCACCACAGGCTCTGAAGTCTTTTCTTTTGTCTTTGTAAACTCCTAAATACGTACGTAGTATAGTATGTAATTGAGGCCTACGAAAGACCAGAATTCCCAGCCTGTGGTTTCAAGTAGTCCTCCCAGCATTCGTTCGTAAACCATCGGATAGCTCCGCTCGACTCGAAGAGCTTCGTTCGACTTCGGTAATTGCCTTTTTCGGGAAAGTGACTGGAACTAGGTTGGAAAAAACAAGTTCGCAGTCCGATCACTTGCCATTTCTGAGGTCGAGATACCGGGCCTCGAAGTCGAAGCTGCGACATTGTCGTGTAGGAGATCCCGACACGAAACTCCACCTCAACCTTCAAACTTCATTTTCAACGCGGTAGTGCTCCATCGACTGGGTGGCGGTAGTGGATCGGTGATTGACGTCACGTCGCTCAAATGCCGTCGCTCCATTCCCTGGCTGCCCTGTTCCTTTTTCTACTACTGGGTGACGAGGGGATTCCTGTGGAGGGTGGCGTCCTCCGGACAACAGTTGCTACGCATCGCCAGCGTTCTGACTACCATCCTTGTAGGCCTCTTGGTTCCACGGCCTCACCTCCTCTCCTCATGCCTCGTCGAGAAGCTTCGACCCACCTCCTCCACCTTTTGCGTGCCTGCCACACCACCTGTACCTCCGCTTTGTGCGGGCACCTCCTATAACAAGGAACGACATCTTCACTGAAACGAACGACGTCATCACTGAAACGAACGACATCATCACTGAAACGAACGACATCCTGCGAACCGCCCTGGGCCACTCTTCATGACTTCTTACTTCATCTAGATCTCTTATCTCCGTGCCCTATATGCGAAAGTATCTGGGGTCGTTAATCTACACAACCAGCCACCCCCTTCTCTTCTGTCAGTGGTATAAATTTGTGGACTTATGCCATAGCTACAGATACAGCCGGCCACTTTGCTGTGTTCTCAGCTCGTCAGTGTATCACCTGTGTTTGCTGAAAATCAAGTGTCTGATTTCCATGGTGTGATAAGGTGAACATATGAATGATTATCGCCAATCTAACCATTTCTCACTCTTCTTGAAGTTTTAGCAAATTACATACCACATCATGTCTGTCTATATTATCAGTCTGTTGAATGTTAAGTTGTCTGATATCAGTATAAACTGGACAATCGAAGACAATATGCACTTCATCTTCAATGAAACCAAGACTCTTCAAAATCTTCCTAAAGCGCATCCTGTCAGATGCCCTTGCAGATCACGAAGGCAGAGTCAGCATAAGGGGTAGAGCAATCTCCAACTTCCGTTTTGTAGATAATAGTGACGGGTTGGTTGGAGAGGAACAAGAATTTGAACAGATGGTACAGAGGCTTGAAACCATCTCCAGAGCCTATGGAATAAAAATAAGTGCAGAGAAGACAAAAATGATGACCAACAGCACCAATGGCATCAACATGGACATCAAAGTCCAAGGCCAATCCCTAAAAAAGTGCATATTTTCAAATATTTAGGAGCTAATGTATCAGACAATGGGTCCCGACAGGAAGTCCTCTCCAGGATCGCACAAACAACTGCGGTCCTTACAGGATTGAAACCCATTTGGAAAGACAGGTCCATAAGTCTTCATTCCAAGGTAAGGCTGCTGCGCTCCCTTATCTTCGCCATCTTCCTATACACTTGCGAAACATGGACTCTAACAACAGATTTACAACGAAGAATACAAATCATGGAAATGAGGTGCTACAGAAGACTTCTGGGCATTTCCTATATCCAGCACATCACCAACAACGAAGTCCCACAGACCATCACCCAAGCCATTGGACAACACGATGACATGTTACAGTGGTGAAGAAACGGAAACTCCGATGGTATGGCCACGTCATCAGAGCATCAGGCCGTGCAAAGACCATCCTACCAGGCACGGTGCAAGGAGGCAGAAGAAGAGGGAGACAGAAAAAAAGGTGGGAGGACAACATTCGAGAATGGACTGGCTTGACCCTGAGCGACGCCATGAGAGTTGCTGAGGACAGAAAAAGATGGAGTACGCTGGTTAAACGATCATCTACATGATGTCCAAACGACTTTCAAGTTACGGGATAGGATAGGATAGGAAACCAAGACAAAATGGACACGATTTACTGTCCGCATTCTGAGAGTACAGATGACTATGTGCATTGAAAGGAGATCCCCCCTAGTCTGAATCTGGCTAAGGCAGTTCTGTACAAGGATACTTTAATTGTATCTACATACATTTCTCTCGTAATGCAGTCCTTAAAGCTATGGTAGACATCAAAACGTGCACTGTTCTGCAAATGGGTAAACCACTGTTGGCAATAATTGCCTCTTAAGCACTCTTGAAAGTCGCGTAGTAACCGCTTTTAGTCTTCCACACCAAATAACCACACAAGACCAAAGCCACAGCCACATAGCATCATAGGCACATTCGTGAACAGTTTGCAAGCGTACAAATGGACCTTCTCAATTTGTTTGTTTTCTCTGTAGCCCCAGAGCTCAGACGCATAAAGCAGAGAGGGTACAATCTGTGCGTGAAAGAGTTTTAAAACATATCGTTCGAGAAGCAAGGTTTTAACTATTTCCCCCGTGTGACAAATTCTTCAATTGCTATATTAAATCTCATCATGGTGGAGAAATATAAACCTAGATATTTATACGTCCCTACGACCTCCAGGTTCTCGTCACCAAGATGCCATTTTTCTCTCGCTGACAGAATGATGTCCTTGCGGAAGACAACGATTTTGGTTTTATCAGCATTAATTTTCAGTCCTTTTAGATTCTGTGAGGACTGATGCAACGCTTTCATCTGTTTTTGGAGATCTACTACAGTTGACGCCAGGTCGTCTGCAAAAAGCAGGATAAGTATTTTTATTTGGTTTGGTAAGAGCTGAGTACCGTGAGTACCGCCTTGTACAATATTATGGGCTAATTCTTTTATGAAGTATTTGAACAAAATAGGGCTATACAAGCAGCCTTGCCGGTACATGTGACACAAGATTTAATGCTAGAATACACCGTACGAAGCATTCTTAACATCCTGCCATGCATGCCTGTTCTAGAAAGCACCATCCACAGAGTAGAAAGGCAAATCGTATCAAATGCTTTCTAAAAGTCTACAAACGCTACGTATGTATATCTTTGCATTCCGTACGAACTGTTTCTCAATCATGGCCCACGCCACAGGGTGAAGATGTGGTCCATTATGGAATGATTTCGTCTAAATCCTGCCTGGGCGTCTGTAATGCTTGAAGTTCCTTCTGCCCTTTTAATAAGTCTGGCTTTCAACACACCAGTAAACATTTTGGTTCCGCAACTCAGTAGACTGATGCCCCCGGTAATTATCGGGATTGCCACGATCGCTCTTCTTGTGCACCGGCACGATAACGGATTTTGTCAGGGAAGAGGCCATCTTCGATCATCTTATTGAATAACCTGCCCAAGCACGGCAGCAAAACAGGCTTTGAGGAATTCACTTATCACACTTTAACTTTCTTAAGGCTAATTTAACTTAACTCTCGGTTATTTCTCCATTTAATAATGCTTCATGTTGCTCGCCCCCTTCATCCGGAAGGTCGGGTGTGTCGTGAGTGGAAACACCAGTATTTAACAGCTTGGAAAAGTGTTCACACCAATCAATTGCAGAAAGTTTACGCAATCCTTACTACTTACATACTCCTTACTGGAAGCTCTTCTCCTGGAATAAGGTGAAAATATGAATGATCTATCTCCTGTTCTCTTCTGCCAGTGGTTTAAGAATTATGCCATAGATACAGATGGCCACTTCGCTGTGATCTCAGCTCGTCAGTGTATCAACTGAGCTTGCTGAAAATCAAGTTTCTGATTCCTAATAGCATACGAAGATATTCGAGTTGCTGGAGTGTACTTCCCCTGTTTCTTCGTTTTCTACGATTGCAATCAAAACCGATGAAGGACTCGTGACGCCTAGAGTGTCGCGTCGACGGTTAAGGGGAGAGAAATGATCCCAAAAGCCCACCTCACATTCCAAATTTAGAGGGTTAACTCCCTTTATCCATTTCCCACCCTTTCTTTGGTTGGTTGTTTTATTAACGTCTTCTTCATCGAAATAATAAGACGCGGGCACGCACACATCCACACACACACACACACACCTACACCACGCACACACACACACACAAACATACACACACACACACACAAAGAAAAACAAACAAACTAATCAAATAAACCTAGCTGCCGAAGAATCAATAAAAGCTTTCGCTAATCTAACGCTCACATCAAAACTTACGTTATCAATCCAACTCAAAGTTTTGTAAAT
>CM072519.1:42159338-42194338 GCA_036898135.1 Oncomelania hupensis | reverse complement strand
AACAGACCTCATACACAAACAAGGAGTCTTGTCCAGGAAGAGTTTTCAAGAAAAAAGGTAGGTCATTGATCTAGCGAAGAAGAAGATAGTATAGCAGAGTGAAGGACAGAGCAAGAATAGGAAAGAGTAAATGAGGAAGACAGCGACAGTGGGAATTTAAAGCACTAAATTTCCATAAAGTGGGGATACTAAAAAAGGTAAAGGTAGTCCCATAGCCTTGTGGCCGTAGGGGAGCGTGATGTTGGAGATCACACTTATCTTGGGCCAGCGTAATGAGGGTGATGCCCAACTCTCTCCCTCGCTGCTTTACCTTCCCCACCCTCAAGAGAGTAGGTACTCAATCACAGTTGAGTCAACTGGGGGCGTTGTTGTTTGTCGCTTCACACCTTAGCGGTCACCCATCCAAGTGCTAACCGCACCGGACGGTGCTTCACTTTCGACACAGTAGCGAGTGCTCCAACCACTGCACTATCCGACACTAAAAAACCCCGGCACTCCAACGGGGGTACTGTTGCCGCAGTGAAGCGTCTTGCCTATAAAGGAAAGACAGGTTTTCAACTGTGGCTTTCACTGTTCCCTTTATAGGTTTGAACAATCTACAGTGGCAAGATTGCTCATGACCCCAAGGGGTGAAAATGCAATAAAGAAATGTAATCAACATCCCAATGTTGTCTCTTTCTTCTTCAATTTCTCAGTTAGTTTCGCAATTTAATTTTACCCTCGTAATTCAATAAATGCCTCCTATATTTCTTTGCCCAGTGGGACTTTGGGACAAAAGCAGGGCATAGTGAGGGATGGGTGGGTGGGTATGGGGTGTGGGGGTGGAATCTTTTGAACCCATTTTCCTTTCATACTTACCCCTTTGAGAGAGTCTTGATTGAGAGAGAGGTACACGGAACTCTTCCCATAGACTACACTAAGGAATCAATTGAAAAAACAACATCTTATAGAAAGATGTTATATTTAAAAAAAAATTATATTCTATCCTATCCTATCCCGTAACTCGAAAGTCGTTGGGGCACCACAGATGCTCGTTTAACCAGCGTACTCCATCTTTCTCTGTCCTCAGCAACCCTCCTGGCTTCGCTCAGTGTCACACCAGACCATTGTCGAATGTTGTCCTCCCACCTCTTTTTCCGTTTCCCTCTTCTTCTGCCTCCTTGCATCGTGGCTTGCAGTATGGTTTTTGCAAGGCCCGCCCGGAGTTTCCGTTTCTTTACCACTGTGAGCAGGTCATCGTGTTGTACAATCGCTTGTGCGATGGTCTGTCGGACTTCGTCGTTGTTGATGTCCTGGCTATAAAGGAAATGCCCAGAAGTTTTCTGTAGCACTTCATCTCCATGCTTTGTATTCTTCGATGTAGGTCTGCTGTGAGGGTCCATGTTTCGCAAGAGTATAGGAAGATGGAGATGACAAGGGGGTGCAGCAGCCTTACCTTGGAGTGAAGATTGATGGTCCTGTCTTCCAAAATGGGCTTCAACCTTGTCAGAGAAGCAGTTGTTTGTGCGACCCTGGAGAGGACTTCCTGTCGGGATCCATTGTCTGATACAATGGCTCCTAAATATTTGAAGCTAGGCACCGTGGTGACGGATTGGCCGATTGTTGTTCTGAACCAGTTCCCGATGGCACTGTTGGGCAGAACTGCATTGGGAGCCTTGTCATATCGGCTTTTATGACTTCAATAATGTTACGGCTGATGTTGTACACTCTCATGGTTATCCCCAGAACTGCATGCCAGACTCGGTCAAATGCTTTCTTGAAGTCTACAAACACATGATATAGATGTTGTTGGTGCTGAAAGGTATAATTCTCGCAGATTATTTTAAGGTTGAAAATCTGTTCAGTGGTACTTCGCACTGCCCTGAATCCTGCTTGTTCTTCAGTTATGATTTGTTCAGCTTGGGGTTTCAACCACATGCTATAGATGTTGTTGGGGTTGTAGGTATTTCTCGCACATTATTCTGAGGTTGAAAATGTCTTCAGTGGTACTTCGCCTTACCCTGAAGCTTGCTTGTTCTTCAGCTATGATTTGTTCAGCTTTGGGTTTCAACATGTTGAGTATTACTTTCAGAAAGACTTTGCTGGGATGGCTGATGAGGCTGATAGAGCGGCAGTTTTCACACTCCTGAAGGTTACCATTTTTGGTAAGAGTGATGACAAGCGACTGGGTCCATGGTGTAGGCATTTCCTCACTTTGCCAGATCTTGTTACAGATAATGGTGGGAACGTGAATCATCGCTACTCCTCCTGCTTGAAACAATTATGCAGGTATATTGTCCACTCCCGCTGACTTCCCCTTCTTCAGCAATTGCACTGCTGCCTCAACTTCTTCTCAGAAAATTGGGAGGATTTCTTCTTCTTCTCATATGTTCTGGGGATATGCAAGAACTGATGAGTCTCCGTTTGGAGTGTGGTTGTAAAGGTCAGAGCAGTACTCTGTCCATCTATCCAAGACTTCTTGTTCTTCTATAATGCACACGCCGGACTTGCTTTGGATCGTGGAGACCTTGGGCTGTTTAACACTTGTCAGCCGCTGCACAGTCTGGTAGGCCTTCTTGCTGTTGTTCTTGTTCAGACTGTTTTCTATTTCCTGGCATTTGTCTTCTATCCAGTTCTCTTTTGCTGTGCGCAGAGAAAGAGTAATAAAGCTTAAACTTCACGTCGAATTGGCCTTGGGGCTTATCACGCACGCACGCACACACAAACAACACACAAACACACATACACATACATACATACATTAGGAGCACACACACACGCGCACAAACACATACACACACACACGCACACAGAAACGTTTTACACGACTCGGTGTGACATCGTCAAAAGGCCTAGTATCTTATTTTGACTGGAAGCGACAGGGAGCATTCTGATTGGTCGACGCATTACAAAATTTGACGCATGCGCACAGTGCTATCATAGTTTTAGTAAGGGTTAGGGTTAGGGTTTAGGGTTAGAGTTAGGGTTACAACGCCTAAGTACATCGTAAAAAGGCCGCCTGACTTGACCTGGCGCATTCGCAAAGGCGCCAGGCCTAAATACGATATTCGGTAAAGCTGCGATGTTACATCGGCTCCGTCTCCGAATGTAAGGCTAAATTGAACTGCACCATGGTTGAACTCAATCGAGGCCGTTACACAAGCAAACCTTTACACTACTCCATCCACTGACCTGTATTCTAATACAGGTCAGTGACTCCATCAGTTCACCTAGTTACAACTTGCACCAATGCAGTTCTCATTCCCCTACCTCTTCCCTTCCCTGCCTCCTCTCTCTCTCTCTCTCTCTCTCTCTCTCCCTCTCTCTCTGTGTGTGCTGGAAGCTTATTCATTGAAAGTTTCCCCCTGTTTCTCGGAAGGACCGATCGCCACCACAGGACAAGAACACTCCACAACAGTATCACATATTTATTTAACCAGTATTTCTCCTCCTCTTCCTCCTTCTTCTCCTCGGTCTCCTCCTTCTTATTCTCGTCTTCCTCCCTTTTCTTATCCTCGATCTCTTCTTCTTCTTCTTCTTCTTCTTCTTCTTCTTCTTCTTCTTCTTCTTCTTCTTCTTCTTCTTCTTCTTCTTATTCTTCTTCTTCTTCTTCTTCTATCATTATTATATGTATGTGCGCGCGTGTTTGTAGGCTAATATTTGAGAGTGTGTCCTGTGCATCCTTTCTGCAAAGACAAATCAACATCACCAGCTAGTTGCGTTACTTGTTTTTTCCCCAAATCGCTTGCTTTTATTGTTTCCCGCATTCAAATGGAAGTTTTCAAGAGTTCTTTTTGTTTTTGACAGTTCATGAGTAAACGAACATTGCAGAAGACGTGTACACTCTCCGTTGGCGATACTGCAAGAGGGGTTAACCAACCCAGGAAAGAAGGAATATGGGCCTAAGTCTACACTGAACCTCCAGAGCAACCATACTGCTAAGGTGGTCAAAGATCAATTGTAGATTATAGTCGCACTCCACCGGAGCGTATAGGCGACTATCCTATCCCTATCCTGTCCCGTAACCCGTAGGTCGTATGGGCACCACAGATGATCGTTTAACCAGCATACTCCATCTTTCTCTGTCCTCAGCAGCCCTGATGGCTTCGCTCAGTGTCAAACCAGTCCATTCTCGAATGTTGTCCTCCCACCTCTTTTTCGGTCTCCCTCTTCTTCTACCTCCTTGAACTGTGCCTTGCAGAATAGTCTTTGCAAGGCCTGATGATCTGGTGACGTGGCCATACCATCGGAGTTTCCGTTTCTTCACCACTGTAAGCAGGTCATCGTGTCGTCCAATGGCTTGTGTGATGGTCTGTCGGACTTCGTCGTTGGTGATGTGTTGGGTATAGGAAATGCCCAGAAGTCTTCTGTAGCACCTCATCTTCATGCTTATAGGCGACTACTGGTCACATTATTCTGACACCAGCGATCAATCAATCAATCAATCAATGTATTTAAAGTCTGTTTACAAATTATGTGATTTTAGACTATAAAACAAAGAAACAAAATAATAATATAAATGATAAGGTGAAAAAAGGAAATACAAATACATAAATAAATAAATCATAAATAATAATGATTAAAAGAAAACAAAATTGAAGAAAACGAATACAGCAGCTACAACAAACCCATACAATGTAAGCTAACATTGAAGCACCATCATCTTAACATCTAAAATACATCAAATAAAATAATTATAACACTTTTTCTATCTGCGTACACCATATAATAGATGCGATTGTCAACATGAATTCATTATCAGCAAAAAATAATTTTACATCGTTGTACTGTGCGATAACAGTGGCAATATTATTTTCTAAAAATAATTTGTTCAGACATGGGCAATGTAATATGAAATGTTCTACAGTCAGAGCATTTGAGCATACACATTTAACATCTTTATAAAATTTAGTTTTCCATGAATTTAATTTTAACTTGTAGACAATTTTTGTCAAATGTCTCGAGCTAGACAAAATATTCATTTTAAAGAAAATAATTACTACTATTGTCTACTATTGATATCAATTCATAGTAGGAGAGGCTCATGTTATGATGAAATTCAGTAGGCTTACTTGCACCATCTTTAGCTAGTTTATCAGCTAATTCATTGCCCTTTATTCCACAATGAGAGTGAACCCACAGAAAATAAACTGTAACATTTTTAATTAATAAACAGCGTAAAAGATATTTGATTTCAAAAATCGTGTCTCTTCTAACTGAACAATTCCAATTTTGTAGCGCATACAAAACAGATTTTGAGTCTACACATAACACTATGCCAAACAAATCTAATGTTAATGTAAGAACACACCAGCGATCCAGCTGATGGTAAGGACAAAATAATATGGTCACAGGTTGACCAATCCGGGATTCGAACCAGGGATCTTTCGGTTACCAGTAAGCCGCTCTGCCAACTGAGCCACCCTGCCCATCAAAAGCTGGTCAATTGTTGATGTTGTTCAGTAGATTTATGTCCCCGAACACCGAAGCGCATAGAGGACGTAGATAGGAAGACATGATGAATAAGAAGTCACGATGAAAAAGAAGTCAACTGAGGTAGTGAAGTCATGTGGAAGCGGTACGCTGGTGGCGATAATCTGGAAGTTGAAGCAGACGCGTAGTAGGAGGAAGGTAAGTCGCTCAATGAAGTGTGGCGATCAGTCGAAGAAACTTGCGACGAGGCCGCGTGATGAGGGGAAGGCAATCACGAAGGAGCGCTGGCGGCGCAAAGCGCCTGTAGTCCGTAGGCGCCACTCTCCACAACAGCTCCCGTGATGCCTAGTTGTTGTGAAAGAGACAGGGCTGCCAGGGAATGGAACAACGACGGTAGCAGAGCGTCGAGGCGCCTTTCGTCGATAAGCAGCCGCCGCCAGTCGATGGAGCACTACTAGGTTGAAAGTTGATGTGGAGTGTCGTATGGGCATCTCCCACAGGGCGCTGTCGCCGCTTTGACTTCTGGACCCCTAAATCTCCACAATGACGGGGATTTCAAGAAAGCGGGCAGTCCTCCATCTCGGCAGCTAAAGCGCCTGTGGGTCTGAATGCCTACTAGAGCTGCCACCAACCTGCTCGCGTGTTGAAGGTGGTCAGTTAGTTATATAGATTAACGTCCCCGGACACATAGGCGTATAGGGGACGATCTATGTTAAAGGAAGGTGGTCAGGTTAGGTTAGGTTAGGTAGGTAGATTAACGTCCCCGGACACATCAGCGTATAGGGGACATGTAATTAAGAAGTCCAGATGAATTAAGAAGTCGATGATGCAGTAGAAATACAGATGTAGAGGAGCGCGAAGCGCAGCTACGACGTCCAGAGTACAAGTAGGTTGAGGCGTAAGGGCATGAAGGATTGACCAGGAGGAAAGGGTGCCAGGGCAGAGCAAGGACCAGGAGGGGAAGGAAAGCCATGTCAAGGGAGCAGAAGGCCGAATAAACGGTTACAATAATTATGTTTATATGAGAACAGACCAGGTCTGTCTAGCAGTAAGTTAACAGAAACAGGTCTGTGGCTATAAAAACAATAATATACAGTTAAAAGGTTAAAAAACAAGTATAGTCGTAAGACTTTATTATAAAAAGAACTATATGTACATGATATTAGAAATTTAAAAATTTGATAAAAAATAAAAATAGGCTAAGATTTAAACATTAAGCAGCGACAAAAACCGGCGGACAAGAAAGGGTAGGCAACTAGTGCCTTTGGTTACCGGACTTACTACCCCTCGGCTCGTTCACCGGAGGGACCCAATCGCAGACAAAAACCCCCATTTCTTTGAGGGAGCGGTCGCTTATAATCTCACCCAAGACTGAGATTCCCGGCCCCCACTTCTCTCGTACGGCCGAGTTCAACTCGGGACCCAAACGACGGGCATAATCTTCCATATGCTGTCTCATCCGCTTGACAAAGTCCGACGCAGGGAGACTACAACGTCTGGTGAATCCCGCAACCGCTACCCGCTCAACCGGGGGGTCCGCACTTGGAGGGGTCTGAGTCATCCCATCGCGCACAGGGTTGACAGGCGGAGTAAAATTCCCAGCCTCTGTCTGAATGCCCACCTCGACTTCAGAAGTAGAGGGGCCCGGAGACAACGGGGAACGAGAGGTCAGGCCGTGGACCAAGTCCACCAACCCGGCAACTGTCTGAGTAAGGCTGGATACCAGCGACTCGAGCCGAAGGACCGCAGCCCCTAAGTCACCACGGGAACTATCGGGCTGGGAAGGCGGCACCACAGGGCGCGACCCAGCAGCAACTGCCCAAGTGGCAGTGGGCGGCAAATCGGGAAACTCCCTACCAAGGGGAGGAAAGACGGCGGACTTATCGCTCGAGGCGAGAGGAACGGTCGGCAATACACCCCATGCGGATCGAGGCACATCCGTCGGCCGCGCGGGGCCCGCCGCAATCTGTTGACGTGCCAGGCCCAGGGCCTGAGCACGAGGCATGTAGGTAGCTGCCCTGAGACGGTTCGCACAAATGCGCTCCCTCAGGGCAGGACAGTTGTTGTTTGTAGCAGAATGATCACCCCGGCAGTTAGGGCAAGATCTCGTTTTTGCTTTACACTGGGCCCCAGAGTGTCCATGACAGCCACACGAGGGACATGTGAGTTGAGATTTACAGAACTTTTTAATATGTCCAAATTTATGGCAATGATTGCAGCGGACCACCGCAGCAGCAAACGGGCGAACAGCATACTCACGCCTGTTTATCAAAAGTGTAGAAGGCAGCACAGGCTCTTCAACCGAAACCTTGATCGAGGTAGAAGGTCTACCGTCAGCGCGGACCAGTCGCGTGACCTTTTTGACAGCGCAAGGCTGCACGGTGCCATCCGTGGCGACCGAACCCTGACATCTGGCCAGTATGTCTTCATCAGTGACAGAGGTAGGGATATCGCGCACGACCCCTTCTACAAATGGAGTAGGCACCGAGCATGCCACCGCGACCTGGTCGATAACCCGAATCGCAAGCAATTTTAGCTGCTGGGAACGTGAAACGCACCCGACCAAAAAAACCCCACCTAAAGGTCTAACCCTGTCCACCGGGCCTAGCAGGGCCTGCAACAAATCGACCATCTTCCACTCAGCAATTTTTAAGTCAACTGAGCCCACATCGCCAACCGCACGGATGACAACCGGAAACTGGCATAAACCCCGATTCGGCAAGAGAGTGGGAGCTGCCAACTCTCTCCTTCTACTTTTAGCTCGATTTCGGGCCTTAACTGTGACCCAATCTTGTGTATGATCTTCCCCGAGACCGGAGGGTGGAAGATGTTGCGCGACACGCTCCGTCTCCACGGGGGAGCCAGTCGTGATGCCTGGATCCTCAACCGAGACCAGGTCCGGTGAGGAATCCACTTCATCTTCGGTTCTGTCGCTCATCTCGCCGGAGGAGGATGAGTCAGTGAGCGTCGCAAATGGTCTTTTCCGCCCGGGAGTGGCAGACTGACCGTCCGCGGGC
Source organism: Oncomelania hupensis (assembly GCA_036898135.1). Classification (NCBI taxonomy): domain Eukaryota; kingdom Metazoa; phylum Mollusca; class Gastropoda; order Littorinimorpha; family Pomatiopsidae; genus Oncomelania; species Oncomelania hupensis. The sequence goes on along the minus strand of CM072519.1, from coordinate 42,185,909 downwards.
GCGACCAAGTCGCACATCGCGGAGGCAGACCGAGGTTTCGAAAAAGCCTCGCTAACCGTTTCGATTCGACTCCGCACAAGCGGAGAATTCTGACGCTCAGAGCGCTTTTTACTCATGACAACTAATGTAAAAAAGAATGCCACAGACCTGGTTCACTAAAAATCCAATTCAGGACCTAAAACACATCATTAAAGGATCGGAGGGAGATAAATAAACGGGGCCTATAAAAGACGCCTCAAGGGCTTAAAAATTTAACAATAGCAAGTCCAGGACTTGCAAAGACACGGCCTTCAATAAATAAACAATATTTACCAAACTTGTAGGAGAGGATCGGGATCAGGAAAGGTGGTCGGGAAGCGATGATCGGGGCGGAAAACGCCTCTCTGTAATACAATCTGTGCCGGTAGGTTAGGAGCCCCCAAGCATTCTCTTGACAATAAAGGTTGCGCTGATAAAGTCGGGCCGCAATACAGCAAAGCGTAACTTGTATCCAGAAGGGATGTCAATAGGCAGATACACCGACAGAGATGCGCCACCAGGGAAGGCCAGTGTCCCCACACTAGGAATCTCAGGATCCAGTCCTCTCTCAACAAACTTCACCTCCCGAATGATGATTGATGTATTGATTTTGATTGAGGGGGTCAGTGAATAAGGGCCACTTTTATCGTGCCCCACCGCTGGATTCGAATCTGGGTCATCGGGAGTTCGTGAATTTCATTCGTAATGTCCACGTGAGCTGGGGCTTGTTTTTGAGACAGAATCGTCGAATAGGCATCACTGACGGGTAGTCTATAATCGGGCAGAGGTAGGGAGAAAGAGAGAGAGAGAGAGAGAGAGAGAGAGAGAGAGAGAGAGAGAGAGAGAGAGAGAGAGAGAGAGAGAGATGGAGAGATAGAGAGAGAGAGATGGAGAGAGAGAGAGAGAGAGAGAGAGAGAGAGAGAGAGAGAGATTGAGAGATTTGGACTCTTTATTTTCACAATTTTACTTCAAACTACTAGGATACAAGTTTAAATTAAGAGGGAGCCTAATATTTCAATTCTTCGTATAATTAACACTCGCACCCTAGGACATAAAGATGTGTGTGTGTGTGAGAGAGAGAGAGAGAGAGAGAGAGAGAGAGAGAGAAAGAGAGAGAGTGTGTGTGAGTGAGTGTGGGGTGGGAGGAGTGGGGGAGGTGTGTGTGTGTGTGTGTTTAAGTGCACGCGACGAAGAGAATGTGTGTGTACATCTGCAATGGCATCGAGGCAGGCAGACCACTAGGCCCGAAATCTAGTGATAGCACTACTTTCTCACGCTCTCTTCTCTTCTGATGCATCGGCATTTCAGTCCCTCCTCCTGCTGCTTGCTGGCCGCCCACTGCTGCTGCTACTGCTACTGCTTTTGCTGCTGGCTCAGTGATGCTGCGACCACGTCCCATTGATTCCGAAGGGATAATGACAGTGGGGCGACTGCTGCTTCTGATTGTGGTGGTGCTTCTGTGATGCTGTGGCCACGTTTCATTGATTAGGACGGTCAAGTACAGTGATATTGGATGCCTCGCAGTTGCGAAAACAATAACTGATAGAATTATTGATTTACGGTTTTTGTGGAATGTACACGTGCACGTTGAATCACGCTAAAGTATGTGGAATGTGGAAGGTGATTTCTATGTTTACGCTGTGTTATTTACCGGATAGTTCGTTAATTGCTTTAAAGTAATTGCATTAATAAGAAACAAATGGGTACATATATTAATTGGTTTCTCATTGTTGTAAAATTCATGTTTACTGCTAGCGTTCTTAATTTTATTCCAGTTCATTGAATTGTAGACCTATGTTTTCGATCGACAAAATTTGTAAACTAGTTTTCAAAGTCTCATCATTGCCGCTTACTTTTGGTGAACAGAATACGAAGTGTTGTGCTATGTAATTATGGTGATGTGTGCAGAATTCATTTATGAGTGGCGAATTTTGCTTTAGATTTTGAATTTATGTCGCTGTACCCAGTGACCTACTGAAGAATCACGTGGTTTTTAGTACGCCTCAACCATTGCCATTTCATTTCAGAGGAATTTGGGACTGACGAATCTTGCATTCTTTTTCTAATGTGAACGGGAAAAATTATTAAGTCCAAATTTGAATCAGATTGAACTAGCTTTTAATAATAGTGTAACCATTAGTGTGACTGTTAACAATATAATTATGACACCCGATCAATCAAGTCCCGTCCAGCCCAGTCAATTCAAGAAATCTTTCTTCACAAAAAATACAGGGAAATTTCATTCATTCATAAAAGTATAATGACGAGTGAAAGACAATTTTCTTTATTTCTCTTTGTGTTATTGATTTAAAAAAAATAATTTTACCATTGCATTGGTTCAAAGTGAAAATGTGTTAATCTCTCTCTCTCTCTCTCTCTCTCTCTCTCTCTCGCTCTCTCTCTCCCTCTCTCTCTCTCTCTTTCTCTCTGTATGTATATATCGCATTTATCAGTTAAAGAAGTGCTGAAGGCAGTGACCGAAAATCGGGATATAAGTCTAGCCCCCGCCTTCCCCCAACCATCTCCCCCCTCCCCCACACACTTCTGTCCCGAAAAACACTCTAAAGCCTCCCAAATCAATCTAGACGCGTTCATCTAAACGTGACACTTGTCCTGTTGGCCGAATGACCGGCTTCTTTAACGTGCCGCTGCTTCGACACAAGGAAAGGTGAAGTGCACCACCGAAGAGGGTTTTTGGTCTTTACACCAGGTCAACATTCTATTATTATATTTCACTCTTCTCTTATACCCCCCTTTTCCCCCCTCTCCCCACCCCCTTTGCAAAGATTATCAGGCTTACGCTCGCGTTTATCCTTTGCTGCGCACGCTGTGAAAGTATCGGAATTGTGGTAGGTTCTCATTGAAGTTATGAACAGTTCACTTCAGTCAAGTGGTCGCTGGGTATTGATTCTTCGTGGAATGGGGAAGGCTTGCTAGAGAGGTGTAGTGCGGAAATGTGCTTGTCGTTTTAATGTTGGGCGTACTGTACATTTTGGGAGGAATGATTCGTGGTAAGGTCAAAGGTTTTTTCTTTATTTTGGTCATAGTGTAGCGGAGAGTTAGCAGCCTCCCTTTTTCCTTTTTTTTCTAGGTCGGCTTTGTTAGGGAGATGGTCATCTTCTATTCCGTCGCTGCTCTACCTTTAACGGTTCTGAAGTTAGGTACCCATTCACGAGTGGGTGGCTTAAATTTTCTTCTTGCCTTTCAGTATAAATACCGTCTTCATTCAAGCTGGTCCCACGCGCTCGGGCAAGCCTGTTTCTTAACCTCTAAGCTTTTTTCGCCGCCCAAGCATTTAACAACTTCTGATAAGAGATTTTGAATTTCTGATTCCTCCAACACCACCATCAATCACCTCCTCCTCTACCTCCTCCTCCTCCTTCTTCTTCTTCTTCTTCTTCTCCTTCTTCTTCTTCAACCTCTCCTCCTTCTTTTCTTATTCTTCTTGTTTTTGTTCTTATCATTCTCCTTCTCCTCCTTCTACGTCTATTTCTCATCCCCCTCCTCCTCCTCCTCTTTATTATCCTTGTTCTCTGTTTGTCTTCCTCCTCCTTATCCCGCTTTTTTTCTGTTTACTTTCTTTGTTTCTTAATTAACCTATAATTATTATTCGTCTTTTCTCCTTCCGTCTCCGCATTTTTCTTCGTCTCCACCTTCTCTCAGTCAACAGTTATCCTCAAAATCTTCACCAAACACAAAAATCCTCCTCCTCCTCCTCCTCTTCTTCTTCTCCGCTTCCTAATTCCAGAAAGTTATGTTGCCAGCTTCTTATCCTATCCTATCCTATCCTATCCTATCCAGTAACTCGGAGGTCGAAGGGGCACCACAAATGATCGTTTAACTAGCGTACTCCATCTTTCTCTGTCCTCAGCAACCCTCATGGCTTCACTCTGTGTCAAACCAGTCCATTCTCGAATGTTGTCCTCCCACCTCTTTTTCGGTCTTCCTCTTCTTCTACCTCCTTGCACTGTGCCTTGTATGATGGTCTTTGCAAGGCCTGATGATCTGGTGACGTGGCCATACCATCGGAGTTCCCGTTTCTTCACCACTGTGAGCAGGTCATCGTATTGCCCAATGTCTTGTGTTATGGTCTGTCGGACTTCGTCGTTGGTGATGTGCTGGGTATAGAAAACGCCTAGCAGTCTTCTGTAGCACCTCATCTCCATGCTTGTATTCTTCGTTGTAGATCTGCTGTGAGAGTCCATGTTTCGCAAGCGTATAGGAAGATGGAGATGACAAGGGAGCGCCGCAGTCTTACTTTACTATTATACTGAAAAACTATCTTGTTGTCTTGATGATTTGAAAACATGTAAATCTCTTTTTTCTCGTGTGCGTGCGAGGGTGTAAGCGCGCGCGCGTGTGTATGTGTTTGTGTTGGTGTGCATTTGAGTGTGTGTATGTGTGTGTATGTTTGTGCGTTTGTGTGCACGCGTGTGTGTGTGTCTGTGTGTGTGTGTGCGCGTTAGTGTGTGTGTGTGCGCGTTAGTGTGTGTGTGTGTGTGTGTGTGTGCGCGCGCGGCCACAATGCTTCCCGTCGCTTCCTCAACAATTAGATTTGCATTTAAAATCGGAGCATCCACACTCACATCTTCTCTGCAATGATGAGGTTTTCTAACCTTTTTTTTCTGTTTTCTGTTTTTTTGTTGCTTTTCTGTTTCAAAAGCATCGAAGCATCCTGATCCTCTTCCTATCCGGTCACCCACTCCCTCCGCTCTTCCACCCTCCTTGCAAATGTGACTTAGTTGAAAGCGGCTGCGTAATGTCTGTACGTCTCAATTGTGAAGGACATGTGCGTTAGGAGCTTTGGTGTCTGTATGAAATCCGACAGCGCCTTGAGCTGCTGTTACACTCGATGTTGATGTTTATCAGTAGTTGATTCAGCCCCAATGCTTGAATCCTCCTGATAGGTGCAACTCAGATTCGTTTATCCACGCAAACCGTTCAATCGTCAATAAGGCTGGAGTGGTCGTATGTAGTTTTCCAACTTTATTCAGCGAACATCAACAACTGCATACAATCTTTTTTTCCACTCTCAACTTTCCACTTTGCAATACAATTTATCACTACTCCTCTTGAAACAGTGCGGCACATATATAGTCTCTCTATACTCCAGAACAATTCAGGACACTCCAGCGTAACGCACCACAACCAATCAAAATTAACTTCGTCATCACTGTCTCACGTCATACAACCTTATTTGGGATGGAAGCGTCTCGTGGTTACCACTAGATTTATCCACACGCTTCGATCGATCGTAAACTACTAACTCTAGAAAATTCTCAAATAATATCGACCAACTAAAATTATTAACGTTATACAAAGCTTCTTCTAACAACAACGCAAAATCAAATATCAAAGGTAAATACACTCTATTATTGCATGCTTTGCAAAATAAAACGATGTGATCTATCGCGAGCCTCACACACGAACTATCGTGCGCGTTTCAACGTAACAGCTGCTCTGTGACCTTGAAAAGCGCAATATAAGAACGATTAAATAAATAAATAAACCAATAATTAAATGAATAGAAATCATCGGAGCACACACTAGACCTCGGCTTATGCTTTCTCCCCGAAAGAGTAGGGACACTGCGCTGCCGGAACATCAGGGTCATTTTATCGGCACACCCATCCAAACACTAACCGCTGCCGGTATGTTGGCTTAGCTGTCATTTGCGCACTCTACTGCAGTGGACCGGATGGAGGAAGAAGGAGGAGGAGGAAAAGAAGAAGAAGAAGAAGAAGAAGAAGAAGAAGAAGAAGAAGAAGAAGAAGAAGAAGAAGAAGAAGAAGTGTTCAGTAACGTAGAAATGAAGTGACTGGGAGTGACGTTCTGTTAAGAGTCAAAGGCTTCAAAGACAACGAGGTCACAGAGCTCTGGCAGTTGAAAAGACTTGAAAAAATTTCTATGCAACAGAGAGAGAGAGAGAGAGAGAGAGAGAGAGAGAGAGAGAGAGAGAGAGAGAGAGAGAGAGAGAGAGAGAGACAGAGAGAGAGAGACAGAGAGAGAGACAGAGAGAGAGACAGAGAGAGACAGAGAGAGAGACAGACAGACAGACAGAAAGCAAAACTGACAGTGATGGACAGAGATGGACAAAGACTGAGACAGAGAGAAGACAGAAAAACAGAAATAGACAGAGAGGAAACCTCAACACCGACAGAGTAAGAAGAAGGACAGAGACAAACTCTGAGACAGAGATAATAATCTTACAAGGTACTAACTACACACGCGCTAACTTTCCTCGAACATACTCAAAGAGAGTCGATCTAAAGAGTTCGCATTCATGCCGTATCAGGAAGATAGAAATCTATTGTTGATTTGACACTTAGATTGACTGTATTCAACACCACTAATAAGGTAGGGAGGAAACCGGAGTGCCCGGAGAAAACCCTCGATGGCCTTATGAGCTTCATATCTAGATTTTTTTATTTTAAAAAGTCGTCCATAGAGGTTCGAACCCATAACCTTGGAAAGTAGCGCTCTAAACACAAAATATATTTTCACCAACTGCGCTCCAAGCAAATGAGACAGACAGGCAGTTGGTGGGGAGGAGAGAGAGAGAGAGAGAGAGAGAGAGAGAGAGAGAGAGAGAGAGAGAGAGAGACACACACACACACACAGAGACGGAGACACAGACAGAGGCTGAGAGGCAGATTGACGGTCAGATAGATAGAAAGACAGAGAGATACAGAGACAGAAATACAGAGAGACAGACAGACACGGAGAAAAACGGACCCAGAGACACATCGATAAATAAAGGCACAGAGAGAGAGAGAGAGAGAGAGAGAGAGAGAGAGAGAGAGAGAGAGAGAGAGAGAGAGAGAGAGAGAGAGAGAGATACAGGCAGTGAGACAGAGACAGACACACAGATAGAGATAGACATAGACAGATAGACAGACGGAGAGCTGGTATTGCATGTGGGTAAAAGAACGACAGACGGAGAGCTGGTAATGCATGTGGGTAAAAGAGCGACAGACGGAGAGCTGGTATTGCCTGTGGGTGAAAGAGCGATTGCAGGAAAGTGGAATCAATAAGGACAAAACGGCAGGAACACCAAATGTCCATTGATAGCCTGTTCCTTTTAACACTCCGTCTCCTCCACTTTCCAAGGTTTTCTCATGTCGCCTTACATAGCTCACATGGTGATGCGTCAGATTTCTGCACCAGCCCTCCTGGCTAGATTTTTAAAGATTCAAGAGTGAATCCTATTACAGTGGAACCTCCGGTATCCGGCTCTCTGGTATACGACTCCCTCCGTTATGTGACCTGAAAACTTCTGACGGATTCACTTCCAATAATAAATGACCTCTGGTATGCGACAACCTCGTTTATGCGACCAGCGACCGTGTCTTAAGCCCTTTATACGACCGTCTTAGGGCAATTTAAAAGAGATATCAGTTAATTTGCTGTCTGTACCTTTCGTTTTTTCTCTCATGTACGCCTGCTGTGGTCTGCTATTTCCGGTTCGCAAATAAGGGACATTACTCGCCTACACTGGCTGTCAAAATGGCGTCGCGCAAGAGGAACGTTTTGAGTTTGGCAGAGAGAATGAAAGTGATTGAAAGAAGTGAAAATGGGGAGAGTTGTTTATCTATTGCAAGAAGTTTAGACGTTGGGAAGAGCCAAATTCAGCTCATCATAAAGGATAAGGAATCTGTGAAACTACGATGGGAGAGTGGAGAAAGTGGCGAAAAGGGAAACATCGAAACTGAGAGCTTCTGCACCGACAGACTTGGATGAACGCGTCTGGCAGTGGTTCGACTGTTTTCTATTTTTGAAGTTGTGAATAAAAGACAAAGCTAAAAATGAAACATGTTTTACAGTTTCCTTTGTCAGAGAATACATGCTGGTGAGTGTGAAAATTATGACTACATACCCCTCCGAGCCTGATCCCCCCTCCCCCCCCATCCCACCCCTTGTTTCCGGTATAAGACCACCTCTATTATAAGACCGTTTTTTCTCAGATTTTGGACGGTCGTATACCGGAGGTTCCACTGTACTTGCCCATATTGGGCGTGTGGAGGATACAAAACAATCACAATTCAGTTTTACAAAATAACAATAACATTACCGAAGTTCCAACTGTATTCGAAAGTGCTAAGTGCTAAGAAGTAAGCTTACCTGTGACTGTGTTGTCCAATATTCATCTTCTATTGACATTCTCTTTTTAGCTTCATTTTAGCAGTTGATGAACAGATTTGTTTGAGCGTATGTATGCTTTGATGCACGCGTGTTGGAACAGGTGAGAGAGAGAGAGAGAGAGAGAGAGAGAGAGAGAGGGAGAGAGAGGGGGAGATAAGGAGAGAGAGAGGGGGGGAGAGAGAAGGAGAGAGAGAGAGCTTGCCTGTGATAAATGCCTGCATGACAAATTTTATTTATTGTTCTTTTATTATTTATTTTATGCTAATTGTGTGCCCACGCCGTAGGATATTATCCACTTTTATGTATGATGATGATGACGATGATGATGGTGACGGTGATGAATGATGATCATGGTGATGAATGATGATGATGATAATGATACTGCTGCTACTACTACTACTACTACTACTACTACTACTACTACTACTACTACTACTGCTGTTGCTGCTACTATTACTACTACTACTACTACTACTGCTACTACTACTACTACTACTACTACTACTGATTATAATGATGGTAGCAGTAGTAGTAGTAGTAGTAGTAGTAGTAGTAGTAGTAGTAGTAGTAGTAGTAGTAGTAGTAGTAGTAGTAGTAGTATTTATTATTATTATTATTATTATTATTATTATTATTATTATTATTATTATTATTATTATTAAAATAAAATAACTTGCACGAACAGCCAAATTTGTTATTGTCTTCGAACTGTGGTTTAGAAACACGAGGATAACTTTGCACGTTAGATTAAAAGTCTTTATTATGTTTGTTTTCGTTAAGAAAACGGTCCTAACTTTATAAAGCTTTGTGACAAGTATTTCCTACCTACCTCCATCTCCAGAATGACACTATTTCTTTTCCATTTTCAGAAGCATCAATAAATCCGTCGGATAGCATGCAATCTTTGCTGGATGTGGAGATGTTTACCTTGAACAATTCCGTCTGATGTAAACGTGTTTATCTTCTACATCCGATGCGGCCATACCTATGTGGAAATGCAGAAACAACTGCTAATGTGGTTGTGGGGATCATTAAAAATTATATGTGATATAGAAATGCAAAATGTGGATTAGAACTTCTTCTAGGACTATGTGGAACTTGGGTTGCTAATGGAGATGCGTGAACCAAGAACGAGTTATGTGATGTGACTGACATAATGTGGGATAGAGGATGACATATTGCTCACATGGATTTATCCCAAGATATGTGAAACAAGCACCAAACAAGTTTTTGTCTTCTTCGTTAATCATTGACCTCTTTAAAAAGGAATTGACTTTCTCCTTCAAAACTATTGTGTATACAACAGCGATATATAATTATATAAGTTATATTCATCATTATCAATGTGAAATCGTGAAATAATATTTAGTCTGCTTGTGTCCCCGGCAACAACTCACGTTTTCAGACTAATGCTAAGGGTTAGCTTGATGTTTGAAACAACGAGCGAAAATTACCAGACAACCACACTTCGTACTACACAGATGCCGCGTGACTTTTGCTGTCATATTGTACCAGTACCGCCACTTTGCAAACGAAATCTCCTGTATCTCTGACGTCCCAGGACATCCTTTCTTGTAAAAAGACACCAGCCCAAGGGAGGTAATTGTTACGACATTCCTGCTGTCTGTTGGAATAAGCTCCCTTCACTAGCCAAACAGACTTAATTCCTTGGTTGGCCTGGCCGCCAAAATCTCCTGGCTTCTGCTTCTGCTGGGTGAGTTGGGTTAATTAATTTCTTTGATTAATCAGGTTGTCTGTTTGTTTAATTTGATTGGCTTTGTTCACTGGGATAGTCCGCATCCTTGTTAACTCAGTTTTGTGTGTTTTGTGATCAATATTAGTTTTGTTTATCTGTAAAGGAATTGAGATATTGGAAATTTTGCAAGAAAAGCAGAAAATGGAAAACACGGTTTCTTGAATTAAATGATTGAGTGTATAGTTATAATCTGGGCGTGGGTGACCAAATAGTTCTGTCGGTTTGAGCGTCGATGTCGCTTCTTTCATGCCGCAAGTTCCATACCAGGTTACCTCCAAACATTTTAACGTCTCCAAACACTGGACATCTTGCTGCCGCAATGAATGCAGTGATGGTTTCAGTAAATTGGGTTGTGATTAGAAGGAGGTTCAAACTATAGAAGAGGTTGATGATTGCTATCCCCCCTTCTCTTGCGTGGGGTTGCGCTGTAGCTATGTATTTTGATTGAGTAAGCGACTAGACTTTTCACCAGTTGATAATGCATGATTCCAAACAACTACGGCAACAACAACTGCAACAACAACAACAACAACAACAACAACAACAACAGCCATAACAATGTTAATAAAATATTATATAGTTAAAGCTAAAATACTTTTAACTGAACACTTAAATTTATAGCGGCATATCTCACGCCGTATACCGCTGACCTAACAAACACGTCACCTCAAAACAACTCCGCAAAGCGTAAATTACACAGTTGATGGTAATATTGTTCTGTTGAAAGAGTTCCGCGTCCCTTTCATGTCGGATTCTCATGCTCAAGTAATGAGTTTTACGCTTCAGTTTTCACCACTCACACACACGCACACACACACACACACACACACAAACATACAGAGAGACCCACAACCACACGCACCCACACACACACACAACCGCAAACACCAAAAAAAGTGTTTTCAAACCAATGAGAGAGGGAAGGAGATTGGTTGGAGGGTTGAGGGTAGATGTAGAGGTGGAGGGAGGGAAGAAAGACAGAGGGATGGAGTGTGGGTGGGTTGGGGGAGGATATTGATGACATAAGGATAACAATATGCTTGCCAAACATGGACCCTATACAAAGCATGGAGATGAGGTGCTACAGAAGACTTCTGGGCATTTCCTATACCCAGCACATCACCAACGACGAAGTCCGACAGACCATCACACAAGCCATTGGACAACACGATGACCTGCTCACAGTGGTGAAGAAACGGAAACTCCGATGGTATGGCCACGTCACCAGATCATCAGGTCTTGCAAAGACCATCCTGCAAGGCACAGTGCATGGAGGTAGAAGAAGAGGGAGACCGAAAAAGTTGTGGGAGGACAACATTCGAGAATGGACTGGTTTGACACTGAGAGAAACAATCAGGGTTGCTGAGGACAGGGAAAGATGGAGTATGCTGGTTAAACGAAAATCTGTTTTGCCCCTACGACCTCCGAGTTACGGGATAGGATAGGAAGGATAACTGATGGTTCGTACGGACCTGATGTATGCTTGTTAGAATCGCGGAGTAAGAGTGGCTATTGATCGTTTCTTACTTCCTTAGCCTTTCTTCCTTTGGCATGGCGCTTTTTGCAATTTCCCCGCCTCCTAAAGCTAAAGAGCGCTGTATTTGCTCATGTGATGATGAACACTTGCTAGTTGTTTAGCGTGCGTCAATTCGTTTCTGGTTAAAGTAGCATGCTCAACACGGATAGAACAGACACTCTCTCTTGAGTTACTCCTTGTATCTGCCAGCGCCTTCAGCAGCTCTTAAGCTGGAGAAAGGCGCTAAAAAAACAACGATTTTTTAAAAGACAAAGTTCAAGGCGCGTCAGTACAGAACAGCAAAGACTGCAAAATAATTTGTGGAAAAATAATTGTGCCAGAGCAATCATTGGTTATTTGGGTGAAGATTACTTTGTAGTGAAAAAAACACAGATAGTACCTTTTAGTATCCTTATGTGTATGTAACAAATTATTGTTTTAATGAAAAAGCTACAAGTGCAGTGTAACGAAAGAAGTCTTGTTGGATTGTTTGTTTTTAGTGTTCTTTTTATCGAGATGATAAGACACACAAAAATAAGTTGTCGTATGAAATTAGACCTGGTTCATCAGATACGCATACTAAGGTTACTGTGATACCAGATATAGTGCCGTTGATTTCACTTCGACAAAAGATATTCATCGACAGCTATCGACTCGTGAAACTTGCCGGAGTGGACGGTACCGTGACTTACTAATCGCCGGGACAACAATGGCGGCCTTGTTTTCCAAAAAGCCTCCGGTAATAAATAATTAATCTCCCCTCTCTCAGCTAACTTCCACCCTTCCTTCCTTCCTTCCCACCCATATGTCGGTCTCCTTCCGTGCGCCTGCATGCACTCTCCAAGCTCCCGTTCTCCAACAGCACCTTCAGCCCCACTTGCTCATTCATTCACCGATTACAGTCTACCTCCCTCTCCAGCGTTCCAACCCTCTTCCCATGGTGGAGAGGCGATGTAAGCATCTGCCGTCTCTGCTACGCAGTGTGCACTCTTTCTTACTTCGCTATGAGAGGGCTATTTAATAACGGATTTTTATATAGCGGGTACTCCAGCCTATGACCAGACTCACCACGCTTTACATAGTCATTACATATAAATACATGCACATGATAAAACAACGCTTTTGCTACAATACACCAAAAGACGGAACAGTAAAAGTACAAACTATTTACAACTATGTACACAAATTACAAAAAAAGACAGAAATAGACTATTTACAACTATGTACACAAATGACAAAAAAGACAGAAATAGAATAGCAAAAACCTATTCACAGCTATTTATATGCCCGGTTAGGCCCAGGAGGAAAACAGTATAAATATTTACAGCCGTGTATACACTTACGGATCAGACAGAAACAAAAGAGGAGAGAATGGCAGCGGGATACAAATCAGTCTGAATAATGCAGTTTGAAGAGGTGGGTTTTGAGGGCCTTTTTGAATGCTTGTGTTGATTGTATGTTGCGGATATGGGAGGGAAGGGAATTCCACTGCTTAGGTGCGGAGTAAGCGAATGCACGTTGGCCGTATGTCTTAGTGCGGGTGACGAGAACCTTGAGTGTGCGAGTGTCAGCGGAAGATCTTAAAGTGCGTGAAGGGGAGTAGACAGACAGCAGATCAGCAAGGTAGGAAGGACAAGAATCTGTGAAGAGGTTGTGACAGAGAACAGAGAGTTTGTACTCTATGCGTGCTTGCACAGGAAGCCAGTGAAGGGAATGTATTAGAGGTGTGATGTGATCGCGTTTAACGCTTCAGGATGTATCGGCACGTCATTTGCAAAACAACAACAATCGCAACAATCGCGTCAACTTCGCAACGACCCAGATGTAAATAACTCTTGAATAGTTTCAGAGTCAATAAGACGGAGAGAAAGTAAGACGAAACGCGAGGATTTCCCCCAAAATCATATTTATTTATTTATTTTGGTATTTATTTATTCGTTATTGTATAGCACTTTTCCAGTTCAATAGCTGCTCTAGGCGCTGGCGGATCTAACTCAAGCCGCTCGAGGCTAATACTTTGAAGACTTAAACGTGTCCGCACACGCATCAGGGCATGCACAAAACTTTCAGTCAGTATAAAATGGGGTGGTCATCGATGAATGACGCTGAACGGTCGCTCAAAAAAGTGTGGGGAAAGGAAGCTTAAGTGTAAGCTGTTCACAAATAGATCAACGTTCTGTCTCCCTTCAGCATTCCGCTATAGCGTCGTGCGCATTGTTCATCGTTGTTGTTGTTCGCTCATCTGATTTCACACGTTGATCGCCTGTCAATGCCCTATCGTTGATACGTATAACTCCCCCATAACCAACTAGGCTGAACGAAACAGAGGGAACGAGAATAACAACGGCGTCCTGCTCTGCTGGTATTGGATACAGACAGATAAGCCGACAGTGTTTGCATAACAATAGGAAACGTATTAGCAGGTGCTGCAATGCTATTAGCACCCTCCCGCTATTAGATCGTGTTGCAGAGCAAATACTGATATGATAGCCCAGCATTTCGGTAGACCTAAAGGGAAGGATCATTAGAGCGTCATCAGCAATGTTGCTGTTGTAGAAAAAGGATCGTTGCTGAACACAGGATGGTCATGGAAGAAGAAGAAGAAGAAGAAGAAGAAGAAGAAGAAGAAGAAGAAGAAGAAGAAGAAGAAGAAGAAGAAGAAGAAATTATTCTCACGTTTACTATCGTAGTATCAGGCAGTGTATAACTATCATTCTCGATGAAAAATCTTTAAAAAAAAATTTTTTTAAACCGCTCTTTAAGAGGTGATTACGAAGAGGTTTTCCTTAAGAACTGTTTAAGGGTGATTACGAAGAGATTATGTAAAATGTTTGTTTAAAAACTCCATTTTTTTTAGAAAGTGTATAGAAGGAGCATGAAAGTCAAGAGTAGAAGAATGCGAAGTACTTCAAAAGGAAAATCATATACGCATTCCAAACTTCCTGGAGAAAGTGTTATTGGGTGTGAGAAGTTTCCTTTCAAGGAACTGAAAGCCCCAGAGGAACATTTCAGTTACTGCTTTGGAAACAGGAGCTAGGTTTTGTAGGTCTCATGACCTGGATGGCACTGCATTGAAGCTGCCGCCTTTCTGCAGCGCTTCAAACGATCTGCTCATGTGTTCACTTGCGCAACATAAGAACAATCGATTAAATTCGGTTAAAAGCCTAAAAAAAAAAATAACTGTCCATTTGGTATAGCAAACTCCGCGCCAATAAGGCAAGCTCAGGGCCTGGTATTGCACTGCTGGCCTATAGTTTCAAGGACAGATCGCTTGAGTTGTCAGGAATTGTAACTCGATACCATCAACCGCTCTGTGCCACGTCACATTATGAGATCTATAATACGGCCAGTTACGGCGAACCAGCCATTCAACCCTTCTTCCTTATAACTTCCCACCCCTCCCCATCTCCCACCTCCCATCCAATCCTTCCCATTCCCTTTAATCATATCCCCCCCCCCCCCCCCTCTCTCTCTCTCTCTCTCTCTCTCTCTCTCTCTCTCTCTCTCGCTCTCTCTCTATTATTGATGACAGGGCTGAGCTGGAATCGCCGCGGCTCCACTGCATCAGAGACACGCTGACTGCGTAAACATTGAAAACATCCCAAACATGTGAAGGTCTAGAGGAGGAAAAAAATCGTGTGAAAGGTTTAGTAGGCCTACTGTGGTTAATTAGTTAGTTAGTCATTATTTATAGGGTCCAGCGGATTGCAAAGAGCCGAATCAGGACCACCATTTGGTTGAAAGAGGACGCACCCCTGATCCATATAAAAGATCTGCTGAAACAACCCTAATGGTAACACTGAAGGCACTCCACCAGCGGGTCACTTTACAATAAAGCATTCCATGCAGGATACGCTGAGGTTTTACTCTAATTTATCGAACCCTCGTTTACAAAAAACAAAATAGAATATAAACATCAGTAAAAAATGTTAACAAAATATATACATGTATATAAAATACCTACACTGAGAAATAATAATACCATAGAAAACCCTAGTGACCATTTGGCAGGAAGCGTCCAATATCCTCAAGCTGACCCTATACACAGACGATGAGTTTTGGGAGAGTTTTCAAGAACAAATGTAGGTGACTGGTCTAGCTAAGAAGATAGAAGATAACAGTTTGATAGAACAAATTAGGAGCGAGAAAGAACAAATGAGAATGACAGAAAAAGTGGTAATTTAAAGCACTAAATTTCCACAAAGTGAGGATACTATGGGGTTGGCGAGTGGGGAGGAGGGGAGGAGAGGGAAGACAGGAGTTTGGAGTTCCTTTTTTCTCTCTACAAGAACCCTTTGTGGGTAGACGGTGTTACTTCTTTCCTCTGCTTCTTGATCTTCCGCAAGATCTACGTATCCGCTGCTAAATGGACAGGGCGACTATTGTCGTGGGATGATCATTCTTTTTTTCCAAGTTTGGCGGTCACCAATTGAGGTACTTAAGAGACCGGATTGTGCTTATCGTCTCCAAACATTCGCGGGATTTCTAACTACGAGGCTGTCGTGTCACCCAAACTATTATTTGTACTATCAGTTAAACCTCAGCTTCCTGCTCAGCTTCTACGTCCGTCCCATAAAACCGTTACGGAGCTTCAATCGATGAGGGTGAACTCATGCTAAGGCTCGACAGATGCCTTGCCCTACCTTCCTTGCGTCTCACCGTTGATCAATGCAGACGCGTGCTGAGACAAGCGTGTTCTACTTTTAATTCTTCGCATGTTATAAAGGTCTCAGTAAGTTAAATACTGGCATTATATTATTATTATTATTATTATTATTATTATTATTATTATTATTATTATTATTATTATTATTATTATTATATTTTTTTAAAAATTATTTTGTGAAAAAATATGGTTTTGTGTTTTATTTTGCGCACGGTGTTCCAACAGCTACAAAGAGCCTTCCCGTCGAGGCTACCAATAATAATAATAATAATAATAATAATAATAATAATAATAATAATAATAATAATAATAATAATAATAATAATAATGTATCCGACCTGAGTATTTGACTCCCGTCACCACTTTGAGAACAAGTCCCCACCCGAGCTTTTATTTTCCGTTTATCCATCGTAATAGGGACATAAAAAGGCGGTGAAGCCGAGTTGCCGGCTACTAGTTCCACGACACTTCACACAAGTCGCTGCCACCAGCCTGCATAAAATGCCTGCCGACAATGTAGTCCTGCTCACCACCAAAAGCAGAAGACGAATGATAAGCCGGGGAGAACAAAATGTCGTGTCGCCTTGTCCTGCATAATCTAATGGCAGACACCAAAGGATTCTGCACAGCAGGAGCCACCCAAGGCTAGTCTAACCAAAAAAATGTAAGGTAGACAACCTCTCTCCCAAGCCTGAACCAGTCGCCTCCCATTCCGCCACAATAATAATAACAACAACAATAATAATAATAATAATAATAATAATAATAATAATAATATTAATAATAATAATAATAATAATAATAATAATAATAATAATAATAATAATAATAATAATAATAATAATGGTTCCTTGGGAAGCGCGGAACTTCACTTTAGAACTGCATATGTCACGTTTTTAATATTATAAAAGTATTATTAAATTGTTCCTATCCTATCCTATCCTATCCTATCCTATCTCATAACTCGGAGGTCGTAGGGGCACCACAGATTATCGGTTAACCAGCGTACTCAATCTTTCCAGGGAAAGATGGATTAAATTGTTACTACTAATAAAATTTATTGTAATAATTATAATTAAATTCTCACTATCGAGAGGGCTTCCAACGCCTGCTGGTTGCTTCGTGTGATGTTGCCAAAGTAGTATTTTCACCGGTAATGGAAACAGTGAATTACCGCTACAACTAGAGATGAGGGTGTCATACTTGACAAGCTACTGGTTAAAGGGGAGGTATGCATGTATGTGTTTGTGTGTGTGTGTGTGTGTGAGAGAGAGAGAGAGAGGATGCGGAGGGGATGGTGTGTTTGTGTGTGTGTGTGAGAGAGAGAGAGAAAGTGTGTGTGTAAGAGAGAGAGAGAGAGAGCGAAAGAAATTATGAGTGTGTGTGTATGTGGAAGAAGGTGAGAGGTAGATTATAAAATAAAACAAGCAAAGGGACAGAGGCCAGAGAGAGAGAGAGAGAGAGAGAGAGAGAGAGAGAGAGAGAGAGAGAGAGAGAGAGAGAGAGAGAGAGAGAGAGAGAGAGAGAGAGAGAGAGATGTGAGAAAGATGATGAGAGAGATGTTATGTGTGAATGAATGTTTCAGTGAGAGAGAGAGAGGGAGGGAGGGAGAGAGAGAGAGAATAGGCATGTCTGTGGTGTGGGGTGAGGTGGTGATAATGACGTTTGTGTGTGAGGGAGAGATAAAGAGAAGAGAACAGAGAGAGAGAGAGAGAGAGAGAGGGAGAGAGAGGGAGAGAGAGAGGGGGAGGGAGAGAGAGAGAGAGAGAGAGAGAGAGAGAGAGAGAGAGAGAGAGAGAGAAAGACAAAATGACGGTTAGTAGTATTGACAGCGTGACCACCAGTAGTTCGTCGATGAAATAATCGATGACGTTGTAGTACTTGACAAGTAGGCGACGCTTTGTAAAGGAGGCCAGGTAAAGGTGTGTTTGAGTTAGTATGAGAGAGAGAGAGAGAGCGAGAGAATTTGAATTTGTAATTTATTCATTAAGGCATCGCCCCTTTATGAAGGGTGTATACAATGTCTTCAAGCATTTACAAAGGACATAATTACATATATTCATAATTTACCATATCAGCTATCAGTCTGTTACATATGCATACAAGCAATATCATGATAGTACAATTTCTCTAAACCTAAATGCTCTATATAAAAAGATACATACATTTTTTATTGTGACCCGGTGACATGATGACATCAAAATGCTCAATTTAAAAATACATGGGTTTCTATAATATTTGGCAGCAATGAACTGCGTTCTTAAATTATGCAGCACTGGACAACATAATACAAAGTGCAATTCATCTTCTTCATTTGTTTTACAAAGTGGGCACAATTTATCAGCTGGTTTAACATTTCTATATCTATTGAAATGGACAGAAATATTCGAAACACCAAAACGGAACTGTGTCATTATAAATCTTAAATGCCTGTCCATTCCCATGGTCAGATGAGTTCTTATACAGTGATTAATACCATCAATTAAACGATACATATTGTATCTATCACTGTTTTGTACATGATAACTCCAGTCTTGCCATCTACAATCTACAAGTCTTTGTTTAAAATCAGAGAGAGAGATAAAGAGAGAGAGAGAGAGAGAGAGAGAGAGAGAGAGAGAGAGAGAAATTGTATGTGTGTGTATGTCAAATGTCTCTTTGTACATCAGGACAATAAAATATCTTGCATCATATATCTTCTAATTCATTCGCACTCCGAATCAGCAAGTACGCACACATACATGAAGTACGTACACACACATAATTTTATATACACCCCACCCCATTCTCCAACAAACACAAGTTTTCGAACATTGTTAATTACAAATGATCTACTATATTACACTGAAAAAGGCTCATTGGAAAAATGTTATTGCGATTTTCATATCAATAAAGAGCTTCCGCAGTCTTTCAGGTAATGGATTCAGGGTTTCGGAACAAGGTGTAATCAAGGGTAAAATAACAATGCTTGCATTGGATTGCAATAATCCCATCAATATCTTGCACAACAAAGCGTTTGCCATTAGTTCTCTGTTAATTCAACAACCACGACAGAATAAATAGCAACAACACCGCCACGACCACCACCTCCACCGCAAGCACCACAACGAACAACAGCAGCAGTAGCAGCAGCATCACCACCACCACTACCACCACCACCACCAACAAAAACAACGACAACCGCAACAACAAGCTTATGTTATAACTGTCTGAATGCTATAAGAAGTTCTGCAGTATGGTGCCAAAACAAAGCAAGGCAATAAAAATCGCAATTTGTGCTTCCTGTTAGAAAACAATTTGAGTCTGATGACTCTTAACTTCAGTGTCACTGTGGATTGTGAAAGTCGGGTGATCTTAGATTGCGAGATCCAGACAAGTAAGTCATCAACAAACAAAACAGATCAAGGCGGTTCCTATTCTAGCATATCCTATCCTATCACGTAACTCAAAAGTCGTTGGGGCATTGTGACGGGGTTTTTATTGTTGCTGGGCTCTGCACAATGGACTGCTATTACCTCCTAGTCTTAGTCGGTGGGGATCGCTAGTAATCTCCCTTTGACTTCACTTAATACATTTATTTGTTTAGCTCGGTCTATGTTTAGGCTGGGGTACAGAGATAGATAGAAAAATGGTAAAAGATCACTGTCACACTAGCTTTCACACGGCTATGAATCATATGTAGTCCAGCCACTTGATAACAGTAAAAATCACACATTTATTTCCTCTACTCTATACACAATCTTCGAAGTACGAAACTAACTTAAAAATTCCATTGTCAATGCGAATGGTTCGCTCGCTGATAGTCTAGGCAGCTACTTTTTCCATCATAGGGCACTGGCTACTTTCTGCCTTAAGGGTCAGCGTTTTTGAAGAGTGGACTACTGTGGTCCTGTTTATACAGAGTTTTAGTGCACAGTTTCTTGTTGCACTTAACTGTGGAGTTGAAGCGCTGCGTTGAGGTCGCTTCTACGACACCCTGTGTTGTCGTTGAGTCTTTGACTGTGTGGTTCGACGGTTGGGCTATCTGCGCTCAATGCTGGAGATGCCTCGGCAGCAAACTGTGAGCGTCGACGTGGTTGTTGTCATTTGCTGAGTTGGCTCATGATATAACGCCTGCTCGTCTGTAACATATGAGACGAAATTCTGCACAACCCTGAATAATAGGTCTGTGCAGAGCGTCTCACTGAAGGCCAAAGTAGCCCTCAGTGATAGCTCCACATCTCTATACATAAGCGACGAACATTCTGTTAAGTCCGTGGTCGGCCTGTCATGCATGCCTCGTGGATGGATTCTTCCACGTGGTCACGCAACAACTGACTAACAATTCAATTCTATGCATAGCAAATTTCACAAACATAATTTCAACAATAATATAAATACATCATGAGGAAACAGAAGTATGTTCATTTACCTGTTTGACAATGTCAGGCCGTGGCTACTTGATTGAATTCGAATATTCAACAAGTACTGCTGTCTAATCTTCTCAGGAGAGATTTTGTCAGGGAGTACTGTGTACTCCTCAGCGTTTCAAACTAGACTCACGTTCTCTCTCGGTGCATGAATCGGCCAGGGTTCTAACTAACCTTAGCTGTGTTCTGGTTGGCTCAAAAAATCTAAGTGGCTGTAAAATTCGAAACACCATCGTAGGCTGCGATGATGTCACTAACTGTGCGTGTATCAAGCTACAACTGTGTTACGCATGATCACTTCTGTCGTCTGCTACAGACCAACAGTACCCTACTAAGTCTACAATGACTAAACAAGCAAAAACTCAAAGTGTGCAGGGTAAACAGGTCCTATTATTACAGGCACTATAAATGATCGTTTAACCAGCGTACTCCCATTTGTCTCTGTCTTCATGGCTTCACTCGGTCCATTCTCGAATGTTGTCTTCCCACCTATTTTTCGGTCTCCCTCTTTTTCTTCTCATTGCACCGTCCCTTGAAGGATGGTCTTTGAAAGGCCTGATGCTCTGGTGACATGGCTATACCATCGAAGTTTCCGTTTCTTCACCACTGCGAGCATGTCATAGTGTTGTCCAATGTCGGACTTCATTGTTGGTGATGTGCTGGGTATAGGAAATGCCCAGAAGTCTTCTGTAGCACCTCAACTCCATGCTTTATAGTCTTCGTTGTAGATTTGAAGTGATTGTCCATGTTTCGCAAGAGTATAGAAAGATGGAGATGACAAGGGAGCGCAGCAACCTTACCTTGGAGTGTAGATTGATGGTCCTGTCTTTCCAAATGGGCTTCAATCTTGTCAGGGCAGCAGTGGTTTGTGCTATCCTAGAGAGGACTTCCTGTCGGGACCCATTGTCTGATACAATTGCTCATAAATATTTGAAGCTGTGCACCGTGTTACGCGATTGGCATTGGACTTTGATGTCCGTGTTGATGCCTTTGATGTTGTTGGTCATCATTTTGGTCTTCTCTGCGCTTATTTTTTTTTATTCCAAAGGCTCTGGAGGTGGTTGTCAAGCTTGTGTGCCAGCTGTTCAAGTTTTTCTTTCTCTCCAGCCAATCCATCAATGCCATCCGCAAAACGGAGGTTGGAAATTGCTCTGCCTCCTATGCTGACTGTGCCTTCATGATCTGCAAGGGCATCTGACATGATACGCTCCAGAAAGATGTTGAAGAGTTTTGGTGAGAGTAGGCACGCAGAAGCACGCTGATTGTTGTTCTGAACCACTTCTCAATGGCGGGGTTGTGGAGGACTGCACTGGTAGCCTTGTAATATAGGCTTTGATGAATTCTATATTTTGGGGGTTGAAGTGGTACACTCTCACGGTTGCTTACAGAGCTGCATGCCAGACTCTCACAAACAGCTTTCATGAAGTCTACAAACACATGATATAGATGTTGTTGATGCTGTAGGTATTTCTCGCAGATTATCAAGAAGCTTCATTCATCCAGACACAAACTGTCAATTTTCTCCAGATTAGCTTTGTTTCGTTTTGCCATCAGCACACCGCTGATTTTGCCGACGGACCAGCCGACTTCTCTGCATGACCCAATCCTCTTATTTAGAAACAGGCTTTGCAAACGCTCTTTGACAGCACAATCGAACCGCGTTAATCATGCGTTTGTATTCTTTTACTTTGTGTGTGTGTGTGTGTGTGTGTGTGTGTGTACGTACCTAACCATAACAGTGGGTTTATGCATAGGTTACACTTACGTGCAACTGGGTTTAAAAAAATACTGGGTTCCAAAATCTGAAACTCAGTTTTTTTAAAACCGGCTTTGCAATAGGAATAACAAAAAATGTGTATACGCAAAGTCTGAGCGGTGAAACCCACAATTGCGGTTGAGTCAACTTTGAGTTTGAGCCAGTTAACATGCCGCGATGTGTGTTCCCGCTGGTCAACCAGTCGAATACACGCACTGTCAGGGGAAGTAACTCGGAACGCCACACGCTACGAGCCGGCTGGCAAGATGGAGGTACGTGTTTTTTCGTTTTATTCAGTTGTGTTTTGTCCTTCTGTCTCTGTAAATTGTTCTTTAATCTATATTTTGTGCTTCTAGGATGTGGCTTTAAAATGTTCCCTTGTTAAAATTTCAAGCTTTTTCGGTGTGCTTTTGTACTTTTAAAATCATATCAATTTTCGTGTGGATGTTGTGGTCGATTGTCAACACAGGGTCTGCATTTTTGTTTGTTACTTTTTGAAGAACACAAAAATAAATTTGCTGCATTTTAAGCGTCCTTGTATCTGATATTAATGAAGAGTCTTGTGAAGTCTCTTGAACATTGAAACAGTTACCATGAGAAATGTATGTCTCCTTTGTTCACACTGGGGTTTTCAAAACTTGCATTTTTTCTCATTTACAAAAAAGACGGTCAGTGAAGATAGTACAAGAAGTAAATAAGGGAGGTATTGATGTGTTATTTTATTCATATGTAGATTGATTAAATAAATGTTTAAACATATTTTTGCAGAATAACAATTTTAGTAGGCAAAATGCAATGTTATCAGAATAAAAAACAATAAGCTTTTAACGTGTACCATTTATTATACTGCAACTTTTATTTTTCTGTATTTTCCTTGTGTTCTGATGTAATTTTAAAAAAACCACATGTTGCAACAAACAGTAAAATACAAAATTCTGGCTGCCGTTACCTACATAAGTTATAGCTTTTGGTTTATGGTTCACCTGTCTGTTTTCCTTGGATGAAGGGAAATAGAATATGTGAAAACTGATTGATGCATTAAACTGCTTAACATTTGGATTTTTTGTGGAGACCAAGCGTGTTTGCCAGTATCAAATTGTTGTATCTGGCAAACTCCAACAGTCTCAGACCCCTGTCATTTGTCTCGTTGTTGCAGTGGGGTCCACATTAATAGCTAGAGCACCATTTTCAGATCTGCATCTACTCCATTTCCCAAATTGTTAGCTGTAATTCTGAGTAAGCATAATTATTTTAATAAATTCTGTTATTCCTTTTTTTCCCAGAACATCCTGTTATGCCTCGAGTTTATCCGGTTGCGGAGAAGTCGCTGTAGTCCGACGACGACCCAGGAGGCGTTTGGAAGGAAGACGTCCCACTCCATCACCATCAACATCTTCATCGCCTTCATTGTACTCATCAGGTGACAGCTGGTGTGTGTCAGTACTTATTGAATTTTATAATATTGTTGTTCGCTTTGAAAAAAACACTCATTGATTGCTGTATAAAATCGGTGCCACAGCAAAGCAGTTAACAACTGGCAGCTCCACGCCTCAGATCAAACTGTGACCTGCTAACACAAGGTGTTGGTGGTATATTGTTTCTACATTGCAAAGGGGGAGGTGAGGAGAGCTTGGATGAGGGAGGAGAATGGGGGGGGGGGAACATTAGTGTACATGGCAGAGCTAGACATCCTTGTTGAATAAGATCAAAGTTTTAGCTCAATTTTACAGTTGTTAATGGGGCACATGAAATGCAGATTACATTATTATAATGTACACAATTCGCTCTGGGCTTTTCAGGTTGTGTAGGTATGCTTTGGATTTTAAAAAGCAGGCATGTTGAGGAACCTTTGTACTTGTGCTTTCATGGGGTGGCCTCGTGGCGCAGTTGATAAGTCGCCGGTTTCCTATGCCGAAGGTCGCGGGTTCGATTCCCGCAAGGGGCGAACGTATGTGACTTAGGTACGAGACTATTGAGGTCACCGAGGATTTTCTCCGGGCACTCCGGTTTCCTCCATCCCTTCAATAATGGTACAGGATGCAGTCAATATAAAATTTTCAAAAATAAAAAGTTCGATTTTCTTCCGTCTTCTAATAGCGATTTCCCTGCCTTTACACCACCTGTTTGAGTGATGTATGTGTATTTGGTGTGTGAGAGGGTAAATGAGACAGGTGAGCGTGTATGTTGGTATAGATCGCCGCGCTTTGAGCCTTGGGGAAAGGCGCGTACATAGCATCCTGTATTATTATTTATTATTATTTACTGAGTAGCTAGTAGGCATAAGAGTTTCTATAACTATTTTATAACTTGGTTGCTAGTAGCTAGTGTGTCGAAGTGGTTAGTGGGAAAAAATGCTGTCCCACTTCCTCCGGGCTTTTGTGCCCTTTTTTCCCCAACCTCTACCCCCTAAACTTTAAATGTGTTTTGCTTGTTTCTTTTACACTTTAAAGATGGTGAGTAGTACATTCATGTACAAGAAAATTAAAGTCCCGAATATAATATTTCATTGATGAATCAGTAGACAGTATTGTCAGTCAATCCCTTTTTGTAGTTGAGCCAGTTCAAGCCTCTACTCTTTTCAACTTCCATTCCCTTCTCTCACCCCAGGCCCACCACCCCACCCTTTGACCATCCTCATCCCTTGGTTTGAAAATGTTCTTATGCCGCTGAATTTGTTCTGTTGTTTAAACCCTGTGTTCTGATGCTGCTACTTGTTCGCAGGAGGGCTGAAGAGCAGCATGAGGATTCTAAAGACTCTAATTCATCGGAAGGTTCAGTCAAGAAACAAGCTAGAAAAAGGCGTCAAAGCCAGCAGACCGAAATGCATACAACATCCCCATCAGCTTTGTTGCTGCCATCAGTGCTACCCCGTTCTCCAGGGTGTGAACCAAGTGCCATGAATCGTTTAGATATAGAATATATATTCAAATTTGTTTGCAAATCTATTCAAGATGAGTCCTAAATAGTAAACAATTGCATGTTTAAATAATAATAATAATGTTCGTCATTTGTAAGGCGCCTTAGCCTAAGGATCAAGGTGCTGGCCGATACAGGATCTAACTCAAACCGCCCGAGACGCCACCCGCAGCCTTTGGGCGCATGGTCTGACGCCCGGACAACTGAGCACAATCCTGGGCAGCCAGGGATGGAGGAGAAGGACCAAGTGCATGCTGGGTGTGTTCTTGTTACCGGCACTCACCCGTCTAGGACATGAGCGTCAGGATCTTTAAAGTCCGTTATGATGGAATGCATGCGACACAGACTAGACCTCCGTTTATACTCTCATCCGAAGGAGAAGGAAAACAGGAGTAAAGTGTCTTTCCCAGGGACACAACACAATGGCCCGGCCAGGGCTTGAACCCGGGACCTTCAGTTAATGTTGTCTGTCTGTCTGCCTTCCATCTGTGCAAAACTTTAAAGTGGCTAATTACACGAGACCTCGAAAATTATCAGTGATTGAATGACTACACTTCAAGGTCAAGGTCACAGGTTCAACAAATGTTAGTCAAGCTATGTCAATTTTCCACAAAATTTCTTGTTAATCCTAAGTTATTAATATTAACTAAACTTCAGCTTGTTTGATGCATGATAGGTATCAATGAGACGCACATGCATATTTTGTCAACCTTGCTCCAAGGTGAAGGTCATTGGAGATGTCCAAAATAATAAAATCTTTTGCTGTAGTTTATTTTATCGTACATGAGTGCATTTATAGCTGGAGGTCAAGGTCAAGAGCATCGAAATATCAAAGCTTGTATTACTTTGCATTTTAAACCCACCGTTTCAATCATTTAACTTTTTTTTCTGGCATCTCATTTTTGTGTTATTTATTGGGAGTTCCATAAGGAGCATGTGAGTCATATGGACTTGCCTTTCCAGTGATTGATGGTGTTCATCATGTTCAAAGCTTTTTGAGGTGCTACTTGTCATTAAGTAATGGAAATTTACTGCTCTGTATTGTGTAGACTAGTTTTTAGGCCCGTTTTGTTATGTAGTAGATTTCTGTCTTAAACTTAAGAGAAAGCGTGGATTAATCAGGCAAAGTACCAAATTATATTTCTTTGCCAAGTTAATACATATGTTATTCTCAGGGTTCTTGTTCATCAAAAAGCAATGTCAAGACTAATGACTATATAATAATATTCTGCTCTTCACATGGTTTTATTATACCTTTGAGGTGCTGGAAAAAAACGAATTATAAGTGGTTGCACTCAATTGATCCTTATTCAGAATATATTAACGTAACGGGAAACCATAAACAATTTATGTAAAACTTAACTATGTGAAGTTGATAAATAAGTAATAAT
>CM072519.1:42131838-42154338 GCA_036898135.1 Oncomelania hupensis | reverse complement strand
AATGCCCGCTTATGTCGGTAGGTGTATGAGAATTTATGAGGCTTTGGTTTATCGACTGAAGCCTTTGTAGATAAAACTGCATGATAATAGCATGTAAATATTCCACACTTCTGTTCTGTATCTATAACTGATCTGCACTGCAAGTAGGCACAGCCTTTGACTTGTATGGAACAGATCTATTACTATCAACGAACGTTTACGTTAGGCTATAATTATTTAATTACTAGTCTTTGCTAGGACGACCACGATCACGACGACGACGATGACGACGACGACGATGATGATGATGATGATGACGATGATGATGATGACGACGACGATGATGATGATGATGATGATAATAATGATGATGATAACGATGATGATCAGTGTGAAGAGCAGAAACTCTCTGGCATTGTCAAAGTGTTTGCTATTGCTTACAGTGGTCCTGATTCGGCTATTTGCAGTCCGCTGGACCCTCTAAGCAATGAATAACTAACTAACTGTTTGGCAATGCCAGACAGTAGGCAAGAAGCAGGTGCCTCTGAAACACTGTTCAATAACAGAGCCCTCAGTAAGGCAGTTAGTATTCAGTGTGACCAAACCCATCCCCTCTCCTGTCTGTTTGAACTTCTTCCTTCTTCACGAAGATTCCGCTGTGCTCGCTCCAGAACACAGAGGTACAAAAATACTGTCATTCCTACCGCCGGCCATCTCCTTGCGGTAGGTCACTTAAAAGTACTTTAAAAAAGGGACGAAAGATGACCCATTGTCAACACAACGTATGTGGTGTTTCATGAGTGTCATAACAACGCGGTCTAAACAAGTGTGTGTGGGGGTGTGTGTGTGTGTGTGTGTGTGCGCGTGTGTGTGTGCGTGTGTGTGTGTGTGAGAGAGTGTTTGTGTTTGTGTTTGTATTGTATAATACGGCAATCAGTCTATTTCTAAGAATTCATTATTATTGTTGTTGTTATTTGGCAAAATAAAATGTCTGTTTACTATAACATAGGGAATAAAATAAGGTCGGTAGGTCGGCTTCGTTTCTTTTCAAGCCTTTTCCACCTTTAATGCTAATTTTTAGCCTTTTTTCAATTTTTTTATTAGACGATCCCCCAAAAAAGGTTTAGGGTCGGGCCAAAAAATTAGGGTCGGTCAGGATAAACAGACATTTGTTTGACCTTATTGATAGTATTAATATAGTATTACATGTAAGCTTACTAGTTTTGTGTTGTGACTACAAATTATTGCTTCTCTTGACTATGATAGCTACTCTCCATGATGAAAACAGCTGGCCTATGATATGATTGCTTGCAGTGGTCGTAGCTTCTCCTCTGAGAAATTTAATACCATTACAAATTATGTTCATATCCTCCAAACAATCATAATGAATGGAACGTTATCGCAATTGTATGTGCATGATATAAATTATTCTGTCAACCAAATAAAATTAACTGTAAATGTGTCATGTGGGTGTTTGGTAGTAAGAAAGAACTGGAAAAAATTGCGTATAATAATAATTTTATTTATTATTCATTTTGTTTTGAAAAAAACATTTTATGTTCTTTTCTTATTCGCTAAGACGCAATGTGCTGCATGAATTCTTCATTGTTGGTAATAAACAGTTGTTGACTTGACTTGATTTGATGATGATGATGATGATGATGATGATGATGATGATGATGATGATGATGATGATGATGATGATGATGATGATGATGATGTTCACATGTAACGCACCAATAAAACTCTCCATGCATGTCCTTAGACGAAGAACTCAGAACTCAGAACTTTCAAAGCCCATTCAGTGTAATCTACTTTGATATCGAGGAACTGAAAGATTGGCCCTAATATCTCTGAACACCCAATTGATTGCTACTCATGTGAAGCTGAACCCGTTTTACCCCCCATCCCCTCCCCTCCGCCCACTCCCCCTTCCCTCCGCCCCTAGACACACACAAAAAAGTCATGGTTGAGCTGTTTCTTTCACTCATCCATTCCCTTTGACCATTTTATGTCTTTGTTTGCTTTATGACTTATTCTCGTCCACAGCCTAGTCCTTTTCGTCGGGTCAGAGTGCTCAGTGAGTTAGGGCGTTTCACAGAGCACAGACTATAACTGCAGTAAGTGTGTGTCTTGAACAGCTTTGCGTTTGATCCTCATTAGGGAATGCGGGATTTCTCGCTCACTGCCCGGCGCCTTGAGCTTTTGTTTGAGCAGGTGGGTGTGCTGTACAAATTCAGAACTTTCCTCAGCACGTCTCCCTCTCCGACTTTGAACTTGATCCCACAGGAACTGAAACTACTCCGTCAATAGATTGGCAATCTTTCAACAGAGATTAAAGGCGTCTTTCTTTCTTTCTTTCTTTCTTTTTCTATCTATCTATCTATCTATCTATCTATCTATCTATCTATCTATCTATCTATCTATCTATCTATCTATCTATCTATCTATCTATCTATCTATCTATCTATCTATCTATCTATCTATCTATCTATCTATCTATCTATCTATCTATCTATCTATCTATCTATCTATCTATCTATCTATCTTTCCTTCCTTTCTTCTTCTTCTTCTTCTTCTTCTTCTTCTTCTTCTTCTTCTTCTTCTACAAGATTTACAACATATTTCTTAATAATTTCAAAAATCATACATTCTAGCATGTATCACTTGATTTTCCTCTTTCATTCATCCCCCCCCCCCTCTCTTCCCACTCAGTCCGTCTTTCTCTCTCTATTTATTAAATTAAATGGTTCCAGTTAAATATGTTATATTTAGTATTGTTAGTTTCATTGTTATGAAGTTAGCTTGTTTATTTCAAATCAATGTTTGTCCTTACATGAATGCGGATGAATGATTACAGTAAATGTGTGAGTGATTGAAAGAAGGACTGATTGTAAGACTAGCAAATTAATGCTAAAATCATTTTCTTCTTGTAATAAACTATTGAATCTGAATCTGAATCTGAATCTGAATCTTCTTCTTCTTCTTCTTCTTCTTCTTCTTCTTCTTCTTTCTTTCTTTCTTTCTTTCTTATTTCTTTCTTTCTTTCTTTCTTTCTTTCTTTCTTTCTTTCTTTCTTTCTTTCTTTCTTTCTTTCTTTCTTTCTTTCTTTCTTTCTTTCTTCTTGTTCTTCTTGTTCTTGTTCTTGTTGTTGTTGTTGTTGTTGTTGTTGTTGTTGTTGTTGTTGTTGTTGTTGTTGTTCTTCTTCTTCTTCTTCTTCTGCTTCTTAAACATCGGCATAACTATATTATTCGATAATAGCATCTTTTTATTTCTCATCATCATCATCATCATCATCATCATCATCATCATCATCATCATCATCATCATCATCATCATCATCACGGCCACCTCTACCTTGCCATCGCCATCAAAATCACCAAACATCACCCCCACCCCATCCTTAGGCTCAACCCTACTATGGACTTAACATCTCCTATTCACTGCACGCCCAGAGTGCCAGGCTTATCCTTTAGCAAAAACACTCGCACAGGGCTCATTCAATCAGCTTCCTCTACCGTTTCCGTTCCATGCTTTGCAATAACCAGTCTCGAAACTGTTTATGTACGGGCTGCTTTAGAACTGGGATCGGAAAAGGCAGGAAACTACGAATGAAAAAAAAAGATGTATGGAATGATTGATTTTTCTCCCCTTTTTTTCTTTTTTCGTCTTTCTTTGCTAAGCATGGTTATTTATTAGAAGTTGAAAGAGAGTTTTTTTTTTTTAATGTGTATCAGTGATTTGAGGTGGCTAAGTAGCACAACTGATAGTGTGCTGATTTCCTATGCCGCAGATCGTGGGTTCGAACCCGGCATGGGACAAACCTACATGACATAGTTACGAGACTTTTCTTGACACCGAGGGTTTTCTCCTGGTACTCTGGCTTCCTCCCTCCTTTCAATAATGGTATTGGATCCCGTCAATCTAAGTCTCAAACATAGAAATTGATTTTTCTTCCGCCTGTTGTAATAGTCGCGCTTTGAGGTCGTTCGAAGAAAGGGCGCATGATAGCATCCTGAGTTGTTGTTGTTGTTGTTGTTGTTGTTGTTGTTGTTGGTGTTATTATTATTATTATTATTATTATTATTATTATTATTATTATTATTATTATTATTATTATTATTATTATTATTATTATTATTATTTAACGCATTATCAAAATCCCTCAAACTGAGACACCGAATGTTAATGTATTAACTCCACAGCCTACCATTTATAAAGAAATCAATTGTTTTTGTGTTTCGAAGAACGGCATTGTTTCGTATTTAGAACTTTTACATTTTAGTTATTTTAATTAATAATTATGTATATATCACATGTGTGCGCGCGTGCGGGCGCCTCTCTCTCTCTCTCTCTCTCTTTCTCTCTCTCTCTCTCTCTCTCTCTCTCTCTCTCTTTCTCTCTCTCTTTCTCTCTCTCTCTCTCTCTCTCTCTCTCTCTCTTTCTCTCTCTCTCTCTCTCTCTCTCTCTCTCTCTCTCTCTCTCTCTCTCTTTCTCTCTCTCTCTCTCTCTCTCTCTCTCTCTCTCTCTCTCACAAACGTGCAATTAAACAAAATTTACTTAAACAAAAGATCTCTCCAGATGACTATAAACGGATCAATATTCTACCTCTTACCGACAGACTAAAATTTAATAAAGGCGTTTTCATGCACATGGTCCTTTCTGGCAATGCACCTTCCTATCTTTCTTCTCTTAAAAAAAAAAAAACCTGCCAGATCGTCCACAAAATTAAATGTTCCAATTCCAAGAATTGATCTCTACAAAACTAGTCTAGCTTATTCCGGTTCCATTTTGTGGAATAACTTTCCTGAAGATCTCCGCACTCCAGCATCTAAATTTACATCATTTAGAACACGTCTCCTAAAACACATTAAAAATTAAATACAGATTAATTGTTAATGTTGTTGATTGAGATTAACAACATTAATTTGATTTCAATTGTTTGAAAAGAATTTTATTTATCTAATGATGACTTTGTTTATTTGTTATCGTTCCATGATGTGATTGTTATAACCTTGAGTTGTATTTAATAGTTATTGTTAAAGCCCCAAGGGCAAGATGTAAAAAGGCGCATCCAGCGCTTATTCGTTTACCCTTGCAAAATAAAATTATCTTCTCTCTCTCTCTCTCTCTCTCTCTCTCTCTCTCTCTCTCTCTCTCTCTCTCTCTCTCTCTCTCTCTCTCTCTCTCTCTCTCTCTCTCCTTTCTTTATTAATTCTCTTGTTCCCTCGCTTTACTTTATGGAAAGATAATGGAAGCAACAAATTAATTTGAATGGCTACACACAAAAAACGAAAAATAATAATCGTCTGTTGATATAAAAAAAAAGGAGAAAAAGAAGAAGAAACGAATTGTTTCAGCAGAGCCTTCAATGACAATATTATCATTATTGACGTGACATTAGAGATAGTAAATATGAGCTTAGACCGCCATTGTTTTTCTGACACCCTTTTACTGCAATTTATGGCTGTTTTATGAGCTTTTAAAAGGCGTGCCAAAGCACTCTGGGAATCCGCAATTTGCTAAATATAATACATATTCGTATATCTTGCGTCTTTGGTTAAAACAAAAAAAATTACAACCCTTCTACATTATGGTTGTATAACATTACACATTAATATCTGCTGGAATGATCTTTTGTTTAACAAGATAGTCCCGAGTAAATAACGATAATAAAAGATACCAACCAGTTTACCAGCATCTGAAAGATCCATTTTCCCCAATTCAATAGGTTTCATTTTTAAAAGAGATTTTGCAATCATGGCATAAGCTGTATTTAAGCCCACTAAGACAACACTATGGTATCCAAGATTTACAATTGTTTGTTCATATGGTACACTCATTTTTTATATATAATAAAAAAAAAATAATAAATTATTACTGCATTGAAAACACATCTAATGATGGCTTCAATGATGGAGATAATTCAATTTCTTTTTCTACAAGTGGTTTTGAGGGTTTCTGTTTCTTTTTTCCTTGGCGGTATTTATATATTATGTACCCACTTGCACCCACTACACCGGCTATACATAAATAATATATGTTATTTGAAGATTGTATTGGTTGTATTGGTTGTATTGGTTCTTCTTTATTTGTTGTTAATGTTTGTTGCATTATTGTTTCTTCTTTTGGTGATTCCTTTTTTCCTAATATGTTTGCTTTTGTTTGTCTGTTTCCATCTATGTAACCTGTTAAATTCTGCTAACTTCTTTCCAGCTGCAATTCTTCCCAAACTCTTTTGTTTAGTGACTGTCACTGGGTTCTGTTGATTCTCTGAATTCTTCACCTCCGTCTCCTTCTCCATCTCCGGATTGGAAGAGTCCATTTTTAATAGCAGAGAAATTTATGTGTTGAAAAGTAATTAGCCCGGCTGAAAATGGGGTCAACAAGCTTCCAAACTTATAATACAAATTTATTGATGCCTCTCTAATCCCATTAACAATAACTGGATCTTTAATCAAATCATCAAATAAATCATTCTCACAATCTAAAGTAACAAAGGTCGACACAGCTTTGGTATATAACTTCACAATCGAACGCCCTAAACTTTTAACCATTAAAGCGCCGAGAACTTTATCATATTTATTATGTAATATAATTATCTCTTCAGGCCTCAGTCTTTGTACTTGTTCAGGTGTTAAGTCAACACCGAGATAATACTTTGATTTTCCGGAAGCTACTAATGCAACCAGCCTGTCTCTTTTCTCATTGTCAACACCTGTACCTGTGACATTAATAGCTTCTTGCATTAACAAGTCATCACAATTCATTTTAAATACAAATAAAATAAAAAACTAAATTAAAAAATGGCTGGTGCTGCAATGGTGCTTGGTTCTGCTGCTGTAAATGCCTTAGCCTTTTCAGGATCAAATTATTTGTTTTCAAAACTGGACAGTAAAGAAGAATCAAAACGGCATAACTTAGCAATGGAAAAATTACAACAAGATCAGGCCGAATACGAGAAAAACAGACTAATGCAGCTTGATTTTGTTAATACAAGATTGAAAGAAGAAGGTCATGCTGATAAAACATTCGAAGACGTTGATGAAGCTTTGCACCAATATTATTTATTCACTGGCACAACACTACCTTCATTAAAGCAACCAGTGTTATCCGATTACTACACACCTAACATTGCACCTACAATGTCAGAGACCGGTGAATTAATTTTAATTTGTGTTTGGAATAACAGTAGTTTATTACCTCGTTAAACAAAAATATAAATCTAAATAAAATATGACTTCGCGTTTGTCTAGATTATATTATTCTCAATCCGGATATTGGAAAGGGATGACGGCAGTTAATAAACTAGTAGAAAAGACTGGCTTGTCAGCAAACAAAGTTAAACAATGGTTATCGAAGCAAGCTGTATGGCAAATCTATCTTCCACCCCCGAAGAAAATAATAAGACCAAAATTTGAAAACTCCAGACCAAATGACACGCATCAAATAGATTTGTTATATCTTCCCATGACAAAATATATAGAAAGAAATACAGGTATGCCCTTACTGTTATTGATATAGCTACCAGGTTTAAAGACGCGCATGCTCTTAGGACAAAAAATTCAGCTGAGGTCGCTCAAGCCTTAAATGCGATTTATTCAAGAGGGCCTCTAAGGTTCCCTAGACTTATTCAATGCGATGAAGGGTCTGAATTCAAAGGAGCTGTTAACCAGCTTTTGTTAAAACATAATGTAACTGTTAGAAGAGGAGTTGTTGGATTGCACAGATCACAGGGTATTGTAGAAAACTTTAATCGGCAACTGGCAGAAAGATTATTCACTTATCAGTATTCAAAGGAACTCTTTACTGAAACCACTAATACAGAATGGGTT
The DNA here is from genome assembly GCA_036898135.1 of Oncomelania hupensis. Classification (NCBI taxonomy): domain Eukaryota; kingdom Metazoa; phylum Mollusca; class Gastropoda; order Littorinimorpha; family Pomatiopsidae; genus Oncomelania; species Oncomelania hupensis. The sequence goes on along the minus strand of CM072519.1, from coordinate 42,146,524 downwards.
GTTAGGCTGCCTCGAGTTTTAAGGGAAATGAATTCAGAACCAACCAGAGTTACAGGATTAAAACCAGTTGAGGCTATTAAAAAGAAACAGATTGTTGTTACCGTTTCAAAGCCTGGTCAGCCGGATCTAACTTTGATGAACAAAACTGTTAGATACCTTTATCAGCCTGGAGAAGTTGCTAATGACACTAGAAGGCGAGCTACAGACCCAATTTGGTCATTAAGCGTTTATGAAGTTGACAGAGCATTATCTACTGATCCGCCTGTATATTATTTAAGACCGAGAAGCGATCGTAGAACACCACAAAGAAACTTTGTAAAAGAAGAACTTCAGATTGTTCCCACCAGACACAGAGCCATTAAGATAAATGAACTATAATCATCACCACTATTACTTACCTTCAACCTTTTTTTTGACTTAGTGACTTACATCTAACTTAATTAAGTCGACTTTTAAAAAAACTTATAACTTACAATAATTAAATTATAAAAGAACTTACTTACTTACATCTAACTTAATTAAGTCGACTTTTAAAAAAACTTATAACTTACAATAATTAAATTATAAAAGAACTTACTTACTTACATAAGTATTGTATAGCCAGTTGGTTGGTCAGTTTTTAATAATAATTTTAAGTGCTTGCCTTTTTTTAGCTGTTCTTTTAATTTAGTTCTTTCCTCTTTTGATTCAATTACGTCATTTTCTTTTAAACAGTTATCAAAGCTGTCACGGTCTTTGCAATAAAACAGGCACACGAATTTTACTTGTTCTCTAAAATCCTTTAATATTGAATTAAATTTCTGCGTGATTAACCAGACACTAATTTTCACATGGCGTCCAACTGAAAGCCAGCTTGCTCAATATGTTCCGTTTTAATACAATATCTTTTTCTGCACTGCAATCATCGATTAAGAATAACGTATTACCCTCATTCTCAACAGGTTATAAAAATACGTTAAATACTCATTGAGCTTGCCATTGGTATTTACAACAAAGATATTTTCATCTGTCCAGACATACTTACGATCTAAGTAGGTTTTATTATGTTGAATAGTGGGGCAAAAAATTACTATATAATCAAAGTGTCCTGCGTAATATTTTTCTAACAAATCCAGAACAAAGACAGTCTTTCCGCATGACGTCATGCCAACGATCATTCCACAATGAGGATCACGAGGTAACAAAGAGGTCATTTTTAATATACTAAATCTTTTAATCTTCCATTTTCAATGTTTAGCTGAGCATCCATAATTATATACATGTATACTGTAACTGATTCTGACCTAGCACTTGCTTCCCTATGCAATTCAATTGTTATACCATCTGTTCCGTTTTCAATTCTTCTTCCAGATCCATGAAGTTCATTGGTGGGTATGGTTCGAAAGTCTAACCACAACGCAAATTTATTCACGAGATAATCTTGCAGTCTTGTGTCATGCAAATGAAGATCTTTAGAAATCAAATCCACAGTGTCAGTCCGCAATCTACCTCCACCCAAGATTTTCCTAATCTCATCAAACTGTTGAAACCCCATCATTCCATTAGCGAATAATTGATTAGGCTTACCTTCAATCACGACAGACGCTTTTGAAATATTAGGGTTGATAAAATTCTCGCTGTCACGATTGTAATTAGATTCTTTCACAAACAACAACAGTACACCTTTAAAACTTCGAGCAGGTGAATTTATGTTGATGGTCCATAGTGCATCTAATAAATCTTTATTAAATTGTCTGTAGCGAACGATCCTATCATAATAAATTGCTAGTTTGTCATATTGGCCCCTGATCATCCTACTGAGTTCAGAGTGAGTGACCACTTCGTATTCAAGCGTGATGTCTGTAATTGTATACCTAGCATCATTGTCAGAGCTAATTACTACTTGAGAATAATCATTGAAAATAATTTCGTAAGACAGCCTATCGTTAAATGAACCTTGATGAAATGGCAGATGACTGTGTAGCAGTTCAAAATCGAGTGGAAAATAAAACCTGTTTTTGTATACAGCAGCTAATGCATTTTCACCTTTGTTAGAAACGACAGCATCGCCAGCTTTGATTCGAAGTTTTGCCACATTGGCGGCTTGAATTCCCTGACCAACCAAATCTTCCCTTTCATATTTACTCAGCCACAGATCTGTGTAACAAAACAAAACACCTGCGTCATCGATACTTTGGATTTCTCGCCCATCAAGTTTAATAACCATTCTTTTAATTATAGCTCTGCCTAGATTGTTGACTATGGTTCTGTTAGGATCGTCGTCAGAATTCAGACTAATTTTAAATCCTAGTTTAGGACTGCCCGGAACTATTACATCATCAGGACCTAAATTTGGAAATCTTATGGTCAGTAGCTGATTAGGCTCTATGCTGCTTGGATTGTTTGTAATAATTATTGTGCTTTTCTCACCTTTGATGCCTAAAGGTGTCCTCAATCGACGTGTAGGGTCTAACAAGTTTCCGTAGCTTTGCATTTTTAATGCGATAAAAAAAAAAATTATATTTAAAAATGGCAACAGGTGGTGAAGCTCTTGATGAAGTGTTTAAACCTGATGAACCTAATGAAGACCTCAACGTTGACACAACCAGCAGACTTCTTTCAATGGTAGGAGATGACATGAGCCAAACAAGGCTAAGTATAGGAGAAGAATTACGTCAAGTAACTGAAACCCAAAAAGCCAGAAAAATCAATAAATTTTACAATTACATCGGGCGCGAGTTACCTGATTATGTTAGTCCCAGCGACTTCGAACTAGACAAAAATAATCACTTGTTTATAAACACTAGTGTATCCGGTAAAAAAGTGAGAGTACAGTTAACTATGTTAAAGAATCCTGATAAAAAATTTTATGCGTGGTCTACTTTGAAAACTAAACTCCCAGTGACTGTAATACGATCATTGGGGCTTTCCGATAATAGAGTGCCAGCGTTGCATCGCCAAGCAGTAGCTTCACTTCAACGAATAGATGCATCGTTAAGTTCAGAAATAGAACTACAAGACTTAACTAACTTAACTAGTTCTGCATTAGAAGTCAATACAGAATTAAAAACCTTGCAAACAAATGAGGACACCAATATTGATCAGGTTATGGAAACTATCAATGACACGCCATTATTGCCACTGCGTGAACTTCAGGGCTTAGATAAAGCTTTACAATCTGTGAGAGGGGAGACAATGATGAATTTAGCCAAGCTCGGCGAGCTCGACAAACATATAGAAAAACAAAAAAATAAACTAGCAGAAGCTGATGACGCCAACTTAAGCATTGAGGTAAAAAAGATGATTCAAAAAAGGCTCACCGACCTTTACACAGAACGCGCTGCAAGGCTAGAAGCCTTATCCATAAACAGAGAAAAATTAATAACTAATTTCGCCAGGATAAAAGAAACGGTGCATAAAATTTTACACGAAGACACTACACTTGCAGAAAGAATTCAAACACTGTTCAGAGAGCAAGGTGTTACAATATTTAGCATTCTTACAGCTGTTGGGATGACAATAAGCACACTAGTCTTAGCACTGACTAGAACCGTAGGCATCAGTGCCGGTGGACCTGGCGTACCTGGTGGACCTGGCGGTAGTCCGGTTAAAGACTGGATTAAAAAGACGTTACAAAGCATAGCTAACTTATTGAAACGCTTAGGTGACAAACTTGTAGACGCACTTCCAGGAATATTAGGTTCTGTATTTTCATGGATATTTAATACTGCTTCTAAAGTTGTGGTTTGGGCGTCTGAGCATCTGTGGTCTTTGTTTATAATAATATTACTCTGGTTACTTAAAATAGTAAATCCCAATTAACCCAGCAAACAATAAACCCCCTGTAAGTGCTAGACGCGAAACCCCATGATCAATTACCGGCAGGCCTGGCAGACTTGGCAAACTCGGAAGTGGTGGCGAACTTAAAGGTTCATTATTAGGCCTAGCAGTAAATACCGTATTTGCTGTATTCACTGTATTCACTGTATTCAAAGTGTTTATTGTAGGATTGTAGCCTATATGAAACTGAGGGTCTGCAATCACTATATTGTTGTTGTAGTTTGATATAGTTCCTATCCTAAGCTGAAGGTCTGAAGGCAACATATACAATCCTAAACCTATTACGTAATCTACTTTCGATCTAGCATACTTTAAAGTGTCCTGATATCTTTTAATACTCGCGGGCAAATCTACTGCCGAATTAATAGAATCTTCAATGTTGGCTAAAAACTGCTTTTGTGCATCGAAGCTAGTTCCTTCCCCAATGATATTACTTCGTGTTTGTGCTTGAGACCCCAGAATGCACCACGCATACGTACGAATAGATTCATTCAGCCTTTCCACCCCACTTTGGGTAAATCCGTTTGATGTGTCCAATATAAAAGTGCTGTATGCTGCACTTTGTTTTTGTCTGATATACAGTAAAGGAACCTGGCTGTTGTGGTTAAATGATGTAAATCCAGGTACGTAAGGCCCCGTGTATAAATTACCTACAGCGTATCTAAATAAAGTTCCCATTCCGTGATTGAGGTCTAGTTTTTGTCTGAAGTCTGTTTTAGTATCAATTCCGAATTCATTGCACAACCTTTGATACGCTTTCTTGTCAAAGCCATTGTTAAAGGGATTAAAGTTTTTGTCAGTAGGTAACGGAGCCTGAAGTTCAGACAACACCCGCCTCACTTGATAATACAAATGGAACAGATAAATAGACTTCAACATAGGATCTGGGTGATTAAGGTGATGAACGTAAGAAACTCCGCAACCAGTTGTAGCGCATGACACGGCAAAATTAATTTGATTCTGAAAGAACTGCATACCCCCGTTGTTTAGCCATTGGTTAGCTAAAAAGTCGCTTGTAATGTCTGGGTTGAGGTAATGATCAAAAATATTATGGGGGATAGTTTCGAAATGGACGTTGGCTGCCACAGCTATTGTCAGCTTGGTTAGGTCGACTGCTTTTTCGTAATAATAAGGCCCTGTAGTATACTTTGCAGCTTTGTTATATTTATAAGGCGCGTACATTTTTTATTATATTAAAAAAAATATGTTTGTAACTTTCGAATCTGTAAAATCAGGTGTGCCCATTGAACTTCAGCATCCTATTGACAACAAAAACAGGGACCTTAACGTAATCCTTCACGAAATATTCTACACGGTTAAATGGTTAAATATTAGTCATGATCTAAACAACAACTGGATAATGATTAATAAAAAAAGGCACTTTATTCATGGCGGCTATTATGACTTCTGCAGACTTACTGAAGAATTGTTTAAACCTCATTCGATTGAAGCAAAAATGAACCCTGCAAACTTGATAGTAACTTTAACTTTCCATAAAACCCTGCATAAAGACATTACCAGCGTTACACTTGCGCCAAAGCTGGCAGAAATATTAGGTTTCCGTGGCAATGAATTATCTTTATCCGACAGCTCCAGCACTGTCGGCAGTTCTATAAGATTTATTGGATCAAACCCTATGAATTTGTTAATTAATAATAGATTGTTTGTGTACCTTCATCAACTGAAGACATCGGAAAACTTAGTAAACGGAACTCCTAGTACACTGCTAAGGATAATCTCAACTCAGAGAGAATCTTACTGCGATCCAGTTTCATTGAAATTTCTGCTTCAAAAACGCCACTTAAGTCAGGACTATCATACTAGTTTCTGCTTCAAAATAACTAACCAAAACAACGAAATTGTAGACTTTGAAGATCTTACAATTATTCTCGAGATAAAATAAAGTTTAATTTTAAAATACAATGTCAATCGGCCCTCAAATTCCAGTAACCTGTCCTACCATTGAACTGAAAGACTTAGCAGACACAATCGACTTTGATGCGAATGCTATTGTTGGGTCTATTTTTTACGGTTTCGAATTTACACAAAATGGATATTATAAACGAGCGCTAGTGCCGGCAGTGCCTGAAGTGCCGCAAGTGCCGCCGTCAGTATTGCCAGAAAAACCATCTATCGATCAGCTAAAGGATTTTAATGCCGGTAAAGTAGATCCCGATTTTAAGTATGCTATTACTAAACGAGAAAATACCTGGTCTTTAACACCTATAGACACAGAATTAGATTGGCTTATTAAATTCAAGTGCGAAAGCCCTTACACTTTTATGGGACCAGACAATAAATTTAAGAAAATTATTAACGCCGGGCCTATGTTAGTTAGTCTAGTGCCGGATGAAAACAATCGGGAAACCATAGAAGTCAAAGCCTACAAAAAAAGCAACTATGTTTTACATAAGCGTGAAACCGCAGGGAAAAATGTTAGAGTTATTCTGCAGCCTCCTTTACAGCTAGGTAGCACAGCTATGATAGTACTGGACATAATTGCTCACAGGCCTACGCAGAGAAATTTTTAATGTAATTCCGCAAGTGTCTCTAAGTTGGGTTGATTTAGATGAGGATCCCAGACGAGTTACAGTATTTATGAAGAAAAGAGAAAATGAAAATCAGTTTTCCGTATTTACTTCATCACCCAAGATAACTTTTGTTCCTGTTCCAAATCCTATTGACAGAATAGCGCAAATTAGCCTAGACAACGTAGATCTGTTAGCATTTTATTTCAGCGATCAGATATTTTCTGATAGTCAAATAGAATATTTTGCTAATAAACTAAAATCAAGTTAATTATTGTTAACCCTTTTTTTTCACACTAAAAATATGACGACAAAATTGTATCCTGCTATAGTAGAAGCAGTAGTGGATGAACAACCAATGCAACCCAGTGCTCCAACATTAGACTTAAGTAATGTTCAAACGTTCAGGTTGGAAGAAATAAGAAAAGTTAGGACTCAAATTGAATCAGATATCCAAAAGTACTCTAGATGCAGACGAAGGTATTCCGGCGCTTATAACGGAATAAATTACGTGTCTACTGGTCTAAATGTTATTAATGCAGCGGAAGCTGCGGTCAGCGTGGGATTATTGGTGACTGGAATCGGTATACCAATTAGTATTGGATTAGGAGTGGCTGCCGGATTATCTTCAGTGATGTCAGTTCTACTTGGCGTTATTAATACTAAAGTATCTAAGAAACTAGAAAAACACGACCTCATTTCTAGCCTGGCGATAGCTAAACTTACTAGCATGAACTTAATAATTTCAAAAGCTCTAGAAGACACTCAGATTCAGGACCAAGAGTTTGTAATTATCCAGCGAGATTTTGAAGAATATAAAAAGTTAAAGCACGACATACAATCTAAATCTAGGTCTGCACCTGTTAATGTTGAAGAAATTAAAAAAAAATTAATAGAAGAAGGGAGACTACTGGGACGGAAAGAGCAGCTAGATGCTTTGAAGAAAAAGCTTGGCGCTTCAGAATAAATACAGTTAACATTTACTCAAGCCTTACAGGCCCTCCTCCTTACTCGTAGTCGCAGTCAGAGTCGTAGTCGTAGTCGCAGTCGCAGTCGCAGTCGCTGTTCCTACCTGTAATTTATAGTGGCCTAGAGCGTATGTGAACTCCTTAGTTACTCTTATTCTCTTTGTGTCATTAGCGCATAATGTTTTTTTGGTCGTCACAGCAGTGGACACTATATGGTTTTTAGACTTTATAGTTGTGTTAGGGTATGGTTTAACTTCTTTTCCATCTAAGGCTTCCAGGTAATTTTCGTGCCTGATATCTCTGTTTTTTATTGCAGCTTTTTGGGTGCCTTTTGCTTTTGAAGATTCCCCCGATTCGTGTTTAATACTGTACTGCTTAGATCGCAGTCCTGCGTATTCTTCAATAAGTTTCCCGTTCATTTCATCTTTCATCAAACCTATTTTCTTTTGGTTTGCTTTGCTGTACAAAGGGTGAGTTTCAGGGTAGTCACTAGTATCGTAATGTTGCAGTTCCGATTCTAAGTCTTTATAAATGTCTTCAGTAGGGATGTCAAGTATAAGGGAGTCTGTGTCTGTGTATAAAACTCTGGCCTCCGGGTATTTAGGTTTAAAGTAATCGTAGTAAAATTCGAACATTAATAATTTAGAAAGGTCGAGAATAGTCATCCCCATAAACACTGGTTTGTCTAGATTAACTTGCGTGGTTTTCATGGTAACTGCATACAAGGAGTCATGAAACTCTTTGTAACCAAGGTATTGAGGTTTAGATGTTAATTTAATCGCTTGATTGGGTGAGGTAATTAGCCTGACATCTTTTCGCTTGTATGGGTTCTCCATAGTTTTACCAAAACAGCTGTTATTCAGCAGCTTAAAGAAATCTTTTTCAAACGTAGATTGCGCTTGTTTTCTAAGCTCTGTGTTTTTATTGATGTACCCGGCCAAGACATTCGTTTGTTTAAAGAATAAAAGCTTATGAATCGCTGTGCACTTCATGCCGTGTCTGATGTAGAACTGCAGGTTTCTGTAGTGGCAGACGTAATTAGATTTATTATAGAGGTTGGGAATAAGTTTAAATTGCTTGTCTGTACCATGCAATCTTTCTGGTGCTAATGGGTAATCATTATGTAGGTCGTGTAAGGCATTGGGGTACTCTAGGTCAACTTCGACAATAAACCCTATAGTATGATCTTTAGGGTGATTTAAAATACTGTTTAACCAAGTCAAGTTTGCGGGGTTTGGATTAACAAGTAATTTGAAATCTGAAACCGGTAAAAGCTCACTCATTGCCCAACCGTATAAATTGTTGGCGTCAAAGTACATTATATAATTAGATTTCTGCGAGGGGTCATAGTGCTTCAGGTATTTATTGTTGGCTTTGCAATAATTATGAGCTGCCACGCTTATTCCTCCACGAATGCCTGACTCAATCATTGTCATCATTACCTGGTCAGTTATGAGATCGATTTTAGAACCGCTAAGTTTTAAGAAAGCATCCCAACTCATTCCTGGCGAAGAAATATAATGAGAAGGGTCGAGGGAGTAATGATGTAAACTCGTTTCTCTGTATTTTTCAAACACATCAGCCAACAAACAGACGTCGGCTTTTAAATATATGTCGTGGTAGTCACCAAGGTTTTTACATCCGAGTGCATTCCAGACGTTGTGAGCATGTTCATAATCGATATCACTTATGAAACTTTTATTGAGTGAAGAATAGAAGTTCTCTTTAGGTGGCAATTCTAGTTCTTCAAACACTTCCCAAGAATCCATGTATTCATAAGGATACACGCCTTTCCGAATTAGTGTAACGTCTGGAAAATATTTGCTAGTGATAGGATAGCTGGGTAAGTTCTTAGCTAGTGTTTCTAAACTGGAAGACAAATGTTGAAAGCTGTCGTAAAACTTTAATTTATTCAGAGTGAAAGTTTTATATTTTTCTTCTGTCTCGGCAATACATGACACTTTGTATGCTTTCGTCACTGCCTGCATGATTAAATGGGAGTCGTAATTTCGAAGATTGTGAATGAAATAGGGAGAGAAAAATGTTTGATTCCATATTCCAAGTTGCATTTCTGATGAGCTGCACCTCTAAATGCCCCTGTTATGTGACAATGATCTCTCACCCTTTGGGTCTTCGCGTCCTTCGGGTCAAACTCTTTATTACAAATGTGGCAATGTGTAGCTGCTTTAAAATTATGGGAGTCAGATTCAGTAAATATCATGGGCACCGGATTATCTAGCTGCAATAAACACAATTTGTATATTTTGTTCATCTCATCTAAGAACTTCCTAGCTGCGTCTGGCCCTCTGTAAATTACCGGCTCTGTATGTTGTCCGTCGGCTCTAACAACTACATACCCGAAACTGCAGACTTCGTGAAGGTGTGTGAGGAATGAATTAGGCGTACAAAATCCTTGCGGGCCTTGATATTTTAAAATCAATGATTCGAAGTCGGCATAAACTATATAAGGCTGTTTGAATTGTTTGTTGATGTTTTTGAAGTGTACTTGAGAACCTGGCTTCGGTAACACAAGACGGGTTTGAATATCTGTCATACTTTTACATACCTTACTGTGCTTGTCAGCTACTTGGAGATTAGATACTCTGGTTAAACAGCGTCTGCACAAATATTGTTTGCCATGATGCTTTGAAGTGTGTCCTAATAATCTAGATATGTTTCGTATCAGAGTATAATGTTGCATGCTAGGATCTTGCGGGTCGGTTAGTAGTAAAAGATCAACGTGGTGATTGAGGTCTGAAAACGATGGGGCATTAGGAGAGATTCGTGAAGGCATAAGTTTTGATTCAGGGTCCCAAACATATACATTGACTGTTATAGGAGAGTTTTGTGATTCAAATTTGTCAATGGCGTCAAGGCTAACAGGGAAATTAATGTCTTTGAGATTTAAGTTCGTTACTTTATCTTTGTACAGCGCCACCCTTTCGGGATGTTGTTTCGACTGAATAGGATATAACTTAGCCAAAACACACCACACAAAACATTTGTCGTCGGTGTTCTTAATATTCAATACAGCCTTTTTGTCAAGAATTTCTTTGGGAAGAGGGATATAAGATTTTCCTTTGATTGGATTATACTTTGCAATGTTCAGTTCTAATGATTCAAGAGTTCCTTCGGCCCACCCGGACCCTTTCAAAGTTGCACGCTCAATACTGTCTTGTAACTGGTTGATCAAGATGTTGTTATAAGCATTGTCTAGGTCTGAAGATTTTAACACTTCAATTTGACTTGAAGAAATCCACACAGTCATCGTTTCATCAATACTGCCGGGTTTAATAAAAGTTATTTGAGCGTGAATGCGAATTTTAACAGGGGATTTGAAAGTAAAATTGTTAAGTACAAATTCGTAATTATTATAGACAGATTTAATAACATTTTGACTGTCAAAAATTTGAAGTTGTAAAGTTTGAAAGATGTCTTTAAACAAAGGAGATTGTGAAAGACTTTTTGTGTCCGTCATTTTTATACTGATAACAAAACTTTAAATTAAAAATAATTATTAAAAAAAATTGATTTTTAGGCTTCAAACCACCAAATACAGTCAAAGGGAAGCAACCGCCACTTTACTTATAAATGCGTAGTAATGTTTTTATAAGGTTGTAACATTAATGTTTGCGGGAATTCCCGATTGAATAAACTGGGCTTAGGCCAAGAATATTGATTATTTCACACTGTTCTAGCAAAAGGAATTCCAGGTTCTGTTTTAATTGGATCACATGCTTAATATAAAACTCTTAAAAGGCCTTTTTAGTACAATATTTGGCTGTTTTGATAGCAATTAAATTAAATTTAAATTAAAAACACTCTGTATAAGGTTGTAACATTAATGTTTGCGGGAATTCCCGATTGAATAAACTGGGCTTAGGCCAAGAATATTGATTATTTCACACTGGCAAAGGGAATTCCAGGTTCTGTTTTTAACTGGATCACATGCTTAATATAAATTTCTATTTGCTGTTTTCAACTGGATCACATGCTTAATATAAATTTCTTTTTATATATCTAAGCAAAGGCAAAAAACTTACTAAGGATTTTACATTCATACAGAGAAAGCACACAAATATTCCTGTACACAAATTATTTCCTCTGGTCTAGTAAAGGGGAATTTCCGATTCTGTTTTTCAACTGGATCACATGCTTAATGCATGTTTAAAATACACACAAATTATTTCCCTTGGTTTAACTTACAGCTAGTAAATGGGAAACACATGCTTTAATATAAATTTTTATTTATATATCTATTTGTTACACTTTTAAAAATTAATATGAACAATATGTAATAAAGATTGCTGCACTTAATGGTGTATTATTTAGAATTGTACATTTAGAATAACGAATATTAATGCTGGTTTGTTGTATGTAATTTCCCAAGCCCAATCTTCTTTTATGAGCGATCTGGATGGGGATATAAAGAAAAAGGAAGTACAGATTTTCGGTGTGGTTAGTCACTTCTGTGGCATGTGTTGAATTTGCTAAGGCATTAAGGCCAAATGTCTGTCCTATTGCAATAATAGACACAGTGTACAAAGTGGCAAGTGGCTTGGATACATGTTAAAAATTGCCATGACAATGGATAAGACTGGAAGGTGCACGCTAACTCTCGATCCCTTCCTACTTAATCCAATTGTCAAGCCTCAGGCAACAAGTAAACAGATATATTGAACGCAAGAACGAATGGTTGCATGACATTGGGTAAGACAGGAGGCTGCGCGCGGTATCCTGGGAACCTCCTACTTAATCCAACTGTCCGACTCGCAGCCAAAGTTCAGTCAGTACACCTCCGTGGGTTTCTCTAATTTCGTCTCGTAGAGATTCCCCATTTGGGGTTTGATGACAGACAACACATGCCACAACGCTTGGGCTCACTTGGTGGAGTGGGAGATGCGTGCAAAAGGTCGAGGGGTCCGTCCCACTCCACCAAGTTAGGGAGAGAGTCCAAGCGGGAAGTGCTACCACCGGTTTTTGTAAAAATTTCCAATTCCAGTAGTAAGGTATTTTTTAAGTTTTCTAAGTAGTAATGTATTTTTTCTAAGTTTTATTTCTAAGTTTTTAAATAAGTTTTGACTAATAACTGGCTATGTTTTGGAGTTCATGGGGAGACCAAAGACGCAAGACTACGAATATATATTATATTTAGCAAATTGCGGATTCCCAGAGTGCTTTGGCATGCCTTTTAAAAGCTCATAAAACAGCCATAAATTGCAATAAAAGGGTGTCAGAAAAACAATGGGGTTCCAAGCCCATTATTACAATCTCTACATTGACATTCGCTTCGAAAGACACATATTCTCTGTAAAGCCAGAACACAGCAAGTCAAGAAAATACTCTGATGTCAAAATAATTTGTACATGCCCAAAATAATTTTTACATGCCCATTTCGTAAATATAAGAGATCGTTTATTAGAAGGGTGTGTGAGGTGTGCATTTTTGCAGAGAAGAAGAAGAAGAAAAAGAAGAAGAAGAAGAAGAAGAAGAAGAGCAACAACAACAACAACAACAACAACAACAACAACAACAACAACAACAACAAATAAAAGAGCTACAGCTAAAACATCATTCCGATGGACCGTCAGTCTGTCTCGTATTCAGTTTGTTAAACAATCATTTTCGTGGAACGGCGTTTTAAATGTAATTTCTCTGAAAACGATATGTCAGGATAATTTCCTGTCAAAACATCATGAGGCGAAAAAAAAGAGTGTAGTCGTCTACAATTGCCAAATAAACTTCGCCTCCTACTCATACTCCTCCTCCACCTTCTTCGTTTGTTTTTTTTACTTCGTAATCTCATTCTTAATAATAATAATAATAATAATAATAATAATAATAATAATAATAATAATAATAATAATAATAATAATAATAATAATAATAACAGTGGCGTAGCTAGGGGAAGGAGAGGGGGGGGGGTCCAAATTCGAAAGTCTCCCCACGGGCCCTCACTTGAGAAGGGCCCCCAAAGGAGTGTCCGAATTTTTTTTTAACATTAAATATTAAATATTACGCCACCGTCATGTAATCTTGCTATTCACGTTGTAATATAAGTTTAGACTTATATATTTATTAAGTACATTATCTCATGTCATGATTTCGAATGTCAAAATGCAGGGGCCCCCAAAGAGGCCAAGTCCCCGGGCCCCCAAATCCCTAGCTACGCCACTGAATAATAATAATAATAATAATAATAATAATAATAATAATAATAATAATAATAATAATAATAATAATAATAATAATGTATTTTTAAAGCGCAAAACCAAACTTAAAGCTTGCTATAAATGTTCTCACGCATACACACGCATTCGCTCGCAAAGATAAATATTTAAACAATGTGGTAAAACATTATGAGATAAAACAGTTAAACATTGTAAGAAACAATACAAACACCACATTTAACAAGGATAAATATTGGAACACTACGGAACACGTTGCAAATCGTACGAAATAAGAACAAACATCACATTTAAGTATAAAAAGGCATGTTTAAAGAGAGACACACATACATACGCGCGCGTGCCCACACAAGCACACACACCCACATACACACGCAAGAGGGAAGACATCAGCATTAATAATAAATAATGAAGCAATCATTTTAAAAAAATAGCTCCAAGGAAAAAGTACCATTTGGTGATACGGGGAAAAGAATAAATTTGATAGTAATAAAAAACATTATTAAAAAGCCATACATAAGACTTTCTTTTATATAACAGAGTAACATTTCATTAAAACTATTTAAAAACCAGATACAGTGCCAACCCAATAAACATTAAAAGACGTGTACAGGTAGTATATAGCATATAAACCAAGAATATTACACAAAAGACAGTTCTGGAACACACACACACATACTTGCACACGCACACACACCTACACACACACACACACACACACACACACACACACAACTATTCAATTACTAACTCACATCCTGAGTGTTCTGGATCTAAAAGTATTTGATAACGAGTTAGGTTTTGAGGTTCGTTCTTTTTGAACACTGTAAGAGATTGGGAATGCCAGAGAGATAACCCTTATGCCCTTAAGCCACAGTTCTTCCTCTCTCCCTCCTTCTCCCTCCTCTACCGCACCCAGGAAAATCTCTTTTTAATGACTCCTGCAATTCTCCCTTAACCCATTGGAGTATTGCTCTCTATGAGATTGCATCGATTATTACGCTTCTTCTTTTTCTTCTTTCTCTTCTTTATCTCTTTCTACCTCCTTCTCCTCTCTGTCTTTCCTTCCCTTCCCCTCCCCATCCAAACACACACACATACACACCCACTCTCTCCATTTCCTTGTAATATAATCCATACAGGCATATTTTCAGTCTCAAACTCCGGTATGTATTCTTCTGTC